>VDFB02047230.1:335768305-336278404 GCA_007258455.2 Sequoia sempervirens
GAAGGTTGGTTTCCATAGGTGTAGACATGGGTCTACAATCCAACATTCCAAATCTCTTCAAAATATCAATGGTATACTTTCCTTGGTTTAGTATGATGCCATCTGGTTTCTGCCAGACTTCCAAACCTAGAAAGTAGTGTAAAATGCCCAAGTCTTTCATGTCAAATTCTGAAGTTAGATCCTTCTTTCCTTGAGCAATGAGGTGATCTTCTCCTGTTATCAATAGGTCATCAACATATAAAATAATTATTAACATATCACCTTTAATTACCTTAAGTAAAGATTTGGGTCTGCATCATTCTTGGAGAATCCTAGTCCCAAGAGGTAGCTATCAATTCTTTCATACTAGGCCCTGGGAGCCTGTTTAAGTCCATACAGTGCTTTCTTTAGTCTGCATACATGTGAGTCAGGTTTATGTATCACAAAACCTTCGAGCTGTTCTAGATAGACTTCCTCTTCAATGGTTCCATTTAGGAAGGCGGTTTTTACATCCATTTGGTGGATCTTCCAGCCTTTAGTTGCTGCAATGGCTATCACTGCTCTCACAGATGTGTATCAGGCAACAGGTGCAAATGTTTCTTCATAATCAATGCCTTCCTTCTGTGAGAAACCTCTTGCAACAAAAAGTGCTTTATGTTTTTCTATACTGCCATCAGTAGCATGTTTGATTTTAAAGAGCCATTTAGAAGAGACAACAGATTTCTCTTTTGGTCTAGGCACTATATCCCATACATCATTCTTTAGAATGGACTGATACTCTTCCGTCATTGCGTCCTTCCATACTTGATGTCTGAAGGCTTCTGAAACACTGGTGGGTTCTGAATTTATGATGTCATTCATTAGAGCAACGTAGCTTGAGAACCGTTTGGGGCTTTTACTCTCCCTAAACGTTCCTTTGGGTGCTGCATGATTCTCAGCTTCTTTGATCATCTTTCTAGCCCAAAGTGGTCTCTTCTTGCCGTTGTCATTTGTATTCTCATCTGAAGTAGATAGAAGTTCATTTGGAATTTCCTCAGGATGCTCCCTCTGAATCTCAGGAGTAGGATCCACTTCTAATACCCTAGGGGAATAATTTTCTATCTCACTAGAACTTCTTGCCCTTTTGAATGCAATGTCTTCTTCAAATATAACATCTCTGGTCAATTCAATTTGATTCTGCCCAGGTATGAATATCCTGAAGGCCTTGGAGGTTTCACTATATCCCATAAATATCCCTTTCTTCCGGAAGGTTCAAGTTTGAATCTCTTCTCCTTGGGCACATGAATATAGACGGGGCAACCAAAAATCCTAAAGTGACTAATGTCAAGTTTTATGCCAGTGAAGGCTTGTTCAGGAGTTTTGTTATCAAGATGAGAATGAGGAGATCTATTTTGGATGTAGACAGCAATCCTAGAGGCTTCTGCCCAGAAAGAGATTTCAATGTTTTGGTCAAGCAACATTGCTTTGGCAGCTTCTACAATGGTTCTATTTTTTCTTTCAGCAACCCCATTTTGTTGAGGGTTGTAGGCCACTGTGAACTCCCTCTTAATTCCAGCACTCATGCAGAATTCCTTAAAAATTTTAGAGGTGTATTCTTTCCCATTGTCTGTCCTTAAGGTTTTTATTTTCTTCCTATAGTTTTCCTAAGTGCTTTGAACTCTTTAGAACCTTTTGAGGATTTCACACTACACTTAAGCGAAATAGATCCGTGTTTTCCCAGGAAGTCACCTCCTATAACATGACATAGTATATCCCGCTTTAGCTGGGCATGCATGGGTCCACATAAGTCGAGTGAACCAGATTCAACACATTTAGGTTTTTCAAACCACGGGAAAGGATCCTTTGTATTCTTTCCTTAAGTACTGTAACCTTTTACAAGTTCCTTCATGACATGGTTTTAACTTAGGTAAGCCCTGTTATTAAAGTTTTTCCATGTAGCTGCAGCGCCCTGTCGAAGGTGCGACCCTATGCCAAATCTCATTTGACTCAAAGGTGTCAAGGGTAAGGGCTTGTTTAACTTTAGTGCAAAGTTTGTAAAGGTACCCTTGTCTTACACCTATTGTTTGGGCTTTCTTGATAGTTGAGTTTTTAGGCCATGCTAGAACTTTTCCATCCATAAATGTAACCCTATATCCATTGTCTTCAAGGGCAGAGATGGATATTAGATTCCTCTTTATTCCAGGTACAAATAAGACTCCAATGAGTTGAAGGGAGAGACCAGATTTCAATGTGATGGAACAAGTTCCAACCCCTTTTACTTGATGTGTAGAGTCATCCCCAATTGTTACATCTTCATCAGACTCTTCAGTCATAGTGTCTAAGTGTTCTCTAAACCCTGTGATGTGCCTCGAAGAACCACTATCAATCACCCAGTTGTTGATATTTTTAGATACTTGACTAGATAAGGCTGAATAGAACACAAAGTTCTCAGATTCATGATCTGAATTTGTTTTTCCTACTTTGGCAAAAGATGCTTGTTGCTTTGATCTGTCAGGGCACTTCATTGCATAGTGGCCATATTGATCACTTCATTGCATAGTGGCCATATTGATCACATCTAAAGCATTGCACTTGAGAGATGTCTTTCTTTTTAGAAGATCCCTTTCCATTGGAATTTCTCTTTCTTTTAAAAGATCATTTCTTGTAGGAGTTTTTCTTATTCCTTTTATTAGACGATGTGTTGAGTACATGAATGTCTTCATCTATGTTTTTCTGTTTGTTTTCTTTTGTGGAGAGTCTTGTTTCTTCTTGAAGGCAGTCAGTTCTTAGCCTGTCAAACTTAGGGAGTTTAGATCTTGCACTTATTCCTTGAACAAATGACTCCCATGAGTTTGGTAGGCCTCCTAGTATAATTAGAGTTAACTCTTTGCTATCAATCTGATATCCAATTGTGGATAATTAATCCCTTAGTTCAATAATCCTCATGAAGTATGCATCAATGGACTCTCCTTTGTTTATTTGAGCATTGTTGATTTTCCTTTTTAATGCAAGAGTCCTGCAGGTGTTATTGATCTCATAAGTACTCTCAAGAGATTTGTACATATGGTATGCAGTTTCATGTTTTGCTAGGATGGGCACTATATGATCCCTAACTGCATCTACTAGGATTTTCATGGCCTTTTCATTGTTTTCCATCCATTGAGTTTTCTCAAGTTCAGACTCTGGTTCCTTCATATTTTCTCTCACAAGTGAGTCTAGCTTATTCTCTTTAAGGATCATCATGATTCTAAGTTTCCATGATGTGAAATTGTCTGCTCCTGCAAGACGATCTTCAAATCTGATCACACTTGACATTATGAAGAATGTGATGTGAATTTGATTCTAGAAAATACGAATTTTCTTGAGCAATTTGATATTTAGATTTGATTTGGATTCACACAACGTGGCTCTGATACCATGTAAATGTAATCAAATCTTTATCAAATAGGATCCTAGAAATCTAAGAATAAACTAAGGTCTGAAATTTTGTGTGAGAAATTCTAAGTCAAAGACGATTTTCAGATTTCTTCTCTTAATGCTGAATGTACTGATTGCAGAACATAATTTCGATGTTTGCATATCAAGAGTGGAACTCCTTTTTGTATGTAAGGAGACCCGCCCCCAAGGGATGCGTCTCTTGAGAGGACGTGTCTCCACACGTGGAGACACGTCCGCTCAAGGGACGTGTCCCTTTGGGCGTGCGGGTTTCCTTTACAACTGATTATCATTCGGTTAAACATACTTAACACATATACCCCCTCACACATGGCGGATATATATTATATGAATTCCGAATTTTATTCAATGTGTATTTTGAACATCATTAATTAAATTTGATTTTATACATGCATTATAAAATTCGATTTTACTTATTTTAGAAATATTAAATATGAAGAGCAATTGATCTTATATAAACGATGATGATGCTTATAGCAATCATCGTTTATATCTGACCTAAGCTATCATTCATCAACACAGCAAGCTCCCCAAAGCACACAACCTCACCAAATCACCAATAAACTCATCCACAACGTTTGCAAGGTAGAGGATAGGTCTAGGCACCTCCAAATCACCATAAACAACAAGGCCAAGGCAGGTTTGAAGTCCAACAACAGTGAAAATGCAATCAGCAACAGCAAGTGCCTTTACACCCAAAATGTATGGCCTCCCTAGAGGGGTGACCAGCTCCCAAAATTCAGAACCTTCATCATAAAATCCGAAAACTTGCAAATAGCGGTGCCCAAGGTCAAGAAATGCAATGAACCAACACCCATAGAAAGTTACCAAGTTCTCTAGTTAGCGTGAGTGAAAAGGTAGGAAAGCTGGGCTATGGAAAAACTCGAACCAACAACACCAAAATCTGAAAACAACACTCCAAAGGGCTCCTACAACGCTGCAATCAACACTTCACACCAAAACATGTCTAGAAAACATCATAGCAATTAGAAACTGAAAGAGAAATGAAAGCCATCACCACAAATATGCTCAATGGTAGCCCCTGCAATAGAGCTACTCCAATGTCCAACTTGGGAGTGTCTTGCAACCCTGAAATTGAAGCCAATTTTGAGGGTTTTCATCCTCAAAGCCCAAGGATTCTCTCCACAATCTAGCAACACTTCGTTATCATATGTTTGGATAAGCCAAATGAGAGCAAGAGGGATGTATATACAGGAATTAGGGCTCCAAAATTTCAAAGGCTTTTCCCTCCAAAAGGTATTCCCTCGTTGGGAAAATAATATTCAATTTAAATTTCACTTTAAACCTTCATCTTGGGTGCCCACATGAGAATGAGTAAAAAAAACATCTTTTAAAAACAACTTGAATTCACCTAGGGTAGGCGCGGAGGTCTAAGGGGCCTTTTTGAACTTTTAGTATTTTTATAACTTAAATTGGCATTTTTGCCTTGTTTACTCCAAGGATGGTGGAAGCACAAACTACCACAAATATCAGGACTCCAACAAGTGAAATTGCCACCACTGCCAAAAATAGAAATCCTGCACTGAACTGTTGCCAAGACCGCTACCAAAAATAACACTTACTAAAATAGCATACTGCTAAAAATAGTATGTGTGTCCAAACTCAAAATTAGCCCAATTTGAGATCCAACTGTGACTTAATAAAAATAGTAAGTTTTAAAAATAGACATTGCTAAAAATGGTAGTTATTTCTCACCAAGGATCTCAGAAAACCCAAAAATCCCAAGAAAACTTTGGCAAGCCATTACAATTGGCCCTTGAAATGCAGACAAAAATCCTCTAAGAATCTTGGAATCCCTTGAAACGCCTCCAAATAGCCTACGGTACTTTGAAAATAGGCTAATGGTCACTGAAATGTTTAGGACCGAGAAGGGGACATTACAGTCCTCCCTCCCCAAGATTGCTTGTCCCCAAGCAATCGCAAGTCTGTATTTTGCAAAATCTGCTCATCCTCCCAAGTAGCATCCTTAATTGACAGATTCTTCCACTTCACCAGATATTCCTTAATGGACCTGTTGTGACCTTTTCACACATCGCCCCATTCAAAATGGGGACCCCCTAATTTTTGCTCCATTCTGGTCTTTTTGGCTTTGGTTTTTGTTTCTCTCTCGTTGTCTGTCTCTTTTCTAATGTCTTCCTTCTGGGGACGTTCCCGTCTACAAGCTTAAACGTGAAATTTGGCCAAGTCTGAGAATTAGGGTTTCCATCTTTCTGGTCAGTCCGAGGTCGAACAAAGTGAATATATTGAAAACAAAGACTAACATTTGTCAATGTGCTTCCGGGCTTCAGTTTCATCAGAATTTTGACTGCACTATTTTTTAGTAAGTGGTACAATTAGGCAATCTTTCAGCATTTCTGAAGTTTTAACGGTCCACCTTTGCATTGAGAACACATCAAAGTACGCTCATGTACAAAATTTTATTTGAAGCTTGGACAACTTACTATTTTTACCAATTGACTTTAGACAGATTTTGATTCTTAGATCACCGAGTTTTCAGCGCATGTAGGAATTATGCAGGTTTTTGAGACCTTCAGCGACGATTTATAACATACAAAAATGGGGCGGCGACTTCGAGTTTCAATAGCCAGGAGGGCTATTTTTAGGGTTTGCATGTCAAGGTTTTATTGCATGTCGGCCCTTCTTTGCTACTGGTTTTAAGAGCTTGGCGATGATACTTGACATGCAAGCGGAGATAGTCACTCATTTGGGAACTTCTTTTAGCGGTGCATTAGGCTTCGACACTTGAGAATCGAGCTGATGTCGAGCAGGAACAAACGGAGATCATTTGACATGCATGCAGAACAAATTAGGGTTTCCAGCTTCGAGGCCTGAAAAGAGGGGTAAAAAATCAGAATTTTCAAAAACCGGTGTATACCACCACGATCAGCATCTCTCAAGCTATCTGCTAATAAAATTTGAAGGCAAACGGAGCAATTACTATTTATAGTAAGTCATTTCAGAAACAGGCTAAAAATAGAAAGTCAGTAGCAGGCGCCGACGTCAACAGGTAGGTCACGTGGTGAGGAGCGCCTCATTCAAATTTCAAAGCAAATGGAGTTGTGGAGGTATCAGAAACGAGAGGTTACTATAAATAGCAAACCACCTTCAGAAATGGGCTGAAAATAGCAGGCCAACCCGAAATAGCAGTGTCAACAGGCTAATGGCGTCATGAGGATCCAGTGTTCAAAATTTCAAATCGACCTGAGCTTCTGAAGTGTGAAAATTGAGGGGCTTACTATAAATAGCAGGCATGGATAAACTGGCGAAGACGAAGAAAAAAATGGCTAAGTATTGGATTTCATCCTATAGCACCCAGGAAATGCACCCACCTCAGCTGAAGTTGAGAAATTTCTAAGGCACAAAGTTCGTCCTGCTCACTGGGTAAAATGCGCCTGTTGTGACCTTTTTTCACACATCGCCCCATTGCAAATGGAGACCCCCCTAATTTTTGCTTCGTTTCGAACTTTTGGCTTGATTTTAGTTTGTTTTGTCATTGTCTCTCTTTTCTACTGTTTGTCTTTTCGGGGATGTGCCAGTCTTTGAGCTTGAACAGGAACTCTTGGCCAAGTCTGAAAATTAGGGTTTCTATCTTTCTGGTCAATCCGAGGTCAAGTAAGGTGAATAAACTGAAAACTGAGATTAACATTGATGTTAGCATGCTTCCAGCTAACTTCCTGCTAAGTTTCATCAGATTCTGGCTACTTACTATTTTTAGTAAGCATGAAATTTGGAACATTTTCTCGACACTTTTCGAAGTTTTAACAGTCACACTGCATTCAGAACGCATCAAGCTGCTCGTGTACAAAATTTGAGCTGAAACAGACAACTTGCTATTTTTAGCAGTTCAACTTCCGGAGCAAATTTCAGGGCCTATATGCAGAGTTTTTCAATGCATGTATGAGGATTCCTTCTGGGTTTTCAGAGACCTTCGCGACAGTATAATATGGAAAATGAGATGACAACTTTCAGAGTTCAGCCTTCAGAGGCTATTTTTAGGGTTTGCATGTCAGGGTTTTCTTTGCATGTCTGCATATTCCTTATGGGTTTTTCGAGAGCTTCGCAGTGACGTGACATGCAAACGGAGATGATCACTTATTAAGGAACTTGCTATTTTTAGTAGATACATCCCAGCAGCCGCCTCCCAACACTTCAGAATCACGAGCTGATCGCAATGCAACAGAAATGAGAGCTAACGGAGATCATTTGTTATGCATGCAAGATGAATTAGGGTTTCCAGCTTCGGGGCCCGAAAAGAGGGGCAAAAAGTCAGAATTTTCGAAAACCGGTGTATACCACCGCGATCAGCATCCTTCAAGCTATCTGCTGGTAAAATTTGAAGGCAAACGGAGCACTTACTATTTATAGTAAGTCATTTCAGAAACAGGCTAAAAATAGCAAATCAGCAGCAGGCGCCGATGTCAGCAGGCAGGGCACGTGGTGAGGAGCGTGTCATTCAAATTCCAAATCGAACGGAGTTGTGAAGGTATCAGAAACGAGCAATTACTATTTATAGTAAATCACCTTCAGAAGTGGGCTAAAAATAGCATGCCAACCCGAAATAGCCGTGTCAACAGGTTGATGAAGTCGTGAAGACCCAGTGTTCAAAATTTCAAAACGATCTGAGCCTCAGAGGTGTGAAAATCAAGAGACTTACTATTTATAGTAAGAAGTTGGCGAAGGCGAGGAAAAGTGACTAAGTCTGAGAAATACCCTGCTTCACCTTGAATATGCGCCCTCAAGAAGAATGAAAGTGTTTGAAATCTTCAAGTCTGAGAAAATCTTGCAGCTACCTCCAAATGCGCCCTCAAGGATGAAGAGACATAAAAAATTTCTAAGTTTGAAGGATATCCTCCAGCACAGGTGAAATGCGCCCACTCCAGCATGAGACAAGAGAAAAAAATTCTAAGGCAAAAGTTCATCTTGCTCCTATGGAAAAATGCGCCCTCCTCACAGGCTGAGCATGGAAAAGTTTCTAAGTACGAAGTTTCGTCCACCTCCTATGGCAAAATGCGCCCATGCAACAAGAAGGTCAAAGAGGTCAAAGTGTTTCATCCTGCACACATAGCTAAATGCGCCCAACTCAAGGTAGTGGCATGAAAAAAAATTCTAAGTACAAATATCCTCCACCACCCCCCAAATGCGCCCATCCTTCAGCCTAGGCAAAATGCGCCCAAATGAGGCCATGTGAGGACACAAGCTGGAAGTTGAAAGGTCACTTGTTGGAGGAAGTCAAAGGAGTCAACAAAGCAAGATGGCGTTTGAAAAGTTTATCCTCCATGCATGCTCAAATGCGCCCAAGTGAGGGCATGTAAAGACAAAATGAGGGAGATGAAAGGTCACAAGAAGGCGTGGTAAATGTCATTTCTCCTACACATGTGATATGCGCCATGCAAAAGGTGCGTATAGAGTGAAACGTGGTAAAGTTAATGAGTGAAAATGACTATGGCGTTGAAGTGTGAAGTATTCTCTCATGAAGTATGGGATGCGCCTAGACTTGAGGGATGATATTGCTAAGTGATGAACAATAAGGGAAGGCGTTAGAAATGTTATCCTTCCCCAAGTGTGATATGCGCCCAAGTGTGTAAGGTGGAGATTTGAACAAAAATATTGCTAGACAAGTTGAATATTCCTCATGAAGAGCCAAATGCGCCCAAGGCATAAGGTGATGCTAGGCGTTGAAAGTTAAAATGTCCTCCTCAAACATAAAATGCGCCCAGGGGGAGATTAAAGAGTAAGCTAGGCGTTGGATTTTTAAACAAAGTGTCCTTCATGAAGTCTAATATGCGCCCAAGTTGATGTATAAAATAAAGCATGTTAGGCATGATGTGCTTTAAAAGAAAATTTTCTAAGATGAATTGACAAAAGTTTCCACCACTAGCAGATGAAGGAAGATGAATAAAATTTCCTAAGGCAAAATTTTCAAAAGTGCTGAGTGATTCAAAAAATTTCTAAGGCAAAGAAATTTTCCTTAGGAGAAATACGCCCAAGTTGAAATAGTGATGAAATTTCCTAGATCACGAGTAGGATTGCCAGTGAGGGAGTCCAATGATGCCAGCTGCACAGGGCCAACAAAAATATTTTCAAGTCAGAGCAACAAGAAATGTTCACAGATGTGAAGAACGGGATTAAATTTGTTTAAAAAATTATTTTTCCAAGGTTCAAAATTCAAGAAAATTAAATGAACCTGTTCGTTGTATACCCATGAGTTCGACAAGTTCTGAAGAAAATTTTCTTCTGGGTATTGAAGATCTTCAACAAGGAGTGGATTTTGAAGTCTTCCACAGTTCGTCGAGGCCTTTAGGATGGATATTTTTGATGGGCACAGGATTGATGAGTTTTCTTAAGGGAAATTTTAAAATTTTCTAAGGCAAAGTGAAGAAAATGTGTTTTCAAGGTAAAATCATCTAGACAATGAATTTGATAGGAATTGCCTAGGTGAATTTTCTCAAATTCTTCGTGAAGATAATCTTCCTGAGCCGGAGATGAATGAAATCAAAATTGTCAACACTTCAGCTGGTGGAATAAATTTCTTGAAGAAGATGCAGTTGAAGTTAACACCTTCAAAAGATGATCTTAAAGTACATCTCTTAATGCGCCCTCAAGAAGGAGAAATTTGGCTAAGGCATGAAGAATTTGAACGCGAAGCTGGCTAGTGAAGACAATGAATGCTTGGAAGTTAGAGCGTGAAAATCCTGGTAAGTAAGTTGGATTTATATTATGAAGTGTTCTGATGCTCTTCTTTTATTTGTTTTGCAGGAGAAATGTCGAGACCAAGCGGTGATGACTTGAAGTAATGAAGAAAGTAATCCAAGATGACATTTCAACTTCGAAGGAAGAAAAGTTGCAAGAAAATGGCTAAGCGTTGAGACTTAGTAACAATGAAGAAATGTTTTCAAAACTCAAGATGGAGAAAAGAATAGAAGCTCGAGCAAAGTTGAAGAACAACGTCAAGAAGAAGATCAAGAACAGTGTGAACGCGTCTACAAACGGGAATCTTCTAGAAGGATGGTGGCCATTAATTGCTCATTTATTACCCCACTGCTCTTGGTGGCGGTTTTTAGGGTGAATCTTGTTTAGGGACAATCTGGGCCATCCAGCTGATTGTAATCTGAACCGTCCGTTGGACTGGGCCATCTATAAAAGGGGGAGTCCCCCTCATTTGTAACTCATTAGAAAGTAAAAATTAGGAGTAGAAGTTAGACAATAAGCATAGAGTAGAGGGACAACTTAGAAGTAGCTTAGTATAGATTGATAGCTTAGTTTGAAGAAGAAGGAAAGTTTTCCTTTGAAAACTTTGTAAGAGATTGTTGCAAAAAACTATTGTAATAAAAGATCTTTCATTGAATGGTGAATTCGTCTTTGTTATAAGTAGCTAGCAAGATTTCTTCATCCCTTCAACTTCAAGTAGCATAAGTAGAGTAGTTTTCATTTTCATGCAAGTAGATGTTAGTTGTGGATTGGTGGCGTTAATCAAGGCAACTTCATTTTTATCCATACCGCTAGCAGCTTGCTGACGGTAAGTTCGCCTTGCGTGGTCAACTGGATTACTTTTCAAACTTAACTTCGATTGTGACTCACGTGTTCGTATGCATCGTCTTGATGGTGCTTGCATGTTGAGTTATAATTTGAACATCTTTCGCCACTCCTCTGAAGATTGCACCGGTTTTGTGGAAGTTGTCCGAAGCGAGGCAAAGCAAGGCCCGGTTGAAGTCCGTAAGAATTGATCGTCATGTCCCACGCCCTAGAGTAGAACATAAACTTCTTAGGCCCTACGCTCATTTAAATTCAGTACTTTCTGGTTAGAATAGGAAACCTGCGCTTCATTGATAAATCTGTCGAATTGTGAAAATCCCTTCCTCTGCTGTTGAACAATTCCGTAAGTCCCCTTGAAATACCAGCAAATCACATCGAGCCAACTGAGACTATTCGCACTAAAGGAACCTTGGAGTTGAATGCACGAACTCTCTCGCAATCTTAGCGTGCTGGATACTTTGATCAAGAGAGAATAGGGTAGCCGTTGGCGACTTTATTCTGCGTTGGTGCGGTCACGAAAAGCACATCAATAGCGCCCATGCAACAAAAGGTCAAAAAGGTCAAAGTTTTTCATCCTGCACACATAGAAAAATGCGCCCACTCTAAGAGTTTGATGAGAAAAAAAATTTCTAAGGCAAGATATCCTCCACCACCCTCCATTTGTGCCCATCCTTCATGAGATGTGATATGCGCCCAAAATGAAAGAAAGTCAAGGGAGTCAACGAGTTTCATCCTTCTCCCTATGCAAAATGCGCCCAAAAGAGGGCATGTAAGGACAAAAAAGAGAAGTTGAAAGGTCACAAGAGGACGTGGTATCAATTTTCATCCCTCACACCTTGAGAATGTCATGTCCCCTTCATTGACATCTCTCGGGCAAGCAGAGGATGGCCTATCATCGACCCTGCAGGCGTGGGTGCTTGGGCTGGCTCCGGCTTGATCACGGCGAGGGATTGTCGATTGTCTTTAGTTACGGCTCGTCCCGGAGGTCATTTCGCGAAGTGCTATTTTTCGCGGTTCTTGGCCGGTGATAGCGGAACCGCTGCCTATTTTACTTGATTTAGCTGTAAGCGGCATCGGGGATCGCCCCGAGTTACGTCGACATCGAGGCGGAGCGAAGCGGACAAGTGGCCAGGGAGAAATATTAATATTTAATTATCTTGTTAAATATTAAGTATTTAATGTTTATATTATAAAGTTATAATTTTAAATTATAACTTAAGTGATTGCCTTGAGGGGTGCGCCCATCATCAGAAGGGGCCAGTTTCACATTTGATTTAAATTAAAATATTCAGCTGAGAACTATGGAGAATTAAAAAGATTAAAATATGAATATTTTAATGAAAACCCTATTCTTAAGGAAATCGCACTTTTCAGCCTTAAGAGGGTTTTGCATTGGGATTTGTGCCATTATGTGATTATTGAGTTTTGAAACTGATCAATTTTGGTCTGAGCCTGAGACTTAGGGTTTCATGTTCGTTTGCCTTGGGGAACGAGCCATCTCCAACGGAAAGCAATTTAGAGAGTGTGGAATACCACTTGATTCATTGCCACAGAGGTTTTCTTATACAGAGGAAACTACAGAGCATCAGAGAAAATCCATACCTTCAGTTACTTGCAGTTATTTGTATCCAGACACCATCTATTGCTTTTGGCGCACCTTATTCAGAGATTGTCATTGTTGTGAGTGAAATCCGTACAGCATTGAAGGCAGATCTGACAGGCCGTACTGTACCAGCAGGCCGTACCTCATGAAGAGCCATCCTCATCAAAATAAAATCAACGCCTTTATCTAATGCTTCCAGTTTGCTCTGAAGGAGGCGCCTATATCAGCTGATGAAATTGTGCATGCCAGAGGGAAGGAAAGAGATCATATTTATTACTGCTGTACTGATTTGTACCTTCAGCCGTACCAGCAAATCAGGTTCTTTTCCCAATAAAAATTCTTCTTTTATACATTGTTTCCTTCTGGGTATTATTGTAATCACTTGAAAAGTTGAATAAAGGATACTGGCGTAGTTATTGTTGCATTTCCAGAGATCTTTGATTTTTAGTGAATTTATTAGCATTTATTGTCAAAATCGTACCTTCTCATTATTGCTTCAAAAACACAAAAAAATCTCAAAAACCTAAAAACGTCAGAAAAACTTGAAATATCAGTTAGATCATTGTCAGAGGGAAACCAGGGGTTTCTACAGTGGTATCAGAGCTTGATTCTGCCATCCTAGGGTTTGGCCATCACATGCAACCAGAGGAAATTGATACATACAGGTACTACACTCGCAGACGTGCCTTGCTTGAAAGGCAACGCAGTTTGAGCAGGCAGCCGGAAATCATGGCTGACAGGAATGATAGGGCTGAGCGAACAGATATACCTCGGACAGATATCCCTCATAACAACCGAGATCAGGATGATGCTGAGGTCTTACTCACACTCAGAGATCTTCGTGCAGGACAACGTCGATCGGACGATGTATTACAGCAGGTGGCACAGGCACTGCAGAGATTAGGGACTTCGAGGAGACCGTCACCACATCGTGACGATGACAGGAGTGATGCTGGGTCACGGAGAGCACCTAGGACAGTGTCACGGACAGCTGATAGGCCTACAAGGCCTACGTTCACGAGACAGGAGCCCGATGAGGCTATGCCAGAGGAGGATCGGGATGATTTGTTTGCTGATAACCTTATGGCAGCAAACGAGGAGTGGGAGTTGATACCTCCTGCAGTCAGAGAACGGATCACTTTTGACCGTTTTATCACACAGAGGCGTGAACACAATAGGGCTCGTCAGGATTGGAGACCCCGACAGCAGAATAATGACCTCAAACATGCAACGAACAGGTTGAATCTGATAATGTTTGATGGCGGTGGGAAGATGACAGCCCAAGCTTGGATTAGCAAGCTTGATACATTCCTTACCTTGCGTCCGATGGCTGAGAGAGACGCTATCCGTTACGCTACACTGCACCTCGAGGGAGTAGCATATGACTGGTGGCATCACGGTATGGTGACGCTACATCATGATAGGATCACTTCATATCAGGAGTTCGTAGACAGGCTGGTTGAGAGATTTGATAGGAAGGATCCGGAGACTTACTTCAGAGATTTGGCACAGTTGAGGCAGAGTGGCAATCTCGAGACATACATCAGCGACTTTCAGAGACTTTCCGTCATGGTTCCGAGCATATCTGAGAGGCGGTTGGTAGTTCTCTTTATGGAGGGTTTGACAGAACCACTTAAAGGCTGGATAAAAGCCTTTGATCCTCCATCACTTACAGGAGGCGATGAGGAAGGCACGTAACATGGAGTTCGCAGCCCCGGCAAATAAATTTAACTCCAGAGGTTCTTCATCGTTCCGAGACAACAAAGGGTTTAATAAAAACAATGACAAATCTGATTATAACAAAAACAAATCAGATTATAGAAACGATTCGAAGGGTAAATCAGCCTTCCCACCCTTGGATCGTGAGGCCCTGAATGACCTTCGCAGGAAAAAGTTATGCTTTTACTGCAAGGGACCGTATGATGCCAATCACGATTGCCCTCTAAGACCTAAGGGCAAGGCGAATCGTGTTATGTGGGCATACTATGAAGACTCCGAATCAGAAAATTCAGAGCAGCCTGAGCATTCAGATGAGTCAGAGACAGAGACTCCAGAGCATAGAGTGGAGGTAGAGCCCGAGCTTCAGATACAGGAGGGCAGATTGTCTAGCATTCAGCAGGAGGGTTCTTTCCGGCTCCGTGGTGTATTAGCAGGTCAGAGGGTCATTACCCTATTGGATACAGGAGCTACGCATAATTTTATTGATGCTAGGTTCGTTGAAAAACGAGGGCTTATCACAGAGGAGTTTGAGGGCATCAGAGTCAAAGTGGCGGATGGGTACACTTTGAGATGCGAACGCATGATTAGAGATCTTCCATTACGCTTGAACAACTATGAGTTCAAGGCAGATTACTATGTTGTCAATATGGGAGACATCGATTTAGTATTGGGAATGAAGTGGTTGCACTCACTGGAGGAGGTCACGCTTCGTCTCAAGGATATGGAAATACGTTTTGAGGTCGACGGGAAGACTCACATTCTAAAGGCAATACGGGACAGCGACCTTAAAACAATTTCCTTTCGCCGAATGGAGCGGCTCATGCGTCATGACATGGTAGAGTGGGCTGCCGAGTGTCATTTAGCACCTTTACAGGAGGGACAGCAGAAGACAGAGTATCATCCGGACATTCAGAAGATCAGGGTCAAGCATGATAAGGTGTTCAGTGATATTCCGCCAGGTAGACCTCCAGATAGAGGGATAGAGCATATTATTGAGCTCGAGGAGGGTGCAAAACCCATCATGATAACTCCTTACAGGCATCCGAAAAGATTGAAGGATGAGATTGAGAAGACCATAAAGGAGTTATTGGCTATGGGTCACATTAGACCTAGTAAGTCGCCGTTCGCTTCTTCTGTTGTATTGGTGAAGAAGAAGGATGGAACGTTGCGCATGTGCATTGATTACAGGGTCCTGAATAAGAGGACAATCAAAAACAGATACCCGATACCGAGGATAGATGAGTTGATTGATGAGCTTCATGGGGCATGTTATTTCACGAAGATTGATTTACGGTCGGGTTATCACCAGATTAGAGTCCGTGAGCAGGACATAGAGAAGACAGCCTTCAGATGTCATTGTGGGCACTTCGAGTTCGTAGTGATGCCATTTGGGCTCACTAACGCGCCAGCTACCTTTCAGTCTACTATGAACAGGGTATTTCATTCTTTGCTGAGGAGGTTTGTGTTGGTTTTCTTCGATGACATTCTGATATACAGTCGGACTTGGCAGGAGCACCTGGCTCATTTGGAGACTGTATTGAGCATCTTGGAGAGGGAGTCCTTGTACGCCAAGGAATCCAAGTGCGATTTGGGGATGACCGAATTGTTATACCTTGGTCATATTATCAGTGCGGATGGAGTGCGTATGGATCCTGAGAAGATCCGCGCCATTGTTGATTGGCCCACACCGGCGAACCTGACACAGTTGAGAGGGTTTCTCGGTTTATGTGGATTCTACCGCAGATTCGTGAATGGTTATTCACGACATGCAGCCCGATGACAGATTTGATGAAGAAGAGCGTTTGTTTTGAACCGAAGCACGGGAGTGTTTGAGAAGTTCAAGGAGTTGATGACCACCTTACTGTTTGCTTAGCTATTGGACTTCTGAAACGTTTTGAGCTTCGGTGTGATGCATCGGTGAGGGCATTGGTGCGGTGCTTATGCACGAGACAAGCACGGATAGTTTATGAGGCCGCAAGCTCAGAGGACCCGAGAGGTTGTATAGCATATACGACAAAGAGATGCTCGCGATTATGCATGCCTTAGCGAAATTCAGGCAATATCTTGTTGGCAGCAAATTTTGCATCAAGACTGATCATAACAGTCTTAGACACTTTTTAGGGCAGCGAGATCTCAATGACAGACAGCAGAAGTGGGTCAGCAAGCTGCAGGCTTATGACTTTGATATTTCGTATATCAAAGGTACTCAGAACGTAGTGGCAGATGCACTATCACGGAGACCGTATTTAGGCACTATGGTTCAGATTGCAGAGGATTGGAGGCATTTGATAGTGGCAGAGTATGCCAAGGACAGTTGGGCCTCCAGCATTGTCGAGGGATCAGCAGTAGATACCAGGTACACACTTGTAAATGATTTGATCATTTACAAGCACAGGATATTTCTGATTCCCGGTTCTGAGGTGAAGAACATGGTTATGAGGGCCTTTCATGATATTCCCACAGCAGGACATCCCGGTTACTTCAAGACTTACAGGCAGATACGGGAGAGGTTCACGTGGAAGGGTCTCAAGAGAGATGTTCTTCAGTATGTGCGTGAGTGCCCTGTTTGTCAGCAGAACAAGCAGGAGGTACTCACGGCCGAGGTCTCTCTGACCACTTCCGTTCACGGCGAAGTGAATGCTGTCGATGGATTTTATCCGCAGACTTGCCTAAAAGCCCAAGAGCGTGATTACGCCATCGTGGTTGTGGATGCGACACGAAGTATGCCCGCTTCTTCCGATCACCACGACTCACACAGCTACACAGGTGGCAGAGGTGTTCTTTCGAGAGATATTCAGACTTCATGGGTTGCCTCGAAGCATCGTCAGTGACAGAGATAGCCGGTTCCTGAGTAACTTCTGGCAGGAGGTCTTCAGGCTTTGCGGGACCGAGCTTACACCGAGCACCAGTTACCATCCACAGACAGATGGGCAGACAGAGATAGTTAATAAGTGGGTGGAGGGATATCTCAGGAACTACATAGCAGGGCAGCAGAAGGCGTGGGTCAAATGGATACATTTGTGTGAGTATTGCTACAACTCGACATTCCATATGACCATTCGGATGTCACCCTTCATGGCACTATATGGGTATGAGGCGCCGAGTTTCCTTGATCTGTTATTGAGCGACAGTAGAGTGCCGAGTGCAGGAGGTTGGTTGCAGGAGAGTCAGGACACTATGAGGGCTCTCAAGGAGAATATTGCAAAGGCACAGAATCGAAGCAATATGCGGTCAGAGAGGGCCAGAGAGCATTTGAGTTGGTGATATGGTTTACCTCATGCCAGCCCTCTGTCCGATCCCTCTTAGAAAGGAAGTGGGTCGAGCTTAAGCAGCTATTACGGTCCTTTCAGGATCCTGAGGAGAGTTGGCGAGGTGGCTTACGAGCTTGAGCTTCCAGCTGAGAGCAGGGTACACAATGTATTTCATGTGTCACGCCTCAAGAAGGCGTTGGGTCATCGTGTTGTACCATCTGCGGTGTTACCACCCTTAGATGATGAGGGTAAGTTGATTCTAGTACCTGAGTCCATCCTGGAGTATAGGGAGAGACAGTTGCGTCGGAGGACTATCAGGGAATATCTGGTGAAATGGAGAGATTTGCCGGTTGAGGATGCGACATGGGAGAGTGACGAGATGCGGCATCAGGGCATTGAGATTGCTTGAGGACAAGCAATTTCGAGGGAGAAATGGGGCTGTCATGTCCCCTTCTCAGTGACATCTCTCAGACGACAGGATTGGCCTATCATACGACCCTCGTAGATGGACTGGATAGGGGGTCATTTCGTAGCTTGGCTCAGCTTCAGTCAGCAGGGATTGATCAGTTGTCTTTCGTTCTGGCTCGATCGGAGGTCATTTGCAGAATTGCTATTTTTAGCAGTTCTTGGCAGGCGGTGTGGGACCACTGCTATTTTTAGCAGTTTGGCTGTGGCGGCATCAGGAATCACTTCAGAGTCTGTCAGCATCAGACGGATCAGTAAACGGGTTAGAAATAAGGGAGATATTAATATTTGATCGTATTGATTAAATATTAATTAATTAACGTTTATAATATAAAGTTATAATTTAATATTATAACTTAAGTGGTTTCTTGAAGGGTGCGCCCAACATCAGAAGGGGCCAAAAGTCATTATTAAAAGTAATTAAAATATTCAGTGATGGACTATTGAAATATTAAAATATTAAAACGTGAATATTTCATTAAAACCCTATTTTCAAGGGAATCGCACTTTTCAGTGTATTAGAGGCTTTTGCATTGGGAAGTGCGCGATTATGAGATTATTGAGTTTGACATTGATCAATTTTTGGTCTGAGCCTGAGACTTAGGGTTTCACGTTCGATTCCTTGGGGAACGAGCCATCTCCAACGGAAAGCAATTTAGAGAGTGTGGAATACCACTTGATTTATTGCCACAGAGGTTTTCTTATACAGAGGAAACTACAGAGCATCAGAGGAAATCCATACCTTCAGTTATTTGCAGTTATTTGTACCCAGACACCATCTATTACTTTTGGCGCACCTTATTCAGAGATTTGACATTGTTGTGAGTGAAGTCCGTACAGCATTTATGGCAGATCTGACAGGCCGTACTGTACCAGCAGGCCGTACCTCATGAAGAGCCGTCCTCATCAAATAAAAAATCAACGCCTTTATCTAATGCTTCCAGTTTGCTCTGAAGGAGGCGCCTATATCAGCTGATGAAATTGTGCATGCCAGAGGGAAGGAAAGAGATCATATTTATTTCTGCTGTACTGATTTGTACCTTCAGCCGTACCAGAAAATCAGGTTCTTTTCCCAATAAAAATTCTTCTTTATTACATTGTTTTCTTCTGGGTATCATTGTAATCACTTGAAAAGTTGAATAAAGGATGCTGGCGTAGTTATTGTTGTATTCCCAGAGATCTTTAATTTTTAGTAAATTTATTAGCATTTATTGTCAAAATCGTACCTTCTCATTATTGCTTCAAAAACACAAAAAAACTCAAAAACCTAAAAAAACGTCAGAAAAACTTGAAATATCAGTCAGAGCAGTAACAGGGGGAAACCAGGGGTTTCTACAAGTACCTTCCAGAATGCTGGTTGCAAACTGATTTTTTGCATAATCAGCAAGCAACATGTCTCTCCAATCTGCAGTAAGCTCACACAATGAGCTAAGATGAGGCCTTCTGGATAGAGCATCGGCCACTACATTATTTTTCCCTTTGACATACTCAATGTCAAAGTCGTAAGCTTGAAGCTTACTCACCCATTTCTGTTGCCTCTCATTTAAATCCTTCTGGTGCATAAAATGCTTGAGGCTATTGTGGTCTGTTTTAACCACGAACTTATTCCCTACCAAGTACTGTCGGAACTTGGCTAATGCATGCATAATGGCAAGCATTTCTTTGTCATAAATTGAATGCTAACTTTCCTAAACCCCCTTTAATTTCCGCTTTCAAACACATTGGTTTATTCAGATCAGATAAAGACCTTCAACTCCTTCACCCGATGCATCAAGCACCGCAGCTCGAATTGCCGAGAAATCGTGGATAGCCAAAATCGGGTAACGTAGCCTGATCTTCTTTAAATTTGTCAAAACAACTCTGAGCCTTTTCCACCTCAAACAAGGCTCCCTTTTGGTGTGAGATCAGTAAGGGGAGCTCGTATCTCGGTGAATACCCCTTTAACAAACCTCCTCCTGGAGCAGTGTCCACAGCCACCCAAAAACCTTCTTCAAACCCAGTCAAATCCCTCTGTGGTGGCCAATCAACCACCGCTTTGATCTTCCTCTCCTGATCCACTCTTTACTCCTCAAGACCGATTACGTGGCCAAGGTATATTATCCCACCATTCCAAATTCAGCATTTGAAGCCTTGGTTTAACAAACTCTGTGATTCCATGATACTACAAGCACTTCCCTCCAAGTGCTTGAGGTGATCTTCCTCCCAAGCCCCAATGACGTATCGTCATCAAAAATAATAAAATAAACTCCTAATCAGATTCTCAAGGCCAGTTTCACACGGCTCAAAAGGACTGGGGGCAGTCGGGTATTTCATTTTCAAACCAAATGGCATGACTAAGAATTCGAAGTGGCCATAGTGACATCTGAAAGCTGTCTTTTCCACATCTGATCCCCTCATCCTTATCTGATGGTAACCTGATCTTAGATCAATCTTTGAGAAGAACTTAGCCCCATGTAACTCATCAATGAGCTCATCTATTCTGGGAATGGGGTATCTATTCTTGATAGTGCTTTGGTTCAAAGCACGATAGTCCACGCACATGCGCATGGTACCATCCTTCTTCTTTACAAGAACCACTGCAGAAGCAAAGGGGCTCTTCTTGGGCGTATGAAACCCATCTCCAAAAGTTCTCGGATATTCTTCTCAATCTCATCCTTTTGCCTCTTCGGATACCGGTATGGAGTTGTGATCACCGGTTTAGCTCCTTCCTTGAGCTCTATGATGTGTTCTGAACCTCGATCAGGAGGAGGTCCAGGAGGTAAATCATCAAACACTTTACTCTTTTTGGTGAGTAAAGATTGGATATCAGGAGGATGCTCTACTTTAGTTTCAGCGGGACTTGCTGGAAGAATCATGCACTCAGCAGCCCATTCCACTTGATCATGACGTATCAACTTAGCCATCCTCTTGAATGATACAATCCGGGGACCACCATTTGACATACCTCTCAACACCACCTTCTTCCCATCGGATTGAAACTTCAACTCCATAGTTTGCAGATTTAGAGAGATCTCTCCAAGAGATCGCAGCCATTGAATGCCAAGGACAGCATCCGTATCTCCAATACTGACCACATAGAAGTCATCCTTGACTTCGCAATTGCCCAATTGCATTGACATGTTTGGAATCCTCTTGGTGCATGAGATGTGAAACCCATCCGCAACCATAACTCTGAACCCTTCAAAGTCTTCTGTTTGCAATCCTTTCTTTGCCACCACAACTTCGTCTATGAAGTTATGTGTTGCTCCAGTGTCAATTAAAGCAACAATACGTTGCCCTTTGATCATCCCACGAACTTTAAAAGACTCATTCTTTTGGAAGCTCGAAAGTTGAGCCAATGTACCACCACTTTCTTTTTCACCTTCAAACTCTTCTGGAGTATTTTCTTCATCGCTGTCCTCAAAATCAGCTTGCTGATCAGAAAAATCAGAATTGCTTTCATCAGCTGTATAGAACTCAATTTGATGAATTTTAGAACCCTTTGGGCACACATGATCTTGGGACCATTTTTCCCAACAACGGAAACATAACCCCTTCCTACGGAGTTCATTGATAGTCTCTGGATCCAATCTTGAGCCATGAGGTTTCTTTGGTTTAAACTCCTTATGGTGAGGCTTCTGATGAAACTTTTTCCCTCTATCCCCTTTGTGAAAAGCTGGTTTGGAATGGAACTTTGCTTTGGGAGCAGCCCACTCCATGTTTCTAGCCTTTTCATTGCTTCTTGTAGGGACGGTGGATCAAAAGCTTTGATCCAACCCTTGATTGGCTCCATCAATCCTTCAGTGAATAGGATTACTAATCTTCTCTCTGTGATTCCAGTTACCATAACTGAAAGTCTTTGAAACTCAGCTATGTAGGCATCCACAGTGCCATATTGTCTCAACTGTGCCAACTCCCTAAAATGCACTTCTGGGTCCTTCTTCTCGAACCTCTCAATGAGTCTATTGGTGAACTCATCATAGCTAGTGATAGACCCATGACCTAAGGTGACTAGGCCATGGTACCACCATTCATGCGCCACCCCATCTAGGTGTAGCGTAGCGAATCTAATCGCTTCTTCTTCAGCCATTGGCCTAAGTGCCACATAGTTGTCTAGTTTTTGTAACCAGGCTCGAGCAGAATTATTATCGCTTCCATCAAAATGCGCAAGCGTAACCTTGTTGAGAGCTTGATTCCAATCTCCTTGTGCTGGGGTTCTTCTTTGATCATAGTTTCTCCCTTGGCCTCTATCCTTCCTTCTATACTCCATGTAATCATTGAAGGACATGTCAAGTTTTACTTCATCAGGAAGGGTGTCATACTCTGTTCGGCCTATCCTCACCCTCTCCAAGGATGAAACATTTTCTTCAGGATCAGGCTGTGGGAGTGCTGGTGTCAAAAACGTGGGTTTGAATGGTCTAGCAGAAATGTAAGTGTTGCTCACTGCAGGTTGGGCAACATGACCATTGTGCGGGTTGGAAGCACTGTGCTCCCCGGTATGCCCTGTGTTGTGTTGTGGAATCTTGGGACCCAATCTCCCCAACAGGAGAGAAAACATATCCATCATGGCATCCATCTTCTTATCGAGTCCTTGACCCAAATTGGCTGAATTGTCTATACCCTTCCCACTGTCACCTCTGTTGCCAGAACTTCTTTTATTATCCCCCATTTCTGTTTCTTGTGAAGGCTCCCAATTAGCCCTCAAAATCTCTGAAGTTGTTTGACCTTCTGGGGCTCGATGCAACTGTGACTGAACTGTGCCTCTCTTGTATACTCTTGCCAAATACTGCTCTCTGGCTACTCATAGAAAAGCTGATTTCATGTGATGGCGTGATACGTGCCTCATACCGGAATAATATACCACCGAAGCCAAATTTTCGCTTCAAATGTATCAGACATAACATTCATAAGTGCACCCGCTATTAGATGGATAAACCGAAACGTGCAGAAGATTAAATGCAAGATACAGAAGGGAACTCAACGTCAAGTATGTGCTACCCAATCCAAGGTGGAGTGAGGGGCGACCATATGACGGAGTGACTACAGAAAGCAAAACTTGAAATGAAATGCTGAATAACGAAACTACTCAACACCCAGAATGTGCTTGCTCACCCCGAAGGGAAAGTAGCTACCATAGGGCGGAGTTATACAATTTCCAACTAATACTGAAAGCAAACTTAAGGAAATGCTGAATACTGAATCTACTCTACACCCAGGATGTGCTTGCTGACCCAAGACGGGAAAGTAGCGACCATAGGGCGGAGTTTACAATTTCAAACTACTGCTGGAAGTAAAAGACTAATACAATCTGATAAAGCAAAGATCTATAATGCGGTCAGTACTACTGCCAGCTTACAATTTAAGAAATGAGATCTTGCTATCAATAAAAATCAGCTTATAAGGGAATTCGCGATTCAAAAACTTAACAAAAGATCACAGAAATAGCAGATTAAAGATCCAACCTTATTCTTCCAGCTTAGGTAATCTTCCTTGATGTCTTCACGTGGCTCGAGATGATTAGCAACACCCAACAATAAACGATATGCAGATTTATCCAATCTGCTGTGACAGTCCTGCACTTTTCAATGTATTAACATCATATGAAACCATGAAATGCTCGAATCTTTCTATAGACTCCTCCAAATTGATAAATACCAATTGCCAAGCTCAATTGAAATAGGGGCGCCCAAGAACAGCTCATAAAACAGACTAGAGATGCCACTGTGTTTTATACACGAATTCCAATGTGCTGAAAAGTACGGCTACAGCAGAAAAGTACGATTTGCTTTATAAAATCAGATTCTACAATGAAAAATCTGCAAATGTACACCCAATGGTACTTGTAGGACTAAGGGAAGATAAATTGTTTCACACCCAATACAATGTATATTTTTGTCTTTTTGGAAATATGAATGAATTACTAGGTCTGCTGTAGCTAAAGAACAAAAAACAGAAACCTCTAACATGCAAGATCTGGAACTGACAATACTAATGCAGATTACAATGCACGGAAAACAATGAATTCACAACTAGACTAAATTCATCACTAGTCGTTGTCTTACAAACGAGAAGAGATGCCCAATGGTTAGGAGGTCTTCATCCCTCGAAGTGATCCAGATTCAATCCGGCAGCATAACGGTGTATTTTCCAAGATGATCCAAATGATCCACCAAGACTCCTCTTTATAACTTTCAATTGACTCTGCACAACCCTAAAATCAGCTTTTAGGTCAAACTTAACCTTCTCAAGTTTTGGCGTACTTTCTCCTTCAATACTTTGATAAATGATATTTTAATTAAAACACCATTCTTTGATAAATGCGCCCATCATACCCTGTTTTGACTTTGCAATAATTATAATATTCTTTTAATGAGGGCGCTACCCTCAATGACCACTTTTAAACACAACGTTAAGTCATTAATTCTAGTGCCAAGGTCAACGTTGAAATATAATAATTAAAACGTGACTTAAATTGGAATGACTTAGCTTATTTCTCCGAGAATGCCCTGAAGCCAAAACTGATGAAGTCAACTGATCAAATCTGAAACCGGAAGTCAACCAACCTGAGCACATCTGGAAACTGACAAAAATAGAATTTACTAAAAATAGTAAATTCCAAAAGTATCACACGTCAGGACGAAGTATATATCAATCGCTAAGCCCTCAAAACCCGCGTGTAAGGAATCCGCATTAAAACTAATAACTCCTCGACTAATGACCCCAAAAAATTAGAAACCCTAATTTTAACTTCCGACTCGGCCTCCTGCTCCCAAGAAAAGGCTAACTACACCAAATGGGCCGCTTGAAAAAGGGGACATTACAACCGCTTCTCCCCCAAGATTGCTTGTCCCTCAAGCACTGGTGGTAAACTAGGATGTCAATATCTCATCACTTTCTCACACGCTGGTAATTCTCCATAGGCAGGTTCCCAATTTAACCAAACACTTTCCATAGTTCTATTCCTCAAAAGAACGCTCACATCAAGTATCTCCTCAGGAACTAGAACCAACTGTCCTTCTTCATCCAACGGTGGCAACTGTGAAGAAGCAACTACATTGTGCCCAAGTGCCTTCTTGAGGCGAGACACGTGGAAGACGTTATGCACTCTGCTATCTGAAGGTAGCTCTAATTCATAAGCTACAGCCCCAACCTTTTTGATGACCCTAAACGGCCCATAGAAGCGAGGTTTGAGCTTCTCAGCTCCACTCTTCTTGAGAGTTGACTGTCTGTAAGGTTGTAAGCGGAGATAGACCAAATCCCCACCCTCAAAAGAACGCTCTACACGCTTCTGATCAGCATACAACTTCTGCTGATTTTGTGCAATCTGCAAATTATCCTTCAAGGATCTCATTATGTCCTGACTATGCTGCAACAAATCCTTGGCTAATGGTGCTTTGTTGTCACCAAACACCAAATCTGCAAAGCTGGGTGCTTCATATCCATAAAGTGCCAAGAAAGGAGACATTTTGATTGACATATGGAAGGTAGAGTTGTAGCAGTACTCGCCTATATGCAGCCACTTAACCCAAGCTTTCTGCTGTTCGGACACATAATTTCTCAAGTAGCCTTCCAACCACTTGTTCACCACCTCTGTTTGCCCATCAGTTTGAGGGTGATAACTCGTGCTTGGAGTGAGCACAGTACCACTCATTCTGAAAACTTCCTGCCAAAAGGTACTTAGGAACTTGCTGTCCCTATCACTTACAATATTCTTTGGCAACCCATGCAGCCTAAACACTTCTCGAAAAAACAAATCTGCAACTTGGGCTGCAGAAAAAGTGCTGGTAATGGCAAAGAAATGAGCAAACTTGGTTAATCCTCATTAACCAACAATGAATGCAACTTCCTTCCCTTGGAGCTCATCCAATTTATTTGATTTACTGGCATTTTCAAACCTTCCCAAGAAAACCTTTCTCGGATCTGCCTATAGGTCTTGAAAAACCCTTGGTGACCAGCAACTGGAATGTCATGAAAATTCAAGAGAATCTTCTGCTTGAGCTTAGAATCGGCTACCAGAAAGATTCTACCCTTATACTGAATCAAACCCTCAACCACTTGGTACTTTTCATCATGGAAAGTACCTTCCAGAATGCTGGTTGCAAACTGATTTTTTGTATAATCAGCAAGCAACATGTCTCTCCAATCTGCAGTAAGCTCACACAATGAGCTAAGATGAGGCCTTCTGGATAGAGCATCGGCCACTACATTATTTTTCCCTTTGACATACTCAATGTCAAAGTCGTAAGCTTGAAGCTTACTCACCCATTTCTGTTGCCTCTCATTTAAATCCTTCTGGTGCATAAAATGCTTGAGGCTATTGTGGTCTGTTTTAACCACGAACTTATTCCCTACCAAGTACTGTCGGAACTTGGCTAATGCATGCATAATGGCAAGCATTTCTTTGTCATAAATTGAATATGACCTTTCCAAACCCCTTAATTTCCGGCTTTCAAACACAATAGGGTGTTTGTCTTGCATCAGGACAGCACCAACTCCTTCACCCGATGCATCACACTGCAGCTCGAATGGCTTAGAGAAATCAGGGATAGCCAAAACTGGGCACGAGCTCATGATCTTCTTAAATTTTTCAAACACAACTTGAGCCTTTTCTGACCAAACAAAGGCTCCCTTTTTGGTGAGATCAGTAAGGGGAGCCGCATTTTGAGAATACCCCTTAACAAACCTCCGATAGAAACCACAAAGGCCCAAAAAACCTTTCAACTGAGTCAAACTTTCAGGTGGTGGCCAATCAACCACTGCTTTGATCTTCTCCGGATCCACCTTTACTCCCTCAGCACTGATTATGTGGCCAAGGTATAATAACTCCACCATTCCAAATTCACATTTGGAAGCCTTGGCGAACAAACTCTCAGATTCCATGATACTAAGCACTTCCTCCAAGTGCTTGAGGTGATCTTCCCAAGTCTTGCTATAGATCAGAATGTCGTCAAAAAATATCAGCACAAACCGCCTTAACTGATTCTGAAACACACGGTTCATGCAAGACTGAAAGGTGGCCGGTGCATTAGTCAAACCAAATGGCATGACTAAGAATTCGAAGTGGCCATAGTGACATCTGAAAGCTGTCTTTTCCACATCGGATCCCCTCATCCTTATCTGATGGTAACCGGATCTTAGATCAATCTTTGAGAAGAACTTAGCCCCATGTAGCTCATCAATGAGCTCATCTATTCTGGGAATGGGGTATCTATTCTTGATAGTGCTTTGGTTCAAAGCACGATAGTCCACACACATGCGCATGGTACCATCCTTCTTCTTTACAAGAACCACTGCAGAAGCAAAGGGGCTCTTGCTTGGTCGTATGAAACCCATCTCCAAGAGTTCTCGGATATTCTTCTCGATCTCATCCTTTTGCCTCTTTGGATATCGGTATGGAGTTGTGATCACCGGTTTAGCTCCTTCCTTGAGCTCTATGATGTGTTCTGAACCTTGATCAGGAGGAGGTCCAGGAGGTAAATCAGCAAACACTTTACTCTTTTTGGTGAGTAAAGATTGAATATCAGGAGGATGCTCTACTTTAGTTTCAGCTGGACTCGCTGGAAGAATCATGCACTCAGCAGTCCATTCCACTTGATCATGACGTATCAACTTCGCCATCCTCTTGAATGATACAATCCGAGGGCCACCATTTGACATTCCTCTCAACACCACCTTCTTCCCATCGGATTGAAACTTCAACTCCATAGTTTGCAGATTTAGAGAGATCTCTCCAAGAGATCGCAGCCATTGAATGCCCAGGACAGCATCTGTATCTCCAATATTGACCACATAGAAGTCATCCTTGACTTCGTAATTGCCCAATTGCATTGACATGTTCGGAATCCTCTTGGTGCATGAGATGTGAAACCCATCCGCAACCATAACTCTGAACCCTTCAAAGTCTTCTGTTTGCAATCCTTTCTTTGCCACCACCACTTCGTCTATGAAGTTATGTGTTGCACCAGTGTCAATCAAAGCAACAATACGTTGCCCTTTGATCATTCCCCGAACTTTAAAGGACTCATTCTTTTGGAAGCTCGAAAGCTGAGCCAATGTACCACCACTTTCTTTTTCACCTTCAGACTCTTCTGGAGTATTTTCTTCATCGCTGTCCTCAAAGTCAGCTTGCTGATCAGAAAAATCAGAATTGCTTTCATCAGCTGTGTAGAACTCAATTTGATGAATTTTAGCCCCCTTTGGGCACACATGGTCTTGTGACCATTTTTCCCAACAACGGAAACATAAACCTTTCCTACGGAGTTCATTGATAGTCTCTGGATCCAATCTTGAGCCATGAGGTTTCTGTGGTGTAAACTCCTTATGATGAGGCTTCTGATGAAACTTTTTCCCTCTATCTCCTTTGTGAAAAGCTGGTTTGGAATGGAACTTTGCTTTGGGAGCAGCCCACTCCATGTTTCTAGCCTTTTTCATTGCTTCTTGTAGGGACGGTGGATCAAAAGCTTTGATCCAACCCTTGATTGGCTCCATCAATCCTTCAGTGAATAGGATTACTAATCTTCTTTCTGTGATTCCAGTGACCATAACTGAAAGTCTTTGAAACTCAGCTATGTAGGCATCCACAGTGCCATATTGTCTCAACTGTGCCAACTCCCTAAAATGCACTTCTGGGTCCTTCTTCTCGAACCTCTCAATGAGTCTATTGGTGAACTCATCGTAGCTAGTGATAGACCCATGACCTAAGGTGACTAGGCCATGGTACCACCATTCATGCGCCACCCCATCTAGGTGTAGCGTAGCGAATCTAATCGCTTCTTCTTCAGCCATTGGCCTAAGTGCTAAATAGTTGTCTAGTTTTTGTAACCAAGCTCGAGCAGAATTATTATCGCTTCCATCAAAATGGGCAAGAGTAACCTTGTTGAGAGCTTGATTCCAATCTCCTTGTGCTGGGGTTCTTCTTTGATCATAGTTTCTCCCTTGGCCTCTATCCTTCCTTCTATACTCCATGTAATCATTGAAGGACATGTCAAGTTTTACTTCATCAGGAAGGGTGTCATACTCTGTTCGGCCTATCCTCACCCTCTCCAAGGATGAAACATTTTCTTCAGGATCAGGCTGTGGAATTGCTGGTGTCAAAAACGTGGGTTTGAATGGTCTAGCAGTAATGTAAGTGTTGCTCACTGCAGGTTGGGCAACATGACCATTATGCGGGTTGGAAGCACTGTGCTCCCCGGTATGCCCTGTGTTGTGTTGTGGAATATTGGGACCCAATCTCCCCAACAGGAGAGAAAACATATCCATCATGGCATCCATCTTCTTATCGAGTCCTTGACCCAAATTGGCTGAATTGTCTATACCTTTCCCACTGTCACCTCTGTTGCCAGAACTTCTTTCATTATCCCCCATTTCTCGCTTTAGTGTTCCAATTAGCCCCCTCGTAACCCTTTAAGCCGCAGGGACTCCGGGCTCTTGATGCAACCGTGGTCCTAACCGCACTTCTCTTTGTATACTCTTTGCCAAATAATTTCCGCTCACACCATAGAAAGTTGATTTCACAGATGGCGTGATAATGGCTCGATACCACCGAATTTCAAATGGCTTTCAAATTTTTCGCTTTCAAATAATGGTGATTACAACATTCAAAGCAAGTGCAACTAAGGTTAGGGGATGGAGGGTAAACGCGTAAGATTAAATGCAAGATACGCAGGGAACTCAACGCACAAGTATGTGCTACCCAATCCAAAGGTGGAAGCTAGAGGGGCCACCATATGACCTGAAAGTGACTACGAAAAGCAAACTTGAAATGAAAATGTTGAATAACGTAAACCACTCAACACCCAATGTGCTCTTTGCTCACCCGGCGAAAGTAGCTCATAGGCTGAGTTATACAATTTCCAACTAATACTGAAAGCAAACTTAAGGAAATGCTGAATACTGAATCTACTCTACACCCAGGATGTGCTTGCTGACCCAAGACGGGAAAGTAGCGACCATAGGGCGGAGTTTACAATTTCAAACTACTGCTGGAAGTAAAAGACTAATACAATCTGATAAAGCAAAGATCTATAATGCGGTCAGTACTACTGCCAGCTTACAATTTAAGAAATGAGATCTTGCTATCAATAAAAATCAGCTTATAAGGGAATTACACAAGATTCAAAACTTAATGCGGAAGGTAAAGATCACAGAAATAGCAGATTAAAGATCCAACCTTATTCTTCCAGCTTAGGTAATCTTCCTTGATGTCTTCACGTGGCTCGAGATGATTAGCAACACCCAACAATAAACGATATGCAGATTTATCCAATCTGCTGTGACAGTCCTGCACTTTTCAATGTATTAACAACATCATATGAAACCATGAAATGCTCGACTCTTTCTATAGACTCCTCCAAATTGATAAATACCAATTGCCAAGCTCAATTGAAATAGGGGCGCCCAAGAACAGCTCATAAAACAGACTAGAGATGCCACTGTGTTTTATACACGAATTCCAATGTGCTGAAAAGTACGGCTACAGCAGAAAAGTACGATTTGCTTTATAAAATCAGATTCTACAATGAAAAATCTGCAAATGGACACTCAATGGCGCCTAGACCAAGGGAAGATAAATAGCCAATACCCACAATGTATATTTTTGTCTTTTTGGAAATATGAATGAATTACTAGGTCTGCTGTAGCTAAAGAACAAAAAACAGAAACCTCTAACATGCAAGATCTGGAACCGACAATACTACATCGCATTGGCCATAAATGCAACGGAAAAAATGAATTCACAAATCTCGTGACCAAATTCATCACCAAATGCTGTCTTTAAAACGGTAAAGAGATGCCCAACGGGAGTAGCCATCCCTCTATATACTTTTGGCACTACTGGTGTTGAGGAGCGATGTTAGCATTTGAGGAGACCCATTGACCACTTTAATTGACATCGATATAATGGACTTAAATTGGAATGACTTAGCTTATTTCTCCGAGAATGCCCTGAAGCCAAAACTGATGAAGTCAACTGATCAAATCTGAAACCGGAAGTCAACCAACCTGAGCACATCTGGAAACTGCCAAAAATAGAATTTACTAAAAATAGTAAATTCCAAAAAGTACTCTGAATGCTGAGACGAGCATATCACTGCGAAGCCCTCTGAAAACCCAGAAGGAATCCGCCATTAAAACTATCAACTCCGACCAATGACCTCCTCAAAATTAGGAAACCCTAATTTTAACTTCCGACTAGCCTCCGGGTTCCCAAGAAAAGGCTAACGGTCACCGAAACAGTCAGGCTTGAAAAGGGGACATTACAAGAATATGATTTACTATATTGAATATCATTCACTGCTCAATTTCTATGCCTTACTTCTCAGTTTTTATGCCTTCCTTCCACGATATTGTTCCAAGCAAAAGTAGCGGCATGCACAAGAGATAGTGAATGTTTTAACTCTTAAGTGTTAATGTTTTTAAACTTAGGATTTGATTACTTTTAGTTGGAAGACGCAGCAAGTGGTCACTAGAGACGTCGGGAGACATTTGCTTGCATCCCTTGCAAATGGGGCCGTCTCTAGGCACGTCCCCGGTATCGGAGATGCATTCCAGGGGGGCCAAAGACGCATCTCCTAGTAACACTATACAAAATCCAGTTTGAAACAATAATAAAAATTTATACCATACTTAGACCAAAAAGGAGCTAAAGTTCATTTTAGAAAAAAGGGACCTAGATTTTTTCACTGAAAACACATCCATGATTTTTGGTGGGAAAATGGTGGAAAATGCTCCCATTTATTTGTTAAATTGTAGTGAAGTATTTGGTTTTCCTAAGAAATTCTTCCACAACATTGTGGATTGAGGAACATGTGAAGAAATGTCCAAAAATCTTTTAACATTCAGAAGGATAGGATACAATACAAAAGACATGCAAAAGGACAAAAGGAAAAGTGGATAAGGAAACTCTAATGTTTAAAAGAGAGGTCAAGGGACGTATCAAACATCCCTGGCCTTCCTAGGGTTGGCCAAATGTCTCACAGATGTTATATGATGTTTCAGGTTGTTTTGGGGGTGTTTTGAGGTTTAAAAAAATTGGGGAGGGCCATGGGATGCCCCCTTTTATCCCACCACCTCAGAAAGGCCATTGGGGATGGGGATACTGGTTTCAAGGCTAGGGACTGCATCCCCATGGAACCTTGTTGAGGCTGGACCTTGTTTGGACCAAGCCAAATATTGGCTAGAATTAAAATCCAGCCTAGACTAGTCCAGGTTCAATAGGGATTCCTGGTGCCATAGCAATTCTGCTAAAAATGGATCTCTAACATAGCCAATCACAGAATTAGAATTGAAAGAGATGTTATTTATTTTGCTAGGTAGAAAGCCCCAAGAGTAAGAACTAGATAGGTTCCTTGTATAGTTCTACTAAGACTTTTGGGGAGCCATTAGTGGAAGAATCAAGAAAGAACAAACCTATGCTGAGAAACATCAATGCCACCAAGCTGACCCTTAAAACATCATTGAGCAGATGAAATGGATGTGTTTAGATCTATCTCTTTAAGCAATATGACATACAAAACCTTCTTCAAAATCATAGCTCATAGATTATAGTCTTATCTTGAAAAAATCATATCTCCCCAACTCAGATGGATTTCATCAAAGGGTGCCAAATAACTATAATATCAATGTTGTCCAATAAATAATACCCTCTCTTCATAGTCAATCAAGACCATGAGTCACAATCAAATTAAATATCTGAAAAGCTTTTGACCAATGTAACTAATCACTCATCGAAACAATGAAATTCCTTTGGATTTTTCAATGAAATGGATTAATTGATAGAAACTTGTGTATCCACTTATTTCTTCTCCATAGTGGTTGATGACAAAATTATAAAACTTTTCAAATCAACAAGAGGGCCAAGGAAATGAGACTTGGTTGCCCAATATCTCTGCATAATCATGAGTAAAGGTCTTTATTGTCTTTTGACATGGGAATGACAACAAAACAAATTATATGGATTGTCTGCCATGGCAATTGGGACCAAAGTATGTGAATTTTTAGTATGCAGTTGATATTCTTTCCCTTGACCTCAATGATAAGAAGTGAAGTCTATGCTCTGGATTGCATGTTCAACAAAGTATTAGCAATGAAGTTAGCCTGGAAGCTATATCAGGAGTAATCAAATCATTGGGGTTATTCCAGAAAACCAATCTATTTTTCATAACTATTGGGGCCCTTATGGATCTATTATTTGGTAACATTTGACTGGCATCATGATCAAAGCTAATATATGGTGGCAAGCAAACATTGAGAAAACAACTAATTTCCCAAATGATCAATGGAACAGCTAAGCTACCTCATCCATGAGCCTACTCTCCTTTTACCAAAAAAACTATGATAGCTAATCACTAGACCACAGTGGCTGACTACTTGGAGAATGTTATGATATAAATTTATGCTTCATGGAACTTAGATAGAATCAAAATTGTGGGTTAGTTATACCCTAGTCCTATGATACATTGCAAAATCCCCACTTGAATTTGAAAGATATTTTTACGATATTTTCAGTTTGACACATGTAGCATTTTGTCAAACAAGTAGCATGATAATTGAATTGAAATTTTTCATTGGTTTTGAAGTTTGTAATCACATATAATAAATTCAAAAAATAGACAACATCAACCTAATAGTACTTTAGTTTTGGATTTCATTCAATACATTCAAAGGAGGCATAGAATTCCTTAACATTTATATTCCTGAATGACAGTAATGACAACAATATTGATGCTTAGAAATGCAGATTACAGTCATAGTATATAAATACCACTTTCTAGAACCTTTGATGCAGGCCAACCCTTAGCAAAAGTGCCACGACTTGCAGGTGAGACCACACTATAGGAGAAAGTGGCAATTTGAATAGCAACCAACTATATGCAAATGACCACGCCCAACAACACTCTACACCCAACAACATCTAAGCCCAGCAATACTCACGCCTCCCTTGCATAGCATCCACTCAAGTTTGGCGGCCTCCTTGACCTGCGAATGAGCAAAAGGGAAGTTCCATGTCCTCTTTACCAACCTCTTGTAGCTTCCACACAGTTCCAGACTTGGCGGAATTGTTTGCAATGCCCTCATGCCCTCTCTAGGAGTCTTCCATCCCTATCACACCACTCCCAGGTGCCTGCGGTGGAAATATGAGGCTATAAAGAGGTAACTAGCAGCCACACGACCTTGCAATCTCCACGCCAGGTTCCCTTCCTCACAGCCTGTATTAATGAAGGACCATTAATAGAATGAGATTGTTAACCAAACACCCACGATTCCTTGATAATCTTTGCCAATATAAGTTGACTCTTCAGCTAATAGAATCTGCAACCTCTTGTTGAAAGTTATTTCCAAACCATGCAAGAAAGATATATATTGTTATTCTTCAAATTTATCTCTAAAGGAGACCCATAAATTTGCCCATATCAATCACCATGAAAGACCTATATGATCTCTCCAACTTGACCAACTAGGGTGGATTAGTCTCACCACCAAACCCAATCGTCCTAGGGTTTTCGTCACAAAGCCCAAAACTATGAAAAGCTCCTCAAAGTATCAATTAGAGAAAATAAGCAAGCATAATGCAAATGAGCTCCAAACTTCCCTTTTAATTCACTTGCACTTTTCCCATTCAAATAATAAAATAAAGTAACTTTATAAAGTACCTTTTTTAAATATTTCCCAAAGTCACTTTATAATACCTTTTAATCTAATTATTTAATATTACCTTATAAATGTACTTTTTCCTATCAGGCAACATTAAATAATTAAATTAACCAATTCCCTTTATCTAACTATAGCCTACGAGAATTAAATAGGCTAATAAGTCCTAAATAATTAAATTAACCAATTCCCTTTATTTGACTATAGCCTACGAGAATTAAATAGGCTAATAAGTCCTCCTGGAGCGATCACTGAGAAGGGGACATTACATACACCTAGTACATATGTTGCAACAAGGACGTTTTCTTAATTATTTGCAATAAGCTCTATGATATAGTGTTATGAAAATGACAAGAAACTATATGACAAAATCAGCTTTCATAGTCTAATTGAGATTCAAACCAATTTTAATAAGAGTTGGCTCAAATTTTGTTCCATTCAAGTCTGGTCAAAAGTTAAGCTTTCATGTGAACGGCTTTGCATAGGAAAATTTTAATAAGAGAATCTAAAAATAAAAGGCTTGTCAGGGCCAACTATATGTTATAACTGTGTCCAAGGTATATAAGATAGTGCAACATATTTGGAAGGACTTTGCAACATATTACTAGTCATACAGGTCTCCACCAATCCCAATAGAAGAGTTAGTAAGCATGAGTTTTCCACAGTTTGAAGTTGCTATAGAATGCATTTGGATTCAATTGCGTAAATTTTGTATCAATGTTTTGGACCAAACTTGGTGATCCATCATTAAGATGAGGAGATATGTTTTTGGATTCAACTGTGTGTATATTTTTTAATCAATAGTGTGATTAAAAACATTGATACAAAAAATACACACAGTTGAATCCAAAAGCAATCATTGTTACAAAAAATACACACAATTGAATCCAAAAGCATTCTATACCAATAGGAAAGTTGTTCAATTGGTGTTAGTTGGATACTAAATCAAAAAAGTATAGCTCCCCTTTACTCAATGATCCATCATTCGGATAATGAGATAATTATCTTATCTCCTTGTCATCAGTTTTCTCCTCATCTTGATGTTGGATCATTGAGCATGATCCAAAATGTTGATATAACAAATACACAGTTGAATCCAAAAACATTCTATACCAATAGAAGAGTTGTTCAATTGGTATCAGTGGGATATTAAATGAAAGAAGTTTAGGTCCCCTTTAATCAATAGTCCTTTCGTTTAAATGTTGGATGTTTTGGCTAGAAGAAAACCAAAAATGTCTTTGATAAATCAATGCAACTCACAACCTCAAGTCGTTTAAAGGAGTTGTAAAAATGTTCAAGAAACATATTGGGCTCACAAAATAACCCAACTCTTGAATCAGCTCCATGAGACAGTTGGGAATATGAGGGGTTTGGAAAATTCAAACCTGGTACTAGAATGGGCAATTTGTGAGCTGAAGGAGCAGATGGATACTCCTAGAGACATCTAGTTCAAGTATTGTTGCATGTGAACATGTGGGATTCAACAGACTTTGTCTAGCCTCTTATGAAAGATATTACTTGCTCAATAACATGGGTTCCTTTGCATTGAAATTGATGGAAAGTGAGCTTTTGTCATTAATTTGATAAAAAAAATATTATCATTGGTTGTGTAATCCATACATCATGGAAGGATATTAGATTATATTCTCTCAATCTGCACTACCTTTGAGCAAACAGATAGACTTTTCTAGCCAGGGAAATCAAGTTCCAGTGTTTCTTGAGACACCTTAATCCAGTAGTAGATTACCTCACAAAATTCAGTGTAACACAGAAGTGTAATATCCAAAGAGCACTTTCCTAACTGCATCAGTCTCCATTTAAATTTCAACAATGAAATGGAAGCATACCAGATACAATTATATGTCTTTTACTCCTGATTGTTACTACCAGAATACTAAGTAGAACCACAAAAATAAGGTAAACCATTATTTTTGTAAAACTCCTAGCTAACACTCAACATTCAAAAATCTAAGTACTGTGAGTAGAAATGTGAGTGGGCTAGTTACACTCTGTACTATTCAACTCAATACTTGAGGTTTTAATTAAAGATTAGATATAAATCATGAGAGTGTTTTTTCAAAAAAGCTTATGGTGAATCTTTAAGGATGCAGCCTTTAGGGCAATCCCAAAAGGGGACATTACAATTGCCCTTCTGACAAACTCATATGTTGAAATCATCACCTGTACAATCATTCATAATATTAAAATCAAATATATATTTCCCAAATACCCTTCTTTAATCTCTATGAAGTGATTTGAGCACAATGATCCTGTGACACCATTTCAGCTGCAAAATACTTTCTAAAACCACTACACATTTTGAGTTGTAAAATACTTACCATTTGCAAAAAGACAAAGGAGATTAAGTTTAAAGGTTGTTTGAAACGGAATAAATAGTTTTCCAGCCCAGGGCATCATTAGGTGGTTGCTTGTTTATGAGTTCAGGCATGTGAATGGTCGTTTTAAAGACCAGAGTTGGGTTCCGGCTGTGTATTTAGAGAGTAACATGCCCTTTGATTGGCTTCATCTTTAAAAAGATTCACATTAGACAGCCCTAAATACACAGCCGGAACCCAAAAGGATTTTGATCTTGCTCTAAATGAATGGTTGTCCTAAATTCTTGCCCTAGAATCAAAATATTTAATGCAGTTAGGGTTATAACTAACCAATTATATGCTTGAAGCAATATAAACTTGGTTTAGGTCCTACAATCATGTTAGACAATATTGGTTCATATGATCAAAACATATATAATAAATGTCTTATCTATTTAAACCATGTAAAAATACATAACTATTTCAAAACTATATAAACTACACGATATCCATAATGCATAGTGGAAGTTTAATCATAATAGGACTTGGATGAGAAACATGATAAGGTGCCCGAAGCTATCCATGTGAAGCCCAAGAGCGGATATACCATCCCGCTTGGCCCCAAGTGGCAGACACGCAAGCATCCAACATGGGGTGGCATACTTAGTGGATAAACTTGTATCTATCTTCCCTATCCATGCTGCCTTATCCATCCTTCCTATGATTGAGACTTCTTGAATCCATCCCAACCAACCCATGTAGAGATTGTGGGGGGAAAGCTACAATAGGGGGCCCATAGATTCCCCTTTCTAAGCCCAAGGGTGGACACTCACCCCCTTGGCCCCAAGTGGCAGACACACGGGCATCCAACATGGAGTGGCGTAATTAGAAAGAAATCTAGTATCTGCTCATCCTACTAGTATTTCCCCCACTCCTCATGGTTGCCTGATGAGAATTACAAACACTAAATATATCCAGATTCATAGAGATTATACAACAATAAATATATTATTATACACAATAATCATGATAGAGCATACCACAATATTTATTAAAACATAAGATTGCTACATTCTCAGAAGCAAATGTATTAACTGTTGATTCTGCCCTTGTTTGCTGAGTGCAGATAATTAATTCTGATCTGCTCCGATTGCCTTGTTGTTCGATCAATTACTGATTGTATTTATAGTTGCTGCTTTCCTTAATGCAGATATATTTCTGAATATGATTTAATGATCAGACTTGATCCATTTGGTTCCTTGATGCCTCTCCCCACTCATTTACTTCCCCTTTTATATCTTCCATGGCGGGGAGAGTCACAACCATTCATTTAACAAGAGACACACCCTTTCATGGTTGCTATCCTTTGAAAGAGTCATGACTATTCATTAAGTATTGTTTCTTTATTAACTAACCCACAGCCTTCCTTATTGCTATCGCTTCCTTTAAAGGATGAATTGCTGCCTAATACTGAACGCTTCTCCCTTATATATTAATTACTTCCTTTTCATTTAATCGCTGCCTTTAGGAGTGCTTCCTTAATAGTTATAATTGCTGATGTTCCCAATCTGATCGCGGTTGTTTACTAAATGAGTTGCTGGCTATTCTTAATCACCTTTATAATTATATTTCCTTTCAAAATGTATATTATTTTATATTTATCTTTATATTAGTTTTATATATTTATAGTATTGTATTATAATGATTATAATTATAATAAGATTTAAATTGTTAATATTTATATTTATATTTTTAATATTTATATTTGTTATTTATTCCATTTCAACGTTTGGTTTTTATGTTTTAGTGTTGCAATTTGATCATGGCAGGCCATGACAGTCCGCCCTTCCCAAGATTGCTTGTCCTCAAACAATCACAATCTAGGATGCTCCTGAAGTCACCAAGATCCCAAATCAATCTTGTAGATTTGTATTGCTCCTTCTTTTGATGTAATTAGCTTTTGTTGTGATACTTTGATGTATTTAGGAAATTGAAAATTCTATAGCTAGTTATGTTCAATTTAATACTGCATGATGTCCTTGGAGAGTGGTTGTTAGTATACTACTAACAAGGTTAATTCTATCCTCTAAAGTATGAGGACAATTTATTGTCTTATGTACTACTATTTCCCAACAACTCTCAACAACAAAACCAAGAGTTGGGAATTGATACAACCTATCATTTAAGACAAGTTTTCTCTCAGTTCATTACCTCAAGAATCCTAGAATGATAGAAAAATGTTGTATCCTTCATCATGATGGAGAATGGGAGTGTTGTGAGTATCAAGATCTTACTCCTTGTGCACACCCGCTTTTGCATTTGTGTAAAGGATCTAGATGTTTGAGTGACAACTTCCCTTAGATAAAGTATGTTTCATTTTGTGTAAACATCCAAACAAGGTTTGAGGCAAGTTTGTTTCTAATGAGGGTGTAATATAAAATAGCTTATAGGGTTTTTTGTAACAATTTAACCTAGTCAAACATTTGTCATACCCATAGGTAATTAATGACATGTTATAACCTTCTAATTATATATTTCATAGACAATACTTAAGTACAAATTTATTGGATTGATCAAGTCTAGCAGAAATAAGACTTAAATTTATAGGTTTACCCTAATATCCAATTCTTGTCCCATCTTTCAAATCAATTGGAGGTTATTACTCCTCTTTGACATATCCCCATGTTTGGTACTAAATTTATTTTAATATCTTGGGAAAGTATTGTTTTATTTTAACTGATTCATTTAAACAATATCAATTTATCCCAAAGTATGAAACGTGAGAATGATCTTGTGATTTGTGGGTTATGGACCCATAATGTAACTTAGCATAGATTTATGTAATAATTTTGTTGTAGCTTGATTTATATCAAATTTATCTCAAATATCTAATATTGATGTCCTTGATCTTAAATCATGGATATAGAGCAAGAAAAATGACTTAGGAGAAGAAGAGCCTAGGATGAAACTATCTCAAATATTTTCTATATCACTAGTTCCTAAATAGTTGAGCGGTCTTCATTACCTTTGCTCGAAGATATTGTGTTTGGCATGGATGATTGTTCGGATGTTTATTTATTTTTAGTGCATAAATGTTGTTAATGAAGAGGCTTGAGTCTTTTCAGCAATTTAAGAGATCTCAAGGACTGTGATTGTTGGGGGATATGTATGAGTAAATTAATAGGTGAATTTCCAAAGACCTTAGATTTTTCAAGCAACCTTTGGCAGCTTTCCACCTATTAAGATGAGGATTAGAAGCATGACACACATTTGTGATCTTAATGGTGATGTTAAATGTTGGTCTTCTTTTCCCTTCACCAAGGTGCAAGGCAAGTGATATTATCTGCCTTAGTCAAATAATTATCTTGTGATGTCCCCATCCTAGTCAGCGCAGCTGAATATGTGGTTAGCCTATCATCCTGGTCCTCGTAGGCTGACAGTTATGTGTAGAGGATCATTTGAGGCAGTTACCCGGTGTTCAGGAGCATCCTTCTTTCAGTTGTTTCAGGCTGGGCCTTCGCAGAATCCTTCAGAGAGGTTTTTCAGAGACTTGCTATTTTTAGAAAGTCAGACAAGCGGAAGCTGCTATTTTGGGCAGGGCACCTGGCTCAGCTGGTTAGCTCAGAGTCAACCCAGTTTGTCTGTTCGATGATCAGATGGGAAATAACGGAGTATTTAATGATTATTGAATAATTAATATTTTGACTTTATATTAAAGTCACTTTATTAATTTATTTAAATATTAATAATTAATGGCATATTATAAAGTATCTTTAACACTTTATAATAAAGTGAAATATTTGTTATAATGAATAATTATTTATTCATTAAGGGGATGCCATTTATTATTCATTTTTCCTAAGTTGAGAAAAGGCGTAATTAATCATTTTATTTAAATGATTATTAAAAGAGAGCTTGGGTCGAATTTTTGAAAGAGGCATATATATTGACTGCCAAGACAAATCGAACTCTTATGTTATGATTATTCAATTTGTCTTCTTTTTGCTTTGAGCATTGAAGTTTGCAAAACCTAGGGTTTCAGCAGACGATTGGTTTTGAAGAATGATACCTCTTCAAGATCTGGCATACTGAGGCTGTGCAATACCAGTTGAAGATTGTCTACTTGGTGACTTCACACAGAGTTTACAGTTTGAGCTTATTGGATCGATTCAGAAGAATATACAGAGATCTTTGATTAGTTATTGAAGGCGACTTGACAGGGGTCATTTCTTAGAGTTCAGGCACATTCTACAAGGGAGCCGTACCACATTTATTGCTGCTGCTGCTGGGGCCGTACTGTTGTACCAGCAAGGGTTGTACTTCTCCTTCTAAGAAAATCCCTTGGTCTTTTCACTTCCAGTCTTTTGCAGTAAGGGCGCCTAGGGTTCTTGGGGTTGTCTCTCTGTTTCTGAGCCTGGAGATCATTGTTTTGGAGCTGGCCGTACATTTTCATCTTCATCTCAAAGCAGCTGCAATAACCAGGTTCTTCCATAATAAATGTTATTGTTTTCCTGTGCATGTTGTTAGATCACAGTGTAATCATTCCAAATGATCAATAAACCATCTGGCTTCGATATATGAATGATATTCTGTAGTTTTCATGCTATTGGTATTTCATATTATTTTTCCAATCCTTTTCAAGCAAAATCGCAATTTCTTGTTTATTGCAAAAACTCTTCAAAAAACACAAAAAAATACAAAAACAAACAAAATCAGCATATTCCGTCAAGGGTTTGGGTTGAGAGACACCTAGTCTCTTACAGTGGTATCAGAGCACAGTTTTCCTGCCATCCTGTGCTTTTTCAGTTGCTTTTTTAGAAAAGAGAGGGCTTTTTGGTTGCTTTTTCATGAGTAGAGACATCATTCATTATACCAAGGGTATAGGAACAGGCAGAGTTGAGGATTGGACAGGTCCACCTATTCCTGAAGGTGAGACAGTGTCAGGAGTATTGGGTATTCATAGATCTAGCTCCAACAGCAGCGAGAACAGTGTTGCAACCTTGATGGCAGACCGTGAGATCCCTGTAGAGACACTTAGGGATTCAGGGAAAGCACATGCAGAGGGTGATATTACTGAGGAGTTTAGACGCAGGCATGATAACATGATGGACATGATGTCCCAGTTGATGGGCACTATTAGGCAGTATACTCCATCACAGCCGCACTATATCCAGATCGGACAGTTGAGCAGGACTGCAGGAGTTGACCAGCCTTTGGCATCAGCACCACGACAGCTATCACCGATCCATCATGAGCGTAGGCCTGGACAACCTACATTCATACCCAGAGAGACCCCACCTTCGACTCCCGAGGCAGAGCAGCAGGGACATCATCAGGAGTTTCAGCCACATAATGGCATGTCAGTGGCGGATGTGACTAGATTTCACGGTGAGTATCTATCATTAGCACCTGAGATCAGACAGGAATTATCATTTCATGAGTTTATGGATGTTCATAAACCTAGAGGAGGAAGATTTGACCGTAGAGCTCCTTAGCACCAGCAGCCACAGCCACAGGTGAACAGGGACTTGCAGGATGCAGTCAGCAAAATCACCTTGCCATACTATGATGGTTCTGATAAGACATCAGCGAGGTCTTGGGTCCAGAAGTTGGACAATTATCTTTCACTGAGACCTATGCAGGAGGATGAGGCCATTAAGTTTGCTACTTTGCATCTTGATGGGCTGGCACATGATTGGTGGCATCATGGCATGTACACACTTGGCCATCATGCAGTTACTACCTACCAGGAGTTCACCAGCAGGCTCATAGAGCGTTTTGATAAGAAAGATCCGGAACTCTACTTCAGAGAGCTAGCTCAGCTCAGACAGACAGGTAGTTTGGATGCGTATGTCAGTGAGTTTCAGAAGGTTGCAGTCATGGTGACAGGCATTTCAGAGCGGAGGCTTGTTATACTCTTCGTCGAGGGTTTGACAGAGCCCATGAGAGGTTGGGTCAAGGCATTTGATCCTCCTACCCTTCAGGAAGCCATGAGGAAGGCGCAGAACATGGAGCTTGTAGCACCTCGCAGCAAGTTCACTTCAGGTTCGACACCCTACACGAGGCCTAATAGGTCTTTTGATAGGAATAGACCCTTTGACAGAAGGAGGGATCCACCTGATCCTAAGAGACAGAATGCACCACCCTTTGACAGAGAAACACTGAATGATTTGCGGAAGAAAAAATTGTGTTTCTGGTGTAAGGCACCCTACGATGAAAAACATGTATGCCCACTTCGTCCTAAGGTTAAAAACAATCAGATGGAATGGTTTTATGAGGGCGAAGAGCAATCTGATCTGTCAGACCAGCAAGCTGATTCTGAGCCTTCAGATGACGACAGGTCTGAAAACGAGGGTGAAAACGAAGGAGGAAGGAAGCTACAGGAAGCACATTTGACTAGCCTTCAGAGGGCTCCTAGCAGGTCAAAAGGTGATCACTGTACTGGACACGGGTGCCACACATAATTTCATCGATGCACGGTTGGTCGAGAGACGTGGTATTCAGACAGAGGAGTTTGAGGGTATTCGAGTCAAGGTGGCTGATGGGTACACCCTCAAATGTGACAAAAAGATTACTAATCTTCCGATGCGGTTGAACAACTATGAATTCAAGACTGAATTCTATGTTGTTAATATGGGAGATACTGATGTGGTGTTAGGTATGGCATGGTTGCACGATTTGGGTGAGTTCACACTTAATCTGCGAGACATGGAGATGAAGTTTAAGGTGGATGGGAGACCTCATGTCATCAAGGCCATTAGAGACAGTAATCTGAGGATGGTTTCATTCAAGCGGATGGAGAGTCTCATTCGTCATGATATGGTTGACTAGGCTGCAGAGTGTATGTTGATGCCAGCACAGCAGAAGCAGCAGAAGGGTGAGTACCACCCAGACATTTAGATATTGAGGACTAAACACTCCAAAGTGTTTAGTGACATTCCACCTGGTAGACCTCCAGACAGAGGCACGGAGCATATCATTGAGTTGGAGGAGGGCGCAAAGCCCATTATGATCACACCCTACAGGCATCCGAAACGACTCAAGGATGAGATTGAAAAGACCATCAATGAGTTATTGGCCATGGGACACATTAGACCTAGCAAGTCACCTTTTGCTTCATCGGTTGTATTGGTGAAGAAGGATGGGTCACTACGGATGTGCATAGACTACCGCCAACTTAACAAGAGGACGATTAAGAACAGGTACCCGATACCACGCATTGATGAGCTGATCGATGAGTTGCACGGTGCTATCTTCTTTACGAAGATTGATTTGAGATCAGGGTACCACCAGATTCAGATGAGGGAGCAGGACATCGAGAAAACCGCTTTCAGGTGTCACTGCGGTCACTTCGAGTTCTTGGTTATGCCGTTTGGTCTAACCAATGCACCTGCCACCTTTCAGGCTACTATGAACAGGGTCTTCAGTTCTCAGCTGCGGAGATTTGTATTGGTCTTCTTCGACGACATTCTGGTATACAGCAGGTCATGGGAGGAGCACCTAGCTCATTTAGATACAGTTTTGGGTATCTTGGTTGAGGAGTCCTTTTACGCCAAGGAATCCAAGTGTGAGCTAGGTATGGAGTTGTATCTGGGGCACATCATCAGTGCCAAGGGAGTGAGTATGGAGCCTGAGAAGGTCCGATCTATAGTTGAGTGGCCAGTACCTGAGAACCTTACGCAGCTCAGAGGCTTCATTGGGTTGTGTGCTTTTTACCGGAGATTTGTTAGTGGGTTCTCACGTCACGCCGCACCCCTTACTGATTTGACAAAGAAGGGGGCTTTTACTTGGTCACCACAAGCACAGGAGTGCTTTGACAGGTTTAAGGTGATCATTACTTCATGTCCAGTACTAGCATTTCCTGACTTTACGAAGTCATTTGATCTATTTTGCGATGCTTCAGGAGAGGGCATTGGTGCCGTTTTGATGCAGGAGAGACACCCTATTGCTTTTGAGAGTAGAAAGCTTAGGGGTCCTGAGAGGTTCTACAGCATATACGACAAGGAGATGTTAGCCATTATGCATGCTTTGGCTAAGTTCAGGCAATACTTGGTAGGCAGCAAATTCAGTGTTCGTACAGACCACAATAGCCTGAAACACTTCCTTGGACAGCGAGACCTAAATGAGAGGCAGCAAAAATGGGTCAGCAAAATACAATCATATGATTTTGATATTACTTTCATTAAAGGGAAGCATAATGTTGTAGCTGACGCCTTGTCTCGTAGACCTCAGTTGAATGCCATGGCACAGATCTCAGAGGATTGGAGGCATCGGATTATTGCAGAGTATGCTAAGAATCCATGGGCTTCTAGCATTGTTGATGGGACAAAGCAGGATAGTAGGTACACCATTGTAGATGACTTGATCATTTACAAGGGGCAGATTTTTCTGGTTCCTGGTTCTGAGGTGAGGGATACAGTTTTGAGAGCCTTTCATGATCTTCCTATGGCAGGCCATCTTGGGTACTACAAGACATATAAGATGGTTCGGGAGCGGTTTACTTGAAAAGGGCTAAAAACTGATGTTCTACAGTATGTTCGAGAGTGTTCTGTTTGCCAGCAGAACAAGCAGGAACACACATATCCTGCTGGATTGCTCCAGCCACTTCCGATACCTGACAGGAAGTGGGAGTGTTTATTGATGGACTTTATCACGGGTTTGCCGAAAGCCCAAGGTAAAGATTGCATCTACGTAGTGGTTGATCGGTTGACCAAATATGCACACTTCTTCCCGATTACTACTACATTCACAGCGTCGTAGATTGCAGAGCTCTTTTTCAGAGAGGTATTCCGGTTACATGGGTTGCCTCGGACTATAGTCAGCAATAGAGACAGTCGGTTCATGAGCAACTTTTGGCAGGAGTTGTTCAGGCTCTATGAGACCGAACTGACACCGAGTACCAGCTACCATCCGCAGACAGATGGGCAGACAGAAATTGTCAATAAATGGGTGGAAGGTTACTTGCGCAATTATATAGCTGGACAGCAGAGAGCTTGGGTGAGGTGTATATACCTCTGTGAGTATTGTTATAACTCTACTCACCACATGACGATACAGATGACGCCCTTCATGGCATTGTATGGGTATGAGGCGCCCAACCTTTTGGATCTGATATTGAGTGATAGCAGAGTGCCGAGTGCAGGAGATATGATGCAGAGTCAGCAGGACATCTTGAGGTCTCTCAGAGACAATATCCAGCGGGCACAGAATCAGCAAAAGCAGTATGTTGATCAGAAGAGGGTTGAGCGTTCCTTTGATGTGGGTGATATGGTGTATCTTATGTTGCAGCTGTATCGTCAGTCTACTCTGCGGAAGAGTGGTGCGGAGAAGTTGAAACCTCGTTACTATGGTCCATTTCGTGTTATCAGACAAGTGGGCAAGGTCGCATATGAGTTGGACTTACCAGCAGATAGCAGGGTTCACAATGTGTTTCACGTTTCTCGCCTGAAGAAGGCATTGGATCAATATGTGATACCCTCTCCAGTTCTGCCACCCCTTGATGACGAAGGGAAATTGATACTAGTACCTGAGGCCATCCTCGAGATGAGAGAGAGACACCTTCGAAGGCGGGTGATCAGGGAATATCTGATCAAGTGGAGAGATTTGCCAGTTGAGGATGCTACATGGGAGTCCGAGGAGATTTTACAGCATCCGGAGTTGAGATTGCTTGAGGACAAGCAATTTCAGGGAGGGTGGACTGTGATGTCCCCATCCTAGTCAGCGCAGTTGAATATGTGGTTAGCCTATCATCCTGGTCCTCGTAGGCTGACAGTTATGTGTAGAGGATCATTTGAGGCAGTTACCCGGTGTTCAGGAGCATCCTTCTTTCAGTTGTTTCAGGTTGGGCCTTCGCAGAATCCTTCAGAGAGGTTTTTCAGAGACTTGCTATTTTTAGAAAGTCAGATAGGCGGAAGCTGCTATTTTGGGCAGGGCACCTGGCTCAGCTGGTTAGCTCAAAGTCAACCCAGTTTGTCTATTCGATGATCAGATGGGAAATAACGGAGTATTTAATGATTATTGAATAATTAATATTTTGACTTTATATTAAAGTCACTTTATTAATTTATTTAAATATTAATAATTAATGACATATTATAAAGTATCTTTAATACTTTATAATAAAGTGAAATATTTGTTATAATGAATAATTATTTATTCATTAAGGGGACGCCATTTATTATTCATTTTTCCTAAGTTGAGAAAAGGCGTAATTAATCATTTTATTTAAATGATTATTAAAAGAGAGCTTGGGTCGAATTTTTGAAAGAGGCATATATATTGACTGCCAAGACAAATCGAACTCTTATGTTATGATTATTCAATTTGTCTTCTTTTTGCTCTGAGCATTGAAGTTTGCAAAACCTAGGGTTTCAGCAGACAATTGGTTTTGAAGAACAATACCTCTTCAAGATCTGGCATACTGAGGCTGTGCAATACCAGTTGAAGATTGTCTACTTGGTGATTTCACACAGAGGTTACAGTTTGAGCTTATTGGATCGATTCAGAAGAATATATAGAGATCTTTGATTAGTTATTGAAGGCGACTTGATAGGGGTCATTTCTTAGAGTTCAGGCACATTCTACAAGGGAGCTGTACCACATTTATTGCTGCTGCTACTGGGGCCGTACTATTGAACCAGCAAGGGGCGTACTCCTTCTGAGAAAATCGCTTGGTCTTTTCACTTCCAGTCTTTTGCAATAAGGGCGCCTAGGGTTCTTGGGGTTGTCTCTCTATTTCTGAGCCTGGAGATCATTGTTCTGGAGCTGGCCGTACATTTTCATCTTCATCTCAAAGCGGCTGCAATAACCAGGTTCTTCCATAATAAATGTTATTGTTTTCCTGTGCATGTTGTTAGATCACAGTGTAATCATTCCAAATGATCAATAAACCATCTGGCTTCGATAGATGAATGATATTCTATAGTTTTCATGCTATTGGTATTTTATATTATTTTTCCAGTCCTTTTCAAGCAAAATCGCAATTTCTTGTTTATTGCAAAAACTCTTCAAAAAACACAAAAAAAAACAAAAACAAACAAAATCAGCATATTCCGTCAAGGGTTTGGGTTGAGAGACACCTGGTCTCTTACATATCTTTTCTGTAGTTGCAATATACATGGAATAGTTATGTTATATATAGCAGGTATGAGTATACCCTATGGTAATGCTTATCATAAAACAAATACATTATGATGTTAGGAATAAATTTACTGAATCCTAATTGTTTGTGTGAAAGTTGTACCTTAACACAATTTATGATATTGACTATTCAATATTCATAAAAAGCTCGACATAGTGACAAATCATGTACAATCATGTTTTGTACATAGTTAGGTTTTAAATCTTGTTTCAGTCTTGATTTTGGGTTTACTTACCTCTCTTTGGCATATGTTGGTGGTGGGGTGAATCCATTGGATAGATTTATTCTTTATATCCATTTCTTGAAGGAGTCACCACCCCTCACAATAAATGAGTCACCACCTTTCATAGTAAATGAATCACCACCCTTCATGGCTGCCTTTTGAGAATAATACTTTACTTTCAAGTTGATTGATAGATTTATTCCCTATTGATGGTTTCTTCACAAGGAGATGATCAAATTGCAAAACTAAAGTATAAAAACCAAACGTTGAAATGCAATAAATAACAAATATAAATATTAAAAATATAAATATAAATATTAACAATTTAAATATTATTATAATTATAATCGTTATAATATAATGCTATAAATATATAAAACTAATATAAAAATAAATATATTTACAATAAATTCAATTTATAAATATAGTAGTAAAATATGAAAAATATACTATATTAATATAAAATATGTAAATGTAAAATAATATACATTTTGAAAGGAAATATAATTATAAAGGTCATTAAGAATAGCCGGCAACTCATTTAGTAAACAGCAGCAATTATAATTTTAAGGCAGCGATTAAATGAAAAGGCAGTAATTAATATATAAGAGAGCAGCGATCAGTACTAGGCAGCGATTCATCCTTTAAAGGAAGCGATAGCAATAAGGAAGGTTGTGGGTTAGTTAATAAAGAAACAATACGTAATGAACAGTCATGACTCTTTCAAAGGATAGCAACCATGAAAGGGTGTGTCTCTTGTTAAATGAATGGTTGTGACTCTTCCCACCATGGAAGATATAAAAAGGGAACTAAATGAATGGGGAGAGGCATCAAGGAACCAAATGGATCAAGTCTGATCATTAAATTGTATTTAGAAATATGTCTGCATTCAGGAAAGCAGCAACTATAAATACAATCAGTAATTGATCGAACAGCAAGGCAATTGGAGCAAATCAGAATTAATTATCTACACTCAGCAGACAAGGGCAGAATCAGCAGTTAATACATTTACTTATGAGAATATAGCAATCTTATGTTTTAATAAATATTGTGGTATGCTCTATCATGATTATTGTGTATAATGATATATTTATTGTTGTATAATCTCTATGAATCTGGATATATTTAGTGTTTGTAATTCTCATCAAGCAACCATGAGGAGGAGTGGGGGAAATACTAGTAGGGCGAGCAGATACTAGATTTCTTTCTAACTATGCCACTCCATGTTGGATGCCCGTGTATCTGCCACTTGGGGCCAAGGGGGTGAGTGTCCGCCCTTGAGCTTAGAAAGGGGAATCTACGGGCCTCCTATTGTAGCTTCCCCCCCCCCCCAATCTCTACATGGGTTGGTTGTCGGGATGGATTCAAGGAGTCTCAATCATAGGAAGGATGGATAAGGCAGCATGGATAGGGAAGGCAGATACATGTTTATCCACTAAGTACGCCACCCCATGTTGGATGCCCACGTGTTTTCCACTTGGGGACAAGAGGGATGGTATATCCACTCTTGGGCTTAGCATGGATAGATTCAAGCGCCTTATCATGTTTCTCACCCAAGTACTATTATGATTAAACTTCCACTATGCATTATGGATATTGTGTAGTTTATATAGTTTTAAAATAGTTGTGTATTTTTACATGGTTTAAATAGATAAGACATTTATTAAATATGTTTTGATCATATGAATTATATTTCTAATATTGTCTAACATGATTGCAGGACCTAAACCAAGTTTATATTGCGTCAAGCATATAATTGGTTAGTTATAACCCTATCTACATTAAATATTTTGATTCTAGGGCAAGATTTAGGGCAATCCCAAAAGGGGACATTACAATTGATATCAGAGCCTTAATCTTGCCAACTTGTGGGACAAACCGACTTTAACCACCATTCAACTAAGACTAACTATTGAACCCTCTTCTGAAGTGGGCCAATGGTGCATTTCTATATGTGTGTGTCTTTCATGTATTATGTGTATTTATATGCATGTTTCATATCTTATATGTATTTATGTGTATACTTCATGTATTGCATGTATTTATGTGTATACTTTGTGTATTGTGTGTATTTGTGTATACATCATGTTTTGCATGTATTTATGTGTATACTTTGTGTATAGCATGTATTTATGTGTATACTTTGTGTATTGTGTGTATTTATGTGTGTACTTCGTGTATTGTATGTATTTATGTGTATACTTCTTGTATTGCGTGTACACTTCTTGTATTGTGTGTATTTATGTGTATGCTTCATGTCTTACGTATATCTATGTGTTTGCTTCATGCCAGATGTGTCTTCAACTAGTTTACTTCATGTGTGTTTATGATTACTTTATGCTTAAAAAAAACTTATGTAAAGGCCGAATCTATAAAAGCTTTATCTGTCAAATGCTTATTGGGTTGAGAAGCGCTAACAAATTAACTTATTTAAAATTAAATTATTATTAGTCTCCCAATGCAACAATGAAGAGTTGTAACTATTGAAGTGAAAAGGTGTGACTCCCTCAAACTTGAGATATAAAAGGGAGAGCATTTCATTTGAGAGAGACATCCATACCATCATTTGAAGAATCCAATTGAGAATAGAACCTTAAGTAATTTTGCAAGAGAATTAAATTAGGTTCTCAAGAATAGTGAGGATGTGAGAAAGGATGCAACTCCAAACGTGAAAAGTTGTGACCCTTCAAATGGGAAAGGTTGTGACCCTTCAAATGTGAAAGACTATGACTCCCTCAACAATAAGATATAAAAGGGGACATTACAGCAATCATCAGGGAACATGTATCAAGGGCACAGCCTTAAAGATAATTGATTAATAATTGAATGACAATTTCCCTGTCCACACATGTTTTTTCTAGTGATGGTTTTTAATATCACTCATATTACTTTCTATTTTTCTCTTTTTTTTTTTTTTGGTCCCATTCATGTTATTATCCAACCAATTCCTAACCCTATTCCTATGCCCATCCTTACCCCAAAAAAATCATATGACTATCCCTCTCTCCACGCATCCTCCCTCCCTCTGTTTTTCTTCAAAACCATGTGCAAAATCTTCCTCCATATAATATTTCTGAAAGCAAGTATGTTGGGGTTTGATGGCACTGATCTCCATGAAAGAAAATTGACCCTGCCTCAGCAATCTATCTGCAGCTACTGGGCTTTGCCACTACACAACCCTGATGAACCTCAAATGTCTCCTGCAGATAATGCTTTTAGGTGATGTAAAGGCACACAGAAATAAGTAGCAAGTGGCCATTCCATCACTCAACTAGGGTGCTGCCAGAGAAAGCTTTCTGTCCATTAGGCTAAAAAATCAACACAATTTTGATTGTGGAATTTACCACAGGCAAAAGACTTCACCTCAAAGCATTTTCCATTTTAACAATGTATACTATGCTTAAATCCTATAAGCTGTGAGGAACTCTAGATTTCAAGGTACAGAATAATTAAGAATTTAGCTGATCTTTTGACGACTACTGAATGCAGGTACCTTGTTTCTATCCATAAGTTGTGCCTCTATTTGGTCTTCAGTCCCCTACACCAATGGAAACTCATGGCCCTAATTAACTGTATTCTACCAGTGATAGACACTTTTCTTTAAATACAACAGTGCATATTCACAGAATTGGCAAAAAGTACACAGCCAGATTGTGGCACAGATATGAGCACCAAAATCATACTCATAGAGCCTCTTATTCTACAATTTGGACAGTTATTAGGTATATTGTGGAAATACACAGGATTCTTCTACACAAGCTACAAATACGAGTCCTCGTCAACATTTTGGAATCCATGCACCCACCAAGACCAGAGAAATGAAGAGGCAGGAGGCTGGTCTGTTCAGAGGAAAATCCATTGAACAGCTAGAAGTTGAATAAGTCTACAATGTGGGATGGAAGAAGAATCTAGTTCTTTGGGGAAAATAGTCAGAGAATGCCACTACCTGTTATCAACAATAGAAATATGAGAGGGCCTCTCATGGTTATGACTTATGAGTGACCAGAATACTCGTCAGCTTCTGTCAGGGAGACGGTTCAAAAATTGATAGAAAAGTTGAATTTCTTGTCCTTTTTATACAAGTCTCAGGGAAGTTACTTTCAAGAAAAGAAACATTTCTCCATTCAAAATTTCCCCTTGGGCATCTGGAGCATGTTCCAGATCACATTTAGATTAATACTTTTGGACCTTTAGTAAATGCTTTGGTCCAGTACTCCTCAACTACAAACCCTAGAATTCTTGTACTTTTGGGAGCATAGGCCATGATAATCTCAACCCACTGGCAAAGGACTTCCATTCCTTGACAACTAATAATAGAAGGCAATTGGCATCCACATGCCCATAAATCCTATACGGAGTAAGGACACTCAATTATAACAGATTTGTGAAAATCTTTAAGTTATGTAGTCTCAATGGATTTTAATGGCCCATCAAATTTCCATAATGAGTCACACAATGCTTGATTGCAGTGATAATATGTTGTCCAATAGAGCATACAAACAATGACACGAGAGATTATCTTGCACATCCTGAATGAGCAATGTAAATCACCTGCTTGTTTGCTTCTCACAAGCACCCCATCAACCCCTGCTATAGATCTAGAAGCCACACCTTCTGCCACCATATTCAAAGAGAAAGACTGGGCAGCAGAAACTTCTAGTGGTTTACATTGAAGAACAAGAAAATGAAAACAAAATCTGTGACAAGGAATATTAAGGGAAGTAAAAGTCACAGGAATGTGCTTTCCCTCAGAATGAGTTCAGAATAGAAAAGCATCCTAATTAGTGGCAAAATTTTCAATGCAACCATGACTAAGGGTTTTATGAACTTCCAAGTCAAAGGATTGCAGCCAAATAGATAAGTTTCTTTTAGTTTTCTTGTTTTTCTGTGTTTCCTCCATGGTCCTTAGGTACCAATGTTCTTAATCATATATTCTAAATTTCTAATGTTTCGGCTGTCATAGCTTAGGCAATTGTTTCTTACTTTCTTTATGTTTCAAAGTATGTGTTGACAGCCAATGCAGATTTTATTTTGTAACAATCGTTTTAATATAAATAGTAATCATAGTTTGCAAACTTGGACTCGGCAGTCCAAATCTTTTTGACTTGGCGAAAACTCGGGAATCTAAAAAATAACCTAAATTTCTTAAAAAACACAATGTATGCAAAATACAGTTACAAAATGTATCAAACCAGTTTATAAACATTGGGAAAGTGTTTTTTGTTAGATTTGAATACAAATAAAGTACACAATTGCATCATCATGTGAATACAATACCTAGTTGATAACTATGATGAATTTATGATGATTGTTTTTGAAAATCATCTTATTATGATGTTTTCCTTTGAAAATCATCATAAATTCTAGGCAAATTACAAATTGTAATGTCCCATTTTCAATCAAATTGTATTTGTGGACCAAAGGCCAAATTCGTATTCCCAGTGTCTCCCTTGGTCAGAGTTTACCTATGTGTATTTCTTTCTCATTCCCCATATGCTTGTCTAAGGTCCCAAAAATTTCTATTAAGGTATGTTTAATTCCCTAAGTATACACAAGCTGTTAGAGTGTTTGTTTTGGTTGCCTTGTTCACAAACCCCACTATTTCCTTATTCCTGTCGAAATGTTGAACTTTACAATCCCATCATGTATCTTTCCCAAATTCCAATCCTCGACCAGTGGTGAATGTCATGCAGTATCCCTGACCTTCGAACTCCGATGTTCTCACCTTTTTTGCACCATTCGTTCTACCTACCCCTACATGATTGGGAATGCCATTAATGGCCAGTTTGATGCTACAACTACCATAGAGATGATCTTTCCTCCCCATAAACCATAGCAAATCTCAATGTTGTGGATTCATATGTGTCTACAAAAAAGGATGAAGAAGGCTGACTAAGTCAAACAATTCAAATTGAAGTGGGAAAAATGGATTTGCTTAGCTACACACCACAACCAACCATGTGGTCCTTTGAACACCATTAATGTGGTGGTTGTATCTGCGACTACCCATGATTAGTGCTTTGATTTGGGTTGTTGTTTTGGGGAGGTCTCTCATTAGCCATCGACTTGAAGGATATCAAAGGGTGGGATGCGTTTTGGAGGATCATTGACTATTCTACACACATAAACCCTAGCTGACATTGTTCTGAACACTAGTGTTTGAGCAATCAGATTTGAGGACAAAAACCCTTGGATTTGTAGGAAACCAAAGGATGGAAACAATTTTGGTTTCATGAGCTAGAGGATGAAACCCCTTTGGTTTGGTTGAGCAATCTTACTCGGAGGTCGCATGTGAGCTTCATGGTCGTGGTCTTCAGCTACAACATATGACATAATTTGTTGTTTGTTGTTGGTGTTGAGCTCAATAATCTCTATCATTGTACTTGCCGTAGTTGTATTGTCATTGAATGTACTTCCAGTGTTATTCTTGTTGTTATTGCAGTATATTTTAAAATTTAATGTATTACCTTCCTAGTTAATAAAAGGGTTCCACACTATATTTGCAAGCTATAGTTGTTGTAGTAGTGTTTGGGTATTATCTTTTAGTCTTATTTAATATAAGAGTTTTGTAGTTATCTTCCATTGTGGGCTCGATTTGCAACCTAGGTAACCCATGTTTTGCAAGGAAACTTGGGGACACGTCCCCCTTGAAATGCCCCATCCCTGTCCCTGGGACGTCCCGGATACAGGGGGATGACTGGGGGACGCTAGGGGACCGTCTCCTTTTTTGCCCCAAAATAGGAAACCGTCCCCAAAACGACGGGACGCCGTTGATCGGATGAGGGACAGCTAACCGGTCCCGGGGATGACCAGGGGAAGGCTGAGCCGTCCCAAGGACGACCGGCCGTCCCCCACGTCTAAAGAGGTTTTAAACTCAAAATAAATAAAAAATGCCCCTCCCTACATGGCATCTGTGGGCCCCATTGTTTTTTACTCTTTTATGAGGAAAAAAAGGCCTCTCTAACCTTCATTTTATGCATTTGTTTGTTTGAGCAGCCAAGGGTTTGAGAGCAAAAGTAGTTGCAGCCATTGAAGGAGAAGGAGCAGCAGCTTAAAGGAGGAGAGGAGGTTGAAATTAGTGTTTTTGGGAGTGCAAATCCACCAAAGAGGTATGCATTTCCTTTCCCTCTTTTTTTTTCATTTTTTTTGCAAAATCTCAAGCATACATTGTCTGATTTTTTCTATGTTCCACCAAGTTTCCGGTATGGGGGGACGGCGGAACGACGGGACGAGTTTCGGGGACGGCATTTTTTTGAGGGGACTTTTGGGAACAGGGGGATGGCTATATATATATATATATATATATATATAGAGAGAGAGAGAGAGAGATTTTAAAAATATAGGGAAATTTCAGATATTCATATGAGTAATGATAATCATAACAATGAACATTCATAAAGTTGCAAATGTAATCACCAATCATATTGACATATGCATCATAGAGTCAAATAAATTAATACTACAGCTACCTAATTGCTTCCATGGACCATAATTCATGTCAAACAGTCAATGTGCATATGATATAAAATAATAAAATGCCCAAAGGCTACAAGTTTGCTGCCTTAATGCTCTCCTTTTTGCCTTCTAAATGCTGGTTTTTCTTCTCCAACAACTCCTTCAAACCCTCCTCTTTCTCTTCTCACTTTGCTCTTGGCTGCAATTTTTTTTTGGCAAGTTAAAATGAGGTCAAATGAAGGTAAAAAGAAGTTTTAAGTTGCCATATTAGGGTTGGGAAGGTGTGGGGTCCACAAAGGAAAACATTAAAAAAAAGAAATTTAAAATTTGACTTCTTTTTTTGTGTTAAATTTGTTGTTGGGAAAAGGGGGATGGCCAGCCGTCCCCAGGACGGACGAGGGACAGCTAGGCGTCCCCTATCCGTCCCTTGGACGGCTAGTCATCCCCCATTTTCTTCTGAGACGTTTCCTCAATTTGGGGACATCCCCGAAAAAAGGGGACATTTTGGGGACTGCTGCCAGTCGTCCCCTAGGTGTCCCCCGTCCCCGAGAGGTCCCCGGTACCGGTACGGGGGCAAAAGACCAGGGGACGCGTCCCCGTGTTTCCCTGAATTTTTTTTTTTTTTGAATTTTCAATTGAAACTTGCATTCTAAATATAAAAAACATGAGCAGCAGTGAGGATGGGAGTGATAGTGAAGTTGAAGTGCAAACTAGAAGGGAAAGTGGTGGGGGTGGTAGTGGAGAGCAAAGAAACCCAATCTAATGCCCTTCAACAACCAATACCAATACCATGGAATACTATGCAAAACACCCATTAAATAAAAAAAAACCATTACTTCAATATGTTACACTCGTGGGTGAAAGACAAAAAAAATCAAGGGGGAGTACGGTGTGGTTTTGCCATGTTTGTGAAAAGGAATTTAGGGGCAGCTACACAAGAGTTAGGTCTCATTTTTTGGGTGAGGTGGGCCATGGAGTTAGAGTGTGTCCTGCATTAATAGATGAACTATTTTTAGATTGTCAAAAAATTCAAATGGAGTTGGATGGTGGGGTTCAAGGTGGATCACCTTCTTTCCCAAGTTCACAATCATCTATGCCCACTCCTATTCCTTCCACGATTGGTAGTAGTGGAGTTGCCTCAAGAGGAAAGAGGAAGGTGAGTGGTAGTGGGAAGGCATCTTCAGTTGAGTCCATGTTTAATAACCAAGCACGAAAAGCCACTGAATCTTCCATTGCCAAATTCTATTTTTCCCATGCCATCCCATTTCATGTGGCCCATTCCTCTTATTTCAAACAAATGGTGAAAGACATAGCCACTATTGGTCCTTCATTCATACCCCTTGGAGATCATAAGCTACACACCACCCTCCTAGACAAAGAGTACTCCAAAGTTAATGTGTTAATGAAGGAGATGAGGCAAACATGGATGAGGACAAGGTGCTCTATAGTGATGGATGGGTGGACTGATGTTAGACGTTGGCCACTCATCAATGTCATAGTCACATGCCCTGTTGGTTCTTATTTTCTTAGAGCCATAGATTGTTCGGGGATACGTAAGGATGCAGACTTCCAGTTTTCCATTTTGAAAGATGCCATAGAGGAGGTTGGGGCTGCAAATGTGGTGTAGGTGATCACCGATTCAGCACGTGTGTGCAAATTGGCTAGGTTGATTGTGGAGGGTACTTATAGGCACATATTTTGGACCCCATGTTGTGTTCATGCATTGAACAATGCATTGAAAGACATAGGGAAGTTGGATTGGGTGAAGCAAACGGTGGTAGAAGCTAGAGATATTTAGATGTTCATTTGCAATCACCACACCTCACTTGCTCTCTTCAAAACATTTTCAAAGGAGGAGTTTCTCAAACCTGTTGAGACAAGGTATGCCACTTCATTTTGTTTCACTTTCAATTTATATTCATAATCTGATTTTGCTTTAAATTTTTATTTTTTAATGAATCATTGAATCAATGAATGTAGATATGCCACATACTTCATCTTGTTGGAGAGGATGCTTGAGGTGCATGAGCCTCTATAACTGATGATAGTCAATGCAGAGTGGACTAGATGACCTAATGCAAGTTCTACTCAAGGAAAGACCATCAAACAAAAGATCCTCAATAACGATTGGTGGGCCAATGTGAGGTAAGACATATTAGATGGCTGATTTTAATATTTTAATTTTATTGTCCAATGTTCCAACTTTTGAAGTTTCTAACATGTCAATTAACTTGTCAACTAATTATTTTGAACTTTTTGTTTGCATTATGCAGATATATTTGCTCCTTCATCTCGCCTATTGTAGATGTCATCTGATATGCTGATACAGACTCTCCTAGTCTTGGAGAGATATATGAGACATTTGACAGATGCTTGGGAAGATCACGCAAACTATTTCGGCAAAGGATCCCACTTTGGATTTATATGAGCAACACATTAGGCCCATTGTGACACAGAGGTGGAATACAATGAACACCCTGCTTCCTATGGTTACCTTTGCTCTAAATCCAAAATGGTATGCACCAAGGGCCAATAGGGTGCCTCCATGTGATGACCCTGAGGTTTTAGATGGGTTCACACGGGCCATTGAAAAGATTTATCCAGCAAAGTAGGCTTCACTACTTCAGACACAATTCCTAGACTTTGCAAATCTTAATGGCCCAAACTTGAGTAAACCACAGGCGAGGTTGGATAGAGCTATATTAGCTCAATCGAACCCCATTGGATGGTGGACCTATCATGGGAAGGATACACCGCAGTTGAAGACACTTGCTACTCGCCTTCTTGCATAGGTTGCTTGTTCCTCTGTTACAGAGAGGAATTGGTCCACGTATAGCTTTATCCACTCCCTCAAGAGGAATAGACTTACCTCTAGACGAGCAAAGAAGCTAATGGTCGTTCATAGTGCTCTTCGGCTTTAGGATCGACGGACTCTAGAGCATCAACAAACTCCAGCTCTACGGTGGGATATTGATCCCGAGGACATGGCCCAGGTAGATGAGGAGGAGACAGTTGAGGGTTTCGTTGGTTGAGGAGGACCATCATAGTGCAGTGACTCAGAGGATGACTCTGATTTTGATGCAGTTATGAGAGATGATTAGGGGCAGTAGTGCTCTTTGTTTATTTATTATTGACATACGATATTGTATTTTGATTTTCATAGCAAACTTTAAAACTATATGGCAGCAATGTAGCCTTCGGGCATTTTGATATAAGTTTATAAATTATAACTTGGAGGTTGTTTCATGATTCGTGTATGTTAATTTTGAATGCATATTGAGTATTGGCATAATGTTGAACAAAAATGTTATATGTTAAGGTTCTATAATGTATTTTATGCATGCCTTATCCATGTTATCATATGAATATTTAAAAATTTCCCTATATTTTTATATAGCCGTCCCCTGCCGTCCCCAAATTTGACCTCAAAAATCGAAAACTTGGGGACTCGTCCCGCCCTCCCCTGTCGTCCCCATCCTGGAAACTTGGGGTAACACTGATGTTTTGTGTAAATCATGAAGGAGATTTCATAGTATTGCTAAATTAGGGTAAATGTAGTTGTTGCACAATGATTGTATAATCTTTAGTTTATTGTTGGTTTGAGCATAGTAGTTATGCTATTGTATTTGTTGTTGTTACTGCATGTTGTAATATTTTTCAAACATCAGTAGTATTATGAAATACTTGAGAGTTTATTCACCTATGTTGGCTCCATTTGAAATCTAGGTTTTACCAAATCTAGGTCAATGTATTGTAGACCTGATTTATATAATAGATACTTAGCAATTTATTTCACATTCTTGTAAACATGATTTGGATCATGCTATCAATGAATGCCAAAGTAATGAAGGAAAATCTGGTCTGTTAGATTAGGGTTTCATATTATTGTGTAAAGGAAAAAAGGAGAAAATTTTGGGTTTTTGGCTAACTTCAGGTTAAATATTTAAACCAAAATTTATAAACTTTAAAATAATTTTGGCTGGAACATTACACAAATTACAATATTTTATTTTCTCTTCCTTGTCTAGTGAAAAATTGTGGAGAGTCTAGTCTTCACACTTGGTTGTGGCTCCTCACTTAGCCTACAAGGTTGCACCTGCAACTCCTCCTTAGTACTAGATGTCAGTGGCTCCTCCTTTTCCTCATGTTGGACTTTATCTACTATGATGTCCTCCAATTCAAACTCTCCTATTTCTCCTACATTTACACCCTCGATGGTTTGCCTCATGAAATCAACAATATTGTCCTCTATGGACATAGGGGTCTTCTCATTGTGTGAATTCAGTTATTGTATGGATCAATATCGTCCAGGTTTTTAAGATCTTGTTATTGATGTGTGTCCACCTTTCTTATGTGAAGTCAAAGGTTGTATTGCACAAAACCAGGTTATTGAGGCATTGTTGAGTCAATTTGTTGCACTTTTTCATGTGAATGGACTAAAACAAACTCCAATTGCCCTCAAATCTAGAAGTGCTACAAATTTGAGAAAAATTTCAAAGGGCTATCTTTTGTGCCTCCCCCTAGCTTGTTTGTAATTCTACAGCATTGAAATAATGAGGTCCTTCACCTCAACCTTGGGTGTCATTCTTTCAATGCATGTTGAGAGGCGTTCCATAACCTCCCCTTTAAGATCTATATAGTTATCAGCCTTTCATTGTATCCCCCTACAAGAAAGTAGTGGAAATGGACTTCTAATAATCAGATGATGTAGATACTGAGCAGTTTGTTTCAGCAGACTAACATCTGCAACTTACACTTATTTTATGTTGATTGGTGGACTAATGTTATACAAATGGAAGCATTCATGGAATGAAATATGGGTTTCCATTGCTTGTTGGAATCTATTATCCTATAACTTATAATAAGGTTATATTTTTAGGAATCTAGGATATTGTTTTAGTATATTGAGGATGGTGTATTCCGTAGTCTCATTGTCTTTATTTTGTCTCTAATTTAAAATTGCTACAAATTTAAGCAGGTGAAATGGCCCAGCCTAAGCCAGAAAAAGCTCAATGTTTCAAATTTTCATTTTTGCATCTTCTTTGTTGATATTAGTTTTTAGTTTATGTAAATGCTATGCTACACCAGTTCCTGCACCTTTGCAGGCAAGATAGAGCACAAAGGGATCAGTCACAATTGCATGTGTTTTGCACTCTATTGTATTAGGTTGCTATAGGTTGCAATGATGTATAAAGAAGCTTCTAGTCAAAAGGAAGCTTTCAAGAGAAGGAAGAGAAGGCAAAGCTTCTAGAGAAAGGGAGAAATGGGAAGACATACACAACAAACTATTAGAACAAGGAAGCTTCTAGAAGAACATAGATACATAGAGATATTTACAGATAACTATAATAGACAATAAAAATACAATATAGGCTGGTGACTATTATGGCCCAAATGATTATATCATCATTCACATTCTTTTCCCTCAGGATGATTTCTTCAATAAGCTCAAGAGATTGTTTGCTAAGTGTTTTCCCTTCCATTGGCATGCTTGCCAATAATTAAATTTGTGTGTGATTTGGAAAAAGCCTATACAGTGGTGATCTACTACACATCTATTTGACCTTGGGTTGCATGAAATTCTCAATAGCAAATTTCATCTCATTTGGGATGTGACTTTTTCATCCAAAGTTTGTTACCGATGTGCATATTTGAAGAAAGAATAATGCATATTGGATATTTTGGCACCTCCTTGGCTGCTGTTCGTTGTCAATATTTATGGTTCCTCTTCAAAAAATTCTCTGAGTTAAAATATTTTGTTATGCACAATATTTCTGGAGCTCCCCATCATTCTTTTTCTTGCAATGCGCAAAACACTGACCTTTGAAAATCTAATTTACTGGCATTTGGCACTTTATTGCGACCATGGGGTTTTCAGTTTCGATTTTCATATCCATTCTCAATACGAATCACACCAATAGTGTCTGTTGGTGTACGTTTTATCATCCACCGAACACACAGAATAAAATGTCCAAAGACACTCTATCCTCTCTTGAAAAACCACCGCGTATGCTAAGATTGCGAGAAGATCATATGGCGATTCCAAGGTTTCTTTTGTCAGGTCTCGACGTGTGGATAAGCTCAATGGGCGTTGTGATTTGCTGGTAATAAACAAGGGAACTTACGTTAAGGAAATCTTCACAAGTGTGGGACTTAGGCGGATTTATCATTGAAGGCTTCTCTTCACTTAGGACTTTCAATGTGGATCTCAAAAAATAACAAAAAGGATAAGGGTTTAGGAGGTCTATTCTATGCCTAAGAATTCAAGAGACAATAAAGATCCGGTGAATGGGATAAACCACACTTTGTTTCGCCTCCTGCTGGACAACATACGCAAAATGGGTGCAATCTTCAAAGGGTATGATAATGATTTTCAGACCTCGAATGAGGCTGAAGTTAAGCTTCCACGATTATAAGCTCAGGCTAACTTTACGCATCGAATGCATATCATCCATTCGAAGAAAGTATGAGCAATACTTCACCATTGAATCAATACGATCAATCTCTCATTCACTTAACCAACTTTCAAAGCAAATTCTATTTAATCTAATTCTAACTTTAATCTATGGCGGAAGAAGATATGCAACCTCGCTTATTATTTGACAATAAAAGTTATTCAAAGCAAATCATGCATAAGAGCTTTTATTATTTGAAATAGTCTCAATGCAACAATCGCATACTTTGTCTCCACACCTTACAAATGAGGGGGTGAGCTCAATTTATAGGCTCCCCAATTACAATTCAATGGCCAAGATTGATTTCAAATCAACGGCCGAGATTACAAAATAAAACCCTAATTAGGGTTTGTCACTTTCGACCAATGAGAAAATTTCATTTGAGGACACTTGTCCTTTTTGCTAAATATAAATCAACAATAAAATAGAAAGTTGTTGTATGTTGATTCAGAACAATTTGATTGGTTGGAAGATGACGAGGCGCCACCTCAGCATGCTGGATGTCTTCCTTGGTTGCTTCGTTTTTCTTCCACGTGCTTGCCTTAGAATATTTTCCCTGCCGATGACTCTGTCCGTTGTGCTTGTTCCTTCCTAGCTTTGATCTTGGACTCCTTTTGAGACTTTGATTTCTTCTTCTTACCTGTACTGGAATCTTTGAGGTCTGGAAGTCTCCCCTTGGAGCAGGTGTCTGGACTTGAAGTTGGTTGCTTTGAACTTCCTCCTGCTTGAACTGGGTTGATGTTATTCCTTTGGATTTCCCCTTTGAATTCTCCAATTCGTGTTGAGAAATTGCCTAAGTATGGAGATATGTTTGGAACACTCTCCTTGTCACCATCTGATTCTGATTGGAAGCTGGTTTTTAATTCTTTAGGAGATGAAATCCCTCAAGAAGTTGCCCTGATTGCTTCAACAAGTCTGGGATTGTAGATGAAATCCTTCCAAGATGTCTGGATATCCGTTCAAGTGTCTTGAATTTGGAGAAGAATGCCCCTGTGCCTTCGCCATGATAGAGGAAATTGGAATTTTCTCTGTGAAGTATTTCCCATACTTAGCCAAATTTTGGCTATTCAAGTTCATTTTGTACCACCTTCACACGAACTATTCAACATTTAGCCAAGGTTTTGGATGAACTTTGCCTGTGGATTTTTCTTCAATTTTGAATTTGGCTTGTGCTATGTAGGACAAATTCCATCCTTGGACAAGGATTTTATTCACTTCCTCTTTATTTTCCTCTTCATCCTTCCTATTTTCTGTCCAACACTTGGTGAATTCTTCTCCCCAAGGTATCAACCCTTAGCCAATTTTCTGAGTTTTAGCCAATTTTCTCATCCTCTCCTTGGGCGGACTTCACATGAGCTTGGATGTTCTCTCTCTCGGCCTAAGTCAGACTTCAAGCCACTTTGGACAAACACATCTAGGGAGAAGTCCAACTTTATCATGCTTGTGCCATTTCTCAGTTGAACAAAGTCGGATTTGCTAGTGGTTTCACCATCTTTTCTTTATGCTTGGCGAACTTTCTCAACACTTTGACATTTCTTTTCTTGGTCTAGGTCGGACTTTGCATCATGTTTGCCACTGTACTTGGCAGATCTTATGGATGTCTGGACATACCTTCTCCAAGCAAAGTCGGACTTTGTAAAGGTTTGGACATGCTCTGCTTCGGAAAATTCAGACTTTCTTGTGTCGTCCACCCATTGAGCAAGGTCGGACTTTCATATGTGTTTGCAATCCATCTCTCCTCTAGGCACTTTATGCCTTAGAAATTTTCCATCATGCTTGAGGGCGGATTTTGGACTGTCTTGGACATCCATCCTTGGGCAGACTTTGCTTCATGCTGGACATCTTCACCTTGGGCGGACTTGAAGCTTGCCTTTCCATCCATTATTTTGTCCAAGGCATTGGAAATAAATTATTAAAATATTAAAATATTTGATTTATTCCAACCCATTCGTTTTGGACCCATGGCTATTTTGATTTTCTCTCCTTTTTTCTTTGGCTAAAAGTTTATTTTCCAATCTTACTCCAATTTTCGTCTAGCCAAGTCAAAATTCTAGCCATTTCACCGGCAAATGTTACGCCAGATCCTTATTTTTCCCTGCCATGGCGAACTTTTAATTGCACCGGGCACATTTTCTTCTACCAAAGTCAATTTTTTCTTGCTCGGACAAATTTTCCTAGGCAAAATCCTTGTCTGGATGTCTTTATCAAGCGAATTTCCTTGACGCTTGACAAATTTTATTCCTTCTGGCCAAGGGCGATCTTTCCTTTCTCCTTGCCTTGTGCATTTTTCTCTGGCCAAAGTTGTCAATTTTTATAACATTTTCTCCAGACATCCATACTTAGGCAATTTAATTTCTCTTCCATTTTCATGCTAGGCATACTTCATTTTTATTCTTGGCCACAGCCTAGGCGGACTTCCCAAAGTCTTTTCCACTTCCCATGCCATGGTGAATTTTCTTTAGCTCTTGTCCTTTCAAACTTAGCACTTAACCTCTTGAAAATGTCATGATACTTAGCCCAAAACTTCAACCTTTTATCCTTTAAGCTTCTTACACTTAGGCAAATTTTTGAATTTTTTTCTTGCTAGGCACCAATACTTAGTGAAATTTTTAATTTTTTTACCTCCCATGTGCCTAGGCGGACTTTCCAACCTTTTGGCAAGTGTGTGGCAGACTTCCAAGGGTGTTTTCCTAACCCCTCAAGGCTTGGGCGGAGTTCAAAGACCTCTTGCCAAAGTGTGGCGGACTTTGGAAGGTCTTGGCATTTACTCCCTTGAGCATGGCGGACTTTCCTTAGTGTCTGACATTCCTTCCTTAGTGCTGGGCGGACTTTCCTTAGTCTTTGCCATCCTCTCCTTAGTGCTGGGCGGACTTTGAAGACTTCCAGACATTCCTTCCTTCTTTCCGTCCCACATTTCAAGGACCATCCTCCTTATGGCGAATTCTTCATACTTAACCAGATTTTCATGAATTCCATTCTTTTTGAGCTGATTTTCTGTGATTTTGCTTCAGATCTGATTGATTTTGGACTGATTTTTCAAGAATCTGGTACTTTTCGGTCTGTTTTTCTCATGCTTTTTACTGATTTTTCATGCTTTTTGCTTGCTTTTCCAAATTTTTCAATGATTTTTTCAATTTTCTCTTTGATTTTCTGAGAGTTCCATCGAGTTTTTCGAACTTCTAAGTGGATTTTTGAAATTCGAGACCTTTCCAAATATAGAAACTTTCTAAAAATAAGAACTTTCTAAAAATAGAAAAAGCAAAACCCTAAAAAATAGGGAACCCTATTTGGTCCAAAAATGCCAAAAATGAAAAAGCGAAAAAGCAAAATTTCCTAAAAAGTAGGAAGTCTCAGAATTGGCCGAATTCACAGGCGATCTTCATTTCTTGGGCCTTCTGAGCGCTTCCATGACATCTATGCGCTGATTCAAGCATGGATTCTTGACTTGGCTCAAATGACTTGCAAAAAGACTGACTTGGAACCCTCAAAATGATGACCTCATTGTAAAAAGACAAGTGATAAGCAGTTGCAACACCGAGGCAAAAAGCGAAAACAGGGGGTCCCCATTTGCAATGGGGCGATGTGTGAAATGGTCACAACAGTGTCATCATCTGTTCCCATTGAAATTGTGCTATTCTAGGTCTAAGCTCAACATCAGGTGGCTCAGGATATATGAAATTATGATCTCTTACAGAAAATGCTTTAGATGCCTTTCAAATGTTATGGGTCTATTCTAATTTTACAGTGTCACTGTTGGAGCCATCTCTGTCAGAAATTGAACCACCAAGAAAAGTTTTAAGGCATTGACTATTGTCAGTGGTATGCCAGTGTTCATAAAATAAAAATTCACAGCATTTATACGCTTTTATAGTTTTCATCAGCTAAACATCAAAATGCAGTAAAGGGAGCAACTTTGTTAGCAGTCTCATGGAGATGCTGTGAGACCCGTGGAAGAGGTAATACAAATATAACACTTCATTTCTCATACACAGTTATTGGTCTAGCCTTTTCTTATTTTATATCAATGTATCAAGATTCAAAATCTCTTTTCGTGCTTTTCCCAGATCCACATTTGGATTTTTTCAGTTCCAGTATACAAATTGGTTGATCCCCTCTTAAGGGGTCATACAGTCCCTGGTGTGGCGTGTATGTTTTTATTGGTTAGATTTACCATTTTATTTTTGATTGGTAGAAGCCTCTCCTCATATATTATAAATTTATATGTATCTATAAGCTTATCAATGGCAATTTTTTTTAATGGTGTTAGATTTATCATTTTATTTTTGATTGGTAGAAGTCTCTCCTAATATATTATATGTATCTATAAGCTTATCGAGGGCAAATTTTTTACGCCCAGCAGTATGATCACTAAAAAGCTACACGAGGGAGTTGTATTTAAGTATCCTCTTTGAAGCAGAGATTTCATCATACTTTGGTAAAAATTGCAAATTGTCACTATCTTTTCTTATAGTCTTAAATCTAGATATATCTTCAACTAAGTATGCTTATAAGTAACTAGTGTATTTGTAAAATTATGACAACTTTTTAGTGCGTTTGGGTCCTAGAAAAAATATGTTGCCATGTTTCTCTTTGTAAGATGCAATATTAAAATACGTATCATTTGCAGGATTTCCTCGTTTTTGATCCATTGGTATTCTATGGTGGTGTTAACTTCCATGATCGGCATAGGGATATGCGCTTAGATGTGGATAATATGACATATGAGGTAATATCCTTGAGAATTTTTCTGGTTAGTTTGGTGCCTTTTTGTATGAAAAATTACAGCGAAGTCGGCTGTTTTGTTCTCTTGGCAGGAATTGTTAGCTCTGGGGGAATGGATTGGAAATGTTAGTACAGGACTAACTGAAGAATCTATTTCCAAGTGTCTGAAGATAGGAACGTATTTTTCTAGTACTAAATCATCTGCTGCAGATGAAGCCTTGCAAAAGTGCAGTATCTGTCAGGTAAATCTGTTTGCAGGTTAATACAATATTAGCTTATTATAGCAGTGCTATTATATGTTGCGGTTCTTATCTTCATGGATAATTGCTATGATTGGTGTATTACTTCATTAATGTCAAAGGATGGTCTGTGAGAAAGATATGGCAAGAACAAGAAAGACATTTATTGCTTTGAAATGAAAATTTTGGGTGGGTTAGACATAGTTACAGTTGGGTCTAAAATTGTAACTTTTCGTAGACTATAAAATTTGGCTTGTGTTGGTGTAGGAGACATACGAAGATTATGAAGAGCTTGGAACTCTCGAATGTGGGCATGATCACCATTACGAATGCATCAAGACATGGCTATTGCAGAAAAATAAATGCCCTATCTGCAAGGCTTCAGCGTTGATTACATAATGGAGGGATATATTGAAGACTTAAAAGAGTTATATCATTTTGAATGATATAACAATTGTTCATTCTCTTAAAAGCAGCAGTTGATAATTTCATTGTAATTAGCCAATACTGAAGGTGTTCATATGTAGATGTGTACCAAGATTTAGTATCCTTTTGGACATTGTACATACAGGTAGTGATTTGTTCTTTTCGTCAGTTTTTCTAGCCAGTCAAAAGTGGCAGTAGCTAAGGTTATTCTCAATTTCTGTTTTTTTGGAAACTTGGGAAGTTTTTCACATGTTGGCACCCATGTAAATACATCCAGATTACCAAATGATTGGCCAGTTGTCTCAATCCATTCAAGCAAATCAAAACTACCAGTATCTAGTTTTCCCTGGGTTTCTGGTTTTTTGAAATCTGGGATACTTTTTAATATGGTCAGACATGTAAATTTCAGTTTATTGGAAACACATTTATTTAGAATGCTGGTTAGACAAGTGCAGCCAGGAAAATATTTTGCCCCGTATTCTTAAGAACTTAAATTTGAATTCCTATGAGAGACTTGTTTCTGTAAGTATAAAGGATTTGATGTGAAATTAATACAGGGCTTCAAGGCTACGAGTGAATTTTAGATATCACTATTCTACATTTGTCAGCTCACCTATTTTGGTTCTCTACTAATTAGGATTTCTATGAATGTCATCACTTTCAGTTCGATGAAATGCAACGTAAACACATCAATTTATATATAAATCGAAATTCACATCAAAATTCCAAACCAGGTGTTGGATGAGTCACTTACAATTCTTTGCAGAGGTTTTAAGCTTTCTTTGTGATAGAACACACTAATGGAATTTGAACAAAAACTCAATTTTACTTATTAATGCAAAAACACCGGATCATTGCACGAGGCACTCAACTTTTTCTAAAATTTTCTCTAGCTTCTTTTAAATCTATTAGTATCTAATTGTTGAGCTATACTTAATTAATAAAAAATCAATAAAATTTATTTCTTAAAATAAGTCACATAAAAAATAGCAAATTATATAATAATAATAGAAACTAAAAAGTCACAAATCATATGAATTAATAGTTAAGTTATAGATTAATCACTTTCTTTGTATTTTATGACACCTAAGCAAAAATACGATGATGTAGTAATGGATTTCAAACTTTAGGTCAAGTAATAAATTTGACAATTAAATTGCTATCAAAACTTAAATTGTAATGGAATAAGTGGATGACAAAAGCCTCTTAACTTTAGTGGTCTTTTACACATCAAATTAATAATTTATAATTATTAGCACTTGTATCTAAAGGAGGTTCAAGGATTATGCCGATAGAAAACTATATGTATGTTAATATGTTAGAGAGTACATGTTTGTGCATAGGTGTGTATGGATGTCATGTGCTGCAAATTCTAATTTTATGTGGCTGGACCAAACAATTAATAATAAGTGCTAAATAATGGAATGAAATATACTTAGACAAATCTAGATTTTTTCCATAAAGAAATTAAGTATTATCTAATTTTGAAATATTTGCATACTAATTTAAAACATAAAGCAATGCAAATGAAAAAAGAAAGTTCTCATCAAATTGATAAAAAACATTGCAAATGGAAATAAAATGTTCCCATCTAGTTGAAAATTCAATATTTATCTGGATAATTGAGATTTTGGAGGCTAGTACCATTAAATGACAACTGGTTTACCATTAAACAGTAGCTAAAACTTGTTTTTCAATGACTCAACAATGGTTTGTAGGCGTGAGACTTGTTTCAGGCTCAAATCTCATACTATATGTAGCCTATCGACTAATTATAATCCTAGTTATATTAAATTATTATATTTAATCTTTGGTGTATAATAGTATATTGGTTAAGTTCATAAGTATTTATTTCATTTCAAAAAAATATTAAATGGAGTTGTGATTCAATGCTATTTTAACATAATTTTTTTATTTATGAAAGTCAAACCCTTTATCATTATATTAATTTTCAGTTAAGTAGTTTTTAATCAATTTTTAGTTTTTATAACCTAAATTAACATTATACTAATTTTAATTATATTTAGAGTTTGTAATGGTGAAATTTGCATAACCATGTTAATCTCTATTTAGTTTGGGATTATTTTAATGGAACAACTTTACACAATTATATATATGGACAAGTGATATATTTTTGCACTAAGTTGATTCATTCTTCACACACAATTTTATACATTAGATGGCTTGTTTGCATCTATTTCCACATTTTCACCATAGTATTGTCCCGAACATAAATGCACCTATTATAGATACAAAAAATTCATTTCTTGTCTTGTAAGTCTTTCAACATTTGAGTTGGATCTCAAGTTGCTTGGGATGAACTCTATATTCAAATTTTTAAAATTAGAATTGTTGATTCCCACCTTTTCCTACTAATTGTTGGGAGCCAACTTGATACACATTTACATTATTTATTGCTATTTTTTGGTACTTAAAGGCATTCATTTGTGCACTTGATTCATATGGTGGAATAAGAAAAAAATATTCTAGCTTAAAATGAACTCATCTAAATCAAAATTGAAATGCATTTAGCCATTTGCACACTTGAGTGTGCTATCTTCCAACACTCATCCAAGGTTGTAAAGTTGGCTTAATGAGGGATTCACTAAGGAGAACTTTCCTCTAGCGATCTGACAAATTTCTTGAAGGTGTTTTAAATATTGTAGCCCTTACAAGCCTTTAGATAATAGAGGTCATTATGAACTAAGTTGTCGAAGTATATTGTAAATGTGAGATCAAATGTACAACTTTAAGGATGAATCCATATTGCATGGGATTGATCCTGGGTCACTTAGGAGTGATTCATAAGAAATTGCTAGTTTGTTTTCATTCTAGGGCAGTGAGCACATCAATGATGTTATTTTCTTAACATTGGTGAATGGATTACGCACAACATTAGTGATATTCTTAATCATAGTTCCTCAAGTTAAGTGTCCTACCAATTTGTATCTATTTTTGAAAAAATAGATTTGATTTTATTGTTTCCTACCTCCAATTAATTCAAATTAATTATGTTTTATTGTAGGAATGCATTTAGTTAGCCTTGATTAATCCATGTAAAGTATTTTTTACACTTATATTTTGGTGAACTTGACACTTGCTTACATGTCTCAAAGTTTTCCCCTAGGGTTACTTCCTTCAGCATAATTTTCAAGTCTATGATTTTTTAATTGTTACATCATTTCTAGATTTTATTAGGACTTAATTCTTCTGTCATATGGATGCTTCATTAATATATTCTTATTTTGAGGTCGAATCTTCCATAGGTTGAACTTGCTTTCACATACCCTACCCACTCTTGTTGGGGTATTTAAGGTTTATTTTTAAATATAATTCCTTAATTTATATTAGACTTACCTCCTTTCTATACCATTTGCCTACTTATATTATGGTTTTGAGCCTTTATTGCATTTCTTTGATACCTATCCATAGTTTGACCTCCATTGTTACATCTCCCAACATGGATTCTCATGGTCCCTTATCCTTGACTACAATTCATTCTTATCTTAAAACCAACACATCTACATCAAAATTGTATAATGTCTTCCAAACCCAAGGCTATAAATTTGGTTCAACAAGGGGTTGACTTAGGAGAACTTGCCCCTAGCAATCTAGTGACTTCTTGAAAAATATTTTTAAATATTGCAACCCTTATTTGCCTTTAGATACTAGAGATCACTATGAGCCAAATTGTAGAAGTCTATTGTTTACAAGATCAAATCCCCACTTTAAAGGATGAATTCACATTGCTTGGGATTTATCCTGAGCCACTTGGGAGTGACCTATAGGAATTTCCTAGCTTGCTCTACTTCTAGGATAGTAAGCACATTAAGAACATTATTTTCTTGACATTGGTGAATGGATTCATCATGATAGTAGTGTTATTCTTCACAATAGTTCCTAAAGCTAGGTACCCATTCCATTCATATTTGTTTTCCAAAAAAAAATTAATTTAATTTGTTTTCATTAGCTCTTGTCAGGAAGTTCCCTACAATAGGATTCACTTGGGGATTAATCTGAGCAATTTTGCTGGTTTACAACATTTTGAACCCCTGGAGGATTAACATTTTGTCCACCCACTTGGATACCCACATTTGGGTTATATTGCTGATAGTGTTCATATTGTCCATAACCGCCTAGGTTTTGTTGTGGTATAGTGACTCAAAGCTATGGGTTTGATGTAGGTACGTTTTGGTTCAATGGGGCATTTATTTGGGTATAGGATGTTTGGGTATTGCTTTGTTGTGGAGTTGAAGTGGAAAGGCCAATTAATGGAGCATTTTGAATAGAATTTATAGGTGGAATTTGGAAATTTAAACTCCTAGAGGGGAGAGCTTTGGAATTGGAACTAGAAGTAGATGGGTTAGCGGATCCATAAGATATTCTAAGAGAACCTACTCTTCTTTTCATACCGTCTCTAATTCTAATATTTTTTAATTTTCCCAATTCAGGCCTAAGGTAGTCTCTTCATTTTACAATTCCCACTCAATCTAGATGTAGAGGCCTTTTGAGGTGATATGTTTCTATATAACATGGCATTTGTGTTTGAAGTATTTTTTTCTAAGAACAAGTTACTTAGCTAGATAGAAGAATTATTTACAAGATTATATTGAAACTTTGTGGTCACAACTGTTGTTGGAGACCTTACTTGTTCATAAACACCATGCCTAAGGTCATACTCTCTTTGAGATTTCTCTCTTTTCTTTTCAACTTTAGCCAGAAATGCTTCTTTTCCAACTAAAAAATCCTCACTTCTCATATATTCATCAAATGAACTAGTCTTTTGAACAACACTACTCAACAAGGGAGTAGTAAGAGTACTTCCTTCATTACTTACGAAAGTACCATCAAATGGATCAGTAGGCTTACCTATATCTTTAGCTTTCTAGGTTTGTCTAGGAGGCTAAAGCTCACCAGCCAATCTTTTGTTTGGATCAATATTAAAAAGAGATCTTCTACCATCCACTCTAAATGATAATTCTTTCTTCTTACACTTTTATCAGTAAGGGAATTTTTAGATTCCCCATCCACGAGAAGGAATAAGATATAACAATTTTTTTTACAAAACTTAATGAGTCAAGTGATGACCAAATTTTGTTTTAGACAATAGAAGACACTTCACACAAATATTTCTCAAACTCTACCCAATTTGAAAACCACTGGACTATACATTTTTTTCTAGAAAGTCCCCAACAGATTCGCCAGGTTGTTGATTTGTTTTTGTGATTCCAACTGATTCCTTAAACTATCTAAAGAAGTAGCTAGCTCTTGTTCTCAAATGTTTCAGGGGGTTGACCAATGAACAAGAAAAGGATTTAACAATTTTCTCCTCTACACTTTAGGCTCTACAAGACCTAGGAGGGTAAACCTTCACAATATCTAATGGAAATCCATGCAATTCATATCAAGATATTATTTTAAAATAGGTATGATCTCTTAAGATGACCAAGAATTACAAATAAAATAGACTTCATTGGCTAGATTCTTGGAAAAAAAATATTTTGCACATCGAGACATAGAAATAACATTACAAAATAACTTACAACATGAAGGGAAATGTGACTTTGAAACTTGATGACCATGGATATTGAACCAAAACATATATTTAGACCGACACCTCATACCTAGGCAACATAGTCAAAGAGAAATACAATTAAATCTTGAAAAATAGATTATAACCAAAGTTATGTGAAAGCTTGTATATCAATGCCTTACACTATTATCTTTTAGAATTTACAATAAACTCTTATTAACAATTTGTGTATACACTCAAAACCCTCAAGATTTCTAATACAACAATTTAATCTATTACTTGAATAGAAGCTATAAAAGAAACATTAATATGCAGAAAATTTGCAATGATAAACAAAAATGATCCTTGATCAATTTGTATTCATAAGTGAAAAGAAGTATACAATTTAGGAGACAATTGATTGTGAAATTGTCATAATATACTCATATACATAACTAGTATTTTTATACAAAATTAATAATTGCATTCACAATTTTTCCCTAGAAAAACCTAGACCAAACTAATACAGACTTAGAATATAGACTCTTTGCTTTCAAAAATCCAAGATCCTTTGTAAATGACCATGAATTCCCTTTTATAGAAACAAGGGAGCAACAAGCTTTGGACCATGCATAAATGTCACATTTTCATTTGAAAATCTTGCCTAGGATTAGATAAAAATAAGTTATGACTACTTTGTAAAAGAAACAAAACTTTCACTAAATGACAAAATAGTTGCATAACTCATTGAAGATGATACTCATTGATCTTGAAATTACGAAACACAATCAAGGGATGCGTAATCATTCTGATTTTGCAACGATGAAGAGGCATGGAGAAAGTGTATGATGATTATTTTGGGTTTCTCCAAAATTTGTTGAAAATATTCCTTCTAGAAAATTGTTGTAGTTGATGGTGATAGAGCCACAAAAGGAAAAAAGAGGGCCAAAATTGTAGGACACCTGAGGACGATTGAAAATTTTGAATGCCATATCATCACATGAGTTGGACATTACAATTTATCCTTTGATGATAAAATGGAGCTCAAATATATGTCAATCTATTATACTTCTCATCCCACCCTACATATATTCTTTTAGATGACCATTCAAAAGAGAGTATTTGGTTGACATGATGCATATATTCCAAACTTTTGCATCTAGAATTGCACTAGTCTCCTTGAAAAATTATCTAATCCAATCTCAATGGACATAAATTTATCTATGATGGTATTGAGTAGATCAATGTCGACCTTGTTATCATTACAAATTAAGACTAAAATAATAGGAGTTAATGCTCTGAAACTCACTTTCCACTGATCAAAAGACTTGAGTTCTCCATTCTCATTTAAAATGCTTGGCATTATTTTTATCTCAATGTTCTAAAAAAGATTTAACTTGGTCTTAACATGTGCCAATTTGACCACGTATGCCTACATTTCTCCCACTAATTTTTTCATGTTCCATGTGGGAACAATGTTAGTAGGAATATTGTTTTCAAATCTTGCTCCTTCATATATGCCTTCTAAACTTACAATTCTAGGGATCCATTTGTTCATTATACTTCCAAGTTACTCTTGATCCTTAGATACTCTAGCACAGGCATCTATGAGGTGTGAATAATCTTGGTGGGAATCTTCCATCTTCCCAAGAATTTTGGATAATCTATGCTTCAAGATCTCATCTATAATTTTTCTCATGTTTTCTTTTGTTGTTCACCCTAGGCATTCTTTACTTTCTCATCAAGATCTTTAATTTTCTTAGTAAGTTCTTCCTTCTCTTTCATCAAGTTGTTTGCAAGCCCTGATGTTGAGGAACTTGCCTCCTCAGTCCTAATTGGTGGGGTTCTACTTGTATCTCTTGCATTTTTAGCTTATTATATTTAGCAATGAGTGTTACATGATCCCTCAACAATTTATCATTATCATATGTAATTTCCTTATTGTGGCCTCACTGAATTTTGTAGTAACAACCAATGCCACAACTTGGGGGGGAAAAGTATTTGATAATCTTTTTATTATCAAGACACCCCTCATTTCTTGCACAACTTTAGCAACTTAAGGCTTGTTTGTATTACGTGCAAGAACCCATGTAGCTAGGGTTTCCCACTTAGGGTTGAACCTAGACCCAGCGTATGTCTACTCTACTTGTTCTTCAAAAGAGAAAATCTCTTTGTCCTACCTTATTATTGTATCAAGGGCTATTGCAGAAGCAATATCCCACTCAGGGAGCAATAGCAACCCACTTTCTCTTACTAGCTTCCTCCCTTCCTCAGGGGTAATGTTTTTAACATCAAAATTGATTTCTCTTACCACCCTCTTTGTGACTTCTTCAAGATTGGAAGGGTGCACCTCTATTTTTTCTTTATTGAGTTTCTTAAGAAACTCTTCTCTTTAGACCCTAATGAAAAAATTCTGAAATTCTTTTGATTTAACAAATTCATCATCTAAGATGAATTATGTGCATGCCAAGGCCCTTATATCATTTGCTTCATCTCTTCCCCTTGTTACATGTATGACGATTTTTATTTGAGGCATTCTAGCAATATTTACTCTAGGAGGAGAGGGCATTTTTTGGTTCACTTCCTCCACTATGACTTAAAACTCCTCTTCTTTATCAGAACCAAGGGAAAATTAACCAAAGATGACTAATCTGACTTTCTTCTCTTTTGTGACTGCTCTCTAGGAGGAGAGTCAATAGTAGGCATATGTGGAGGGGATGGTGGTGTTGCAAATGGTTGCACTTGAGGAACAAGATATGTTATTAAAGGCCCTTTCACCTTTCTAAAAAAGGAATAAATAGAAGGATTAGCCTTGGGCTGGTAAGAGGGTCTTTCCTCCATTATAGGGGCTTTCCCAATTAATTTATCAATGTTCTTCAATATCATTTGGATCCTAGCAATATGATCCTTTATCTTAACACAAGACCCTTGGTAATTCTTTGTTTTTCCTTTTATGTCCTCTACCTTTAGGAAGGAAACCCATTTTATTCTCTTCTCATTTACCTCTTTGTCATCACAACAATTTTTGAGAACATCCTCATTGAAGAGGAGTTGGTGTGCAAAATATGATCTCTTTATGCTCAACCTCACTTGATTGATAAATCCTTTAGGTTCAAACGGCCTTGTGACCTCCTGACCCATCCTATCAGCTTGCAATATTGGATAAATTAATTCCATACCTTCTCTTATAACTATGAAGTCTAAAAATATCGTATAAAATAGGAAACAAATAACACTTATTTGTCCCTTTATGTGGGCCTTTCAGCTTCACTTAACTGCCAAATTATCTCCAACTATGCCAACTTGAGGGGAACATACTTGGGCATGACAGGTCCTACTAGGCATCCATATATTCTTATCACTATAGAGTTTGAATGGAGATACCAATCTCCCCAACTATGTTGCACACCCAATTCTAGAATCTTATCCTTGGGTCTTAGGAAATCCATGATTTTCTTTTGCAATATATTCTCCTACATTCCTGTGAGTTTCAACACCCTTCTAACAAATGATTCTCAAAGATTACATAATTTTTTGCATCATAATGCATGTCCCATAAATAGGTCCAGTATTGGACAAGGAAGGAGTTGCCCTTATCATCTAACATTTGAACCTATAGATCCTTGTCCTACTTTGCTCTGCCTTCATACAAGAATATATGACAAAGCAAGAAATACCATTTAAATTTCACCACCTTGTTTTTTTTCTTTATCTCCACCAAATTCTTGCGAATACCATTCGAGATGTAAGTTGTAGAGTCAAATTCATTATTCACTAAAGGATTTTATATATCAGCTGCCATATACATTAATGGCACTGGGATTTTAGTTTTGGCATCTCCTCCTAGTAGTTGGAAGAGTGAATAATAAATCTTAATGAAGTAGTCCTCAAATGTTTCCATGTTAAAAGGCTCTACTTCACTTGTAGGAATCCTTACAAACCTCCTATCAAATCTTGACAGTCTGTGTTTTGGGAGCCAAAATACCTTGTAGCTATTTCTATCATGTTGGTATTTTTGCTTGAAAAGGTCAAAGTCTATGAACTTTTTGGAAGCCAATTTTAAATCAAAAACCTCAAAGATGGAAGCTTTATCAAGTCTCACTATCTCCTTACCACTTGATGTTCAGATAATTCTTACATTCTCATCATAGTTACTAGCTATGTGCTTAATAAATTCCACACTCATGAAGACATTAGGGATAATCAGCTTTCCAAGGTCATAGATCTAGACGTTAGAAATTAGAGCCTTGGATGCCTTCTTGTTGTACTAATGTGATAACAAATTCCATCGAGTTACAAGTAGCTCTACATCATTGCATTCCCTTGCATTATCAAGCAAACCAACTACTACACCAAGGCCATTGACACAGACAGTTTTCCTTGAAGAGCCCAAGAGTTGCACAATTAAATCCTCATCAAAGGACATCTTAGATGAGGATGGTTGGTCTCTTGACTTACTCATGGCTAATTTCTAAGATTTTCTTTAGGATTCTAAGGCACAAAATCTTCTAGACAACTAAATAAAATTTAAAATTAAACACCAACTTTAGATGCAAGGTAATTATTGAATTTCTTAGACAAAGGAATTTATAAGACCACTTATTTTCTTTCTCGTTCTCTAGAAACCCTAGTTTTTTTGTAGAAGCTTAAAAATTTGATCTTCAAATTTGATGAATGTGAAATGATTTCATCTGTTGGTTGAATTGTAATATTTATGGAAGAAATCATTGTGTAAATCTGGTAGCATTCTTCCATGTCTTCCATTCCTTCCAATTTGCATGAGTTGTATGTATCTAGATATCCATTCATCAATTTTGAATGTGATTCATTGATCTCCTACTAATAGGACAAGATCTTTCAATCAAAATTGGTTTTACCTGCTTTAAAATCTTTGATATGGTTTGAAAGATCTCAACCAATAAATGCCTTCCACACCAAATTAATTTACACACCATTCAAGTGGGCCCGCTGAGAAGAGATCATCTTGGCAACGTCTACCCAGCCATCAGATTGCACATTTGACTGTAATTATTAATAAAATTGAAAATTAAAATAACACTGTATTTTGATTTTCCATAAATTAATAATTACGGTCAAATGTTCAGTCGAATGGCTGCATAGACAATGGCCTAAAGAAGCACATGATGTTACAAAAACTTTCCACTTGTCACCATTTTGGAATCAAAATTTTGGTTTTCATAAAATAACCCTCAAACTCACAGAATTATGCCAAAGAGGACATCACACGTCACCATTCCACAATTTTGCAACCTCTTTTTTCTTTAACAAAAAATCCCCCACATACTGGGGAAAACCAATAGAGAAGAGGATGTGTGTCCCACATTCTACAATTCTATAACTTATAATTCTTCTTAATAAAATATACTTGTGAATTAGCAAAAAAGGCATATAAAGTGATGGGACCACTTAAAATACTTAGGTGCAGGTTCAATTAAATTATTTAATAAGTACATGTGGAAATTTCCTTGTAAGTGAATGTTAGAAAAAGATAAAGGGGTCAATAATCAAAACATTAAACAAGGCTTAATAAGACAACTTAAGGCACTGGGAATTGGGTAGGCAAGTCAATAATCTTATAACAAGGGGCAAGACAAAGAAAAACATATAGGGTTTTTAGATCTTTTGGATTTAAACACGTACTAAAGGCAACATTTATGCAAACCCTAACAATATTGACAACTTTTTGCAACTTTGAAAGTAAGTAAAGGTAGAGAGCCATAAAATTTTGCAAGTGCACTATCATGATTTATTCACATTAATACAATATGTTCATTCTAGGGGTGATGTCTCTCATTTGTAGCCTCACTTGGCTTGAACCAAGCTAAAAATTCTCTCATGTTACCAAATAAAAAAGAGGGTTTAATTTTTATTACTCTTTTAGACACATGGCATGTTAGTGATGAAATTAATATAAAATCACCATATATGTGGTCTTGAAACATGTTAATGTGTATAAATAAGTGTCATGTATCAATATATAATAATATTAATAGATAAGCGTCAAAGAAGTAACTGTCAAAGCATGTGTATAGCTAGATACTCCAAGATGGAACAAATAGTACATGGAAGCTCATAAATGATGTGGGGAAGGTGTGATTCCTTTCAATATAAATATATAGCTATAAATCCATAAGATGTAAATGAGGGAACTGCTTAGCACAATGCCCCAAATGTAAATGTCAAAAGTGTGGAAGTAAGAAAAAATAAGGCATGAAGGGAAATAAATTATGCTCCCAAGTGCATGGATGTGGAAATGAAAATGTAAGGGGGGAGACATAATGCCCCCCAATGTAATGATATGGAAAAGTACCATCAACATGTCATAAGGGAAATAACAATGGTTCCCCAAAGTAAATGTGACTTTAGAAGTGAAGTAATACAATGTAGGACCATGTGGTATGGCTCTATAAGCTTGATATAGCAAAGAATGTGCAATAAGAAACTCTAGAGAGTAAGATGCATTAATATAGGCTCAATTTGTGAAGCTCAAGTGAGGTATATGAAGGTAGTAGTATAGGCTCTAATAAGAATGATATTTTAATGTATAGTATGTTGTATCAAAATATGAACAATATATAATCTCTATCAAGCATGGTCTAACAATATCATATTAATAAGTAATCTCTAGGAAGCATGATATAATAATGTAGGATCAATGGGTCATGAGCATAAGTATAACATGGAAATGAAGGAAATGTAAACATAGATAAAGGATGGAAATAAATGTTAGTTTGTGGAGCCTAATCATACTTTGATGTTATATTTTAGTGACTTTGACAACTGTGGTTTCCCCTCAAATTAGTTAACAGGGGAGTGTAGGGGGGCGGAGCCCCTCTTGTGGGATTTGTGGGAGACCACCCCCTCGATGGGGGCCCAAGGGTGGAGCCCATGGTGGAGGTTTGGGGGAAATGACCCCATAAAGGGTTGTTGAGGGCAACGCCCCCAATCGGGAGCTCATGGGTAGCACCCCCAACTAAGGGCTCGAGGGTAGTGCCCCTGAAGAAAAAAATCAATATTTTTTCAATAAAGAAATTTGTGTTTAATTTTTGGTTTAAATCTATTTGTAATTATGGGAAAAAATTGAAAGTTTTCTTGCTATGAAAGTGAAGAGTTGCATGTGTGTGAAGTTGAAACAACATGCAACAAACATTGTGTAAAAAATTTTGATGGTTGTGTGGTTTGAAATGAACTTGTAGCAGTGTGTGAAATTATATTTTTTCCAAGTTGCATGGTTTGGAAAGGAACACGCAACATTAGTGCATGGGTTGTTAAGTGTAATTTAGATAAAAGAGTACACAATAGTGTATATTTCTACTAGTTTATGTAAAAAAAAATTCACTGGATATTTAATAAAAATGGATAGCTATTTGTGGACCTAGCCCACATTGGGCGAATCATGTTAAAAAATTTATCCCTATGTAATTCATCTTTGTCATTTAATTTTTGTATATGCATACATAATTCATTTTTTATTGCTCCATCCTTCTTGAAATTCCCAACACTAAAGCAAGCAGGCAACCTAAGTGGGCAATGAAAACAAAGGAAAAATGGGAAGGGAAGCATAAAGATGATGTAAATTAGCACAAGAAAATTTGAAGAGTGACCATGACTCTCTAAGTGGGGAAGATAAGCATGAAACCAAATATAGTAGGTAAAATGAGTGAAAAATAGACAAGGGGTAAATAGAAAGACAAAAATATAAGGATAGATAAGTTAAATGGGAGAATAAACAAGAGGATCACAAGATACATGAAATAATAAAAAGGCCAAAATAAAATGAACAAACCATAGGGAAAAAATGAACACAATACATGTTCAATAGCAATATACACTATTAAATGTTTGTTTACATGATCCACATGCTATCTATGAACGTGGAATCATAAATCTAAGAAAATGATGAAAAAATGATGAAAAATGGTGAGAAATGATAAGGATTTTTATTTAATGAACTTATCTCTCCTATCAAATGGTTTCTCTTTTTTGTCATGGGAAACCTTAATATAGGGTGTGTTATGAGAAGAATTAGGCTTAGTGTATATATGGGTCCTATGGAAAATATGAAAAAAAGCATTGAAAGATAAGTCACCACATCAAGCCTAATTCCATACTATCCTCATCTGAATTAGGCCTAAAAATGCAACATAAGTATTGGATAAACTAGTAAATGAAGTATAGAGAAAACTATAGAGGAGAGAATTTGCTACCCTTAAGATGATGGGATCTCAAGGATCAAATTATCTCTCAACTACCTTAATTGACACGACTCAAGTGAATTGGAAATAAATTAATGTGAGTTTTAATAGAGTGTATAAATTATTTGGACCTTTCAGACATTGGAAACTGAAAGTGTAGGGTATAGAGGTCTTCTAGACAATTCAACAAGCTCTGACTCTAGGATGGACATGTGGTGTCTTGTACAAACATAAAATAGAATTAATCATAGGAAGACACAAAATACTTTGCACAAATTTCTAGACATGACAGGGGTGCAAAATGCAAGTGTACCATGAATATAAAGTGATAGAAATAAATATGCTAAGTGAAAATTAGACAAAAATGACAAGGAGAGGTTTAAGACCACCTGAAATGTTTGAGACGAAGCCTGCTCTTTTTCCAAGTAGTTCTTCCACCTACACCTACACACACAAGACCAAAGAGAAAGGTTTGGGTGGTTGTATAGGATTTTATTGTAGTCAAACCCCCATATTGGTATTTCCACTTCCACGGATAGCCTTAGACAAGATAGCTGAAATAGACATGAAATAATAGAGAGAACAATATGCTTAACAAATAAAGATAATATTCTTGAATGAAGAGACTTGAATAGTTGCAACTCCCAAGCACAAAATCTATGTAGCTTGTTGGTGTAGTGAAGAAGTAATGAGAAACTCCAATATTACAATGGCCTCTTTGTAAGATGAGCTCATATTTGCAACAATGGAGTTTACTCTGGAAGTTGTAGAAGAGTTTTTTGAAAGATATGCATAAAGAAGAGATGGGGAAAGTTGTGTATGCTCAAGAAGTGTAATAGAATGGCGGAGAATGAGAAAAGAAGAGAGTTGTGTGTGGTTTTTCAGGAGACAAGATTGAACGAATTCAAATCCTCAAGGAGAGGGACTTTTTGGTTCAAATGACCTGCCCAAGAGACTCTCAATGAGGTTGCAAGTTGGTAGAGGTGTTATGTTGCCAAAATGTGATAGGTGTAACATCTCAACAACCAACTTAGTCACAAATTTTCATGGGAAGCAAGCACAGCTCATGGACATCTTTGTGGTGCACATAGGTTCATGAGAAAATTGAACTTAACAGTTGAGAAACTAGGCATGCTAGATGGAGAGAGATGGTTTTAGGTTGGAAGAAAGCGTAATTATCTTAATTTATCTAAGGAAGACGTAGGTAATGATAAATTGCATAGAATGTAATTTACATTACATTTTTCCCCACTTAGTGAGCATATGTATTCAAGAGGAAATGTGAGCTAAAGTAAAAGGAGGAGAATATTTTGCCCAAGTTGCGAAGGGGAAGCAAAGTCTTCTATCCATGTGGAGCTACCCCTAGGGAAGAGACCTGATTCAATCCTAAATAAAATGATTAAGCTACATTACTATAAACATGCTAGCTGCAAACAAACATATGTATCGGTAGCAAGTTGTGTGATGTTGGGATCATACAAAAATCCAATCAACATGTGACTGCTACAAACTGTGTTATAGGACAACCATAGAAAAGGGACATAGACATTCGTAAAGACAAAGTCTAGTGGGTTGCCCCCATACTAGATGATAGATAAGATAGCTAGATGTAGACTTATTCCAAAAAGAATCATAAGATAAGAGATTTGTAATATGAATATGATAGTCCCCCTTTAGAATAGCTTGTGCTACATGAAGGAGCACAAGTTATTTGAGGTCCTACCATAAGAGAAACATATGAGAGAGACATAGGGATATTAGTATTTGGGGTCAGTATGATTCATATCAACAACATCTGCATATAATTGTGTATGAATCGTCATCATGTCCCAAAATATTTCAGATTATGAAGGAGCACATGAAGACAATTAAAAGAAAAATATGGGTTAGCATAGAAGAAGGCCTAAATACCCCCAATGCTTTGCATTGTCACCAAATGTAAAAAATCAAAGTACGAAAAAGAGAAGAACGGTGATACAAATAGAGGAAGATGTATGACAAATTGTCTGCAATGTATCCAAGTATCTATGAGGGTATCTTGGGTCCTCCAAGAGAGACCACAAACATATGCAAGCAAGTACGGGGGAACACAGACAAACAAAAAAACTCTAACATAAAGACATGAAGGATACCACTCTAATCGATTATGTCCAACAAGTCATTCTCCTCCTAATCTAGATTATGGGGGGAAGGAGGGCGAGCTCACAATGGAACAACGACTAGGGTGGTACTAGACGTCTCACCTACAACAAGGACTAGAGATGTAGTTGCTTCAATATCCCCTTTTACTAGTTCTTGTGAGTCAAGTGTCAATGACTTTATAAAATTAGTTGACAAGGCCAGAATATCCTCCAAAGATTCAAATATAAACTTCTCTAAAGAGGAATGTGGTGACTCAACTGCAGGTTGTGGAAGAGGAGTCTCAGTTTGAACCTCTGGAAGAGGAGGATTGACAAACTCCAATGAAGAAGGAATTTCTTCAATGCTAAGGACAAAAGGAGGAGGAATGGAAGGAGCAGACTTCTTGTGGTGGGACTCAAGATAGGGCCCTACTCAAGCTTATGCTTGGACAAAAGGCTAGAGTGTTGAGAGGCATGTCAAGTAGATAGGGCCACACTAGACATGACCTTTGTATGGGGCATATCTATGGGTTGCAAAGTCGAGGAACATTAGGTAGAGAAGTAGGCAATTCCAAAGAGGGAACGATGAATACCTACACCCTTTTTGGGTGAGGTTCATTCAACTCTCTTGAAGGGACAAGGAGTAATACAAAAATAGAAGCGGGAAGAGAAGAAAACTAAGGAGCCAAAACTTAAGAATTATCCTCGACCTTCTAAGCAGCATCACATTCCCTTGCAACCATGCATCAATGACGCTTACAATCAAACGCAAGTTGGTTCCGAAAAAGATGGGTACCAAGAATAGGGACCTAATAAGACATCAAAGCAATTGGTGAAGTCTTCATAGCCATTAACAATGGAAGGACAAGCTCCATAGGAGGGGCTGGAGAGGCCAGGGGTGTAGGATCCTTAACTTCAACCGCAAGCGCCTTTCCTCCTCGTGCTTTTTGGGAAATGGGAGGAGTAGGAGGAACCCTCGGGGTCGAGATGTTAGAGCCACACATGAAGGACCAATCAAAGAAGACTGTTCACCCTTAATATATATAGTAGGGTGAGGGATTCCAAGAAGAATTGGAAGTTCAAAGACATGGGGTTTTTAGTTTGTCAGTGCAAGGGACTTTCTTTTTCCATGCTAGGTATAGTTGAAGGAACAAAAGGAATTGCTAGAGGTTGTGAGGTCTTGGAAGAATGGAGAGGTCTACTCAAGGGATCGTGCTTGTCTTTAGCCCCCAATCAAGAATGCCTAGAGGATGAAGCTCTCTATTGCACTGGAGTGGGTTGAAAGGGGATTGTAAAAGGAGGCAGAACTGAATCAAACGTTAGGTTCTCAATCTTATACTTATAATAAGCTTTATACAACAAATCATTTTGGGGTAGCATGGGTCCCACTATAGAAGTCCATAAATAGTTAAGAGAGAATCCCCCATATGATACTAGTTTCTTGTATCTAGTGTCTTGGATAGTCTGCATAGTTCCCTCATGAGGAAATTTTAGACACTTACAAACAATAGAAGTGACTACATTCATAGAAACCAGCCAAGGAATACCTAGTTTCACTTTGAACAAGTCAGACTTTGGTATCACAATAAATGTCGTAGAGATGAACTTAGGTCCCACAAGAACCAACAGAGAAATGGATCCCAAAGGGGAGAGAGAAAGACCATTATGCATGTGAATGGTATCCTTACTCTCGTCATATCTCACCCTATGTAGAACATTGACGAAGAGTGTATCCTCAGTTATAACATTGACCTTGTTAGTAGGGTCAACTATAATGCTAGTAATGATATTATCATTGACTTGAGTGGGAATGTAGAGGGGAGAGTACTCTCCACGATAAGGAAAGTCATTATGTGTAAAAGATATGTCAAGTATCTTGACCTTCTCACTTGGAGTGGAGATTGGAGTGATAGACACCATATTCACATACACAACATCATTAGATGGAGTAGAAGAAGTAGAAATAAAATAGGAAGAGTGAGGTGGGAAAGGATCTTTGTAGATTTGCAACTAGCTAATAGTTTTAGCAACAAACTTGTTAGAGTTCTAATTTTTAGTATCAATGTGGATGTTACTGTTATCTTTGTGGTCCTAAATTACATGTCTCAGGTGCACACATTGTTTGGTGTCATATGCATGCACTCGATGGTATTGGAAGAACTTATAAGTATCATACCAAATAGGGTATGGCTTGTTGTCAAGAAGTAGTCTATTTTCTAGAAGGGTGATTAAGTTATCTTTCAATAATTTTTGAAGTACACTTGAGTAAGAATCAGATAATTTTGTAAAGACCCGATTATGTTGTGATCCATGTATTATTTTCATTTGTTTGAGGGATAGTTACCACATTAGCTATTACTTTATTTTCTTTGACCCTTTGAAAGAAGACACAACCCCAAAACTATTAGGATGTAAGGATGAGGAGAAGCCCCATATTGAGCTTACATCTATTGAAAGTCCCATAACTCAATACACAGATGAGAAAAGGAAGAATATTTCATCAGGGAGACATGTTCCCTTAACATTGAATGGAGACTTTCCATGAACATCCTCTGGATGTCATGGTTAGGTAGGGCATAGGGAATTTGTGAGGAGATAGATTGATAGCAAGAAATGAAATCAATTAAATTCTCATTCAATTGCTTATTGCAATGGATAAGGTCAGTGATAGTGACCTTGATCCAATGCTTGCTTGGAACTGTTATACAAACTGACTCAAATTTTGATCAAAAGAAAAGATGGAATTTTTAGGTAGTGAGAAAAACCACTCCAACATGGTCTCCTTAAGGGATCGCAAGAATAATTTTTCTAACAAATGATCCTGATGTAAAAAATCACTACACAAAAGTGGTAAAGGAATTAGCATGTGTATGTGGATCTCCCTCACCATTGTACTTATCAAATTTTGGTATCTCGATCCCTTGGGGCATGGGAGTATTCAAGATGTTCAAAGCGAGAGGGCTACAATGATAGTATGAAGTAAGAGTGGATTGTGTGGTAGCATTAGTTAGGTTGGCAAGCTAAGATTGCATCTAACCCATATTTTACAAGAGGGTGTTCAAGATGGGATCAAATGGTGGAGGAGGTGAATGAATCATCACGACAAAAATTTGCACTGTAGGAGTTTGAAGTGCAAAGCTAGGTGAAGGGATGTGATACCCCAAAGGATTATGAGCTAAATTAACCCCAAGAGTAACAAGAGGCATAAACACAACATTTTTTTTGTTAGTAGAAGACATAGGGGGTACTATAGGATTAGCATCTACCATATGCGTAGACACCTCAAGCATTAGAAGATTCAACTGGGTATGAGTGATATTTGATTAGGCATTGTTAGGCTGACTCAAGACTAACATGTACAAAGGTACATGAGTCTTGACTATGTTCATTAGCACACAAAGAAACTCTAGGCCCTTGCGATCTAAGATGAGCAGGTTTCTCATATTACTGACAATTGGAGCAGCTTGAGCAAAAAATTTGTCATGGTTAAACAATCTTCAAAATGCTTTAGGTTCTCTTCTAAAGACTAGACTTTCTCAAAGGGGACCCCAAGATCAGTTTCATAATCTACCAAAGATGGAGACCTCGAAGGACAATTTGGTTCAAAGTTCAAAGGAGAAGAGTTCCCAAAGGTCGGATGGGGGCCAAAAGGATTGAGATTTTTAGAAATCATCGGGCCAAGTCTAGTAGGACTATACCAATTTGGAGGTACAATAGCTCTCAAACCTCTCCTGACTACATATCCAGACATTGTGAATTAGGTCATGAAGCTCATAGAGGAGTATTCACAATGCATATTCTTAAAAAATATAGAAAAAAAGAGAAGAAAATGTGAGAGGGGACAAAAAGATTTTAATTAACACTTGGAAAGACTCTGCAAGGAGGTGGGTTCACATTGGGTTCACCAAAATGTAGAGGGAATTTGCTACCCTCAAGATGACGAGATATCAAGGAGAAAATGATCTCTCAACTACCTCAATTGACACAACTCAAGTGAACTAGAAATAGAGGAATGTGATTTTTAATAGAGTACATAAATTATCCAAACCTCTCAGACATCAAAAACCAAAAAGTGTAGGGTATAGAGGTATTTTGGATAGCTCAACAAGCTCTATCTAGGATGGACGAATGGTTGTTGGATGACAACATATCATGTTGGTTTCCCGTAGGAACAAAAAATAAGTCATCACAAGAAGATACAAAATACTTTGCATGAATTTATAGACATGAAAGGGGTACAAAATGCAAGTGTACCATGAATATAAAGTGATATAAATAAAGATGCTAAGTGAAAATTAGATGAAAATGACAAGGAGAGATTTAAGACATCACTAAAAAATGTTTGAAAAAGTGATCTTTTTCTAGGTGGTTCTTCAACCTGCATCTACACACACAAGACCAAAGAGAAAGGTTTGGGTGGTTGTATATGAGTTTGTCATAGTCAAAACCTCGTATTGGTGTTTCCACCTCTATAGACAACCTTAGACAAGATAGTAGAAATAGACATGAAATAATAAAGAGAACAATATGCTTAATGAATAAAGACAATATGCTTTAATGAAGAGACTTGAATAGTTACCACTCCCAAGGATAGAAGCTATGTAGCTTGTTGGTGCAATGAAGAAGTAACAAGAAGCTCCAAAATGACAATGGCATTTTCACAAGATGAGCTCATATTTGCAACAATGGAGTTTACTCTGGAAGCTATAAAAGAGGTTTTTGAAATATATGTGTGTATAAGAGAAAATTTGCACCCCATGTGCAAATCCCCTTTTTGCCTCTATTCACCTTAGAAAAATCAAGTTTGGAGGCTTAATTCCACCTAAGTCCACTGCTTACATCCCACTTGGCGCCTATTTTGAGCGTCGGTGGAGGCGTTTATGTTGAGGACACCCGCATAGCGTGCAGACGTCCGCGCGGTGCGCAGACGTCCCTGGTAGATTCCCATGGCTGAACCTGGAGAGGCATTACACTTCTCATTAGAGGTGAGGTCGTAACGCCCCCTTCAACTAACTTACCCAAATGTGGTCATTTATATCCATCCCTTCTTAAAATTCACCCCTTCAACAAGCATTGGGGGCTCTCTCTTCACATCTTCTAAGAACTTCTTCACTTCATTCACAAACTTCACAATCTCTTCACAAGCTCTAAGTAGCTTCTTCACCATCCCTTCAATCTCCAAACACTTTACACTTCACAACAGCAACATCAACACTCCACCACTTCAGTAGAGCAAGTGTGGAACAAAACACCATTGCAGCAGAGGCTTGAGTTCCTCTCATTTTCTCCCCCATTAGCCTTGAGTGCTATTGGTGGAGATGGTAAGATTTCACTCCTCTCCTCTATTACTTGGTTGAGTAGCATAACACTGTTTTATAGTGCTTTAGTGCTCTTTACTTCATTCCTACTTTTCTCTCTATCTATCTAGTTGTTCGTGGAGGTGGGAACACCAAAATGGGGTCTGACTGAGGCAGGCCCCTATACAGCCCCAAGAATTTCTCTCTCCCTCTTGTGTGCACTTCATCACTTGCATGGTTGTAAGTATTTCCTTTCTTCTCTTTATCTTTGTCATCTCTACTTCTTTATTTTAGTTCTATCACTTTCTGTTATTTCCCTATATTTTGTAAGTCCTTAGCAATCGGATAGAAGCATTCACTTTACTATTTTCTAAGACATTCTCGTTCTCTAGTCTGTACGAGACGCCAGCGCACCACGATGTCGTCTGTTTTCTGCGTTATAGTCCTTCGACCGAGAGCTTATCAGTTTGTCCAAAAAATCTTTGTGACCTACTCTTTTGGATTTTGTAACTCTCGTCACTGATTCCTGAGGTAGATTAGGGCAGTTCAGCCCGTGAGGCTCTCTGAATGAAGAGAACTCGTGAGTAGCAAATTCCCCTCTTCTACATTTTGGTGAACCCGACGTGAAGAACAACGTTCTTCAAAAAAACTAGGAATTTATTTACCCCTACTTAGCGAGGTCATAACCTTTGGCTTGGTGCTCGAAGTTCAGAACTGTTGGCGCTATTGGAAAGGCCTCCTAGAGAACTTGCATCAGTCCCTAAAATTCGACTGTCAAAGGCACTGGTATTTTAGGGACTGAACTAGTTCTCTAGACACAAGTTTCGACCTAAAATTTCACTCCAAAGACCTCTGAAAATGTAAAAGTACCAAAAAAATGGTAATGAATTTAATATCTTCTTTCATTATTTTGGCATCTAATTTTGTTCAAAATGTTAATGATATTCCATTTCATGCATGTGACGGTGACTTGGCTTTACCCATGTCACTTGGTATCTTTGAGCCTTCTCACGAAAGTCCTCTGGCTTCAGAGGATATTTTGTCACAAGAAGATGAAATCATTGATACCTTTCTTAATATTACCTTACCTTTTCTTCATTTTGATGCACCCTCTTCTAGAGATGATGCATCTGTGAATGATGAATCTACTCTTCATTCCAATGCACTCTCTTCTAGAGATGTTGCATTTGTGAATGATGAATCGTATCTTTGTTCTTATGCACTCTCCTCTAGAGATGATCCATTAGCAAAAAATGAACCTCCTTCCACATCTGATTCTCCCTGGATCGATGTTGAGAATGTTTCTTTTAATAATTATTCCACATTTGATCTTGTTTGGATTGATGTTGAGAATGTGTCTTCAAATAATTATTCTACTAGTTGTGATGATTCAGTAAATGTAATCTATGTCTCTGCTACCCCTCAAAGGCCTAAGAGATCGGTCATTTATGTGACTCCAACTATTCCTTCTCCTAAAAGGGTTTGTTCTATTAATGGTGTTCTATTTGATAGTAAGTCTTATGATATTTCTAAGGCTCCCCCTTACAGAGCGGTATCCCATACTTATGAGAATAGAACAAATAAAAAACCAAGTCTTCTTCAAGCATCTAAACCTATGACTAAGGCACCCAGTGATTGCAATCTTGTTGGGAAACCTCAAGTTACTCTAGATAAGATCTCACTGTGGGACTTGCTTCAATTTGCTCCAATTTACCAAGGTATGCTTCAAGAAGCCTTGCAAAAGATCCTCTTGCCTTCTTTCGCTAGGTCGGCGGATGTTGATGCATTGATGGCGTATATTCGTGCCGATTCGCCAAATATTACATTCTATTTGCAAGAGCTCCCACCTCCAGAAGTACAGGATCAATCAGACCCTCTAATGATTATAGTTAACATTAATAAAATTGGCATTAGACGTACTCTTGTTGATGCTGGTTCGGCGCTCAACTTATGTAGCATCAATCTATTGCCTAAGATTAATTTTGATTCATCTTCTCTTAACGCTTCTTCTATTGTCATTCGTGGGTTCGATAATGTTGGTCGACAAGCCCTAGGCACGATAGTCTTTCCTTTAAGGTGTGGACCTGTTACCATACCTACCCTTGTATATGTTATGTTAGAGAAGTTACCTTATAACCTTCTTCTTGGTAAACTATGGATTCACGCTATGGGTGCAACCCCTTCTACCTTGCATAAATCAATTAAGTTCATTTATAGCAATCGAGTAGTCACGGTTAAGGCTAACCCTGATGCTATGCACTTATGTGAGATGGAAGTTGTCGGTCAGGTTTTAGTTGTGCCTACTCTTATCCCTTCGGTATCTCCCAATGTGTTGATGTTTACTCCATTAGTACCTACTACAAAGGATACTCTTGAGATAAATGTCCCTAAGGAAGATATTTTTGCATTAAGAAATCATAAGTCTACTCCTTCTACCTCTTCTCAAAAGAATGCATGTCTTGGTGATGATTGGGGTTCTCTAGACTTTACAGATTCCTTCATTCAGGAATATAAAGTCGACCCGATCCGCTTAGACCTTCTGATGACATCATCCACACCCACTGTCAAGGATGATTATCCTTATGTATCGTGAGGTAGTGTTAGCAATAATTGTAATGCTCTCAATGTTGATCCTCCTTTTGAGGAAGTTGATCATACTTCTATTAAGGAGGTTAATAATGGTAGTCCTGTCAAGAAGGATGATGGCGATCCCATAGAAGAGTATGATCCCCCTAGCCAGAATAATTTACTCTCCATGAGGATCCTCCATTGTCTTCTACCTTCGTATCTTCTTCTTGTGAGAAGTCAAACCTTTCTCCACAAAAGAAAGGTTTGCTTCCTGCCCCTCATCCTTTATCCGAGAAAGAGTGTATTTTGTTGAGGCTTCTCAAAGCCCGCTTAATCACTCTTCCTTCTCTTACACATAATAAAATTCATAAACATAATGAAGGATAACATCCTTTTTGTGCATACCATCAAGTGCTTGGTCATTCCACTAGTGAATGCAAGGCCTTGAAAGACAAAATACAACAACTTTGTGATTCAGGTGCCATCAAACTCCTGTTTGATTGATGCACCTATCTTTACTTTGCATGACAAGTGATATCGAGGTTTTCCTCTATCCTGCATGTTCCAAGTACCTTTCATGGCTCTCCTCCCATGTATGTTGGGGGCAACAATAACTTGTTCTGGAGATGTGTGGCCCTCATATAGGACTCCCTCTCTTCTTTCCTATATTTTTCAACTGAAGCGTCACTTGAGTGGACCCCTCTTCCTTTTGAAGGGTTCTCAAGGGACCCCTTTGAAATATTTTCTCTTGAGTAAAATCATTTGCATCTAGCTTGGGGGTAGCCCGACTAGACCTATTTCATGTCTCTATGTCTAGCTTAGGGGCAACCTAACTAGACCTCGCTTCTCAAACAATGCGTCCCTTTAGTAGACCCCTCTTCTTTTGAAGGGTTCCCGAGGGACCCCTTTGAAAGCCTTCTAGTCTATTGACGGTCTGCGTGACTGTCCGCTTACTTGCCTACGTGGCCGCTTTCTGACTCTGTGGAGTTTGCATTCCCAAGGTTCCCTCCATGCGAGAGATCCTAAGGGGTACCTCTCTATAGGACTGAGAACCTAAAGAGCTCCTTTACATCCTTATTTGGTGATACGGGTTTTCGTCCTCGAGCGGGGATTGCTTTTATCACCTATCTTTGGTGATACAAGTTTTCCTCCTTGAGCGGGGATTGCTTTTATCACCTATCTTTGGTGATACGGGTTTTCCTCCTTGAGTGAGGATTGCTTTTATCACCTATCTTTTGTGATACAAGTTTTCCTCCTCGAGCAGGGATTGCTTTTATCACTTTTACTTTGTGATACAGGTTTTCCTACTTGAGCGGGGATTGCTTTTATCACCTATATTTTGTGATACGGGTTTTCTTTCTCAAGCGAGGATTGCTTTTATCACTTTTACTTTGTGATATGGGTTTTCCTCCTCGAGCGGGGATTAATTTTATCACATATATTTTGTGATACTGGTTTTCCTCCTCAAGCAGGGTTTGCTTTTATCACTCCTACTTTGTGGTGCGGGTTCTACTCCTGAGTGGGTTTTGCTTTCACCACGCGCTTTGTTCATTTCTATCTTACTCTTCTCTTGTGTATATACCGGATCAAAGATTTGCATCTTCTTCATCCTGAGTATATGCTCTTCAGCTTCATAGTTATGTGGAACTATGAAGTCCTCTTTTGACCCTACACTCTTGGGTTCGCCAGATCGCGAGTTGCTTCCTCGTCGGTTCAGGTATACATTTCTAACCCTACTCTTTCTTGATCTACTTTACCGAGCACTCATCAGTATTTGTGCTTGCTAAAGTGGGGGCAAAATGTATAAGAGCGAATTTGCACCCCATGTGCAAATCCCCTTTTTGCCTCTATCCACCTTAGAAAAACCAAGTTCAGAGGCTTAATTCCACCTAAGCCCGCTGCTTGCATCCCACTTGGCACCTATTTTGAGCGTTAGTGGAGGCGTTTCTGTAGGGGACGCCCGCGCGGCAAGCAAACGTCCGCGCGATGCTTACATCCCTGGCAGATTCTTATGGTTGAACCTGTAGAGGAGTTACACTTCTCATTGGAGGTGAGGTTGTTTTGCCCCCTTCGGCCAACCAACCCAAATGTGGTCATTTATGTCCATCCCTTCTTAAAATTCACCCCTTCAACAAGCATTGGGGGGCTCTCTCTTCACATCTTCTAAGAACTTCTTCACTTCATTCACAAACTTCACAATCTCTTCACAAGCTCTAAGTAGCTTCTTCACCATCCCTTCAATCTCCAAACACTTTACACTTCATAGTAGCAACATCAACACTCCACCACTTCAGTAGAGCAAGTGTGGAACAAAACACCATTATAGCTGAGGCTTGAGTTCCTCTCATTTTCTCCCCCATTAGCCTTGAGAACTCTTGGTGGAGGTGGTAAGCTTTCACTCCTCTCCTCTATTACTTGGTTGAGTAGCATAACACTTTTTTGTAGTGCTTTAGTGCTCTTTACTTCATTTCTACTTTTCTCTCTATCTATCTGGCAGTTCATGGAGGTGGGAACACCAAAATGGGGTCTGACTGAGGCAGGCCCCTATACAGCCCCAACAATTTCTCTCTCCCTCTTATGTGCAAGTATTGAAGACACTCACGAGCTAGAAGCTTCATCACTTGCACGGTTGTAAGTATTTCCTTTCTTCTCTTTATCTTCATCATCTCTACTTCTTTATTTCAGTTCTATCACTTTTTGTTGTTTCCCTATATTCTGTAAGTCCTTAGCAATCGGATAGAAGCATTTACTTTACTATTTTCTGAGACATTCTCATTCTCTGGTCTGTACGAGGCGCCAGCGCGTCGTGTTGTCATCCATTTTCTGTGCTGCAATCCTTTGGCCGAGAGCTTGTTAGTTTGTCCATAAAATCTTTGTGACCTACTCTTTCAGATTTTGTAACTCTCATCGTTGATTCTTGAGGTAGATTAGGGTAGTTCACCCCATGAGGCTCTCTAAATGAAGAGAACTCGTGAGTAGCGAATCCCCCTCTTCTACAATGTGTAAAGAAGAGATGGAGAAAGATGTGTATGCTCAATAAGTGCTATAGAATGATGGATAATGAGAAAAGAAGAGAGTTGTTTATGTTTTTTCAAGAGAGAAAGATTGAATGAATTTGAATCCTCAAGAAAGAGGGACATTTTTGGTTCAAATAGCCTACTTGAGTGACTCCCGACAAGGTTGCAAGTTGGTAGAGGCGTTACATTGTCAAAACATAGCAGGTGTAACATCTCAATGGCCAAATTAGTCATGAATTTCCATGGAACGCGAGCATAACTCATGGATGTCTTCGTGGTGCGCATAGGTCTGTGAGAAAATCAAACTCAACAATCAAGAAACTGAGCATGCCAAATGGAAAGAGATGGTTTTAGGTTAGAAGAAAACATAATTATCTTAATTTATCAAAAGAGGAAGATGTATGTACACAAAGTTGCATAGGATGTAATTTACAACATTACAAAAACAAAGGAACTAAACCATTCTAAAGCTCTATGACTTAGACAATCTAAAGTCACTAATCAATAGAATATCATCACCTATGTTCATATAATTAATAAAATGAAAGAGTTCTCATGTAAGGATGCATCATTAGACTCATCATAGTCAACATGCAAAATTTATTTTCTAAGACATTACATCATCATGCAATGTAGGAGAAAGCAATGAAATTAATGTTGTATCATCAAGGCATAAGATATCATCATGTGAAGGAAGGGAATAACAAGGATAGATATCCATAGACTCATCATGAGGTGTGGAAGAATGGTAATTATGTTTATAAGAAGATAATTCATGTAAAGAACATGAATATGTGGAACTATTATGACATATATAATAGACGTATCATTACTAGGTACTCTAATGTCATGAATGGGTTATAAATCACATGATGGATCATTTCTTAATATGTAGTCATCATTGTTACAAGGCATCATATCATCATCGAATGTGTGGACAAATAAATTATCTCTAATAACATGGGCTAGGTACTAATTGACTCATTGAAAGAGGGAAAATGTAGCATATGATAGAAGAATACCTTTATGGACAAAACATGCATATCCTAGCATAGAATTCAATATATCAAGGATAGATGCATCATATGGAATAAAAGATAGAAAAAATTATAATTTGAAATATTGAATATAAAATAGTCATAGAAAAAACCCTATTATGTGTCATGATGATGATGTATACCAAGCTCTAATCCAAATATATAAGAAAATAGTGATCACGCCCTAATAAGGCTACAAATATATATAAATTGAATAAATACCAAATCTAAAATTGTGGATTGGAAACCCTAGAATAAGGTTGGGATGTGTGAGATCGAATGAGTTCACCAAAATTTAAAAGAAAAACTCTCCTAAGCACAAATCAACCAAGGTAAACAAATGTAAGGTAGATATTGATAATTAAAAAATTTGTAATAGTTAGAATGCAAGAAATATAAATAGAAATAATTCTACTAAGCTTGATAACTAAAGAACAATGTCAAATAAATAAGGATCTAGGAATTGTATGTTATTAGTTTTTGTAAACAATGACTCTCTGCCAACATGATTGCTTGGAATTTTGCAATGAAACTTTGGGTGGCAACATAAAGGTGTGTGTGTGTGTCTCCTTTTTGGCTTAAGTGGGTCACTCAAATCATCATTTTTTTATAATTTTTATTTTCTCTCAATAATAAAAAGAAAATTATTAAGAATTTGAAAATAATGTTAACTATTTATTTGTGAGATTTCCTATGTAGACTTGTTTTTAATTATTATAAAAAAATTAAAAATAATCTAGCTTATTTTAAAAATATTTTTTATAAAGTGTTTATCATAGTTTATAGTATAGTTTAATGAATAATATTCCCCATAATGTTTTTTTTGTATTTTTATTAAAAAAGAACATTGATATAAAAGTTAGTCTTATTTTCTTTCTTTTTTCATTGTTTACTATTTTTCCATGTGTATCAAATGAAAGTGTTTATTTTTTGTTATAAATCTATATTGATTTGAAAATAGAAAATAAATATAATAATTGACGAGAATATCTTAAAATGTATTATTTGGAAAGCTTATTTTGAGGGTTGTGTTCAAGTAAGATATTATGTCATGTTGAATTTATTTTAATTATGAAAAACATGAGTAAATGAATAATTTTAACCTAATAAAATAATAAAATTTAGTTTGGAGGTACCATATAAGTGTCACACAAAAACTTACAATTGAAAGACCTTTGATTGATGGTACTTGATACTAAAATAGAAATGAAGTAGACTTGGTCACAACTAATCCCTTTATAATTTTTTGGAACCTTTGATCAAGGGCACTTCCAATGTGGACAATGCAAGACCTACGATTGAAGGACCAATCAAAGGTGAGGTGCTTTTGACAAAAAATGATTTTATAAATTCACAATTGACCCACAAATGAGACACCTTTATGCTTCCACCCCTTTATCTTGTTAGAGATCAAGTTTGCAATCTAAGGACTATTTTGTGACAATAACTATGAACCTATTCTTCATATTCATCCTAGCTCTATATAGGGTTCTATCCTACAACTTCACATTATTCACAATCTTCTTCTCTTACCTTTTTGAAATGTTGGGTACTAGTGGTATTAATATATACCTTATTAGGTTATACAACTGAGCCACAAGGACACTACACCTTGATAAACCCCTTAAAAATTGAACAATATCAAAAATAACATGAAATCACCTAATAAGCATATTTTTCTATTTCTATTGCACCAAATCAAAATGTTTCACTATTAAATACTTTCTAGACTAATCAATCCCTTTGATACTTATAAATTTTAGAATATAATCATAATGAATGCATTAAATGTCTTTAAATAATAACATATAATATTAAATCACATAAAAGTATGTTTAGTCAACTCAAAGTAGACGGGTGAAGGGAGTTAATCAACTAAATTTTAATTTTAATTTTTTGAACTAGAGTAGGATAAATTTGCAACTATGAACTAGTCCCAAGGCAAGAGAAGGGCTAGATCATAGTGTACGATGTGGGCCTAGAAATAAGTGGAGCATAGTAGTAGTAAATGATTGGATATGATGAAATAGATTGGGTGGGGCCAAATATCTAGAAATATATATGTATGAATGAATAAAGAGACTAATATAATAAACCCAACTTCACACAATATAGTGTCATTTGTCACTATGCAAGTGTATTAAAACATGAATTCAAAATGGGTACAACTAAATGAAAAATTGCATGAGTTTGTAAATTTTACCATTAAAATTATTATGTGAAAGCTACTAAATACTTCTTTAGAAAAATATATGTAAAAGATATTGAGAGATATCATTATTAAGGTACCTATCCCACTTAAATCACAAAGCCAATAAAACATAGGCACATCAAGAATAATATTGCTTGGCATCTCTTACATAATTTTTTTTTTTCTAAAAATAAGTATGCTAATAGCATTTGTATTTGCAACATGCAAATTAAATTGATTTAATATTTGTCAAAACGTTTCATACCTATAAAATTGATGATATACCTAAGAAATTCCTAGATCCACACCTATTTCTAGGACTCATTCTTAGAATATAAAAGATAGTCATAATATAAATCAAAATAGCATTTAGATAGAGCTTCATTAATCTTAAATGATTCTACACAATGTTTCTTTAAAAAAAATTAAACTTATAAATGTTACTTTTTAAAAACTTCATTTATAGTAATCTTTTTTTTAAATATATATCAACCATATTTCAATTTTTATGTACACAAAAATAATATTTAAAAAACTATTTTATTTACTTAAAATTATTTTATTTTATTTACTATTATTTACTTTATTTTTTATTTCATGTAGAGGATAACCGCATGAAACCCTTGCCACACTAGAACTCCTCTCCGCGTAATAACATTTATTATAGTAGACCGCATTGAATTTTAACAGTTTGTCATCACGAAGTACGCTCGACTGCCTCTCTTCCTTCCCATCCACCAAAATGCCAAACTGTTACCAACAATGGAAAAATGGGAGGATAAATTCATGGATACAATAAGGGAGAGGAGCCTATCGTGGGTAGGGTAACTTTGAACGAGGGGTACATGTCATCAATGTCTGAGTAGGACAAATTCTTTTTGCCACGTCTCTTGATCGTGGAGCTAGCATCCCCCCATTTTTTTTGGCAAAAATTGGGCACGTTTATCAATGTTTTTGGACCATTTTTCAAAAACCACAAAAAAAAACCAAAAAAAGTGATGCACTGATAGTGGGTTACTAAGTCATGTAATATTGGTATGCTGATGTGACATTACATGATTGGTCAATTTGTGTATTTTTTGAATTAAAGTGATTGGTAGTTGGATATTAAGTGTAAATTTATTGACACTTTTATTGCCCAAAAGCGAGCCCCAGGGTGTCCAACTCTATACCCACCATCGGCACCCAGATCGGCTCCTCTTCATTGAAGACTGAACATACTTGTTATAATTCTTAGAAACGGACTGGATTACCCGAGGCGGTGAAACATGAAACGCATTCGTCGTCATAGTGATAACTGATAACATACGCGTTGGCGACCGAGCTTCTCATAACATGAACACGATAGGGGAGGCCAAGCAACTTCTAAGGGATGTAGACATTCAAAATGGTTGCGTCAAAATTGATGTATTTGCATTCAAAATGCAGCAGAATGGATGATAGACGCCAGGCGTTCGACAAAATCCCTAATCGAAATATGCAGCGTTGGGCTGGTATGATCAGTGGGTTCATGAAGTATAAGGTGGAGGCTAAGCGATTTCATGGAGAGATAGAATTTAGTCGAGATGAGTATCTTGATTCCAAACTGATATTTTCATATGCAAAATGCGGCAGAATGGAGGATGCACGCCAAGTGTTTGACAAAACGCCTAAACGAAATAGGCAGCATTGGACTAGCATGATCAGTGGGTATGTAAAGCATGGGCAGGCGAAGGAAGGTATTGATCTGTATTTGGAAATGCAAAGGGCTGGCGTCCACCCGGACAATTTTACTTTTCCTTGTGTGCTTAAAGCATGTGCCAAACTATCAGCTTTACGACTTGGCAAGGTGATACATTGTCGTATAATTTCATGTGGATTTCATTCGGATGTTTATATTGACAATGCCCTTATAGATATGTATTCCAAGTGCCTGTGTTTATTTGATGCACACAAAGTGTTTGACAAAATGCCTCGAAGAGATGTGGTTTCATGGAATGCCTTGCTTGCAGGTTATGCGCAGCTTGGGAATGATGACGAGGCGCTCAAATTATTTCTCAGCATGCAAACCGCATGTTTGAATCCAAATGTGACATCGTGGAATACCATTATTTCAGCATGTGCGCAGAAAGGGGAGGTGAACAAGATATCAGAAATATTTAGACAAATGCAGATGGCAGGCGTCAAGGCAAACATAGTTACATGGAATACAATGATTGCAGGTCATACCCAGAGAGGACATGAAGAAGAGGCCTTAAAACTCTTCCGTCAAATGTTTTTCACTGGTGTAGAGCCTGACTCTGTCACCATTGCTAGTGTTATTGCAGCATGTGCTCGTTTATCAACACTCCAAGATGGCAAGGAAACCCATGGCTACATTATTAGAAGGGCATTTCAATTGGACCTTTTCATTGGAAACACTCTCATAGACATGTACTCTAAATGTGGCTGTATTTCATATGCACGCTCCCTATTTGACAAAATGTCTCGAAGAGATGTGGTGACATGGACTGCGATGACTGTAGGTTATGGCCATAAAAATGACAGGGAAGAAGCCTTGAAACTCTTTAATCAAATGCAACAGGCAGGTGTAAGGCCTAATGTCATAACATATAATGGAATGATTTCAGTTTTTGCTCAAAATGGGTACGGTGATGAGGCGTTGAAACTCCTAAACGAAATGCAATCAACAGATATAACACCCAATACGGTTACCATTTCTAGCATTCTATCTGTATGCAGTGATTCAATATTTCACAAGCAGGGCAAGGAAGTCCATAATTACATAATTAGAAGAGGTTATCAATCGGATGTTTTGGTGGGGAATTCTCTTATAGATATGTACTCAAAGTGCGGATGTCTAGAGGATGCACAGTCTGTGTTTGACAGAATGTCTCAAAAAGATGTCATTTCATGGAATACAATGATTGTTGGTTATGCCCATAATGGTTCTGATGTTGAGGCTCTAAAACTTTTTCATAAAATGCAACTAACAAGTGTAGAGCCAAATATCATCACATGGACTGCAATGATTTCAACACATGCGCAGAAAGGGCTGGCCATTGAAGCCTTGAAACTTTTCCAGGACATGCAGTTGTTTTCTAAGAAGCCCAACTCAGTCACCATTGCAAGCATTCTCCCTGCTTGTGCATCTTTAACAGATCTACGACAGGGCCAAGAGATCCACGGTTATATGATTAGAAATGGATTTGAGATGGATGTCAATGCAGGAAATGCACTAATATATATGTATGCCAAATGTGGGAGCATTGACGCTGCACGTATGGCGTTTGACAAGTTGTCTGCCAAAGATGCTGTGTCTTGGAATACAATAATTGCTGGGTACGCCCAAAAAGGTCATGACAAGGAAGCCTGGAGTCTTTTCTGTGAAATGCAAGTGGCTGGCATCAAGCCAAGTGTGATGTCGTGGACATCAATGATTGCAGGGTACACCCAGAATGGGAAATGTAACGAGGCCTTGAGACTTCTCTATCAAATGCTTCTTGCTGGTCAGAAACCAGACACAGTTGCCCTTGCTAGTGTACTCCCTGCATGTGCCCATTTGGCAGCTTTGAAAAGAGGTAAGGAGATCCATGGCCACATAATTAGAATTGGATTTCACTCGGACATTTTTGCTGGAAGTGCTCTTATAGACATGTATGCCAAGTGTGGATGCCTGCAGAATGGACGGCAAGTTTTTGACAAAATGCCTTCAAGGAATGTTGTTTCGTGGAATGCAATGATTGTTGGTTATGCCATGCATGGGAATGGTGTGGAATCCATCACCATCTTTTCCCAAATGCAACGAACACGCATAAAACCAGATGATATCACTTTCACTGGTATTTTATCTGCATGCAGCCATGCAGGTCTGGTGGATGAAGGTTGGAAGTACTTCCATTCCATGAGTGAAAGTTATGGTGTTGTACCAAGGTCAGAGCACTATGCTTGCATGGTTGATCTTCTTGGTCGTGCTGGTAACTTGGATGAGGCATGTGACTTCATCAACAAAATGCCCTTAACACCTAATGCTTCTGTGTGGGGGGCTTTGCTTGGAGCTTGTAGAGTTCATTGTAATATGGAGCTAGCTGGATTGGTTGCAGAACGACTCTTGGAAGTAGAACCCCACAATGTAGGAAATTTTGTGCTTCTATCAAGCATTTATGCCGCATCTGGCAGGTGGGATGAAGCAGCAAACACAAGAAAAATGATTAGAGACAAGGGATTAAAAAAGAATCCAGGATGCAGCTGGATTGAGGTCATGGACAGGGTGCACGTTTTTCATGTTGGGGATAATTCACATCCACAAACATAAATTGTCTGTGCAACACTGTAAATGTTGTTTGGATAGACAAAGTTGGATGGATATGTCCCATACACAGATTTTACATTGCATGACATGGACATTGAAGATAAGCAAAACTTTCTCTTTCCATATTGGGAAGTTGCACATTGCTTTGGAAGTTATTGTAAGATTTGGTTATGGAGATAGCCATTCAAAATCTAGAAGGCTAATGGAAAGCATAAAGTATTAAGAAGATCAATATGACAAGAATAAATTGTATTACTATCAAAGAATGCAAATAGAATATGATAAATGTTAATTATGAATGAGTAGTTATTGACTATACAAATCAAGATAAGGCTTAGGACAACATAAGATTATAACAAATGTCTTAATCCTATGATACGAGACATAAGGTGAAAATGTCTTAAAAGTGCTTTAAGTAAACTTAAATAACAATGTGTGAAAAAGACTCAATAGTGGAAGTAGTTAGGAAAATAACCTTGTTCACACCAACACCCTCCTTAAATGCAACTTATAGGGAAAAAAAACATGCAAAGATGCATAAATAGGTCCCAATAACAAGACCTAATGAGATGCGTATAAAAAATCTCACTAATGGAGAAAAGAAGAAAACCCATAGGAAAAAAGTCATTTCCAAAAAAAAAAATATGAAAATGCTCTCTAATGTATGAGAAGGAAAAACCCCGTGTGAGCAAAAAGTATCTCCATAAAAGAAAATGAAGAGAGAAAGTTAGGTGACCTCCTTGAAGAAATGTCTTGCACTGATGGTGGATTCTCGACATGGAAAACTAAAAGTGATCCACGATCACCAAACAACGTTCCTCCCCTTAGAAAGAAACAAAGCCAAGGATGTATGCAGGATATCTTCACAATACTAAAAGGCACGCGAGGGAAGAAAGATGTAAGTCTATGAAAGTTGCTCAAATATCATAATGTCAAGAGTCTCAATCTTAACTAAAACATGTGAGAATGTAGAACAATGTGAAAGCTATTGTAGAGTATGTACCAAAGATGATGATGAGTCCAAATGTTGCTCCAAAAGGATATCAAATTGCGACACATTGATAAAAAAATTAAGTATTGTGCAAGATTCAAATACAAAAACCATAAATGTATGATGCTTGCCATAAGACAATTGGACTAATGAAAATTTGATGTTATTACAAAAGATGTTAACATGAATGGTGATTGAGTTGAAACTGTCAACTCATGAATATCTATAGAATATGTCATTGTAGAAGCATATATCTATAGAGAAAGAATGGGAGAGTTAGAATGTACCCTCATAACATTTGAAGAACGTGACGCAGCATGTTGTGAGCGGTCATCAAATAGGAGACGGATGACCTCAATATTAGCATGAAGATCATATATGTGGGATTTGACAAACAAATTATGTATGTTATGTTTTGTAAATAATCATGTCAATGACCAAGAAGAGATGAAGAATCACATGATATAGTGTTCACACAAGAATCTTGAACATGAACAATTGTAGAAAATGAAAGCGCTAGAAGTGAAGAGTCCTCAACCTTTGGATGTTGACTCAAAGATGTAGGATGAGAAGCCTTTGTATCTAAAATAGGAGTATGGAAGTTGAGGAATCAACCAGAGTCTCTAGAGGAGAAGGAAGAGAGATCGCAATGTCCTTTCAAGGCCCCATATTTTCCCACAAATCTAACCATTCTTTTGTATCATCATCATAGGGAACGTTATCACGCTTATCTAGGGGAACAAAACAATCCAAAAGTGAGAATGAAGAATCATCTAAACTCCTTAAATCTCCCAAATTTTAGTCCAACAAGCACAAGGGAAATCAAATATTGAGATGACAACCATTGTGTCAGTGTCAACATGAAGACAAATAGTTCCTACTATATGACTAGTCTTGGAATACCATAGATGATATTTAATTTAAAAGTGGCTTGGGACTAATTTCATAAAAATAAGGCAAGATGTTAAGTCACAAAAAATATTGCATCTACCATATTGCCAAGCCTTATAGTTTTCTCGTTTCAATTGAATAATTGAAAGATGAGTGCTCATGACATTCTCCTCAAGGCAATCAAACAATAGACTAATCCAACAACAAAAATGCAAAACTTAAGGAACAAACCCCCAAAAATGCAAGAAAAGAACATACTCAATGTTTTAGAAAAATACAAAATTTGCACTCCAAGATCTTCCAAATGACTAACCAAGGGCACTCAACCTGACTTTGATATCATGTTAAATTTGACCATGAAAATAGCAACCCAAAATCTAGAGCCTTAATGGAAAGTACAAAGAATTCAAAAGATCAATACAACAAGAATATATTGTATTCTTATCAAAGAATGCAAATAGAATATGATGAATGCTCATTATGAATGGAAAAACCTTGGTTATATAGATTGAAATGAGACATTAAAGAACACAATATAATGACAATTGTTTTAATCTTATGATATAAGACATAAAATTATCACTATGTATTAGGACACATTTCACCAAAAACATTAAATTATCAATATGTATGAGGACCCATTTTGCCAATAAAATTAAAAAATAATTGTGTATGAGGACCTATTTTACCAATAACATTAAAAAATAATTGCATATGAGGGCCCATTTCGCCAATACTGTGATAGCTCCATGCTAATCCTAGGTCCATAATCACCTTGAAAATTACGTATGGTTTTGTTGAGGTTTGATTCACCAAATATGTAAATGTATCGTTGTATAATCATGTGGGAATCACCAAATCTTTACTGTACCATTTAAAAATCCCACAAAATTTTCCAAATATGGATTGATATAAATACAATTGAAGCTCTAATTTATTTTTACACATTTTGTTTAGTTCTAAACTTGTAGGCTCTCGATTCGGATCATAGGTAAGTTACAACTACGTACATTGTTGTATTAACAAATAGTGATTTAGTGAAAACCTAAAGGAAGGTGATCATTTCTTCATAGTGTTATAAGATTATTTCTCTTTTCCATTCTTTCTTCATTCTTACAAATGATATTGAGTAGGGAATGGGATACATCTAGGAACCAAGGATCTATATTATATGATTCCTTCTTAAATAAGAAGACATTTTTTTATAGTTTTATTTCATGTGAGATGTTGAGTAGGAACAAGATTAAGAGTCCTAAAGGTGGTGAAGGGAGGCCATCAAAATGCATAAAGTACAGAGTTACCATAATTTTATACTTTGGTAATGTTTTTGGTCCATCAGATCAAGATAGAACTACATCATCAACCATTGCACCAAATATTAACAAAGAAGGCAATACCTCAAAGGAAGATTGGAATGAGTTAATTGAGTCCAATTACAATGAAAATGCCATAGAATATGTTCAAAGGGATACCTAGGGTATCCAAAATGAGTTAATTGACTTGGATGACAATATCGGTGTTGTAGATGATGTTGCTGCAAGGAAGGGGAAAAAAAAGCCAAATAAAAATGGGGCATGAGTGGGATATGACAAGGAATTTTGAGATTGATTCAATGTCAAAGTACCCATTCATTGAACCAATGGAGAATGTAAACAAAGATGAACCTCCAATAGAATGCAAGTGTAATATTTGTAGTTGGAAATATAAAAGGGACAAGAAGTTGCAACTAAAACTTGACACTATAGAAAAGCATATTGGTAAAGTTTATGAAAATAAAATCATAGACGGAAAGGAAAAATCGGTAATAAGATAGAAATCAAAGGAAGAATGTTTTTATGTTAATCATTCCCTGGAATATGATGAGCATATATAAGATAGAAATCAAAGGAAGAATGTTTTTATGTTAATCATTCCCTGGAATATGATGAGCATATATAAAGAAAGTTAAAGCTTGTTGAATTTAGAGGTTCAATTCAAGCTCAATTTGAAAAGATAATGACAGGAGCACAACTGGAAAAATTTATTTAGTTGAGTGATATTTTTCATATTTTGACCAAAGGACATCTTATGACAAACTACACAAAATATAATAATTTATTATCTTTTTTGGGTGTTCCTATTTTGAACACACATTGGTCAATAAATTGTGGATGAGAATGGAAAAGTTGTCTTGTTGAGGTGGAAAAACAAGATTTACAAGAAAAAAATAAGAGTCGACCTTTATTGCATTATCTTTAGATGAATTTACTATAGTAAATAATACTTCTTGGGTATGTATGCATGTGTATACTATACACAAACATGTCCCCCAACCTCATCTACTCCATGCTTATAAAATGAAGGAGAGTTTGACATTGCAAAATCTATTTGAAATAGTTAAAAAATATTAAAATGAAATTGGAGGTATGGATGACTTCACAATTGACAAAAAGTTGGTGTGTGTAGGAGTTGGTGGAGCTTCAGTAATGCAAGTTCATAGGAATGGTATTTGCGTAAACTTACAAACTACGTGTTCACCATATATGATTGTCATTCATTGCATGGCACACATAATGAATTTAGCATTTAAAATTGTAAGAAAATTTCCTTTAGTATCAAAAGTTGAAAACCTAGCCTGCAAGCTTTACTCATAATTTTGTCAAAGTCCCAAATGGTTTGTAGAATTTTAAAAAAATTCTAAGGGAATAACCACAAGAAACAAGCTTCTTAAGGATGTTGATACCAAATGGATCTCCTTGCATGAACCAATACAACAAATATTTTTAGAATATCAATCCTTGATTGGAGTAATGCACGAACATCACCACACAATAGACAAAGCTCCTAACCTCTTAAATAGGTTAAGAAATATAGAGACATTCTTAATTTTATCTGGTCTTCTCCCCATGTTGGAAGAAATGAACAATCTTGTGAAAAAAACTCAGGAAAGAACTATGTATATTTCAGAATATAGTAAACTACATAAAATTACATGCTTGACCCTCAATAATCTATATCTATCAGATTATCCATTTGGAAATAGAAGTCCAAAATTTACAATTTGATAGTTAATTACAACTTTGAACAATCCTGATAATTTTGTATAGTTTAATGCAAGCGGGGACTTATGTGTCTTTGTACGTGGGTTTGAAATACCAATGCACTATTGTATGATGGTCAGGTGCTCCACCAGAGAAGTAGCTATTACAAAGGAATATTTTAACGACATTGCTAACTTTATAAGTACTAATAAGGTATTGCAAAATCTCTTTCCTTAGAGGTTATAGAATGATTCCAACAAGATGAACTACTTGAATCCATGTCTATTGTGCATTCTCAATTTTGTGTTCACCATGTACTAAATGATTATCATAGGAGGGTAAATACCTTGGCTGAACATATTTTTGAAAAGTTCAAAATTCAATTAATAGAAAATAGAAGGAATTGTAAGTGAAACTAAGCTTGTAGAGTAATTTGATCGTTGTGCAACAACTATGATTGAACAGTTTGAATCCTTGGAGAATCCCATGCAAGTGGGATCAATAACAAGGCTTTGGGAAACCTTAGGTCAGAGTGGAATATTACATGATTCATTATCAAAATATTTCAAAATTGTTGATTTATGTCAAACCATGATATTGGGGTCGGTAGTGGATGAGAGAGTTCTCAGTGTATTGGGGTTTTTGAAATCAAAGATAAGAAATAAACTAGACAAAAATTTGGAAAATTCCTTGAAGATATATATGACTAGGTACGATATCTGAAGTTTCCCTTTTGAAAGAGAACTCACAATTTGGAAGTCCATATGTGAAAGAAGATTTTTATGCAACACTTTAAACCTTAGTGATAGTGGCACAAATGATAATGACACAATGAATGTTGAGATGTAGTTAAGTGGATGTATGTAGAGAAAAGAAAATGAAGGCCTGACTCGGAGTTAAGACAACTCTCAATCTCATTGTCAGAGTGAGGATCAGGAGGTGAATTGGCAAATCTAAGGGATTTAGCAGTTACTAGGTATTTATACAGTATTTCATGAATCATATTTCAAACTATTAGTGATGATATTTTATATTGTATTCCATGAATCAAATTGAATAAATTAACGTAATATTATTTTCCATTCTTCCAATATAAAATCTAAATTTCAATCAATTTAAAATTGATTAATTAGTTATTAAACGTATTTTTCAAAATCTATTTATTAATTAACATATTATTAATAATTTCATATTTTTATTGTGTCATACTGATAATTTTTAGATGTTCGAGGCGAGAACACCAACCACCCACCCACCATTCTTTCTTTCCAGAAGGAAGGCCCGAAGGGGGGCCTCCGAGAAGGGCTCCCCTTTGGGGGATCCCTCCCCTCCAGCATTCCCTTACCCTCACCCCAGCCAGGAGGGTCGGATTATGGCAGCGGGGACAGGGCGCCCCTTCCAATCGGGAGCCTCTCGGGAGGGTCCCTCTCTTCGGGGCGAGACTTTATTGTGTCATACTGATAAGTTTTAGATGTATTCAATTATTCAACTCGATTCTTAATAACAACAATATCATATACAACATTAGCAATTGTTTAATGTGTATCTAGACGTAGAAACCAAAGTTTTTTTAAATTGAGAAAATAAATAATACATATTATTTGAAGACATAAATTAATTAGAGTTTTGTATTAATTTTTAAATGAAGGAATACATAGAGGCAATGCAAAATCTTGCTCTAAAAAAACCTCCACAAAGTTGAGTTGGAAACCTATATTATCAATAATTTTATCATCTTTTGTAGCATGCTCCACTATCTACTTGATGGAAGTGCAATTTATTCTAACTGATAGTATCTGACTTGAATTTTTTTTAACAATTCATCTAATTAAAATTGGAACTTGACTTGAATGTTTCAATCAAAGTTGCATTCAAGGTTATCAATGGTTTGATGGAATCCAAAAATTTTGTCACATCTGGATTCTGAGGAAACTGGTCCTAACAATCTTCTTTGTATCCTATATCTTCTTTTTGAAAGCATCATTTCAAATGAATCGCTTTGTTGTGTCAAACGACAAGGGAAAACCAAGCTTTGTCAAGTTCTCTACCTTTTCATGTAGCTCCATATTTTTTGCAACCTAAATCAATAAATTCCTCTATTTCATGTAGTTTCAAACACTTTTGGACAATAGATGATGCATTTATTGAGACATCAATCAAGTCATGGATTTCTTTGCATATTAATTCATTGTCACTGGCTTTGTAGACTGTTTGCAAATTTTGATTTGTAATTTTCTCTCTTGAATTCACATTGTTGTTGTCAACTATGTATTTTTTGAGCTTCCTATTATGTACTGTTAAAGAATCAATTAATTGAAAAATTTCACAAAAATGATCAATCCTCTACATTATTTCCTCCCAAATATTTTATTTCATAGATCCTTCATTTTTTTAATACAAAATGCAATTAACCTATTCTAAGAAGACTTTATTTCATTTTTTGCTTCGCTCACTTGTACCACCAATCTCTTTTTGGTTTTTCTCTATTTCTCTAATTTTTCCCAATGTTTTGCTTTTTTATTCTATTCATCCAGATTGACTTGTAATTTATTTATTGAGGCATTGTCTTTCACTAGGTTTTCCTTTAATTTTTCTAAAGTGCCCTTTTCATCATCGTATTTCTTGATGCTCTCATCTAACCTTTGCTTCAATTAATTTAATTTTAGTTTCACATCTGTTTATTCATCCTCTTTGCTTGTAGATGTAGAGGCATTTTTTTTTGTTCTTTTTTCTAATTCATCACTCTTGTTATCTATTGCTTTCCTCTTTTCTTTCTCATTTGCTAGGATTGCATGTAACTTTTTTATTTGAATATGCAACCTATTTTTATCTCTCTTTCTTTAGAAATAATGTGTACACCTCTTTGTTGTTTTTTTTATATATTAATTTTATTAAAAAAAATCAATCGAGAAAAATCTATTTGGATAGTGATCACCTCAAATTCAAAGCGATGCATCTGATTATCTGGATTTTTTTTATGAACAAGTGCATCAAAATTCCATTAATCAAAAAATAATATACACATTCAAAAAGATGGTGGATGGATACAAGATCACACCTCAAGATTCAAATGGTGCAAAGCCTTGAAGTCATAAAACAATAAAAATAAATAACTAAGTGGCTAAAGCAATAATAACCGAAGGAGGCAAAATATCTCAGTCACCCAACTTACCCCATACATCAACGAGGTCTGGAGTGACATCAAGAACATCCTAGCCTTCATCTTTATCAACATCCTTGTCTTTATTTTTAGTGTGTGTTGGAGATATTTCCAAAGCCAACTGAGGAAGCCACTTGGAGGAATCAAGAGTAGGCCACCTAGAAGCACCGCCAGTCAATAACCTAGCACCCCCAGAAGGCCACCAAGAAGCCCAACTAGAAGTGGAACCCTTAGAGGGAGAAGAATCAGAGCATCGTCAAACAAGTCACGATGAACCGTTATGACCACCAACCTAGCAACAAGGAGTTTGGGATCTGGGATATGGGGAGCGAAAATTCGAGAGGCTCCTCCCTCAACGTTGACCATAAGTAGGAGAGTTTTCATGAGGGGAGGAGGGAGTGAGGCACTTTTGCAACAATACATGAGGCATTACCCCAATGATCAAGTAGCTCAAGAAGGTGAGCTATCTCTAGGGCCACCTTGTTATCCTGCACCTAAATCTATAAGAATACATTTGAGCAAATGATGGCTTTAGAATAAAGCAAAACATTTTGATCAATAGTATGATGAGAAAATATAGCAAAATTTTTATCTTTCCATATGTTAAAGAGAATCTTCATCCTGAAAGCATGGCATATTTGGGTATACTTAAGGGGAATGTAAGGCCAATCCCCCAAAAGAGCCATTTTCTAAGAGAATGGCTCAAGCTTGAATGGGCCAAAAAAATCATGAATCTAATTCCAGAGTTGTTGAGCTCTTCAACAAAACCAAAAAAGGTTCTTAAGATACTTCCCTTGCCCAAAAAATAAGCAACGAGGGTTCTGGATACAAATATGTTGAAGGCAAAGCTCCATATGTAAGCCTTGTAAAAGAATGCACTAGAAAATGTAGGCAAGTTTAGGTTCAAAAACAATCAACCATATATTAAGAAACATGTGTTTCCAACAAAGATTGGAGACTGCAAGTGTCATCTTTGATTTAAACTAGGCACCATGGGAAGATGCAGAGAGAGCCAGTGGTACCCAAAGTGTGGTTTGTAATTACAAAAAGTAGTATTAAGACTCTAGCGCCAATATTTCCACCATGGTTCGATAGAATGAACATTGACCTTGTGTAACATCTCCATCGAAATAGAATTCATAACCATATCATATGTCTCTCTATTTGGCCAAGAGAGGTGGAACTGGTCCTTGAGCTCTTTCCATAATATGAGACTCATGGAAGCTCTAGAAAATAAATCTTGAGGGCTCTGAATATTTTTTATGGAACCAAAAGACCTTAACCCAGGGAAATTTGGCCAAAGGAAAACCTTGGAAATGCAAGAGAGACCACTAGAGAGTGTGCTAGTTAAAGTAAATCCCATCCTTGAAGAAAAAATTGACCCATCAGAGCCAAGGTTTATCTACCTCCCATGCACACTAAATGCTCTTGGCAACAAAAGTTCCCTCGATATGAACAACCTCTTTCAAGATTGACCAAATAACCTAAAGAGATGTAATGTCGTAGAATAATCTTCCAAGATTCATTACCATAAAGGGAATGAATGATCTAACACAGAGATCCAACCCTTGACGTTGAGTAGAAAGAAGTCTAAGCCTGCCAAACTCATGAGAGAGGTAACAGAACTCCCTAGACATCCTATGAAAACCCTTGTGGTTGTTAGAGGATTCCAAAAGAAAGTCTTGAAGAAGCTTCTCAAGCTTCAAGTAAGAAGCCTTGACAGGAGCCTGACAAGAAGAATAATACACATGGGTGGCCGTAAGAATTTTAGAATAGATTTAGAACTTGCCTGCTAAGGAGAGAGGCTTAGTAATCCAATAAGCAAGTGTAATGAAATAACTTGCACAATAGAAGAATATGATAGGAAATATGCTTTAAATGCTTGATATTAATCGAGAATAACAAGCCACTTCGAGGGGGGAAACCTCCAAATATCTCCAATTAGAAAACAATTCACAATCTAATGATGAAGTAAGACTCACTACCTCCTATATATACCTTATTTATGCCTAGGATATCACCCATGCTAACTTAGATAGCCCTATATAAGCCTTATGCTGACCTAAATAACTAAATAATAATATAATAATGATAATATGACTTAATTAAGAGTTAAGATAACCACAAGCTCATTATTCATAACCCTATGTACTAATATTAAGGGTGTAGCATGCCCCCCTCTTCAAAGAAGCATTGTCCTCAATGCTAATAAAGTGTAAATTCTTTTGAATGAACTCCTCATCTTCCCATGTGGCATCTTCAACTAGTTTTAATTATTACGGATTAAATGAGATACTTAGTGAGTGTTCTAGTCCTTAGCTTCTTTATGCATTTTTATGAATGCACTCTAGTTCCAATATGATTCTTCCTTCTTCATCGAGCTCTGGTTATATTTTATGAGTAGGGATATTATGCCCAATTACCTTCTTCAAATAAGAAACATGAAAAAATGGATGTATCTTTGTTGTTGGTGGCAACTCTAGCTTGTAGGTGACACTACCTATCTTTTGCATGATTTGGTATGAGCCATAATATTTTGGAGATAACTTATTATTCCTTTTTTGTTGCTTCAATGAGATTTTCTTATAACGTTACAATCTCAAGAAGACCCAATCCCCAACTTCAAAACTTCTTATAACTTGCATAGTAGAAGAATATGATAGGAAATATGCTACAAATACTTGATATTAACTGAGAATAACAAGCTACTTGGAGGGTGAAAACCTCCAAATATCTCCAATGTGAAAATAATTCGTAATACGATGATGAAATCAGACTCACTAACTCCTATATATACCATATTTATGCATAGGATATCACCTAGGCCGACTTAGATAGCCTTATATAAGCCTTAGGCCAACCTAAATAACTAAATAATAATATAATAATGATAATATTACTTAATTAAGAGTTAAGATAGCCACAAGTTGACTATTCATAACCATATGTACACCAATATTAAGGGTGTAGTAGTAAGATTCTTTTCAATTCTGGTGACAATAATGTTCCAAAGAGTCACTGATGAGGATTAAAAAGCAAAGGGAAAGCCTAAAAATTTGAAGGCTTCCCCATGATCAATCCACTTCCACCCAAAGCTAAAAATACAATACAGAGTTGGAAGAGTAGATTGGTGATAGCACTAGGTTTTATTCCATTGAATGGATGATCCCGACTTGGACAAAAGTGAGGAGGATTATAGGAGATTGAGAAAAACCTACAAGAGTGATGACCTTCCTTTACACATGAAAAGGGGTGTAAACAATAGGAGGATACCTATCTCCCCCTCCCAAATTGAGCCATTTTCCATATAATACTTCCAAGTATATTTCAAAAGAACTTATTTTGCTTTATGCCAAGTGCTTGGAATAGATGTTGAAGAGAGGATGCCAACCTATCTCATGATGATGGCAATTAAGATACAAAATCTTGAAGTCAACATTGAGTATGACTTTGTTGCTTAAATTGAGAAAGGGCTACATGAGGGATTTTTGCAAGAGAGAACTTAGCTCCCATCACTTTCAGGAAATACTCTTTGTTGTGTCATTTAATATTGTACCAAAATATAAATAGATGGGCTAAAAGAATGTGTTTGGGAATGACTAATGATGAAGGGAATAGGTTGTTTGTACAAAACTGGTGTTACATCTGGGATAGTAGATGTAAAAATAGTGACTATGTAATATTTCATGATGATTTCATAATAAAGGTCATGGCCGCTCTTGGTCATATTTCACCAATATTGGCTAATAAAATCATGCAAGTATTACGACCTTTAGCATTGAATCCAGAGCAGGGACACACTCACAATTTCAGTGACTAGTTCTTCTTAGTAGACCAAACAATAATAAGGGTCTATGGGTGTCCTCAAGCCCCACATGTTTTACCTAAATTTGTTTCTATTTGAATTGCATTTTTAGAATTTATGTGGAAAATATTATGGATAGAGCAGGATGTTAGGAAAAGACAAAAAAAGGGGACATTCCTCCTTGACCTAACTAAATGTGAGGAGCTATATGTAGGGTCTAACACTCTTGAAGAACTGCAAAACTATTTGAATATGGGGTAATAATTGAAGTCACGAGGAGAAAGGGTCTTTGATCCTGAAGGGAATATTAATTTTATAAAGTAGACACTTCTCACTAAAGTTGGGATTACCCATGTAATGGATTACGAAGATGTAATAAGAAATTGCTTTACACCTGATGAAGTTTTTTTTCAGAGGAAGAGGAAGTGGGAAATCATAAAGAGGATTGACGAGGAGAAGAAGAAAAGGGACACTGGATTCCAAGGATTCTATGTTGAAGAAAAGGATCCTATCAAAAGGATGAACATAATAGTTGAAAACTTTGAAAGATTATATGTTGAACCAGAAAAGAAACCTGAGGGTCAGTCTTCAAAACCCTCCAAGCTAGCCATCAAACCAAGTGGTATTGTAATCACAGAGCCCCTACCAGACACTACCACAATATAATCAAAAGCATCCCCTGAGAAACCAAGTCCTAAAAAGAAAAGGACACGTGGAGTGGCCCCCTTAGTGGCATATGAAATATGTGGAGTAGGGGATACTGAAGAGGTAGTCGATGTACTTTTGAATTTTAATGATTATGAAGTTGATCGGCCATAGCCTAAGCTTGCAACTAATGCTCATAAACCAGAAGAAAGAGTGGATGTACATGGGTATAATGATCAAGTAGTGCATGATGATGAAAGGGTGATTGTTGCCCTTAGATTTATTGAAGATGATAAATTTATTCAAACTCCCGAGTTTAAGGATTTTTGGTTTAATATGAAAATGAAAGAATTTTAGGAGAGACTCCAAATTAATAATATGGGCACTAAGGAGTCACAGCATGACTAGATTGTTGCCCAGACTCTTGAAGAACTCAAGATTAATGAAATTACCGTTAGCCCCCAAGAAGCAAGAAAATTGGTCTTAGAAAGCAATATACTAATTATTCTTGGGATGGAGTTAAAAAGGATATTCTTATTGGATCAAGTAAGAAGCCAAGAATATTCCATGTTGGTTTTTGAATTCAATTCAGATGAGGGAATGAGTGGCACAGGTTACAATCCAAGACTTGAAACCCTAGCCTTTTGGACAAAGCAAAAAAGAGCAGAAAAACCAAGATTGCTTGATGTTGTAAGAGAAATGAGAGGGACTACCATGGTAAAGAAACTTCAAGACACATCAACATTGGAGGCAGTTACTATGACAATGCACTCAACAATGTTTACTAGGGATGTAGTTCAAGCTATGGAGCTTAGATTGGTAGAATATAAGAAAGCACAGATTGATCTGAATGATGAAGTGAATAGGTTATTCATAGAAAATATGAAATTGAAAAATCAGTTGAAGGGAGTAGGTCCTTCCCAAAGCATATAATTAATAGTATACCAGCCCCCTACCATCCAGATCGATATAGGTGCAATCACTGTTGAACAAGTAAATGTGCTAAAACAAGAAATTAAGAAGTTGAAAAAGACTAAAGAAGAAACAAAGAAAAGAGCAAAGAGAGAAACCCTCAAGGTATTGGAACAGATCTTGGAGCATAGGGTTAAACTAATTATGGACAAATTGGAAAATGTGTATGAATGTTATGTCTCCTTGTCACAAGCAATTGATCAGATAAAGGTCCATGTACCTATATTGGACCCCCTATTCAAGAAATGGTAACCTGTACATCACACCTTAACAAATTTGTGCAGAATTTTACAAAGGAGTGTTGAGGCCCCCGTAGCTTTAAATCCTACTAAGCAAATGGTTTGAATGGTCACAAATGAATTTCAATACATATCTATAGAAGACCAAAAGATCAAGGTAAAAATGGATTCATTTCACACACTAAAGTAGTGGTTCATGCCTAAGATACTAAGGGATGATGATCAACTGAAAGGATCCGAGGATTGGATAGATGAGTTTAGAAAAATTGTTCCCAACTACCTCACTAATTTATAAAAGGATGGTGACATAAATATTCACCGCCTCAATTTAACCTTGGATGGAATAATTGCACTAGATGTTGGATACTCAAAATTCATCACGAATAGCAAAGGATTATTAGACAGTAGATGGAAGAGTCACTTGGCCAACACAAAATAAATCTAGGAGTACAAATGGCCTCATGATTACATGGTGTACCAGTGGGAGCAAACATATCTAGCTCCCCCAGAAGAATAGGCCTTGTAGTGAAGTACCAATCCCTACAAATACCATCATGGAGAGAGGACCTTGCCAGATTTGAATGATCATGGGTACCTTACGATGAATAATGAACTTTCGTATCTTGCGAGTGCTTTGGACTTCAACATCTAATCATTTCTCTCCACTTCTCATCTTTCATTGCTTTTATGTAATCCTATGTAAACAACGATAATTAAGACTTTTTGATTTATGTTTAAAGTGGGTAACTGAAAAGACACTTTTTGACAAGTCAGTCAGGACAAAATTTTGAAACGTGTTGTAAAATCTTTTTGAAGATCAATAGAATGAAGTTATAATTGGTGGCAAAATTTTGGTTTCAATTGTTTGTTGAAGTGAATTAATGAATGTTATCTTGTTGTCTCCAGTTTGATCTTTCCTTGTTATTTCAATCAATATATCAAGGGTATATTTGATTTATCAAAACACATTTGTTGTCAAACAATTCATTTTGTACTATATTTTGGTGTCAAATCTTTGGTAACTATGGTTAGTTTTATTACATTCAAATTCAGAATTCTGGGAAATTATATACAATAAATAGATTGATGGTTGTTTGGATAGTGAAATTAGCTCTCTTAGAAATTAATTGAAATATCTTGTCTTGAAATATCTAGAAGGATTATTTTAATTAAAGAGGATTTTGTGGTTATTTTTCTAACAATGATTTTACAGTGCAGCTAGCTTGCTATTTTCATTCAAGATACAAGTCATGATCAAAGTCAAGCACATACCAAGAAGATGGTACTCTACTTCAAACCTTCAACCTCACTTAGTTTAGTCTACTTACATGGGGATATTAAGGAAGTTGCTAAAAAATTAATATATTTCATTTGTTGTTTGTGAAGGAGAATCCTGTGAGATCCAATATGGCAGTGGATCAATATATGGTTTCTTAAGTAAAAATGATGTCATAGCTGGGAAACTTGTTGTGAAACATCAGGTTAGTAATTTTTGGATGTTAAGGCTTCCCAATTGGATATCAAAGATATTTTCTCATCAACTTAATTTGGAATTTATGTATAAATGAATTCTTTCATGGTGTAGGTCTTTACTAAGACAACACATGAACCAGGGTTGACATTTTTGCTATCCAAGTCTGATGGCATTCTTGGGCTTGGTTTCCAAGAAATTTCTATTAATAATGTTGTTCCAGTCTAATTAGTGTTGATAGCCTTGATTCTATAATATGTCAACTTCATTCTATAATCTGAGCATATCACCTTTCTTAAATTTTGAACAAGGTTTTGAAATCAAGGGTTCATATGCATATTTCAGGCCTATGTTGAACACTTTGTTTAAGGCATTTGTTGACAAGGCTACAGTTTTTTAATTGATTTATCTTTCTGCTATGTTTGGACTTACTTTTGTAAACTTGCAATATACAGTGCACTTTTATTCTTTCTAAATTGAGACTACTAGTAATTTTGTTGGTTGTATTGAGGCATAGCTCCATTCATGGTGGAAAATGCAGCACCATGTTGCTCATATCAGATGGCACGTTGCATATAAAGGAGGAAAGATTCTAGCTAGGTTATTGTTGACATTGAAGGAGAGAGCTTCATATATGGGACACGATCAACACTCTCCTTGGATTCTACATGTTACAACTTTCTCCAGGAAGATTGCCCATGTCATAGAAGTTTTAAGAGATGAAAAAAGCATGTGCTTGCATTGAAGGGCTTCAAGTATGTGTTTCCATCATTGCAAAAGTTTTTTGGAGAAGTTTTTTTTTCTTGTAGTCATTTTTGTGCAATATTGTAACTCATATTTTTAATCTTGTGATTGAAAATAACAATTGTAATACTCTATTTCTAAGCTATAACTAGAACACCTTTCTTTTATTAATAAAGTTCACCGATTTTTCCTTCTCAATGGTTGTCTTATTGTGTGCAATTGATGATTGATGTGTATTTCTGTGTTTTACGCTTAAATCCTCAAATATCAATTAATTAAAATGACTAAATATACTACTAATTGACATTAATTAATAATTAAATTGACTAAATATACTACCAATTGACAGAAATCAGTGAATAGTGAATTAATGTGACTAGATATATGACCAGTGAAATCAGTGAATAAAAATGACTAAATATACTACCAAATTGATCAAAATGATGATTAAAATTAATGACTAAATACACTACCAATGCACAAAAATTAGTGAATAAAAATGACTAAATAAGTGATCAATTAACAACAATCAATGACTAAATATATCAGTGAATAAAAAAATGACTAAATAAGTGACAAAATTATAGCAATCAATGACTAAATCAACAACAAAATAAGCGACCAGTTAAATATATCAGTGAATAAAAAATGACTAAATAAGTGACCAAATTATAGCAATAAATGACTAAATATATCAATGAAAAAAATGACTAAATAAGTGACCAGATTACAACAATCAATGACTAAATATACTACCAAATCGATCAATCAAAACAACCAATAAATGACTAAAAATGGTTTAGTCATCAATATGGTCGTGTTATATATGACTAGCAATAAACTAGTAATGGTCACGTGACCAAGTTCAATGATTTATAAGCAGTTTTTAGTAGTTTTTTCAATAGTTTATTGTTGTTTCTATACTAGTGGATGCATTACTTCTTGAGTTTAAAGGTTTGGAAAAACTAGGGGAGATCTTCCTTGGGTAGGGTAATTATGTAATTGAGATCTTGAAGTGATTCTAGATGGAGGATTGCGTACCTATGGCCATACCTATGATCATTAATTTGAAGAAGGTGACAAATTAAAATCCAAAGTTGGTGAATCTCATATTGTACATTCAATTGATAGGTTCCCTAACATATTTGGTCAACACTAGACCAAATATGTTTTACAGTTAACATCTTAATTCAGTTCATGGTGAAACCAAGGCAAAATAATTGGGTAGAAAAAAGCATGTTATTATAAATTTGAGGGGAAAAATGAAGTATGGTTTGATATATCTTGGAGATGGTGAAGTAAAGTTGTAAGGGTATACAAACTCAAATTTGGCAGGTAGTGTACAACAAATAGGAAGCACACCTTGATGTTTTTCTTTACCTTGGGTTCAACGATGATATCTTGATTAAGTAAGAAGTAAACTTTTGTGGAACTTAGTTCAATAGAGGTAGAATACATGGTAACCAACACTACCAGTTGTGAGGCCATCTAGCTTCACAAGTTACTTGCAAGATTGTTTGATCAAGAGTTGGATCCCATGTTCATTTAGTGTGATAATTAAAGTTATATCAAAGTCTTTGGGAATCTAAGGTTTTGTGACAATTCTAAGCATATAGATATTATATATCACTTAATTCAAGACATTATTCAAAAGGGATCAATTAAGTTTCAATATATTTCCACAAATTCGTAGATAGTTGATATTCTAACCAAGCCCTTAGCAAAAGGAAATTTTGAAGAGCTTTTAGAGATAAACTTGGATTGCTGTGAAATTCCTTCCTCACTAAAAGGGAGTGTAGTTTTTAGCCTAAATAGGAACTTCCACACAAGTTTAGTGTGAATATGTTGGAAGTAGTTTTAGTTTTTTTTTTTTCGCATTTCACTTTTAGTAAAAAAGAGTAAGTCTTTTATTTAGTTAATTTTAGTCTAATAAAGTGTAGATATACATTAATGATTTCAACTTATCTTCTAAATCATCTCTTATAAGAGATAAGGATCTTTATGGAGATTATATTTTTGCTAAATAGTATAAAGATAGGCACAAGGTATAAGAAAGATATACGGTGATAAATTTCATGCAAGTGTGATGAACAATTTGTAGAGGTTTCCTTGTAAATTTATCAAAGAAAATGAAAATTTGATTTGAAGATGTAATTTTTATGCATTTGTTTTTTTGATTTCATAATTTAAAGTTTCAACTATTATGTGATTGATGCATGTTAACATATATTTTTTAGTTATAGACATTCAGACTTCAATCATCTTGATTGAAACTCTAGGCCTTCAATTATTTGTGAGATCAAAATAGTTACACTTTCAAATTATATATTATGTAGAAAGTTGTAGCCTTGGAGTTGTCTTCCACAAAATTTTGAATAAATTCTTGCTTTCTCATTGCAAACATCCTAACTAGGTTATAAAGTGTCTAGGATTGATGCATTGAATACATAGCCTTGAATATGTGGTGATGTGGCTAGAAATATTTTCTCTAAGATGTAACCTAAAAGTGTAGCATACGTTACTATAACTATGGGTGGAAACCCAATTATATATATTAAGAAATCCATGTTTCCTGTATATTTTTTGTAGAGAAGCAAAGGAGACTAGGAAACCTCTTTATAATTTGGCAGATCTCCACCTTTGCAAAACCAAAACATGCCATGTACTTTACTTTTCTGTCCACATTTTTAGAACTATTAAAAATTATTTTTCCAAAGGCATTCACAAATGTCTTAGAGCTTCTAAAATACTACTTTTCAAATATTACACTTCAAGTTTGAGTTTCTTTTCAACACAACATATCATAAGATATGTGCATGTTTAAGAGCCTTGTCAATATTGACCTTTGAACCACATAACTCTTCAAGATATAATATCCTAGGAATGAAATTGTTGTCTAGATTGCAACTAAACAATATGGGTGTCTTGGATATAACATTTTTTTTGTCTTGGGAAGTAAGGCCTACTACTTCCATCAACACAAACCTAAGTGTCAATTCCACATTACATTTGAGAGTTAGAATAGTTGGGTTTCTTAGAATGATCTTCTTCAACTAGGCTTAAGTGAAATCCAAGACTTTTATTTTGGGAAATTTGGATAGATCTGACCCTCAACAATTGTGGTTGCTTCTCATGAATCTTGTGATTTTAGATGGACACAATGCACATTCATTGAGAAAGTGGAGTATTATTATTGTGATCATCAAGTGGTGGTAGTACTATACTAAAGAATGTGCGTTGATAAACACCCCATTTAATTCTAGTTTTAAAATTTATAGCCATAATAATGTTTGTGATGATGTTAAGGATTTTAATTTAGAAAAGGAAGGTAAGAACTCCAACTATGTTTATGTTATCATAGATCTATTTCCTCACACCATATCATATCCAAATTATTATCGTGGGAAGCATCACAAGGAATATTAAACATTCAAATGTGTCCTTCCGTAAGAGTAAAATTCAAGAAGTAAACCAAAATACATGAAGGTTGAGATTCTTGATGGGTATGATATCATTGCTACTAATATGCATCCCATGGGTGAGCCTCTATAGAATAATCGATTTAGAAAGATTAAACTTACATCTATAAAAGTACTCAAAATAATTTGTAGCCCATCATTATGAGTAATCATAGGAAGGACGAACTCTTGCAAAGGGTATGTTGTTTGGACAAATATTAGGGTGGTGGAGGACATGCATATTTATTTGTTTTATGGTGAGCCACATAGTCTTTATTCTAGTATTCAAGTGTTTTTGAAAATGCATAGTATGGTGTTCAATAAGTAGTCCCTATGATCACTTTAGATAAAGGATTCCAACAAGCCTTAAAACTAATTGAGGACAAGTTACTAGTAGATAATTGTTAGCAAGGAGTATGTGCAAATTTCAAATGCTTTGTGGGTCACATGGAGTTCTTGTCCATATCATTTAATATAATTAATGCCTAGGCTACTTTCCAACTCAAGGCGAACAAGGTATCCAATGTTTAGTTGAGAATTTATTTTGAAATTTTTTTATAACATGTTGATAGATAAAAAGACATGGAAGGATCATATGAAGTACCTAAAATTGATAATTTGAATTCTAGAGCAACAAAATCTATTTGGAAAGGAATTTGAGTGTGAGTTTGGGAACATAAAGATTTTATACTTTGGCTATATCACTATTGCTTAAGGCATGCAAGCGGATAAGAAGAGGATTCAAGTTCTTCAAGTTTGTGCATTCTCTACTACACTAAATTTTTAATGAGATCCTTTGGCTTGTGTCACAATAATGGAAGGTTTGTTGATGGGATTGGAAATACAACCGCTCTTGCAAATTTGCAAGTAGTGAAGAATATATTGGGGAGGATAAATTCACATCTACATATGATCAAGGATATATATATGATTGTCAAATTTGTAGAGATGGCCATAAATGCATCCAATGAAAAGAAATAAAAGATTGATGAACTCATCTTTGAGTTTAAATTAACCCATGACTCTTTAAGAAAAGCCCAAATGGCACTTTGAGAGATATAAGAACAACTTGATACTACAACACATTTTTGGGAACAAGAGAATGAACACAAGGGTCGATGAAATTAAGTAACTAAAAATATTGATAGGATTTTAAAGGACACTCATTTATAATAGTTTCCAAGAATATTGGAAGTTGCAAGCACATAGTTGGGATTAACTAAGATAGTTGGGTGAGATTGTTTATATATAAGAGTATGTAATTCATTGCCTCCTCATAGAGAAATCACTATAGAGTTGAAGTTAAAGGATTAAGAGAAAGAAGTAACACTTCAAAGTAGGGTGATTGGAATCCCAACCAATGCTACAAAAAAATAAAGGAGGTATATCAAGAACCAAGTGGTTCAAACCACTCCATGTATAGATACAACCAAAGGTTTGTTCGTAGGTATGACACTTCATTATAATAATGTTTGGTTTATCATCGATCTACTCAATATTACCCTTTGAATATTGTCACTAGATGGGATAAGTGTTGACTACTAGAAACATGAGTCGAGGACTAATGTGAATGTGGTTTCCAACCATTGATATGCTATTCTAAACATTTCCAACTTCATCCACACCTACTTTATAGTTAAATAGAAGGATTTTTCAGTCACTTGGTAGAGGAGTTTTTGGACCATTACCATTGTTAAAGTTGTATTAGCTAGTACAAGAGTGTTTTTAGCTTACAACCATGATCTTATGTTCCTATCAATCATTTCTATAAATTCACGATTTAGATGGATATTATCTTCCATGAACAATTGTAGCTCTAAAGGTTTGAGGGATATTTTTTTCTTGATGTTGCAAGTAGAATGTCACCTATTGGGTCTATTAAGAGCAAATATTTTAGAGTACACATTATTGATTGAAAAGGTGTTACAAGAGACATATGAATATTATAATCTTATTCCAATTTGCACATTGTTGTGTTGGGAGAATTTCCAAGCAACCTATGCTAGCTACAACCATTTTCTATCCTACATAATGCCTAGCTTTGGAGTTGATACCATTACCATTATTAGCTACTATATTACAACAATTGTAGCCACATAGGTGCTATCAATTATGGGGTTGAGTAAAGGAAGCCAATCATAATTAATGAAAAAATATTTTGGACACATCCACCCTATTCAAGAAGTTGTGAACATTGCATTGAAGAATCACATAATAATTTAAATAATCTTGAATATATACAAAATAAGCATGGTGACTTTTGTGGGATTTTGTGGATATTTTCATTTTTATCATGACAGTAAGGGGCATATGGAGGATTGGTTTCTTTTGTTTCTTGATCTAAGACAAAGGTGGGAAATATAACCGTGCATCTCATCACAAATCATCTAGTTCATTAGAGGAACTTTCCTATAAAGGAAACTACTTAGGAAGAATCAATAAATAATAATATTTATAGTAAAATTCAAATAGGAGGAGATGGAGACTTGAACTTACCATTGCTTGTGGGAAAGAAAATTTGAGTGGGGTGGACTTATCATGCCCCCTTTTTCTATAATCTATGTTGTGGTCTAAAATTTCCATTTCCTATTAGCAACACCCCCTTGATCTAAATCTGTGTATAAATTCTTCCCCTTCATTCCCCATGCATCTACTTAAGATCCCCAAAAATTCTAAGTATAGAAACATGAAAAAATTTCCAAGTTAGTGTAAGCCATCAAAGTTGTGGAGTTTCACTTCCTAATACATGACTTTCCTCCCAAGTCTGCTTTCTTCTAAACTTCTATTAGGATTTCAAAGTTCCCCATTTAGGTACATGTTCTAACCATCCCTTTCCTTCATTTCCTTCTCCCGTCGGGCTATAAAACTTGTCCATCCTATCATACCTCTCTATCAAATGCTGCTCCTTCACAAGCCTTTGTTAGAGAGTTAGACCTCCTCTCATTAGCATGACTCCCTTGTGAATCATGATCCTAGACTTGTGGTATGAGTCGTAGGGTATCCCTAATGCCTCGACTCCCACCATTTCTTACTATTCATCCCATCTACTGCTTGATACACCAATACATTGTAATGCTTATTCTCAACACATGGATCCAATTGCGGTACCATATTTCTAACAATATTATTTACTTGGAGGATGTGGTTGCACACACATTTCCTACTATGAGAACTAAGTATTCTATCATAGTTTCCATTCATGTGGTAGTTAGAATTTATGGTTGCAAATCTTCATGTCATTAATGTTAGGAGTTGTTGTAGGTTTCAAGCATATTCTCTTGTACTTCTCTAGTACCTTTCTATGCATGTGGACATGGATTTTGAGCACGATTCAAAGAAAAACAATGTACATGTATATGAACATTCTTTGTTGTGTGCCAATTAGGATATATTGGCATTTAATGCAGGTTTCAACATTTTTGTGGTGGGCATTAAGGATTCAGAGTAACAATAGAATAATATTATGAAAAAATATTCAAAACATAAAACTAAAGCAGTTATGAGCCCTAGTGTTCAAGCACATAGAATTGAGGATGAATACCCTCAAATTCATAAGAGGTTGAAGGATGAAAACCCTGAAATCTCATGCAGCAAAGGATGAAAACCTTATTAGATAAGAGAGTGGTTCTCACCTAGAGGTCATGTTCGAGCTTTAATGGTGGTTGATATCAACAATATTGAGTCTACATGACATTTATAGTTGTTGTGGATCATTTATGTTTCAATTTATCATAGCTGCTATAACATAGTATTGTAATATTTTATAGTCCCATTTAATATAATAAATAATTTGTAATCTAGGTTCTTTATAAGCATTGCATCCTCAATTTGTTATTGTGGTTGTCTAGCTATGGGCTTGTTATTATTGCAACTGCCATATGTTAGTCTATTATTGTTGTGGTAGTAGTGTTTTGTCAAGCATTTCTAACCCATTTAATATAAATATAGTTTACAATTTATCTTCCATTGTGGGTGTGATTTGTGATCTAAGTTAGCCATGCAAGAATAAAACATAATTTTTGTGGGTTTGCTAGATTCAAGTAGAATAGATTAGGATTTTTTTTTTTTAGGCCCAATAATGAAGTCCAAAGCATAATAATTAGATATTAAAGTTGTGTAAACATCAATATAATCTAGGGTCTTATAAGGTTTGGTTTTATATATATCTAAATTATTAATATTGTGGGTAAAAATTGATGCAAATTTAAGGTTTGTATGGTTCTAATTTAAATATTTCCAAGTTTATTAAAATTATTTACCTTAAATTTAGCACTAAACATTATAGTTGTTAGATGATTCCTACATGTTTTCCATATCCTTAGGTGTCTTTCTTTTGTTCTTGTAAGTGCTTGCAAATTCATTTCCTTATTCCTCGTTTATTTGAAGATTGACCTTTTTGACAATCCAAGGCAAAATATGATTTTTAAATTGTCAAAAGACAAGTGTTTAGGTAAAAAAAATTTATAACATTGATGCAAATTTAGGGTTTGTATGGTTCCAATTTAAATATTTTCATGTAAGTTAAAATTATTTACCCTAAATTTATCACATGACATTATAGTTGTTAGGTGATTCTCATGTGTGTTCCATAACCTTAGGTGTCTTTCTTTTGTTCAAGTATGATTTTAAATATATCTAAATTGGTAATTTTGTGGCTAAACATTGATGCAAATTTAAGGTTTGTTTAATTCCAATTTAAATATTTTCAAGTCTCTTAAAATTATTTACCCTAAATTTAACACATAACATTACAATTGTTAGACGATTCTTATGTGTTTTTCATATTCTTAGGTGTCTTTCTTTTGTACTTGTAAGTTTTTGTGAATTCATTTTCTTATTCCGCATTTATTTGAAGAATGAGCTTTTTGACAATTTAAGGAAAATTATGATTTTAAAAGTGTAAAAAGACAAATAGTTAGATAAGAAAAAATATTTACAATTCAAGAGATAGGAATGCACATAATTTTATCCTAAGACAATAACACACATGTCAATATCTACAATATAGAAAAGATTAAAAAAAAAAAACATAAAAATATCAAAATATGATGAGAGTTCTATTTTAATATGAGATAAATATAAGAGCAAATCAATACTTCAAAAAGATCATAAATAATTGAAAATCATAGTTTGAAATTAAAAAATTAAAAATTAAAATATAAATATACACTTTTTCATCTCTACACTACTAACAAAAAAAAAAAGGGTTTACAAAAGTCTGATATACACCCAAGGACCCGCAAATTGTGGCCATAAAAACATACCCAAATCGTATTTAATATTAAAATAAATGCACATAAAAGATTACTGGACTCCATTTCTCTGTCAAGGTGATCGAAATCGTCACCCGTTCGTTGGCGAAATGTCCTACATAGAGGACCCCTGAGATACATTTCAGCCGATGCAGATCGGATCATTTTTTCAACAATAGATCTGCCCCCATCATATACCATCTACCACCCGGGTCTCGCCGCTTTTAAGTGGAGCCTAACTCTGAGCCTAAAATGGCTTCAAATGGTCTGATATGGGTCCTGCTCCTCCTCTGTCTGTCTTCAGCAGCCAATTGTTTCTATCTTCCTGGAGTAGCTCCCCAGGACTTCAAGATTGTAAGTTTCGGAAATCACCCAACCCTCAATTTTCTTTCAAATCTTAGATTTTTGACTTATACATTTCCCTGCGACTGACATTAATGAGATGGCGTTCAAATGAATGTAACTTATACGATTGAGAAGTTTTTAAATGAAGCGACTTTAGATCTGTGAGTTTTACTGTGTTTTGAGTGAGTAATTTTCTTCAGGGAAAGGATAAATTAGTGGGTTGTACTGGATCTGGACTTTCCTAGGTTGCCCCTGTTGAAATTAAATAAATTCACATGTGGGTATTTAAAAGAAGTCGCTTGATGACGATCTGGATTTATTTTGTTCTATACCACTCCACTATTTTTTAGTGAATTTAACTCAGAGCTTATTAAATAATTCCCCATTCTTTTCTCTGATTTTTAGCAAAGTTTTATTTTATGAGATTGTCTTGCGCAACCCTTTTGGGTCGCAGAAGTGCTGGCAGTGAATATGATGTATCATGGAGTCTCATCTAACTGGTATTAGTAAGGTTTTGAAGAAGTAAGATTACTTGGAGGGCTGATCCTCATTCCTTGTTTTCTGATATGTCTGATTACGACTTTTAAAGACTTATAGACTAAACTGGTCTGTAGGACCTATCGAAGTGTATTTATCAATGAAGGTTTTTAATAACATCCATTTGGCCAAATATCCTATGGGATCCATGAATCACCAACAGCCCTGATACACACAAAAGCCCAAAACAAACTGATCACCAACACATTATGTTTTGTCTTTAACTTCAGTGTGCAGAAATTGATAAGTGGGGGTGCTTACTACATTCGGAAAGACCTCTTATATTGATTGTGCATTTACCATCTGATTACAGCAGCACATGTAATTGGAATTTTTTAACAAAAAAAAAATAATAAATTTATTTTTTAAGTATCTAGTTCTACCCTTGCCATTCTCGCTCAATCAATCAATGAACACAACAAAGAATTCTCTATCTAGAAACTCATTCTTAGTCTGAATAAATGACAAGGATGTCCAGATTCAAATGCTCCAGCTGAGGACTAAATATAGATTAAATTTAAAAATGTATGGCAAGCGCCAAAATCTAAATATGATGCAAACGATCATAAGTTATTACTTTGTGGATAACAATGAGATTGCATCAAATTTGGATCTTTTTGTAATAAATAATGTACTTTGCTGGTGCAAGTGGTGAATATTTATAACTTATGATGTACCATATTCCTTTACCCAGGAGACATCCCCGTATCTTTCTTTGGAATGGTCAACATACCAAAGACAGGTATGAAATAGGTTCAATTGTGGATGGATCCAAACCAAAAACAGATTTGAGGTAGATCTAGAACTGGTATCCTGGGGTCTGGTGTGAATCTGAATGATGCGCATGACATCTCTTAACCTTGTCATCTCAACCCCTTTTTGGTAATGGAAATTTACCTTTTAATGAAATGTCTTTTCTTTATTAGATCAGAGAAATGATCCAATGCGATGCTGAAGCAAGGGGTGTCATTACACTATCGTTATTTCTATTTAGCAAGGGAAAAATGGTTAAATTTACCATATGAAGGCTTTCTTCTGCTGTCTTCTAACATAAGTATAAAGCCAAAAATGATTATTATCTAGCGCCATATACTTCCCACCGTCCCCTTGTTATGCTTAACAATTTATAAGATTGAGGGTTACTTTCATGTTCCTACAACACAGATTTATTAATTAGGTCAACTTTTACTATCTACTGATTCATAGCTTGCATCTCGGTGCTGAGATCTATTCAGCATTTTGTTGAAGATAAGTCCAAATGCATGATTTTTCCTGGACTTACAAAGCAGTGGAGGATGAACATCAAGGATTCTACTCAGCATTTTGTTGAGGATAAGTCTAAATGTGTGATTTTTCCAGGGCTTACAAAAAAGTGGAGGATGAACATCAAGGATTCTATTGAAACTTTTTATATTTTTCTTACCAGGAACCGTATGCGTGAAGTGGTCAAGTTTGACCTCTTTAAATTATCATTCCTTAAAGTAGCTTAACAGGAAAATTAAATAATCTTTAAGTGCATACTTTAATAAAAACTGTGTGCAAATAGTGAATTTCTATGCGTTTTGAGATACATTCAGTATGAATTGTCTCTAGGAGGACATCAAACTCCTGCATATATAATATATAGTACATGAAATATGGACTGAAATAGTGGAGGTATTTTTTCAGCCTGTCATTGCATAATGTCAAACAAGCTTTCTTAAACTTATATGAAACTTAATCCATCTCTTCTTTTGTATTGCGTATTTCTTTTTTGAAAATGTTTAATGAAGCAGTCAAAATGTGGACTCTGATTTGTTACTGGTTTTCTTATCAAAGGTAATCTATCTCAGATGAGGACCTGATACACTGTCTGGCATGTTTACTAAGATGCACTTTGCATTTAGTACTATCTTGAAGTAAACAATTCAATATTTTCTTGCAAATTCAATCATATATTGCATCATATGCTATATTTTTCCATAAATTGTCAGTAATAATTTTATATCACAATAAGACTGTGGGAGACAGATGGCTAACGGCAAATTGTTCAATTAATTGGGTAAAAGTTCAAAGCCAGCAAATCCCTGTTACTGTATGGGCACGGCTGTGACCTCTTAACACTTTTGTTTTAACTTTTTGTTTGGTTTCAGAAATCATAACTAATAAAGCTACTTTTTATTTTCATCAATTTTCAGAATTATTCAATTCTATTGTTGGTTGTGCAATGTAAAATTTCCTACCGAGATTGAATATATCCTTGTCTTTATCAGGGTGATGAGCTCCAAGTTAAAGTCAACAAATTGAGTTCCACAAAGACGCAGCTTCCTTACGATCACTATTCCCTGGACTATTGTAAGCCAAAAAAGATTGTCAACAGTGCAGAGAATCTTGGAGAAGTTCTTCGTGGAGATCGGATCGAGAACTCTCCATATGTGGTTAGTATTTTATATTTCATTCTTGAGCCTGTTCTGACTGGGTTGCTACTATGGAGAGATACATTGATTTTAGTTTTATTTGTTTTTATTATTTATATAAAGGAAAGAGATTATATGGCCAACAGCATTGCAGTAGGGTTTGTAGCACCATATAATGGAATGTAGACATTTTATTGGGTTTTTTATCATAAGCATTTCTTGGCAAGAATATGATATCCCTGGGCTAAATCCGCTTTGTCTGATCAAGCACATGACACTGTATCTTCATTTGCAGTTTCGTATGAGAGAGGGAAAGATCTGTAGATATGCATGCAAGAAAACACTGAATGCAAAGTCTGCAAAGGCTTTCAAGGAGAAAATAGATGATGAATATCGAGTTAACATGTACACCTTTGCTCCTTTTTGAAGCCCTATTTAATTTTGTCTTTCAGATTATCTTTGCTGGGCTGTTTTTCTGTAGTAGGACTTTCCTTGCTTGTTTGAATTTCTAAATGTGGCTACTGATTTCTAAGTTTGATTGAAATAGGATTTTGGATAATCTTCCAGTTGCAGTACCCAGACAAAGAGCGGATGGGAGTCTAGTTGCTTCTTATGAGCATGGATTTCGAGTTGGGTTCAAAGCTAGCTATACAGGGGTAAGTTAACATATGGTGCTAGTGTGGTTCTATTCTTTATATTGGCACTTGTAAATTATTGTATTTTGTCCAATGCATGGGACTCTGTTTCAATATATGGGCGCAGAATCCAGAAGAGAAGTACTTCATACACAATCATCTGGCTTTTGAGGTTAAGTTTCATAAAGACGTAGAGACTGATGCTGCTCGGATTGTTGGATTTGAAGTTATACCTTTCAGGTATTTCAAAACTAGGTTTAAATTGTAATATTGTTAGATTTTTTTTGTAATGTTATGATCAAGTAGCTTTTGTTTTTACTTTTTTCTTTTGGCTTTTTTCCATTTTCTGAGTATCAAGTTGAAGAAATTGCCTTTTTTTTTACCTGCTCTCAGTGCAATGGCATTAATAATGCATTTCAAACTTGGTTATGATAGTTTGTTTTAACGACAGGATTGGATAGAATGATTGCAATTTCTATAAAGATTATGTTCAGTTCCTTTACTAATAAGAGGATATGCTCAATTTTGAAACACAGTGTCAAACACGAGTTCAAAGAACCCTGGGATGAGAAGAATCCTCAGTTGACAACATGCAACCCAACCGCCAATCGTCGTGTTTTACCTACTGATCCTCCACAAGAAGTTGAGGAGGGTAGAGAAATCATATTCACTTATGATGTATCATTTACGGTATTGACCAACTCTTTCCTGCTGTTTCCTGTAATTTTTAGTACATGGCCAGACTTTTCTTCGTTGTATAAATACTTCCATTAATGATTAATCTATATGTACACGCAAGTAACAGTTCTATCTTACAGGAAAGTGACATCAAATGGGCTTCTCGTTGGGATACATATCTTCTCATGACAGATGATCAGATCCACTGGTTTTCTATAATCAATTCTTTAATGATTGTGTTGTTCCTTTCTGGTATGGTGGCAATGATTATGATGAGAACATTGTACCGAGATATCTCAAAGTACAATCAGTTGGAGACACAGGATGAAGCCCAAGAAGAAACAGGATGGAAACTGGTCCATGGAGATGTATTCAGGCCCCCAACCAATTCAAGTGCACTCTGTGTCTATGTAGGAACTGGAGTACAGTTTATTGGTATGACAATTGTGACAATGTTATTTGCTATGCTGGGGTTTCTTTCTCCATCCAATCGTGGTGGATTGATGACTGCAATGGTGCTGCTTTGGGTGTTTATGGGTTTGTTTGCTGGTTACTCTTCTGCTCGGTTGTACAAGATGTTCAAGGGTACAGAATGGAAAACAAACACAATCAAAACTGCTTTCACATTCCCTGGCATTGCTTTTTCCATTTTCTTTGTACTCAATGCACTGATCTGGGGTGAAAAGTCCTCTGGTGCAGTTCCGTTTGGGACAATGTTTGCTTTGGTCTTTTTATGGTTTGGTATATCTGTGCCCTTGGTTTTTGTTGGTAGTTACTTTGGCTACAAGAAGCCTGCAATTGAGGATCCAGTTAAGACAAATAAAATTCCCAGGCAAATTCCAGAGCAAGCATGGTACATGCAACCACTGTTCTCAATATTCATTGGAGGCATATTGCCATTTGGAGCCGTTTTCATTGAATTGTTCTTCATCTTAACCTCCATCTGGTTACATCAATTCTACTACATTTTTGGGTTCCTTTTCATAGTCTTCGTTATCCTTATTGTCACCTGTGCTGAGATTACAATCGTCCTCTGCTACTTTCAGTTGTGCAGTGAAGACTACCATTGGTGGTGGAGAGCTTATCTGACTTCAGGCTCCTCTGCACTGTACCTATTTTTATATGCTACATTCTATTTCTTCACTAAGCTGGAGATCACAAAAGTCGTGTCAGGAATCCTATATTTTGGCTACATGACAATCATCTCATATGCATTCTTTGTATTGACTGGCACAATCGGGTTTTATGCATGTTTCTGGTTCGTGCGGACTATTTATGCATCAGTAAAGATTGACTAAAGCTCCATATCATGGCCAATTTTCCTCAGAGGAGTGCATTTATTTTGTCAAGCAGGATTAAACTGTAGAATGTGAGATGTGCCTTCTACATCTATGCTTTAGGAAAACAGCAGAGGAAATTCAGATTTGTCTTTGTATGCTAGCAAGAGGTGGGAATTGAGAAGCTACCATATCACGCATTAATCACTTAGGGGTTACAGATATTTTGGAAGATACAAATACCAGATTATTCTTTGTTGTACTCCACGGTTGTTAGGATATCAATTACTTTATTTGTGTAGCGATTGGAAGAAATGCACCTGTTTTGCCTTTCATGCCATTCAACAAGAGTTGTTTGATATGATAGAACTTGATGTGCAGGAACTTGCATTTGGCTGTTTAGAACATTTGCTAACGAATTCCAATTTTCATGATATTTTTTTCAGTTTTATTTGAAAATCGTTCACTGTTATGATACAAAAGATGAGAATATTAGTGTTAGAGAACTATAAGCTATACTGAGGCTGTGATTTTTGAGTTTCCATTCTCTAGACCATGGTAGTGTACCTGAAGGCTGAAAACCTTTGTGAATTTGTTGGCACATTGATCTCTAGTTTTAATTATTAGTCAAGTTGATTGCGTCTGTTCTTCCTTATTTTTGACTGATCGTTCTAAAAATTTCTTTCTTATCTGTTTCTGACCATTAACTTCAATGATTTATTTATTTTTTGTTGCCACTGGTCTTGTAGCACATGTCAATAGCAAATTGTAGACTGAACATAAAAACGGCATGCATTATGTTTAACCGTGCAGGAGTGGCTATTGATGGTATCCATACTCAAGGTGCTTGTAGGATTCATTGCTGGCTAAGTCTTGTATAAATTCAAGCCTGTTATCTTCCACAGTTATTCAGCGAGTGTTGTGAGATTATATGCTTTTGGTTATCTTTTGAAGTAGTTTTCATAGAGATGCATCTTACAAATGTCGTGTATAAGCTATAGTTACAAGACTCATTGGGACTCGTCTAGACTAGTGAACCTTAAGCTGAGTAGACTGAACCAAGGCACATGGGGACTCATGACCTGGGTACCGGGTGGGTTTGGTCAGACTCACTGAGTCCCAATGGGTAGACTTGGCCAGGTCTACTAAAATCAGGAAAAAAGGCATAAAAGTTTGAAAATACCCAAACATATAAACATGAAAGTTTTTTTAAGAGTTTGGACTTTGGAGGACTCTTGGAAGATAGTTAAAACTTAAAAGCAATAGAATATAAAAATGGTATGCTACTTCCAAATCTCTGTTTTAGTTTAATTTTTTTGTTTTTGAGCCATGTTAGACAGGAGTAATTTTTTTTATTTTTTTTTGTTCTTTCAACTTTTTCTTTATTAAATTTCTCATAATTAAATTTCATTTATATGTCTAGTTTTTAAGTCAAACCCTATCTAAGTAGTGCTTCTAAGATTGTAACAACATTTGCAGACTTGTCTAAAATAAGTGCATGATCCCATATAGAGTTTTTAATGTTGTGCAGAGGGATCCAAACTCTTTTCTACCATAGTTCACGACTCCATATTGTGATTTTTGTTTTTAATGTCATGAATGTCATAATCCATGAGTTTTATACACCTAAAACACTTGAATTATTTATATAGTTCCATTGAATAAAATTTTCTTTTATATTCATGACATTGATGTATATTTTGTCTATTTGATAGAAGTAGTTTTACTTTTTATTTGATTAGTTTATTGTGTTTTTAAAATTTATTTATTGAAGAGTACATGAAAAAAGTTATAAATCTTTAGTGTTTTTTATATTTCATGATTTTTTCAATTGATCAAGTCTTGGCCGATTTTTTACTGGTTTTGGGTGTTTAGGTGTTTTGTAATTGATAATGCGGTACTATGTAGGAGATGAAATCTCAAAAATCTATGGTTTTTATGGTCTATCTTAGATTAAATCTTTGGCCTTACCTGAATCCAGTCAGATGTCTGTAGCTGAACTATTAGTCATGTTCTATCCAATCCATTATCTGGTTGTTAATTTGCAATTTCAAGGCTATTGGAAATTAGGGATATATTCAGAGTCGGAGTTGGCAACGCATTGTTATTTGGAATTAATCTTTTAATTTCAATCCTGAGTTATTCTATTCATGAAGGGAAGTTGTACTCCGAATTGGGATGTGGATTAATCGTGGAGTGTTCACGTGATATGCCAATTTTTTTTTTTAATTTGTTTGACTGGCAGATCTCGATGACTTGTGCCAATTCGTTTTCATTTCTTTGATCAACAGTTCTCGATGACTTGTATTTTTAATATATGACGTTTTTAATTCCATTTTGACTCATTGGATTTAAAACAATTTATATGTATTTATTTTTGGATTGTATTCAAATAGATTTTCATGTAAAGAATTAAAGATTGGAAATAAATTAATTTTTACATTAGAGAAGAATAAGTAAAACTATTCAAATCTGATTTAGTTATTAGAGAAATAATATAATCTTCTTTTTTTTTAAATAGTAATAAGCAAAATTTTATGTTTAGGGAGTAATTTTTTAAGGAGAAAAACTCCATTTTTTAAAGCAGTTTAATATATTATTGAATAATATTCAAGGTTACAATATATTTATAAAGCAAGTTTTCATAGAAGTTTCATCAACATATAACAAAAAGTAATATTGGTAGTATTCCAATAATACATGTATACCTGTATACATTTAACATACAAATTACAATCCCAAAATTTCAATATATAAGCAAATGTCATATACGATATCACAAATGATATTACAAACCAAGTGCTAATACCATGGGCCAAATTAAGGTGCCAAAAATAGCTATACAAACTAAAAAAAAAGTTTATAAAAGTGGAGGCTCAAATTCTTACATCTCTCACACGTGTAACTTCTAGGAGTAGTATGTAACTTCCACCTTGTAAAGAATTTGTTATGATTTGTCATAGATATTAGTCATTATGTCCAAAGCAACCTCCATTATTTTTAACTCTTCTATTTGTCATAGAATTTGTCATATCATCTTTACAATAGATTTTCCATAAAATACCACCAAGTGGATATTTTTTGGCAATTAATAACACATTTTTCAAGACACCAACATGTAAAACAAGTGCCAACTTGAAATCTCATGCCTCATTTTGGTGGAGCACAATTATTTCTTCATAAACAATGCTAAATTATTATAGGAAAATGTCAACTAATGAACAAATAAACTTAAGAGATTTGCAAGGTTGTGACACTTAATCTCTCAACATTCTCCCACTTATTGAATACCTTGCAAGAGTTAAGGGAACAATATCATTATGGAATCAATTGATAGGAACGAGAGGCTCATAGATTTTGAACACCATATGAATGTCATCGTGTTCACATGCTCAGTTAATAAAACCACAATATTCATCAAAGTCTTTACCTATAAGCTTCAATTGCCATCATTGACCATATATTTCACAAAAAGATACTATACATCAATATGCTTGGTCTTGAGACGAAATGTTGGATTCTTAGTTAAGAAAATAGCAGTTTGATTGCCACAATGAACTGTCATTGTACTTTATTTTAATACAATGTTTAAACATAATCTCTTGAGCAAAATGACTTTCTTATAGGCATGAGTGGCTATCATATACTCAACCTTAATAGTGGACAAAACAACCAAAAATTGTTGCTTATTCATCCAACAAATTACATCACCAAATAAAGTAAACATATAAGCATCGGTGGATCTTCAACTATCAACATCACCTACCTAGTTTGAATCCACATAACTACAAATATCAAGAGGATGTATGTCTCCTATCAAATTACCATGATAACATAAGAAATACTTTGAGGTACCCCTTATATATGAAGAAGAATCTTATAGTTCCATCCCAATGAACTCTATTAGGATTATACATTATTTAGAAATAAATTCTAGTACTTGGGCAATGTCTAGTCTAGTTTAGAGAATAAATACATTGTTGGCAAGAGGAAATGGGGCAATACAATCTAGAGATATGAACCCTAATATCCCTCATGTAGTCAATTTATACCCCAAAGGATACATTGAGAGAAAAGGGTGTTTGCGAAAGGGAAAAGTATATCTAAATGCATTCCATAAGTAACCTAAATAAGAACAACATTTGTTCATAATACATATACTGATCAAAGCCTTATAACTCCACACACACATATATTCATATAACAGATACAATGGCAAGTCTTAATCTCTTCTTTATAGTCCCTTTTATTCGATTCTATCATCATCTTCTCTCTACTCCATCTATTACATACATATATTTATACATTCTCTTAGAGAGATGTGACCCTTACATGGTACTTTTTACTCCATCTTCCCTGTCGGCCTTAGGTTCCACAAGTGTTATGCGATAGCTTGCAATCTATGTCCTGTAACCTGCTAACATCTGTGAGGCCCAACTGATTCTTAGTAAACTTGGTGATAAACACACAATTTAGAGGTGGTTCCTAACTAAACAGTCCACTAAACCCTTCTAAAGACTTCATTTAATTATCAACCAAGGCTAATGTAAACTTGTGATGATGTTGGCACTGTATGTGCATCCAGAGATTCTATATTGCCTATATAATCTAGTATAGGTGTTTACACATGTGGAAAAACATAAAACAATGAAACAAAAAAAAGATTAATTCTAGAACTATTGCTACGAATACCTACATCTAAAGACTGTGACTAGTTAACTATTAATACCTGAACTCTACAACTAATAAAACTATTAACTATGACTTCTAATGAATTGACTTACTCCAGAGGTTGACATATTGAGACAAAACAAAACATAAAGTACAAGACAAAATGTCATTCATGATTTCATTCTCATACAGGAAATGAAGAATCTAATTAAGATGAATGCAATAAATAAAAGCATATACTATAACAACATCAATTAATGGTGGAGAACATTTACCTTGAGTGGCCCTTGCTCAAGTTACTGTATCCACGAAGTAAACTCAAATCTAAACTCCTTGAATCAACTGAACATAATGATAAAATGAAAACATCTCATTACATATAACAAAATTTCACAATCTAACAAGAAACTTTAGAGATATCTTATTCATTAAAGCATAATTGGAAAACAAGCATTGTCTATGTAATAAAAATTATCACTATTTGAACATTTCCACACGCTATATCTACTCCTCAACCATCGAACCAACTATATAGGTTCAGGGGAGGTTTATTGAAACAAGGACTCAAAACAAAAACTAAATGCAAATCATCACTCCCCTATGAAATAGAGAATGACAAAGTCTGCAAAATTGAAAAGGTGGAAGAAGATGATTAGGACTAGAACTTTGTTTCAACAACATAACAAAAGCATGGACTGTGGAAACAGTCACGTTAGCTTCCCAATCAAAGCAAACTCCTTCTCCCTTCAGTGGTCTTATTAAATGACATGGTGATTCACAATCATCTCCATTAATGAAACGCCTCTATTTCTGTAACTATTGCGTTCTTCTTATTCTAGAATCTCCCCTGCATCGTTGTATGAAATCCTTTGGCTGTGGGTTGCACTTCCTAGTTGTCACACACTGCAATCTGCTTGCTCTGGCTTCTCAACTGCAAGGAGTTAGTTCATCCAACATATACATAATACTAATAACCACAAATTAAACATAAATCCATACTGCATTTCATACACATTCACACAATTAATCATGCAATTAACAACATATCATGATCATATTCCTATACATCAAAATCAGATTCAAATTGCATGAAAGATATAAAAAGATAGATAATGTTTAGGAATGTATATTAAATGAATATCTAAAAATGCCTAAAAGTATGAACTAAACAATAGAAAACTAGCTAATACTTGGTCTCATCAACATCATCCTCCCTTTTAAAATTATGTATTATCCTTAAGACATGTTTAGTTCCTCAAGAGAATATGTTTGTAGATGACCTTTAGTTGCACCAGTGTACTGTCCCATTGTTGTTTTTCTTGCTGGAGGACTTTGATGTGTCCTTGAATGTTTATGTGTGTTGCCTCAGCCTTTTCCAGACTACTAGGTATCCGGATTTATTGTGTTGCGTTCTTTGCTTTCCCTAAGATTTCAGTTAAGTGTGCCAATTTTATACTAATTATCTCCCTTAGCTGTTTAATTTGCATCTTTATTTGTTCCCTTTGCTCCTCGACTTGTTGTAGCCAAGTGTGCAAATTCTTTGTTTGTGCTCTTATTGCACCATCCATATCTTTTAATGGGTCATATGAGGAGGCGATTTGCACTATTTGGCCCTCTAGGTGAGATATGATCCTTCAAGTTCTTGGTAAGGCTAGGCCACCAAAGGAAAATTTGGTATAACACATTTTCTTCCGCTATACTCCCTTCTATATTCTTTATCTATACTTCCGATTAGGAGTGTTTTGTTGCACACTTCTTTGTTGTCTCCTCAACTTCTTTTTTCAAAATTTCCTCTTGAGCCTCTTGCGGGAGCTTGTCCTTCTATGACTGTAAGTCCACCTGTAGGCCATCTACCAACTGATTGAGTTTTTATAGTAGGGGGAGGGATGTATCTCTTTTCATTTGTGGTATGGTGCTCTGATATATGCTCACTGCCTCTTGTAGATGCTCCACACTTTCCACATGATGTAGGATTTCTTCCTTGGTGGTAGCATGAAATATTCCCTTAATTGGAGCTTATGTAATACGGAAATATTGGAGAGGTTCACTTGGGAACCAAAAACTAGCAATTGGAGTAGTTGCGGTGTGGATGTTGGCTGCAGTTGCTTTTGTTGCGCAAAAAAATTTTAATGGACTGTATGGGGGATTAATACGTAAAGGCTTCTGAGGGGGTGTTATTTGTTTCCTTGCACTTTCCTCTTTCAACAAGGAATCACGAAGCTTAATTTGGTTAAGTTTGTTGTCTCTTTCTGGACTTTCTTTGTTTCAGCTTGTTCCCCTTCCATTAAGGAGCCCACCCTCTATTTTGTTCGGAGATCTTTAGCTTGGTCTTGTGCCAACTACTCCTACTCTTTTGTAAGGTTAGACCCTACCTCTTGAATTTCCTTTTCTCTTATATCCTCTTCCATTTTTAGGGATTTTCCCCTTTTTTCTCAAAGTGAAAAAATTATTGGTTTTAGAAATCCTTTGATTACTTCTTCTAAAATTTTATTGAATTTTCTTATGTACTTAACTAAGCATTGTATTATTATTTCCTTGTGTTCGCATCTACTTCTTCATACATGGTTAAGACTTGCGGGAACATACCGTGATAGATTGTGGCATTTGTTGTGGCCATTACATTGATTGCATGTTGTGGTTGTTCTAGAGCTTTTGGTTGCTGCATCTCCATTGTTTAAGCCTTGCTTTGCGAGTTTTCTTCTTTGCACTCATCTATAGTAGGGTTTCTAATACTTCTTGGACATCTAGGGTGGTTACTATTTGTGAGGATAAAGAGAGACCCTCAGATTGTGTGCTAGCTGCTCCATGTAACCTTACAGACCTTCTTGTAGCTGGTGTGCTAGTTTCCATAAGTGGTGCAGAGGAGGAAGGTTGTGTTGTCCCTTTTGTGGGATTCCCCATTGCTTCTATAACTATTCCTTGTTCTTCTCAAACTTCTCCTTTGCATTCTTCTTATGGATTTGGTCCATAATTTAATTGTATATACCAAATCTTTTTGCATTTGGGTCCTTTGGTTTGCTAAGGATATTTACAACATATGTGTCTACTTCTTGCTATGCTACCTCATGTGGGAGCTTAGGAATCCATGTTGTCCTTAGCTCCACCACCTCCATGTATGTATAGTCTTCATCCACCAAGAAAGTGATGGTGTTAATGTATTTCTTTATGGACTCATATGGTATCCACTCCCTAGCTTGTAACTATTGTTGAAAACTCTTGAAGAAGCCCCAGTATCTAGTGGTGTATGTCTATTTATCCTTGAACTACAAAGTATGGAGCTTTATTGTGTTGCTATTGGTAGTTTTGGCTACCATAATTTACCTTTGAATGTGGGTAACTCATTTAAGAAGTAAAATACTAGGCATATTAATAATGTTCCATACAGGAAGTTATACCGAGAGGTTTTGATTTTTAATAGGTTTTCCATGAGTTTCTCTCTCATCACCTCACAGAGGTTAAAATCCTTCCCCTCCACCATCATTTGATATGCAGTGTAGATTTTCATTTCTACTATAGAGTCCTTTATGTTGGTATAGTATATTTTATATGTTATACCGATAGTGGCATACCACACGATAGGGTTTGTAATTGCTTAAATGCTCAAGCTTCATCCATTTGGCCTGGCTCTTGTAAGCTCTATTTCTTTGTCATTTTTGATGACTTTCTTGGCTGGAATTTATCCTACCATTCTCAACCTAGTTACCATGTGAATTGCCTTCTTTGTGATTCAGAGAGGTTTGTCGAGGTAGATGAATTCTTTGTGCACTTTGCTCAAGACTAGCCTAACCCAGTCGTGTTCATCACAAAAGTATGAGTAGTACTTCCAAACATCCAAAATTTTCCTTCCCACTTCTTGGTACTATGGTTGGTATGTGCTCTGGTTTAAGGTGAGTAGATTTTTCCTTAGCTCCTCAAATTTTGTATGGTCTATTTCGGCTATAGGCTCGTGGATGTATTTCCTTACATCTTATGTGTACAACACATCTATGAGGATGCTTGAAGAAGTGTTGTCTTTGTCTACCTCCATTTCCTTGAATGGTTATTTCTTATATTTTAGCCTCAACTTCTCTACGATGTTTACTATGGTTGGTGTTGCCATTTTTCCAATGGTGTTTGCTTGTAGGGATAACATAGCTCAATCAGAATTTTTTTACTAAAGTGTTTGAGTGCAAAGCGATAATGGAGTGAGTGTAGTGGCATGCAAATAGGTTTGGGGCTAGTTGGTGACATTTATATATTTCCCATTGAGTTTCATGGGATTTTCTAGTCGTTTGTATCCATTGATTGCTAATGGTTTGATTTTGTTGTTTATTGGTTTATAATGCATAGTTTACAATAGATGTCTTTTCTACTTTTATGATTTTTATCCTTCTGGTTGGTGGTAGTGTTTAAGTCTTATGCCATTCACACATCTTGTGATGTGATCTCCATCTAGCTTCCTTAGTCTTATCGCTCTAGATTGTGAAATTTCATGTATGTGTTAAGGTCCTAGCCACCGTACTTTTATATTTCCTTGCCTTTTCAATTTGTTGTCATATAATAGGAACAAATCTCTTATTTTGAAAGTTTTGCTCCAGAGATTTCTATCATGCCATGCTTTTTATCTCTTTCGCTCCACTTGTTGGTTGTATATGGTTATGAGCTCGTTCTCATCTAATTTATCTAATTCTTCTATTCTTTGTGCCAAAGATTCATCATCATCCAACCACAATGTTAGTCAGTACATAGGTTAGGAACTATGAAATTCATGGGAACTATCGCATTAGTTCCATATACTAATTGGAATGGTGTAAATTTGTTAGTTATTTTGTAGGATGTGCAGTAGGCCCAGACTTGTTTCTATCACACATCTTGGTGAGTATTGTCCCAATTATCTTGTTCAAGGCTTCACTTGCTCCATTTTCTTGAGGGTGATAAGGTGATCTCTTATTGTGGGTGGTCATAAAATTCTATAATAGCTCCACAATTATTTTATTGACAAAGTGTTTTCCTTGATCACTTAGAATACGTAGTGGACAACCATATCTAGTGATTATATTCTCATATAAAAAACTTGCTACAATCTTGGTAGTACAATCCCTAGTGAGTTATGCTTTTGTTCACTTTGTCAGATATTCTACCCTTGTTATTATAAATCTTGCTCTAGAGTGTTTGACAAGAGGATCAATGGGTCCTATGAAGTCTATGACCCAATTTTTCTAGTACAAGTTTTAGGGGCATTTCATCTCTTGCATTAGGTTTTCCCACTCTTTGAAAAATGGCATAGTTCTTTGCATAATCCTTCACATCTTTGTGAAGAGTTGGCCACCAAAGTCTAACTAGTTTAACTCTTTTAGCTGTTGTGTCATTGTAATTATGTCCTCTGACTATGCCATCATGTGCTTCTCTTAAAATGGATTCTCTTTCATGTTCATAAACAACACTTCTTTTGTAAAGGATCCCATATTTGAAAGAGTCTAAAAAATTTCCTTCGAAAAAGGAGCACTTTTTCTAAAATGAAAGAGTCCTAAAACTTTCCTTTGAAAAGGAGCATTCTTTCCAATGGATTCCTTGATGAAAGATCTTTCAAAAGGATCCCTTGATGACAGAATAACTTGCAGAAAATATGGTGTCTTTCAATTGGAGTGTTCCTTTGAATGAGCCCCTTGGTGTATCGAAGGGTTTCCTATCGAAGGAACCCCCTTTCTAAGCTTTCTTCTCAAAAGATCTATTTGATGTCTTGCATTGTGTGTCTTTTATCTGATATTTTATGTCGCGTGTCTTAGTGTCAGATATCTTATATATTGGCGTCTAGCTTGGGGGTAGCTTGACTAGACTCGTCTTTTCTTTGACTGTCTTGCAACGCAGTTTGCAGCAGCTGTAGACTTATCTATTTGGTCAGTGTATTGATTAGACTGTGTCTTATCGTACTAGATTGTGTCTTCTTGTGTCTTATGATTGGCTTTTTCACCTAACATGTTTTGTTCGTAGCCTAACATGTTTGTGGTGAGATCATAGCTAGCTTTGTAGGATCGGGGACCCATGTCATCTTCACATCTTGATGGATCTCCCTCTTTCACGTCCAGGAATGTCGGATTGAAGATTTGTTTCATCGACGTTATTGGTATATTCTCTTCAACCTCTTTCTACTTTAGCTCACATATGCACTGACACATATGCTCACTAAATTGGGGGCAAAATGTAATGGCTCAAATTTACACCCTAGGCAAATTTCTCATTTATTTATCCTTACTTTAGAATTACAAGTACAAAGATGCATAAAACTGCTACCATCTTCTTGATCTTCCCACACGTCTCTATCTTTTTGCATCAATGGAGGAACATCGAGGACGCATGCGTCATGCAAACATTCGCATGTCGCATTATCGTCCTGATAGATTCATGCCTATGAAATTTGCTAACGCTTCCTGGTTGGCCATGAAGGTAACATCCTTTGCTAGGTCTTGACTGACAAAAGATGACTCCTTGCCTCCATTTTTCAAATTCAAACTCAATATTTCACTCATTCTTGCAAGCTTCTACATTCTCTAATTCACTCTCTCACACTCTCTATTCACTTCTTGATCATTCTTGCTTCTCCATTGCTCTATCTTGTTGCTACCACCCTTCTACTTGGTTTCTACGATGTCTTCTTGCTTCAACACCATCATCGTTGCAGATTTACAAAGCTTTGTCTCCTCGGCATGGTGGTGTCGTACTCTTCCTTCCTCTATTGGCCTTGAGTGTTTATAGTATGGAAGATAACTTTGTATCTTTTTATTTGCTAGCATCTATCTTCTTGTGGTGTAGCATTCATGTTGTCATTTCTCTCTACCTTATTGTGTCATTTACATTCTCTCTTCTTTATCATTTTTTTTATATTATTGCATATCTGGTTGTCCATGGAGGTGGGAACACCAAAATAGGGGTCTGACTAAGATAGACCTCAAAACATGGAATTTTCCTATTTTTGTGTGTGTAGGTGTAGGTTCATCTACTCGAAGCGAGCTAGAGAACTGGACTATGCATGAAAGGTATATTTTCCTACTCTTTCCTTGTCATTTTCATCATTAGAGTAATTCTCTCTAGTATTCTTCTTGTTGTACTATTTATTTTTGCATTTTCCTATCAAATTGTCAAACTGTCAAACTCTATTATTTGGGTTGTAAGTAGACCTTGAGTGTCTTTGACTGTTATTTGACTCACTATCCATATAGGATGTTAGTGCATCCCTGAGACTCCAATGTAGTGTGCTAAAGTCCAGCTCCCGCATTGTCGTCCTCAGATGGAGAGTTGTCTGAGTCACAGTTTGAGACCCTTGTAGTTTGGTCACCTGATTTCTAGAACACCTGTCATTAACAGAAGGGAAACAGGGTCCTATTTTCCCTTTCTTTTTAGCATGTCTTTCATTTCTTAATCCATTAGTCAACCTAAGGTAGTTTAGGGTGGTTCATTCCTTGGGGCTCTCTTGTGACCTAGAGCCTTGGGGGTGACAAATCCCCCTACTCTACAAGGAGGAAGTGAGAATACGAGAAGAGAGATATGGGAAAAAAAATGTTCTCCTGAAAGAAGACAACTAAAAGAAAATAAGCATAAAGAAAGAAGAGAAAATGGTCACTGTGGATCACAAATTCAATGGTAATTTTAATGATTTTGTTTTATCTGAAGATGCTTTGTTTGCAAGATTTAGCAAAGAAAAAGAAAGTTGTGAAAATGAGGAGGATACAATAGCAAAAAAAGAGGTATTATTTAATTATATTAATGATTATTTACATGCCAAAGGAGTAGATGAAGTCATGGGTGAAGTTGCAACAATTTAGAAAATGGTCTTTGATGGTCCTAGATTTGACAAAGAGAATGAAGAAGAAGAAGATAGTCTCTTGTTGAAAGAGGAGATAAGGAAGTTAGAAAAATTATTTGAGGGATAAATGATGAAAAGAAAGAGGTTGCAGGTGTTGCATGCCTCTCTGAAGGAGGAAAATTGGTAGCAATGAGCAAGGAGAAGAAAATAGATGTAATTGTTGATTTATCAAAAAAAATTGATGTTGCTAATGAAGCTAATTTTTGTGAAAGTGAATGGTAAAAGAAAGTGAAGAAAGAGAGATGGTAAGGTGCAACAATAACAAGTTACAAGTTGAAATACAACAAGGTATGATGATTTTTGTCAACATAGAAGAAGAAGAGGGTGAAGAGAAAAAGGTGAGAAAGATGTGCAGATAGAATTCATTGAATTTCATGAATTTGTTAATGTTGATTTGTGTGCAGGTGTTGAGAATGATAAAGTGGGATGGAGAGATGAACCATGGTATAGCGAGGTGAATTTCATGAGGGGAAGAAAGAGGGGAAAAATGAAGGAAGGAAGAGATTGGAATTTTCAGAGTGGGTTGACGAGGAAAAATGGGTGGATAAGGAAGAAACATGGATGAAGAAAAATTACATGATCTACAAATATTTGTGAGTTCAACTCATGGAAATCCTCATCAAGCAAAAAGAGGGCATATTATTTTATTTTCCTAAGGTTTGGTATTTTATGTTGTAGGATAAATAAATTACAATTTTAGACCAAAATAATGTATTAAAATAATTGGTCATTTAAGACATTGTTTAGCTCAATATGCCTCATGATGTTGTTCATCAAAATAGTTCTCAATATGAGCATCCAAATAGATTTCATTATCATTTGATTAGGTAGCCAAAGTAAGATTAAGACAAACACTCCTTTATAAAGTAATATTAGCATAAACAAAACAATATGGCTAAAAGAGAAAAAAAGATGAATATCTCTCATATTTAAAAACTTACAAAAAATACTAAGATATCATATTTGAAAAATGAAACCCTAGGGGTGAGTCTAAAGGTGGATAGGATGTGAAAAAATAAGGCCACACAATAAAACTCAAAACTTAAAATTAGAGATATAACAATGAAGTGCCCAAAACAAGAATATATCCCAAATACAATCTAAAAATATTGATATAAAGACAAAAAAATATATATACATTTGAAAACCCCAATAAAAAAGAATGATAAACCTTAAGGAAGGACCCAAGGGTGTGTAGGACAAGTTAGATTCACCAAATAATATAAAGAAATAAAATCCATTTTCTATAAATATTCTAATATAAAATAAATACAAATAATTAAGCACAATTAGTCTAGATTAAATCAAGGTCAATAAAAGGTGACAAAATTCAAAAATTAAATAGGAGGATAAGTGCACTTAGCTTTGGGCATAATAATGAAGAGACATTACTAATGTCAAGCTAAAATCATTTGCAAGAATAAAATTGATGCTCCCAATTTAGAAGATAGAACGAGCTCTACGTAGTCTCAAAGCTTGTGGTTCATATTTGATTCCCTTGGGTTCAAACCCAAACATTGTAACCCTGATTTGATGCAAGAGAACGAACTTGGTCACACAAGAATGGACTAACAAAATATATATGTAGATATTTGCTTACCTTTATCTTCCCTATGTCTAAATCTATCAAGAAAGTATTTATAAATGCCTTTGGGAAAATTGTTAAATCACAATAATGATAAATAACATCTATATGAGGGGAGCCCTGGCTCAATTGACTAAAACATTGTACAAGAGATCATGAAGTCCAATCCCCCGTTGGCGTAGTACCGGAAGACGTATCTTTGTCCATATAAAAGACTAAGTCAAAAAACACAAACAAAAACATCTATGTATTCTTGTTAAACCCCAAATTCAAATGCTTGTAGAATTGTTTAGAAAAAGAAAATTCGGTGGAACACAAATATCATGTGTCAAACTTAAATATTCCCGGCGAAAGGAAATCCGAGGGGGGATATGGAAAATGATGGGAGAATAACTTTCTGGTGATTTTAGGAGACCGGAGATTCCGATTTAGTTTAATTTGTCGGGCATAACTTTATACGGTGGCTTTCATTACTAATATTCTCTTAATTGATAAAGCGAATTTGGCCTTATTAATTAAGTGTTATTATTATCATGCTCACTCTCCTTAACTCACATGTGGGTATATTCCTACACAAAGTCATCACCAAACAAAGTATAATAATACTAAAGTGTGCGATTGCGTTTCCGTGGGGGAAAAGCACAATCACTTTCTCGTGGAATAAAATATTAGTCCACCTCCAAAATTATTGCACCCAAATCTTTCTTCTTGCTCCTACCCCACAACCTTCTTCTGTTCCTTTTTAAATTAAAAATTGGGGAAAGTTTTATGGGGTTGTAGATTTGTTAGGTTTGTAGTTTTTATTTCAGGGTTGTATATTTGTTTTTGTTTTTGGTTTTTATTAATTTGATTTTGGATCTTGATTTCATGTTAAGGGAGAGGGGTCTATAGTGGAGCGGGGTCTAATAGTGGGGATATAAGTAGTCTTCAATGGGCTCCATAGTGGAGCATCTTAATATTCAACTACAAAACACTTTTTATCCATAAAGTACACAAACTGACAAATCATGTGATGCCACATCAGTGCACCAATAAGACATGACTTAGTGGACCACTATCAGTCTCACTTATTTTTTGGACCTTTTTGGATACCTCAACAAAAAGCATGTTGATGTGGCATCATATTTGATGATATGGCCCTAAAATGAAATATAGAAGCATGTGATTTGCCAAATAAACTGTTGTACAAAATTAGGAGTGATTTGAAATTTTGATTTTGAGAAACGTGAAGTTAGGGTGCTCCACTATGGGCCCCTCTCCCCTATTCAATTTTTTTAGAAGTTGATTTTTTTTTAATTATTAGTTTTAATATATGGTCTTTTCATTTAAAAAATAGGGTACTATGATATGTATGTAGTCTAATATTTTTAAAAGTTTTGATTGAATGGCTCTCATCCAATTTGCAATTGGATATGGTGTTTCTTAGTATTTATAATAGTTAGGAAAGTGTTTCATATATTCGAAGAGTTGATTTAAAATAGAAGTTTTAATGATAGTAATGGTGAAATTTGCATACCTATGTTAATTCTCATTTAGTTTTGGATCTATTTTGAGAGAATGTATTAATGCAATTACATATTGACAAATGGTTTATCTTGTGCAAAGTTGGATAATTTCCCAATCATTCACCCGCTCCCATTTAAATGCATTCTCACATTTCTCCCATAATCTTTATACATTCCTACACATTCTCCCATAATCTTTATATATATTGCACCCTCCACATCCAAACATTCAATTCCCCCCTTGATCCTACCGCTCCCTTTGTCTCATGTCAATTCTACGGGCACAAGATCAATCTTGCACTACCCTTGAAATCAGCCAAAAGAAATCTCCAAGATAACAATACACATACATGTGACAAAAAACCTTTGAAGCATCTTAACATTGCAATAAAGTGAAACCAATCCACGAGAGGAACTCCCCCATACATAACACATATACATTATGTAACTCCCATTACATGGGTAATGTCAAATCCAAAAAATAGATAAAGACATTAACATTGTCCACATATAGAACTCACATAGAGGATGTGGCTTACTCCTCTATCACATGGTGTCAAGGAAACATACAATGATATGCAATATATATTTTTATAAAACATCTCTCATTACCAATCTCCAAAAACTCTCCAAGTCCTCCACACAAAATGAAGAAAGAGATCAAGTAGCTACCAAATTGTTGCTAAAAAATAATGAGGTATAAACAACACTTGACTCCATACAAACCTTAACTCCGCAGACATAAGAACCTTTAGGAAGAAAATAATATACCAAGGAGGAGAGAACATATAAATCAAACCATATCAATGTCCAACACTAACATGTGCCAAGCTAGATGTAAAGTAAGATCCTCCAACATTCCCAAACTGAAAGGATATCAACATCTAACCATTCAACTCAAAGTGAATACATGGAAGCAATAGATGTAAACCTCTCAAATTAAAGGTAGATCAAACAAACCAATCATTCCCATAATAAATGGAATATGCCCAAAGCCACAAACTATTTCTTTTAGCTCTACAAACAACTCCTTAAAACTATTACCATAGCTCGAGGATAAAGCACAAGGAGAACAATAGAAATTTAATAAACCATACACCTACTTTTCAACATTCCCTTAGAACTAACAAATCCCAAGACTAATGCACCTAAGAAGACATGATTCAAATAAATAATTTATTTGATAATTAGGAGGGAAACACCTCTAAAATTATTCACCTATTGATTAGACCAAGAGTGGGATACAATATTTTTTTTGTGTATAAAAAATCAAGGAATAAAAGATTACAATAAAGTGCAACCTTCTCATTAGAACCATATGGACTCACATCCATATCTAGGTGTAGGCTCCATAGTCTTTCTATTGAAACCTCATAACATGTAATCGTTCCAACACATATCTCTTAGTACAAGAGATGTCCAACCTCACCCAATTCTCTCTAGTATCCATGAGCATCCAACCAATCAATCCACGCCAACTTCAAATCCAACTTGCAAAATTATGCAAGCTCCAAGAAAATGAGCAATACTCAAAACCAAAGAGAACTACATCCCCTCAAAGGGTGATGATAAACAACGCCTTAACTAATGACTCTAAGAGTCCTCCATGGAAACCAAGATGCTGACATCTCTAAACAATATAATCATAACCATCCTCTATCAGTAGAGCCTAAATTTCCATGAACTCTCACTACACACCAAATGTAAGTAATAGGAGCTCCTCATGACACCAACAACCATTGCACAAGATCGTCCATCTAAGCTAATAGAATCATGTTACTACCAAAGCTCCCATTGAAATTGATACCCAATTATATATAGAATTTAGGTAAAAAATATCCTAATCAAATATTATCCATGACTCTCACATAGTTAAACTACACATTGCAACACTAACCGCTTGTAAAGAAGAACCAAGATATTGAAAGAAGAAGATATAAATTACTATGAAATTACACAAATATCCCACTAAAAGTGATATCAAGCTATGCATTGTTTGGATTAAGGTGTTTCAACCTTTGAGTCCTAGCATTTAATTTATTATTATTTGATATTATTTTATAAGTTTATTGCCTACCAAATTTATTGTCACTTTGTAGGACCTACCGGTGAGGTGGAACCTTACATGGAAGGTGAGATGTGTAATTTGTAAGCTAAAATTGTGGAGGTAGGTGTCCCACTTTGGAGGTCCTAAATTTGTGGCTAACTTGGTGGCTTTCGTCATAAGTTACTATGTCAAGTTTATGACAAACTATGACAACTTTCTATGAAAAGTGACAATTGTAAGAGTCACGTATGATAATTTCCAATTCACCCTAATAGAGATAGGCTACATTTATGGGGGTTCCCAAGTGTACATTAGTAGTTGTATGTGTATAGATGCCTTGCATGTTGAGTGGTAACTAATTTCTAGGAGACAGGTGTTGGAATTAGAAAAATCCATAATTTATGGGCCATGACTACATGACAACATGCCATAATGGACTCATGTACACACTCTAGGTGTGAGTTTTGGTTTTGGTAACTTTTGGAACCGTATATTCATGTTGGAGTTATATAAATATGTGATTCCTTAGTGCATTTGAAGTATGACAAGTTGAATAATTGTTGAGATGTTTTTATGCTATCGAAATTGCTCTAAATTCTTGTTGTAGTGTGAGAACTATTGAAGAGCATTGATCTAACAATGTATTGTAACCTTTGTTGTTGAATAATACATATAGGGTTATATGTTTACAGTGTGGGTTTTCTCCCATAATGGTTTTCCCACGTATATCACGGTGTTATAGTTTGCATTGTTTATATATGTTCTTTATCATTTAAATGTGCATATTTATGTAATTGTAACTAATTAAAAGTGTTTAACATTTTTTTTGCAACTCTCCCCTACTTAGATTGGTGTAGGAAGCGCCTTATGCACACCTGGATTCCTTTCACACATGACATCATGAACAACATCATTACCAAAGTTCAACTAAAAGTGAAAAAAAGCCTATATTAGTTACTCCAAATAATATATCTTTATCCCACTACAATAAACATGCCAATACAACATAATGACCAAGAAAGGCCAACCAAATAGAATATGCATCAAATAATTTATAATATACGTACACATGTAACCTCACAAAGGATAAATGCATGGCTAGTGCTCTAATCTCAAATAATTAAATACGTAGATTTAACACCACCTAAGAAACATGAAGAACATAGGAAACTAAAGATAACATGTAGATTTATAGGACTCAAACACTAGATCAATTTTAGACCTAATTTTCAAAATGAATCTATATTAGACTAACCATTGTTTTAGAAACCTAAAAGGAAACCATACAAATCTACAACTATTGTCATCCAAAATACCTTGAACACAATCTTTTCACAGATCTATAAACCACTTATTTTGGTTAATATGTAAAACTTGTAGAACCATCTAGGTTTGAATCCAATTAAACATCCAAACATTCACAACTATGAACAAAACCAAACATTTCATCAAAAATAATAAAGATCATAGATATACAAACCCACAACCTTTTGAAATAGGAAAATTGCAAAACCTACATATCTAAAATAGCATGAATATGAAAAATAGGAACTAGGTTTTTTAGGAATGTCCAGGTCATAGAAAGACCAACTCTGCATCCCATATACAACTAGTGGCTAATCATCTAGTTCTTTAATGTAACCATGGACTAAAACCATAAACCCAACATAAGCACTCCATATAGTATTCCAAGTAGTAGGTGTTCTCCCATGTGAAAAAGGGGTTAAAAGCACCCACACAACATTAACACCCTTTCACTACACACGATCATGAGGTAAAGGAGCATAACCACATGCAAGAGGATAGTCACATATTTCCAAGTAGGAAATCTAGGTCATCACCATGCAAGAAGAAAAAACATGACCAACTCCATAAAAATAAAGATCCACAACCATAACTTCCAACACCAACATAGATCTCATTAACAATATTCATCCAAGAGTTATATGTCATGGTTTCTATCCTATTTTCTCTAATTATGCAACACACATATACTTTTGAACAATCTCAAGCATTCAACTCTCTACCTTGTTCTTGCAAATATTCCTTCATGTTCTAACTATTCTACCTCTTTCCACTATCCTAAGGTTTCAATTATAGACTTTCATGAAGGGGGAAACTATTGGTGGATAACAAAATAAGAGGAATCTTAACAAGAGCCACAAGGTGTCTAAAAATGACTCTTCATGAATTCCCATGCCCAAGGAAACTCAAGATTCACCCTCTTACCTCTCAACACCCAAGCCTCATGGAAAAATTTTATAATACCAAGATTCACTCAAAGAAAATCCAAAAATAATATCCTCACACATTCAAACTCCCATCTTAGAGAATTCCAAAAGACATATGTGCAGAACTGAAAAGTCATACTCTACTCTTTCCTAAGCACCCCACTTGGAGGTGGGATTTTAATTAATTAATTTTGTTTTCGCAAGTCACCTTTACCATTACTAATGGACCCCTACTTCCTTATGAAAGTATTACAAACAATAGGTGGTACCAAATATTATAAATTAATTTCTAATAACACCCTAAGTGGCTAGATATTCTTTCCAAGGATGTTGGAAACATGTAAAATAACATGATATTTACAAGGTAGATGGCCCCTAAATCATAAAAGTGTGCCTTTCATTATTATTTTATTCCTATCCATTTTCCTTCAGGGTTTAAGCTTCAATATTTGCTACATTTTCTTACAACCTTGCCACCCTTGGCTACCACAGTAGGGTTCATGTTTCAAATTTGGTATACAATTGATATTTTTAATTTAAAATATAAGTGAATTCTTGAGCTTTAGCTTCCCATCTTTTCTTTAAACCATGAGCTTCTTGCAATCCTAATCTTTCATTGAGAAGGAGTGTTTTTCTAAACCATTACATGGATTCCCAATATGTTGAGACTATGATTTCTATAGATGTTTGTTTTGAACACAATAAAAAGGATTATGATCATGATACTTATGTGGTAAACCAATATTTTACAAATGATCTTGCTAATTTGGTTAGTACTAAAAGTGAAACATAAATAGTTGACATAATTCATAGTGTTCATGAATAACCCATATGGAGTAGAGATCTAACGCATTTTTAGTGCTAAAATTATTTCATCTATTGTGATTATTGCTTCTACTTCACTCCCTTATATCATTACTTCTTCCGCTAATATTATCCATTCTTATAGTGTCACCCCTACTTCTACTAGTATCCCACCATAGAGTATCTTTTCTTTCTCCATTTTCCACCCTATCTATGACTTTCCTCCTAAGTAGATCACTCTTGAGATACATGAATCTCATATAATGTATTACACATCTATTCTCATTTCAAATAATCTACATACTCCCACATAAGTGTGCACACCATTGGACATAAATTATATAATGCACAATCACATTCACAAATCCTTACTATATGCACCATTCACACAATTCTTAGAACCATGCCACAAAACTTAAAAAACATTATATTTCTAACACACAACCATTTACATTGCACTATTAATGTAACATTGTGGATCATGTCACACAACATTGCTAACAAATCTTCATATGCTCTAGGCCACACTTATATTCTCTCACACACACATAAAACAAGATAAAAAACTATACAAAGAATATCATGTAACATCCCTAGCATTATTGTCACTTCCTATTTCTAGTCAATCTAAGTTTGTACATATTAAGTATGTACTTATGTCTTCCCTATTTATGTCTATTACGTGATTTCCTTCCTAAGTATATCTTTTATTCCAACTCTACTCTTCTCTTCCTCGTGTCATATTTTTAGACTTCTTTTGGGAAGGGCTAAAAGGGGATGTTCAAAAATTTGTGTCAAAATCTTTGATTTGTCAAAGAAATAAAGGGGAGAAAATTAAGACACCTAGTCTCTTGCAACCCTGAGTTATTCGTAGTCAATGTTGGGAAGAGGTCTCCATGGACTTCATCATAGGGCTTCCAAGATCTAATGGTAAGAATGTCATCATGGTAGTGGTGGATCACCTCATTAAATATGCATGTTTTATTGCATTATCACATCCTTTTACAACAAGTACAGTGGCAAAATATTTTTTGGAGAATATTCAAAATCTACATGGTATACCTAAGGTTATTGTTACTGGTCATGATCCTAACTTTACTAGTAACTTTTGGATAGATTTATTAAAAGTTTGGGTGCTCAATTGGCTCATAGTTCTTCATACAATCCTCAATCTAATGAGAAAATAAAGGTTGTTAATAAGTGTTTGGAAGGATATCTATGTTGTTTCACTTCAGATAAACAGTCTCAATGGGTAGATTGGCTACCACTAGCAGAATGGTGGTATAACACTTCCTTCCATAGTTCATCAAAAATGTCTCCATTTATGGTATTGTATGGATATCATCCTCCTTCCATCACATCATCATTGAAGGTGTCACCAATATTTCATGTTGTGGATGACCACATGGTTCATCAACAACAAGTACTTTTAGGACTTAAAGAGAATATATTCCATGACACAAATTGAATGAAGCAGTAGGTGGACTAGCACAGTAGTAAAAGAAGTTTTGAATTTGAGGATTGGGTTTTCTTGAGATTGCAACCTTACACGCAAATTTCATTAAAGTGGTAGTCAAAGAATAACAAGTTATCTCCAAAATATTATGGCCATGTTGGGTGAAAATTATGTAATCAACTTTTCAACAGATTACACAACTAGGATTTCAGCCACAACTATGTGAGATGTAATCTCTCCTCTCAGAAAGGGGGGGCACCCTTCTTACTGCTTTCAGAAACAAGTAAAACTAATCAAGTATTTACAACATGTACACTATGATTAATGGATTCGGGGTGTGTCACATTCATCCTTCTCTCTTTTTTCAGAGAAGATGTTTGACAATGCTCCATGGTCTGTAGTTTTGATTCAGTACAACTTCAAACTAAATACAAAGCAATAATTCCAATATCTCTATCTTGACAAAGCCAAGCATAGAGATACCAACATGATAACAATAACAATAAAACAATAAAGGAAAGCTTACGAAGGCACAAATTCGTTTTGTAACTTTCCAATAGTAGATCCTTGAGATATGTAACGGGTGTTATATTAGAAGCACAAAGTCTTCTAGATACATCACCAAAATAGTGCCACGAGCAACACAAACAAATGCAAGCACAAAGTCTTGTAGTTTACTCACCAAAGTAGTTCCACGAACAGTGTGAACAAATGCAAGCACAAAGTCTTGTAGTTCATCCACCAAAGGTTACTCAAACATAAACTAAAATTCAAAGTAAAGAATGCAACACAAAGTTTACATAGATTTACTTGAAGCCATTAGATCTCAGACAATAATCACCATCAATCTTAATCAACTTCAAAAGATGATTGATCCAACACAAAGTTTGGTATCCAACTTCCTTCTTTATTGATAAGATTCAGATTCACAAAGTTGAACACAAAGTTTCATACATTTGTTGCAAAAAGAGTAGCACTTCATTGCTAGAGATAAAAGATAAACAATACAATAGAAATCCCTCATATATAGAGAGGAGAGGGATGAGAAAATCTAGGAAATCAAAGGAGTAAAATTAGGAAAGTTAGGCGAGCTAATTAAGGAAAATCTCACCTAACTTTGACCAAAGTCAAAGTGTAATTTATCTTCAAGAAATTACATCTCATATTTTTGGTGCAATTAAATTACGAGAAAAGACATTTAAGATGTCAAAAACTATTTACAAGATGCATAATGAAAAGCATTACAAAGTTTAACACTTGGAAATCAGGAATCTTCATGGTCCCTTGCTTGGGCACAAAAGTCTTCATACTTCTTCCCGATTTCCTGCATGAACTTCTCATCTAGACCAACGGTGTGAATCCTCATGATTGATCTCATGGAAAATGAGTGAACCTTTTTGCACCTGTCAAGATAAGTTTTAAGGTTATCCAGTGTAAGCCTTGTATCACAAATGACATCCAGAGAGGCTTTCAAGAAGTTTGCACTATCAACCAACTTCATGATGGCTTCTTTGAAGATCTTAGATAGTTTTGTGGTTGACAATTCTCCTCAAAAAGCTGCCCATGAAACTCAGGTTCATTCCTCTTTCAAGAATCACACGATGCCCTTTAACATCTTCTTGTACTTGGAGATCTTCTGTAAGAGACTCAAACACATGAATACGATTCTCAAATTATAATTGTTGCGAATGAAAAGCTACCCTGATAGCCAAGCTCAAAATAGAGCTTGATAAGGAGGAGAGTACACTTTCCCAAGAAAGCAAAGAAATGGAAAAATGCATGTTGTGGTGGTCACAAATGAAACAGGCAAAGCTCAGTAAACTGGTGGAAGTCGGGGTGATTCCTGACAAAGGAAAATACATAGAGGTACGAGAATCTTTGAAGCACCGTATTCATGTGTTTGAGTCTCTTACAGAAGATCTCCACCAAGTACAAGAAGATGTCGAAGGGAATCACATGATTCTTGAAAGAGGAATCAAGGAGTTGCCAGGGCAACTTCTTGAGGAGAATCGTATCTTCCTGTCGGCCACAAAACTATCTCAGATCCTCAAAGAAGCCATCATGAAGTTGGTTGACAGTGCAAACTTTTCGGAAGCCTCTCTGGATGTCATTTGTGATACAAGGCTTACACTGGATAACCTTAAAATGCATCTTGACAGGTGCAAAAAGGTTCACTCATCTGCCATGAGATCAATCACGAGGATTCACACCATTGTGGATTACACCATTGGTCCAGATGAGAAGTTCACGTAGGAAACCCAGAAGAAGTATGAAGACTTATGCGCCCAAGCAAGGGACCATGAAGATTCCTGATTTCCAAGTGTTAAACTTTCTAATGCTTTTCAATATGCATTTTGTAAATAATTTTTGACATCTTAAATGTCTTTTCTTGTAATGTAATTGCACCAAAAAGCTAAGATGTAATTTCTTGAAGAAAAATTACACTTTGACTTTGGTCAAAGTTAGGTGATATTTTCCTAATTAGCTCACCTAACTTTCCAAATTTTACTCCTTTGATTTCCTAGATTTTCTCATTCCTCTCCTCTATATATATGAGGTATTTCTATTGTAATGTTTATCTTTTATCTCTAGCAACGAAGTGCTACTCTTTTTGCAACAAATGTATGAAACTTTGTGTTCAACTTTGTGAATCTGAATCTTATCAATAAAGAATGAAGTTGCATACCAAAATTTGCATTGGATCAATCTTCTTTTGAAGTTGATTAAGATTGGTGGTGATTATTGTCTAAGATCTAAGGGCTTCAAGTAAATCTATGTAAACTTTGTGTTGCATTCTTTACTTTGAATTTTAGTTTATGTTTGAGTAACGTTTGGTGGATGAACTGCAAGACTTTGTGCTTGCATTTGTTCACGTTGTTCGTGGAACTACTTTGGTGAGTAAACTACAAGACTTTGTGCTTGCATTTTTTCACGCTACTCGTGGCACTATTTTGGTGATGTATCTAGAAGAATTTGTGCTTCTAATATAACACTCATTACATATCTCAAGGATCTACTGTTGGAAAGTTATGGAATGACTTTGTGCCTTCGTAAGCTTTCCTTTATCATTTTATTGTTATTGTTATCGTGTTGGTATCTCTACGCTTTGCTTTGTCAAGATAGAGATATTGGAATTACTACTTTGTCTTTAGTTTGAAGTTGTACTGAATCAGAACTACTGACCGTGGAGCATTGTAAAACATCCTATCTAAAAAAAGAGAGAAGGATGAATGTGACACAATTTGAATCAATTAATCATAGTGTACATGTTGTAAATATTTGATTAGTTTTACTTGTTTCTGAAAGCAGTAAGAAGGGTGCCTCCCCTTTCTGAGAGGAGAGATTACATCTCACATAGTTGTGGCTGAAGTCCTAGTTGTGTAATCTATTGAAAAGTTGATTACATAATTTTCACCCAACAGGCGAATATCAAATCATGCAGAAGATAGGTAGTGTTGCCTGCAAGCTTGAATTTTCATCAACAACAAAGATACATTTGGTTTTTCATGTTTCTTGTTTGAAGAAGGTAATTGAGAATAATATCCCTACTCAGACAATATTACTAGAGCTCAACAAAGAAGTAAGAATCATATTGGAACTAGAGTTTATTCTTCAGAAACACACAAGGAAGCTAAGGACCAAAAAATCACTCAATATCTCATCTAATGGAAGGATTTACCAATTAAATATGCCACATGGGAGTATGAGGAGTTCATTCAAAAGCATCCAAAATTGCTTAGCATTGAGGAAAATACTTCTCTGAAGAGGGGGGCATGCTACGCCCTTAATATTAGAGTACATTGAGTTATGAATAGTCATCTTATGACTATCTCAACTCCTAATTAAATCATATTATCATTATTATATTGTTATTTAGTTAGTTAGGTTGGCCTAGGGCTTATATAGGGCTATCTAAGTCGAATTGGGTGATATCCTAGGCATAAATAAGGTACATTTAGGAGGTTGTGATTCTTATTTCATCATCAAATTATGAATTATATTCTCATTGGATATATTTGGAGGTTTTCCCCCTTAAATTGGCTTGTTATTCTCAGTTATTATCAAGTATTTGTAGCATATTTTCTATTACATTCCTCTATTGTGTAAGATATTTCATTGTAGAGATGCTCCAAGAGGCTTTGTAGAAGATTGAAATATCACCTTTTGTTAAATTGAATGATGTACCAACCCTATTAGATGGTATGAATACAATAAACCTAGATAATATTTTTCATCAAAGTGAGTTACCTCCTCCTGAGATTCAAAAACAACACAAGTCTCTAATGATATTTGTGGTTAGTAATAGAATTGGGGTTAGATGTACTCTTATTGAAAATGGATCAGGTCTTAATTTTTGTAGCATTGATCTTCTAGATAAGCTTGGTATGGATAAGAATCTCATAAAATCGGGTAATCTCTCTATTTGTGGTTTTGATAATGTTGGTAGGCATTGTTGGGGACAATCACACTACCCATTAAGCTAGGACCTATGATTTTGCCTACCCTTGTCCATGTCATCCCAAAAGCCCTTTCATACAATATTATTTTTGGTAGACCATGGATTCATGCCATGAAGGGAGTCTCTTCTACTCTTCACCATGAGATGAAGTATGAATATAATAACAAGATATTTACGGTTAAATCAGATGCAAAAAGTTATAATTTACAAGTCAAAGCCGAGTATAACACTTCTAACTCTCTTAGTAATTTTATTCCATCTTCAAAAGTGGAACCATCACCTTCCGATGATAATGATACTATGAATGCACTCTTGGGTGATGATTAGGGATCGTTAGATTTTATACCTCATTTTAATGGGGGATCTAAAATCTCACCATCAAAGCCTGAGTATTTTTAGATTATTTCATTAGCATCAACGCAATATAGTTTAAATAGTTATTAAAATAATAATTCATATTCAAGTACATGGTTTGGTGATGATTGGGGTTCATTAGATTTTACACCCTCCTTTGTGGGAGAGTACAAGGTCTCACAATCTCAACCTAAGAATTCTTGTGTTTTTGTTACCTATTTTTGCTACTAGCCCAAACAGGTAGTGTTGTTTGTATTTTACAAGTGAAAAGAGGGTACATTGTAAATCTGTTATGTGACATTCATGTGCATAAATGAAAATTTGAAGACTACAATACTACATCGCATTATGTAGATGCATATAACATAGAAGAGAATGCACAATCTTTTCAACATTGTAGTCTTTATTGATAATATAAAAGTAGGATGTCCCACACAAGCCGTGAGACTGACTGTATGAATGCATATAATGGAAAACATTATACATTTATAGATATAGAAGAAAAAGAATGCACCTAAAGTGAAAGGGGACTCGTCATTTCCTTAATGATGAATCTTGGTCGCTTTGTTTTGCATCATCCTTGGTCCCTCATGCTTGTCCTGCTTCTAGTTGATGCTCTCCTTGCTACTCCTAGGTTCCTTGCATTTGCAATGAAACTGTTGTTAGAGCAATGAAGGATCACCAGTCAAAATATGTGCATACATCTATAAACATATAATATAATCCTCATGTGCATTCAAATAGCCAAGCATACCATAAATGTCTAGGAAAAAATGAGAGTGTATTCAAACACATCTATCATATGCTTGTTTTTATCTAACATGTTTGTTTCCTGTGCAAGTATAGGTGAAATCCTTGTTACTGTTTTGCTTCATCTGATTACAACATGTGGGATAAATGTGGCTCCCACAAGGGTTGAGCCTAGTGTGCTGCCCTCTAATTACATTATAGAGGGATAATTGAATTTATTATATCACCATTGAATCTCTGTTGACAAGTCTCATTAATCATGTTTTATTGACAAAGAAAGGTACCATTATTAATGGGAGTCATCTCACATTAATAGTGATACTCCTTGTCAATAGAAACATGTCACAAGGCTCATCCACAACGATTTGATGAGATTCCTCTGAGTTACTAAATGAGGAGCTATCATAAGCTACTTGGGGTAGTCATGCCTAGTCATAAAGATAGTTATGTCACTTTGACAATAGTGATTTATATTGGAATGGTGGCATGAAAAACAAGACAACATTGTCATTAAAGAAAAACAAAAAGGCATGATTAAATAGTTAACAAACTTCCAGGGTGTTCATTGAGTAGGTAAACAACTGTCCTCAATGTTGTTGAATCATTGATATAGTTCCATGAATCATTTTGTTAATGAAAGGAGACCCCTTATTGGGGAAGATTACCTAGCACAGAGCCCACTATAGACTTCCCAAGGAAATAAAAGTGATTACAATTTAAGACAATAGTTTTCAAGGTAAGATCATAATCTTCAAAGGCAATCATAAAGGATGGCAGTCATAGAGGTGGTTTTCTCATTCACAAAAACTCTACAATGAGTTGGGATATGAGACGGTGAACCAATATAAATAAGATGATTTATTCTATGTACAATGGGATAACTCAACTCTTGAAAGGTACATCAAGGAACCTTCACATAGATAACGCTGTAGCAGGTGTCACGAGGTCATTAAAACACAGCCATGTAGTAACTAACAACATAGGGAGCTATAGTGAAGGCTTTAAGGGCATATCACAAATGAAGTAAGTTCATGAAAAAGGTTTGAGAATTTTCATTAAAGCAAAACATATAAGGCCTAATCAAGTTCAATGGTATATAGTCATGACAACAAAGTGATGAAAAATGGTGTCCACAAGAAGTGAGATATCATTCATGACAATCGAGACAATAAAATGACTAAAAGCATATCATAGATTCAGAATGCACTAAGACAATGAAATATGACGATTGTCAAGGTAAAAGGAATAGAGAAACTATGAATGTATAGCAGGGTTTTGAGGTAGTACATAGAACCAACATATGAGAGATACAGTGAATTCCAAAGAAATGGTAATAGGTACAGTGCAGGCCTATTGAGGTCGAGCCAAAGAATGGAGTTTTCTTCATTATCTCTTCATAGAATGTGCAATGGAATTGTCAGTCATTTTCAAAAAGGGAAATTCATGAAATGGAAGAGGATTGAAGTGGATTTCATCACTATGACAGCATGCATCCATATCAAATCCATGACAACAAAAGAGAAATCACAGTGATGAGACAAAATTAGGACAATTATTATCATAAAAAAAAAATCATGAGGGGCAGCCAAACACATTAACAGATCAAGTTGCAAAGGCAAGAAAAAAGGGAAAAGCAATAATCATAGTCAAAAGGTCCATGTGATGGCATTCCTTGAACAACAAAATAGGGTAGAATATCATATTCATAGTGGAAAATTCCAAGAAAACAACCGCAGTCATAATGTTTTCATCATTTGTGACTATCATAAGTAGTAGAATATCTATATGCAGGACTGAAGTAGTATGAATGTTTGTAGTCACAGTGAGGTCACGGCCAAGAAATCATGGAGGGTTTCAAAAAAAATAGGAAACAAAAGGAAACACTTATTATTCCATTCACATAGAGCTCGAATAGAGCATATCTCAACTGAGGAGAAAGAAATAATCCAAGAATTGATGGATGGTGTCATTTCCTTGACTTTTCTGTAGATTTCTTTTCATATCAATACCCTCAAAATGCACAATATTTTTCATGAAATAGCATTCTAGAGGCTTGAGCCCAGTATAGCCATGGCAGCCCGAAATAGAGCAAAATTGTCAATGGAGATGGTAATCAAAGGGAAAAACACTCAAAAACAATGGAGACTAGAAGAGAAGCACAGGGTATGATACTAGAAGTGCAATTTTCAGAAAATGCAACAATGAAGACTGCAGCCTGGGGCTTTGATAAAATCTTCAAATTTTTACTAAAATGGCAAACAATCTTCATAAAATGTATGTATTTACAGAAGAGAAGCACATGGTATGAAATATATTCATTTTTCTGTAAAGATAGCTCAATTTTGAGAATTTATTTTTTTCAAAAAATGCAATGAGACAACAGATAAATGCTTACCCATCACATAGAAGCCATTGTTTGTCAGAAATTGTGAAGGAGGTGCCTCTGTAATGTCAAAATCTGCCTCTAACCTCCATGAATGAAGCTCTAAAGAAATCCTATGGTGTCAGCGTTTTCCTCCAGAAGCATCGAGAGAAAAATGAAATGAATGTTTTTTTTCATTGTGCCTTTCTTTTGTTTGTTAGGGTTTTCATAACCCTATCATGTCGATAGCCCGAATGGCATTTTTGCCATAGTTTTTTAAAAATTCATGGAGACTAATATATGCACTGTGGACTAATACTTAAGTCTTATGACTTAGTTTCCCATTTACCCTTGAATATGCTATGTGTAAGCCTTCAAGGCTTTTGTTTTGCCTTGACTTACAAAGGGTCAAACTACTCGTAATTTTGCATTTGTTTAAAATGTAAAGTACTTTATTAAGTGATGTTTTTATAAATCACTTAATCAAAGTTACTATTTTAATGCAAAAGTAGTGTGTAAATGCTTTGAATGATTCAGTTGAGGGTTTATGCTTTGTAAGAATATAGGGGAATGTTGGAGAAGTTAACCAACATGTGCCAGGAATATAGGGGATTGTTTTGACTGAAATTCAAAGTCTTGGAGAGCATATAGGGGTTGTTTTGATGCTTTTATGGTGGGTAAGGCCATTACTTGACCTTTTTAGCCTATTGGAGTCTTTTTGGAGGAGATGTAGTTGCTAGATTCTTGGCTTTTTGGGGGCATCCGACCCCAATCAGTTTTCAGTTTCCCTTTTGGTGGGTTTTTGGAGGGAGTTGTGAGATATAGTCACTTTGTTGACTCATTTTGGAGAGAGTTATAATTATGCATTTTTTACTTAGTGACTTTTCAGTCTTTGGAGAGATTTTGGCATATTTTTGTAACTCTTTTGGATATGAATTATAGTGAGAACCTTGGATGCAATTGATATGATATTTTTCCTACTTATTCTTTGCATTATTGTGTGTTCCTAAGTGATTGATCAAGTTATCTATGAGGTATTGATTATTTCCTTTTAACTTTGTCTCATGTTTCTTGATACCTTTATGCAAAAAGTGTGTCAATGCAAGTTGCAACTTGTGTCTTAAAGTGCAAAATAACTTTTATCTATGAAGATATCTTCCCACTAAAAGTTTGAGTTCTGGGACCTTTTTGTGAAATATTTATGCAAAGACATACAGTAATAGGTTGTGCATCTTTAGCTTATGTTATTGCAAGCAAGTGTATGAAATTTTGAGTTTCATAGTCTTTTTTCAATTTGGTGTATCACCCTTATTTTCAATTTTCAAATTCTAAGTTATGTATTTCTTTCTACCCTTTTCCCAGTCAAATCCGAAGAGTAGATTAGCTTTAGGTGATAACCATTCAGGAAGCCAACCTTCTCTGGAGATTGACCTCTATTTGTCAAAGTCCATACTTTGAGAGATCTTCCAATTTTTTCACTGAGTGGTTGAACAAGGTTCAACAAAGGGTGCACATTCAAGTGATAACAGTTTCATTTGCTCAATATTTTTCTATAAATCCAAAAACATCATCCCATGAGAGTGATGGGGACTCCTTAGCTTTCGTCCCTCATGTGTTGGTGATGTCTAATCTTAAGATTTTAACACCTAAAAAGGATTTGCATTCTTACGAAAGAATCAATTCTTCTCATAAGCATTTAGACAATACTTCTCCATCTAAGTTGGAAAAGTGTTATGGGCTTGGATTTAAAATTCTTTCTAAAAGTGGATATAATGAAAATATGAAGTAAGGAGTTAAGGATCCTATGAAATCTACATCATAGCTTTCTAAATTTTTTTTAGGTTTCCAACCTTCTCCTTTGTCTACATCTCATCCTTCATCATCTACTATATTTATAACATCTTGTGGTAAGCAAGCACTATTTTCTTCACAAGAGAAAGGATTGTCTCCTAATACTTATCCTTTATTTGAGAAAGAGCGTTTTTTATCAAGGCTTCTAAAAGCCCACTTGATTACTCTTCCTTCACCAACACATAAGAAATATTATAAAAATAATTATTTTTGTGCATATCATTGAATGCATGGTCATTCCACCAACAAATATCAGGCCTTGAGTAATAAGATAACACAACTTATTTTCCATGTGTTGATGCACCTAATCATCCTAAATAATGATATCTCCTCTATGGTGTTGCTCCTCACTATGTGGCATTTGTAGCTTCATATGTTTGGTCATTTCCATTCATGTTGGTACAATCTTGTGTGCAACCATATTTCATCTTCGGTAACAACAAAACGATCTCTAGCATGGTTGTATTTTCCTTTACACTTGGGGGCAAGGAAACTGGTTTTGGGAGGTGTGTATTATTTTCAAGGATCCCCTCTTCCCCTTCTTTTTCCTTAAAATTTCAATATAGGGGGCATATCACCCTATTCATTTTATTTGTGTCTTTATGTGAGATTTGAATTATTGGTATACCCCCTTTGTGGTGGTGTTATTTATAACACCCCATGAGGCATGTTTATCAATTCATCCCTTGTGACGTTAAGTAGGTCCCCGTGATGTTAAAAAAAAATTGCGCTCCATGAGGCATGATTGGAAAAATAGTCCATGGATTTGGCATAACAGAGCTTTTTGATTCATGAACTTGAGCATTTTTTACATGGCCACCAACATAACACAACTTTCTTTCCAGTGGATTCGTGTGTTTCATGAGTGATCTAGCATAACGCAACTTAATAATCCTTATGAGAGCACCATCTTGTCTAACATCACATTCAATGGATGAAATTTGGTATTTAAGATAAATTTAAGACCGAGGTCTATTTACCTTATCGAATCGAATCCTTTTAGTGTACTAACCTTGTGTTTGTGTCTTATTATGTTTTTATTCTTTGTATTATGTTTTCTATGTGTTTTCTTTATGTCTTTGGCATGTTTACTTTGTGCATAGTATCGTGTATGCTTTGTGTCTTATGTGTGTTTGATTCGTGTATTGTATTGTGTTTGCATCATGTTTGTTTTGTATTATGTATGCTTTTTGTTTTCCATTCAGCATTGTACCTAACATGTGTGTTCACTTGTCCTTACATTGTTTTTTATAGGACCTTGAACCTGGGGACTAGTACATCCCCTAGATTTGATGTCGCTCTATCTCTCCAATTTTTGGATAATCGAACCCTTTTTTGATCTTCCTTACTTTATTGTGAGTATGAGCATAAGTTCATACTCTCACTAAAGTGGGGTCTAAATGAGGCATTGTAAATTGTCACCCTTGACAATTCCACACTAGGTTTAGCTCCTCCCTATGTGCTTGGACCTAATTGTGCTTATGATTTGCTTGTTTTATTATCAATTTTTGGAAATCAAACTTAAATTAGAAAATAATATTTATTATTTATTTAACAATGTAGAAAAGGCCCCAAAATAATAGGTCAAGACTAGGGGCACCCAACACCCCTATCCAACCTATTTTACCTCAATTTAAAATATGTCAATGTCAAAATTTTAACATTTAAAAATCCATTTAGTCATTTGTCAGTTATCAATAATTAATTAGTGGGAAATTAAATAATTGCATATAAATACAATTCTTTCATTGAAATCCTAAGACAATCCTAGAAAATCTATTCAGCAAATTGAGCATCCTAAAAGCAGTCAAGACAATTCAAGGGTAGAATTAGCAGCATTATTACAACTCTTTCATTAATTAAGATCATTCTTTCAAGTCATTATAGATGAGGAGAAAGGAAGAAGCAAGAATGATCTAAGAACTAGTATGATCTATCATACAATTATTGTGGAGAAGTATTGAGTTATCCTCTACATGCTATCTACAACAATCTATTGTGGAGAAGTATTGAGTTATCCTCTACATGCTATCTACAACAATCTATTGTGTTGTGTGGACTAACCTATTGTAAGTCTATCAAGCAATCAAGGCATCCATCAATCAATATTTGTGGAAACTTTTTGTGTGGCATCACTTCATCAAGGATTTCATACCAAAGGTGATAATGTCAATTATTATTTATCATTTTAGTCATTATTAGTTTGACCTCTATCTGACCTACGGTATCCCCTCTTGATCATCATAATTTGTTGTATGTTGATGTGGAAACACCAAAATAGGGTTTGAATTGGGTAAGCCCCTATATAGCACAACCTTTTCCCCTATTTTCATGTGTGTAGGATGGATCTGGAAGTTTCGTTAGTTGGTAGTCATAGGAAACATAGAGCAGACTACAACCAATGTTTCAAAGTTTTCAAATCTTGAAAGGAAGAATCTCAAGTAGGGCGCCCAATGCCACTATCTCTACAAGTCATCCTTAGCTTTCAATCATAGGTTCCTCTTTGTATCTCATTCTTAGATATGAAACTATTTTGTGGTATTTTTCTTTTGTTTGTGTGATAAATTACATTTTTAGATCTAGGGTTACATGTCAAATATCAAATTTATCATCCTTACAACTCAAAAAGGACACAAACCATCCAAGATTGGCTCTCCCTTGTGTCGACAGGTTAATCATCAACCCTAGTTAATTTTTTGTCCAAATTTGGAGTCAAGTGAAAAGAAGCTAATCATGGTTGGATCTAGGATCACTTTTCCTAATTCATAATAGAATGACTAGGAGGCATGATAGTATGGTGAATTTTAATACCATGATAGAAATGAGGAAAGGGCATGCCAAGAAGGGAAACTTTATAACACTGATGACTTACAAAAACTTAGAGAATTGGACACACTCCCATACTTAGAAGCTTCATCGACCTTAGTCAGGTGCACAAGTGATGGAAATGAAGAACACATACACAAAATTGGGTCAAGGGAAATGTAAGAAATAGAAAATAGGAAATTTGTTCCATAACATAGATTATTACAAAAAGGAGACATGAGAAGGGAACTAAAAAATGATCTAAAAAAGATGTGTTTCAATATTTTTACAAGTTCCTGAACTTATAAAAGTGATAACTAAGAATTTCAAGGGTTTAGTTGGTTCTTGAACCCTTAAACTAGTTGATGAATTCAATAATATTCAATGATTTCCTACTTTACTTCATAAAAATATTTCAAATGTTTGTTGGGGCTTGAAGTTCATGAATTGTGTAGATTTTTGATGTATTTGTTTAAAAATTCTATAAAAAATATAATAAATCTATAAAATATGGTTTGAAAGAGAATTAATTTCATATCTTTTGACTAGAAGAGTATTTTTCTTGAAATTTGGTCATATTATGAATAATAACCCTATTAAATTCTAAATTAATTTATTTTGCTCCATCCTTTCTAGAACCCCTATTTTAATTGTTTCCATAATCCACCTACAAGATGAATTTATTTCAAGTCTAATGGATTTCTTGATTTAATTTTTTGGTCCATCCAAATCACCGTGTGTAGTTGCTTCTAAAGTTTTGACTAAAGAGATGGACGATTCTTCAAATTTTAAAAACTAGCATACAAATTCTTCTAAGTTAGATGTAATAATTTTACATGAGCCTAATCAAGTGTAACATTTTTGTGATGGGAAACTATGACAACTTGGTGTGGAAAACATGCAATACCAACATCTTGTGACTACAAATACAGATTTATGACTTTTGTTTAGTGAACAATTTGATGTTTTTGGGTGATTAAGAAAATTTGTAATCAAGGACATCTAGCTCAAACAATTTATCATAACAAAGAGACTCAAAAAATGGTGATTCTTTCTAATTTGATATGAAAATTTTAAAAAAAATCAATTTCAAAAATGAGGATAACACCCTCTAAACCTTGATTCTTATATTAAGTTACCTTTTAAATTCAGAGTTTTGGCCATCCCTTACTCGAGGTAACTTTTCCTTGGTGTCCCCCAATCTCCATCCTTGACACTTTTCACATTGTATATCATCCTCATTTGCATTCCTTAAGGGATGAATTTTTAGCTAGTTTCAATCCATAACTCCCCAAAATTGTTTTTGATTAAGGAACAAGCAAGTTTTGAAGGGACCCCGAAACCCTTAATAGTAAACAAGAGAAAGATACAAAATCAAAAGGAACATGACAAAAAATAGACAAATGTCATCAAAGAAGAAAGCAAGGAACCATCCCAAGGCAGCACAACAAAAAGCCAACAAAAAGCCAACAAAAATCCAATAAAATTCTAGCCACTAGGCCATATTCCTGAGGATATCCGCCACCTCCTGCTCGAGTTTGCTCATATTTAAAGTAGCTTTCTTAATCTCTTGAATGTTAACAAGAGCCTAGTCAACCTTCCTCTGTAGGTTTGCTCTGGTTCTTTTACTCGGCCCCACACCTTCCACCTGGCTTACCTCTTTCTCAACATCCACATACCTAGCAATCCTGACCTGATAGGCATTTTCCAAATTATCAACCATTGTATTCATGGTCTTCGCGGTAGATTTTAAAATTTTGTGGCTCATTTCCAAAACCTTGTGGATAGAATCTTTTATGTTCTTCATCTTTTCCTCCATACCAGAAATCTTGCCATCCTGGTTACTCTTAAATTGCTGCAAATCCTCAACTGTTTTCTTGAGGCAATCCACTATATATTTCTTTTCTTCCTCAGTCCATAATTTGGTGGCCTTATCTATGTCTTTGTTATTATTTTCATTCTTTTCAACGTTTTCCAGTTTAATGTTCATAGCCCTTTGATTCAATTTAAGTTCCTTAATCTCAAAAAACACCCATCTGATTAATCGAAAGAAATCCATAGACCCATTATGAGCAATAGCAGGAATGTCATCAGGAAATTCGCGTTCAAATTTAAAGTAATGGTCATCTGCCTTGAGTTCACTGGGATAACGGGGCATATCCTCTCTGTTAGTGGCAAGGTAGCTGGAGTATTCCGACAAGGGGGTCAACTGCGAATCATCCTGATTAGTATCATAAGAGGGATCCTCTGAGACCTTTCTCTTACCCTTCTGCTAGGGAGAGACACTAGAATTACCTTTCCCCTTAATTGCAACCCTTCCCTTGGAAGAAGGGGTCTAGTGGGACAAAATCGGCATAGCTTTGAAATGTTCATAGATTAAAACAAGCAAACCCTCATGGAGAATAGAATGCCTAATCGGATTCTAACTATAGTTTTGAAGACTAGCATTCAGAGAGGTAGCAAGATAGAAAGGGAAAGAAACCCTAACCTAATGCTAGAAATGGTTGAGGAGCACAAAATGGTACCCAAATACCCTATTGTAACGACCATCCAGGGTAATGTACTCCATAATCACTTTCAACACCTTCCTCTAATGCGAAATGATCTTCATTGAAACGTAACTACTTTTGGTAGTCCTTCACAGATCCTCCTTTTCCTTCTCTGTCTTCAGAAATTTTTGCACAGCTTGGTCAGAGAGTTTCCTGTCCCTGTAAAACTTGATGCCCTCAATGGAAAGCCCCGTAACCTCAGCAATTAACTACTCATCAATAGCAACCTTTCTCCCAGACAAATTAATCTCGCCATCCTTCCATTCCTTAGCAAAAAACCTAGTGACGTTTGGGTCCCATCCATGGAGTTTTTTGATATAATTGGTTATCCCACCCTTCTCCAGCAGCTCCCAAACCTTAGTGTTACTTCTTAGCTCCTCACAATCCATTGGTTCCACCCTGCAACACTCACCACCCATATTGGTAGAATTGCAGGCCTATTCAGAAGACTCCAAAAAACTAATTAAGCCGGTAATCAGAATACCCAGAAAGCATGCAAAGCATAAAAAATCAAAATAGTAATTAATATTGTTGTGCTTCAGCCAACGATGAAGAATTATTGAACAACAATCCCGAGACTACATGACAAGACACTCAACACCCATAAGCATACGTTGGTAGGGGGAATTTGAACCTTCCCGTGAATTCGATCATACATTAATAAGGTAGTGACATCAGCCTCCAGCTCATCACTCCTTTGCCACATCACTTTGTCCTTCGCTTTAACTCCCTTATTGGAAAAAAAGTCTACCACTATGTTAATTTCCCTATATGCATGGGAAATAAAGCATTTATCAAAGTTACTAATAATCCCCTTGGATAGATTAATCCAATTCTCTATAGTCCATGAGGGTTTTTGAAGGCCCTTAATACATTGTATGATATTGTTTGAGTCCCCTTCAAGCCACACATTTTTAAAGTTCAATTGAAGAGCAAGATTCAAGACTTGAAATGCCCCTATGGCCTTAGCAATGTAGTTGGTTTGGGTACCCAAGGGGAGAGCCACCACTGCAATAAAAAATCCATTCTCATCCCTTATCACTCCCCCACACCCAACTAGCCCAGGATTACCCTTGGTTGCCCCATCAAATTTGATTTTTACCCAACCAAGAGGAGGGAGGTTCCAATAGATTCCATCTCTAGGCCCCTTAGTGGGTTTAAGAGGAGAAGAAATATCAACATTAATCTTCCAAGCATCAACAACTCTGAGCTCATAATCTTCGTATCTAACCTTACCATTAGCCTTGATTTTTCTATTGAGCAAATTAAAATTCTCTCTCACAACTCTAATAATTCTACCAAAAATAATTTCCTCCGAAAGAACCAAATCCTGGAAGATTCTATTGTTACACTCTTTCCAAATGCCCCATGCGAGGTGAGGAAAAATGTATCTCCAAAGCAGATTCAGCACTTGATTGCTAGAAGGAGCCTTCCACTGGCTATAAAAGTCCAAGATAGACCTAGGAAAAACCCAGTTGAGATCCCACAATTGAAAAATCATGCAATATATGTCATAGGAAAAAGGACAGAGGAGAAAGAGATGTGAAGCTATCTCAGCCTCTGCACAACAAAGATAACATCTGTTAGGAAAAGAGAAGCCACGCTTACAGAGATTGTCATTAGTTAATAGTTTATTCTGAAGAAGGATTCATGCAAAGATTTTGACTTTAGGTATAAGGTTGTGCACCCATGCCTTCGCCCACACAGGAGAAGGGGATGAATGATAACATGAGGCCATCGCCGAGGAAATAGAATAGAACCCTGAGGATGACAACTTCCAGACCAAAGAATCATCCTGGCCCCGTGAACTAAGCACAACAGAGTTAAGGAGAGACTGTAGGGGGAGAAAGTCCAGACTAAAAGTAGAGATACCAAACCACTAATCATTCCTCCAATAGTCTCCAACAAAGGTACCAAAATTGGCTTTGCAATCCTCCATATGATTCCTAAAGATAGGGATACTACAAAGAGGTTCATTCCCGATCCACTGGTCTTCCCAAAACAAGATTTTTTTACCATCTCCAAGTTTCCAAATTGCACCTTTACCAGCAAGATCCCTAGCCTTAATGACATTATTCCAAAGGGTTGAACCAAGAGGGAGATTCTGAGAACTAAGAAAATCTCTGATGGACTCAACTCCCTGCAAATATTTACTGTGCCAGATAGCATTCCATTCACGGGCATCAGCAAAGGTTCTCCAAAACTGTTTCGCCAAGAGAGCTTTATTAAAAACTCTAATGTTCCTCAGACCAAGACCCCCATAATTTTTAGGTTTGCACACATTCTCCCAAGCAACCAGTGGAATCCTCTTCTTCTCCTCAACCCCAAACCAAAGGAAACATTTTTTAATCTTTTCAATAATTTTAGCAAACTCGGAAGGGATCTTAAACAAACTTAGAGCATAAACAGGCAAATTCTAAAGTAAAGCCTTTAGCAACATAACTTTACCAACTTGACTAAGAAGGGCCCCTTTCCAACCAGCCAACTTTTGACTAAACCTATCCACAAGAGAAATCCAAAAATATTCCAAAGGTTTGGTTCCCAAAGGAAGCCCCAAATAAATGGAAGGAAGAGAATTAATAGCACAGCCTGATATGTCTGCAATCTTCCTTTGCCTAGGTTCCAGGGTGTTGAAAAAGAAAAGAGAATTTTTCGTCCTGTTAATTTTTTGCCCTAAAGCTTCCTCATAAAGCACAAGGGAACTTTTCAGAGTTCTGGCTTCTCCAATTGTTGAGCTTCCCATAAGAATGGTGTCATCAACAAATTGTTGATGCGAACAGGCAAGATTAGCCGAAGACGGTTTTAACCCTTTCAGACTCCCTTCCATCACTTTTTTCTACAAAATCCTTCCCAAACTTTCCACCATCAGGGTAAAGAGGGTAGGAGAAATAGGATCTCCTTGTGTCACACCTTTAGAGACTTTGAAAAAATGGGAAGGAGATCCATTGATAATGACAGTAGTGCTGGTAGTTGAAATCATTTCCCATATCAGCTGCATAAATCTCTTTGAAAACCTAAAAGCTTTTAAAACTTTCATCAAGAACTCCCAATCCACCCTATCATAGGCCTTAGACATATCTAGCTTGAGTAAAAAACCTTGGTTTTTTGAGACTTCTAAAGAATGGATATTCTCATGAACTGTAATGATGGAATCCAAGATTTGTCTGCCAAGGACAAAGCCATTCTGCTAAGGAGAAATCAACAGGAGGAGAACCCAAAGAAGCCTAGTGGTAACCACTTTGGAAATGATTTTGTAAAAGGAGTTACATAAGCTAATCGGGTGCAAGAAATCAAAAGCATCAGCACCAAGGAACTTGGGGATAAGAAAAATAAATGTAGCATTAAGCTCTTTCAACAATTTCCTGGATCCAAAAAGTTCTTTAACAGCATTAACCACATCATCAACAACTATCTCCCAAAAGACTTGGAAAAAGAACATAGGGAACCCATAAGGACCAGGGGCCTTATTACCTTCAAAAGAAAAAACAGCCTTTCTAACCTCTTTCGGTGAAGGGATAGCAGTCAAAGATCTATTTTGATACTCATTCAGAATGTTGGGGATAGCATCAATGAGGGTTTGTTGAGCATTCACATCCAACCTCTCTTCCCCAGATAAAAGGTTAGCAAAGAACTGGATGGCCTCATTCCTAATCTCATCCTCCTTTTCAATTTTGACACCATTCTTCAAAATATGAGTGATACAATTACATGCCATGTGTTTCATAGTAGTCATGTGGAAGAACCTAGTGTTCTTATCCCCTGACAAAAGCCAAACCGATCTTGATCTTTGTTTCCAATATTCCTCTTCTTTTGATATAATATCATGATATTTTATGAGGATTTCATTTTCTTTGGATAGGAAGTCTCCCACATAACCATTTTTCTAAATTCTATCCTGAATATCCTTTAAATTAGACTAAATAACGGACTTAGTAGCAAAAATCTCTGCAAAAACTTCCCTTATTCCAAATTCGGACCTTGGTTTTGACCTCGCTGAGCTTTTTAGCCACCTGAAACATAGCAGTACCACTAACCTTTATATTCCACCAATCTTGAATGCAATTAAAGATATTAGGATGAGACAACCACATTCTTTCAAATCTAAAAGGGAAGTTTCTCTTACCTGACATAGAGTCAACCACAAAACTTATAGGGAAATGATCTAAGCCAATTCTGGAAAGAGCATTTAAAGAACAGAAATAATCCTTCATCCAATTATCCAAAATTAAGGCCCTATCAAGCCGAACTTGGATAAAATCATTCCCAACCCTCCTGTTAGACCGAGTGTAGGTATCCTCCTTAAGGTCCACATCATGCAAACATTAGGAGTTGATAAAATCCATCAGGCCCAATTTACTATCCATCTGTATTTGAGAACCCCCAATTTTTTCTGACACAAGCAGCAGAGTGTTAAAATCTCCCATAATGATCCAGTTCTCATTGGGGAAGCATAACCTAAAAGACTCAAGTCTTTTCCAAAAACTCCTTCTCACAGTTTTATTGTTAGGGGCATAAATATTAGACAGAATCCAGCTGAAATCATCTCTAATATGTCTGAATCTAGTAGCCACATGATTGACATCTTCCCAAACCGGAGTACCATGAAGATGATCCTGATTCCAAAAAGTCAATAAACCTCTAGAAGCCCCTCCGAACTCCTACCCTACACACCACAATTCTTGAAAATTTTAATCTTTTCCACTCTATCCTTAGGCATCTTGGACTCCTGAACAATTAAAATATCTGGTTTATGGTCCCTAGCAAAATTGTGCAAAATATCTTGTTTATGGGAACTGTTTAGCCCCCGAATATTCCATGACATGAACTTCATTTCTTTAATGGGTTATTGCTTCGACAAATCTCTAGGATGGTTCTTTGAACCCCATCAGCAATATTTTGGATACATTCCTGTTCTCTATGCCACTTTGTTGATTTTCTACCCAAACTTCTCTGGATTCCACAATCTGCTTTTGATCTACTTCTTGTAGAAACCCCCACCATGTTGTTCCCTTTTTTGCTCTTATTTTTTTCAACTTTTGAATATGAGCTATCCTCATCAAGGTCCAAGAGCTCAAGTCCCATGAATTCTTTCCCATCCATGAAATCATCTTCAGCGGAAACTTTATTGACCGAAGAATGCCCCATGTCATTCCTCACCTTACAGGTATCCACAGAATTCCTGAAAGTGGATTTCACAACCTCTAAAGAACTTTGAGAACCATCCTAGATAGAAGATTGAATGATCTTCTCCCAAGCCTCCACAGAGCCCTCCTCACCACTTGCTTTACTTCCTGCTTCTTGACCAAAACAAGATGTTTCCTCTAAATCCTCTGCTATAGTGTCTGGAACCCACTTTTCTAAGTTCAAGGTTTCATCGTGCTTTTCAATGCTCCCTCCTTCTGTCTTTTCATCCTCCCCCTGGGATCCCTTATTTCTCGAGTCCAAAGCTTCTTTGTTATGATCATTAACATCTCCTTTTGGAACTTCGAGGTTTTCAAAACCTTTCAAAGGCTCCTCGGCATTATTAGCCCCCAGACTGGGGTTTTGGCACTCCCCACTATTTTCTTGACCATCCCCAGGTATATTCTTCTCACCTATATTCACATCTTCTAGGGGTTTCTCCAACATTTTAGCCCTCCATATCTTGGTCTCCTTGGAAGTCGTCTTAGTGTCAGGCTTAGACACATTGCTTAGGCATTTCCTTGCCCAACGCCCATATTTTTTACAAGTAAAACGCACAAAAGGAAGAGTCTCAAACTCTATAGTCTGAACCCACTTTCCAAGTTTTGACACAATTTCTATAGATGATGGCAAGTTAGTAGACTGAATGATACCCACACAGATTCTGGCAAAAACTAGCCTTTTTTTGGATGAAGTCATGGCGTTTATGGATAACAACTCCCCAAAGGAGCTGGAAATTCCCCTAAAAACATCCTCATTCCATACTCCAATGGTAAACCTGGTAAACGAACCCACACAGGCACTGCTTCAAAAGAAGCATCTGAGAAATCCATTTTTGGGGACCACTTCTTAATAGCCAAGGATGACTTGCCAATGACCAAAGGGCCACCACATAGAATTGCTAGCTTGTCCTCTTTGCAGGAAAAAGCAAAGGAGAAGAAACCCTTGGGCAAAGCCACAACCTCAACTTGACCTTTAGCTCTCCACTTCTTCCTTACAAAATCCCTAACCACTTCAATATTTGGTCTTGGGCCCATAAATTTTTCCACCAACGATGATGCCATTAGAGAAATGTTATGATCAATCACTAGATCAGGTATAAGAATGGCATGTGTCCCACTCGAAGGGACTAAAATATTGCTAACCGGAGGAAAGATTGACTTACCAACAGGCTTGGTTCCAAACAATGAAACCCACTTATCATTAGTTATAAATTAATCCCCAAAATTGTTATTAGTTATAAAGTAATCCCTGATCATTGAAACTCTAAAACTCCTACCTTTTACACTATTCATCCATGCCTACTACTCTACATGACCTAGAGTGTCATTAACGGCTATTCTGGACTATTGTAATTATGGATGGTAGATATCTAGTTAGAGGTATTATCCTCCAAGCTAACAAGTAAAAGAGGATTTATAGGGATGTTCATTTTAGTATTGTATAAAGGTATGAAATCAAGCCCCATTCAAATAATGTAACCCAAACAATAGTAGAATTGTGACATGAGGAGCTTAACTCACTCTTCTTATATTTTTTTACCCAAGTGAGGCTTTCTCTATAGTTACTTATGTTGGATGTGTTGTGCGTGATGTAAGTTTTATTTCTACATTTGAGATGTTTTTATTTATTCCTTTAATGCATATACCATGGATATTGGTAGTCATTATTAGTGATTAAAGGCATATAAGGGTAGTTTGAGACACCTCATTTTAGAATCCACAAGTGATGTATTAGAGTGTGGCTTAGTTCCCCAAGTTTATAGATTAAGTGGTATTATGGCCAACCATTTGTATCAAGGGAAGTGGTATCAAAGTCTACCATTCTATAAGGTTTGAAATCCAAATAAACATCAAATTAATCATATTAACAAGTAATTACAAGTAAATCAAAGCATGAGGAATAACTCCATACAATTCATGACATCATATGTCATATCTTCCATACATGAATCATAAGTATGTCAAATAACATGATACAAAAGTTGACTTAGGTAGTCCATCACCAACAAGTCATAATAATACAATAAGAGTACATGAAATGTACAAAAACACTAGAACCTCCAATATTTCAATCCAATAATCGTCCATAAATCAAAGGACGATAACATGATCCAAGCACTTTTTCTTCCCAACCATGAAGCTTATGCTTCCCCGGAGAGTTCTTCCTGACATAAAGAACCATTGACCCTACACGAGATGCTTGGCAAAATTAAATCGACGAACAAGATGGAATCTGGTGCATGCCTAATATATCTACATACATTTCTATCATACAAGAATATGCTATGATCGATATTAGGATGACATAGATAAAATATATATAAAGAAATAAATCCATCTATTTCAACGGTCTAAGTCACTTGGCCAAGCATATAGTTGTATACAACAAATAAAAGTAGAACTGGAAAAAGCAGTATCTACGCTCCTTGTTAACCCATACTCGACACCCATCCTGGTAGGTAAAATTTCCACAAACACTCATGAAAACATTATTTTCCCTAATTTAACACTAAATCATAACATGCATGACTAATAATTTTAAACCATTTACAATTTGAAACTTAAAATTCACTAGAAATCAAATTAACACGGTTCTGATAAAACAACGATAATTTTTTCATTTGTTTATGAAATTTAAAAATTCAAAATGCTTCAGAAAGCTGGTGATTAGAGGAAAAAAATTCAAAATTTGTTTGGAGATATTTACATTAATTAATGATCAGTTTGTAAATAAGAGTGAATGATAATTTGTTCCCATTTAGTAATATTATTCATAAATTAAATAATACTTAAATTTATTATTTATTCATCATTCAAGGTTACTAATTCTACTGTCGTTTATTTACACACTCCATGTAACACATATCTATTTATAAATTTATAATAATAAAAATAATATATCAACAATGGTCAGTGACAAGAAAACCAAGGCAGAGGGCAAGGATTTATTAAAAGGATTTAGAACTTTCAAGTGAATGCAATGGTATAAGTAAGACAAAATCTGTAGGCCTTAACAACATCCTCCAAGTTTATGAAGAATCATATAAGGATTTGCAGTCACAAATAAAGACAACCATAAGAAAACAACCATAATTCAGGCAAAATTAGGTCGCTTCAATTCTGATTTAATGATCTCAAACATAAAAATTATGCCGTGGACTTTATAATGGATATACATAATATGAATTTGTTGGAAAAGATTTAGGAAATGCAATTAGCAGGTGTAGCGCTAAATTCCACAACTTACGCTAAAATCTATCCTATTTCTGCCTAAATGAGCGCTTTGAAATAGTGTATGGGATCTATCAATGCATAATAAAATAAAGAGATTTTATCAAAGAATAGAAGATTGCTGGAATTTACTTGGGAGTAGCAAAAAAAATGTAGCAGGGAGGAGTAAAGCAAAGTCTACAAATGTGAGCTTGTATTCAATATTTTATTTTAAAAGGAATGCAAAGATCTTGTTTCGAGCCCTAGAATCCAGCATGCATGCAAAATGTGGAAACATAGACAAAGTGTGTGAGTTGTTTGAAATAATACAAAGAAATTTTGTCCCATGGAAGAAAAAAATAGCTGCAAAGATTATTTGTAGATTGCATTCACTAAAAAGGTTATAGAAATAAAAAAATTTAAACTCAGATTTCTACTATTCTGAAGGGGGCATGGGAGAGGTGGTTGCAATGGTCTAAGGAGTAGTTTGGAAAATCAGCATGGTGTACACTCTTTCAAAAACAAATGGTGGATTGACACCATTCTAAAACTAAGGTCAAATCTATTATCTAATAACAAGTTGCAAGTAAAGCATATTTAAACAGGTCGATTCATGTCAGGATTCAATAGTAACCTCATTGATCATTGAGTTGTGGATTGGTTCCATTTAAGCTTTTCATATGCAAACACAAGCTATGTTTTTTTAACAGCAATAAATGGAAAATACCTAGAATTATTTTTGGTGTGTGCACTCTCCTTAGATTTTTGATGCCCATAAAGCTCTTTTCATGCTAAGTGTTGCCCCTGGCAATTATTCTCCAAGACTTCTTCAAGAGCCCCTTCTTTCTCTTGAGTTCACTAGTCATGCCTCCTTCCCCCAATCTATCTAATCTCCTTCCATGTTTTCTATTCAATAATTTTCATATAATTTTTTTTTTATGAATAGGCAGCTATATCTATATTATTAATAAAGATAAAGTTACATATTCACAAAAAAAAGGGCGGGTGGTAAGAAGGCACACCCCGAGAGTCACATGGGCAGAGCCCAAAAAACCAAAAACCAGAGTCACTTGGGCCTAGCCCATAAATCCATAAACATTACAAACATGTAAAATAAAAAGGCCATTAACAGCCAGAGCAATGCCAATAGAGTTAGGAGGGTCTCTGTCATCCATCTTTTTCCCCCATACATCAGTAGGGTCCGGAACGACGTTAGGAGGATGACCCCAGCCATCATTAGCTTCTTTTTCCTTCTCTTTATCTTCCTCACAATGGGGCGAGATTGCAAGCGCCAAACATGGAAAGCATTTACCAAAGTCTGGCCAACTGGAGCCGCTACCATGAGTAGTATCAGAGGGCCACCCAGAACTACCACAACTGCTCCCCACAAATTCTCCAAAGGGCCACTCTTGGCCAGACTGCGGAGGAAGAGAACGAGACTGCCAAGGAGGGCGAGAACCATGCCGAAGAGGAGGCTAAGAGTGGGGGCGAGCAAAGCCACTCTGTTGTTGGCCCCAAGAGGGTGACCGATCACAAGAAGAGGTGGGCAAAGCAAGCACCCGAGCCACAGTACACGAAGCATTTCCCCAATTATCCAAAAGCACCTGAAGGTGAGCCACCTCAAGTGCAACTTTGTTTGCTTGAACTTGTATCTACAAAAGAACCTTAGAACAAATAATAGCTTTAGAATACAAAGAAACATTTTTATCCATTTGAGTGTGAGAAAATATGCAGGCATTTCTATCTTTCCAGATATTGAAGAGGATTTCCACCCTGAAAGTGTGCCAAAGTTGGGTATACTTAGCAGGAAGCCTGGGCAAATCTCCCAGCATAACTATATGCCAGGAGAAGGGCTCCAGTTTGAAAGGCCGAAAGAAGTCATATTCCAATACTATTGAGCTCTAGTGCAAAACCAGAAGAGATGCTTAAAAGACTCATCTTTCCCACAAAATGGGCACCAAGGGTCCTGGACCCCTAAGTGAACAAGTCGAGCCCCCACAAGCAAGCCTTGGAAAAGAATACACCAAGAAAAGTGGGAAAGTTTTGGCTCAACACTTGCAGACCAAGTGGCAGAGAATCTTTTTCATCAGACATAAGCAGAGGATTGAAGAAGCTACCTCTGGTTCAGACTTTCAATCATAGGAAAATGCAGTGAAAACCACATATAGCCAAGCCTAGGCTTGTAATTCTTTAAAGGGTTGTCTGGGTACCACTTACAGTCCTTTCACCAGGGCTTGGTCCCACGAATTCCCACTTTATGCAGCATATCTATAGGAATAACATTCACCAAACCATCATAAGTATCATGGTCCTGGTTATGGAGACTGTAACAAGCACGAAAAACTTCCCATGGCATAATGCGCATTGTGGGTATGTGGAACACATGCTGTAAATTTTGAATGCCTTTCTTATGGAACCTTAGTGCCTTAAGCCAAGGAGATTTGGCCAACAGCTGACCATTGCTGGAAAAAAGGGGTGACCACCAAATTTTCTATTGGTTGAGCAAAATCCTATCCCAGAAGTCAAAGCTAGCCCAGTGGAGCCAAGGCTTAACTATTTCCCAGGTTCTCCAAATGCTCTTAGCCACGAAAGTTCCCACAATTTGGATCGGTTCCTTCATAACCAAAAGGGTTTGAAAGTCAATCCCCCTCTAGGCGGGTGTGTGAACAGGGAAGCCAAATTGGATGCAATTCCTAAGGAGAATTTTTCATGCTTCATCTCTAATAAGGGCTCTAATAATCCATTTCACACACAAGGCAGTCCTTTGTCTTTGAGTGGAGAGCAACCCAAGACCTCCAGAGTCTTTGGGTAAGCAACAGAACTCCCAGGCAATGCATTGAAACCCTCTATGAGACTCCACAGAGGCCCAAAGAAAGTCTCGGAGAAGCTTTTCAAGCTTGGCATAGGCGGCCTTAGAAGGAGCCCAACATGAGGAGTAATAAACATGCGTAGCAGCCAAAATCTTAGAACAAACTTGAAATTCTCGCCAAAGAAAGAGGCTTGGTAATCCAATAGGCCAACCTTTGCTCAATCCTAGAGAGCACAGCTTGCCACAACTCAGCTGGAGAACCCTGGAAGGCAAAGGGAATGCCCAAGAAACGGAAAGATTTCCCCTGGCCCAATCCATTTCCAACCATACTATTGAATCCAGTGAAGAGTGGGAAAAACAGATTGCCTATAACATAGATTTTTATGCCATTAAATGGCGGAACCAGATGCAAGACAAAAAATATGAAGGAATTCAAGAGTCTCCTTAATATTATTCCCTTCCTCCAAAAGGGTGAGGAAAGAGTCATCAACAAAATGGCCATTAACAAGTTGAGCCTGGAAGTTGGGTAGGGCAATGCCTCTAACATGTTGTTGAGAAACCACACTGGCCAGTAAATAACCAAATTCTTTGGTAGCAAGCACATAAAGAGAAGGAGCAAGTGGAAATCCTTGCCGAATAGAGCGGAAGAGACCAAAAGCAGAAGATTGGTGGCCATTAATGGTAATACAAGCAAAGGCGTCTAAGAAAATAATTTGGACGACCTGAATGAAGTTAGGCCCAAACCCCAAGGCTTTCAACATGGCAAGAATGAAAGGCCACTCAATGCGGTCATAGGCTTTAGAAAAATCAATTTTGAGAAAAATGGCTTTCTGGCTCGAATGCCTAGCCCACTCCATACCTTCCCACATGGCAATAATGTTGTCTAGAATAAATCTAGATTTAATGAAACTAGTTTGCTCTGAGCGCACAATCTGAGACAAAAGATGGTGAATCTTCATAGCCAAAGCTTTAGCAATGATTTTGTATGAGACATCGAGGAGCGTGATAGGCCGCTAGTTGTAGATGTCCTCGGGATCTCCAGGCTCAAGTATGAATTTAATGTTTCCTTTATTGTTATATTACCCAGAGTTTTGGAATGAAAAGCCTTGAGATAGACTTTATGTAAATCTTGCCCAAAACAATCCTAAAGGACCTTGTAAAATTCACAAGGGAAGCCATCAACACCCAGGGCCTTGTAATCAACTATGGTATGAACGGCTTCCTTCAAGTCTTCAACAGTGAGCAACTACTCACAAAAAGCTTTTTGGGCTGAAAATAGCCTATTTGGCACAACAACAAGGCAATCATAAAGGGCTTGTTGGCGCTCTGGCATGTAATCTTGGGCAGTGAAAACTTGTTCATAATGCCTGACAAAGGCTTGGAGAATATCAGGTAGCTCATAAATCTCTTGGACTCCATCCTTGATTTTTTTTATGCTCAGGGAAGAGTGTCTGGCACGCAAGGCTAGAAAAAACTCCTTTGAGGCACAGTCGCCAATTTTTAACCAGTGTAATCTAGCTTTAATTTGTGCACCTTTGGCAGCGTAATTATCTACAACTTTTTTTTTGTGCCTTAACTCTGCCACCCTAACTTGCAATGACGGGGAGAAAGGGTTGGTCATTAGAGCCTTAATAGCTAAGTGCAGGTCAGAAGTGGTAGCCTCATAAGACCACCAAAAAAAATGGCCAACTAGCACCCATAAATGCAGAGAAACCTAGTTGTGTGAGTGATAGCATCATTCCACCAATTAATCCAGCCTTTATTATGTGGTGGCCTACACTCCAAATTCCAGACCCTGTGAATGTGGGCCAGCATGGGTTGATGTGAAAGTAGAGAGGTGTTAAAAAAGAATTGCGTCTTACAAGTTCAAGGTTGTCTTGTCTCCCATTCAATGTGAAAACAAATGGGAAAATGATCTAACAAATTCACATCAACTAACAGCTTAACCGAGAGTGAAGAATTGTCAAAAGAGAAGAAAGACTAAGCCGAGATCATGGCATGATCAAGGCACTTAAATATCATGTCAGACCCAGCCCGGTAATTACACCAAGTGTGCCAAAGGGAATGAGAATGGCGGCGACCAATATTGGGATCAAAGAGCCCCAATTTATTACACATGTAAAACCATGCCTCTCATTCACCAGTAGTCCACCTGAATGGCAAGGTGTCATCTTTACCATATGCCATCTCAACCATATTGAAATCCCCACGCAATAACCAAGTAGCAACTGGCAATGAATCAGCAATCCAATGCCAAAGCACAAAGCGTTGCACGACATCATTAGAAGCATAAACATTAATAATCCCAAAGGAATGGTTATCAATGTTGAGAAGGATTCAGACGAGCCGATGTGTGGGGTCAAACCCATGGTCAACCACACAAGCATGCCACCATGGGGACAAAAGGGTGATAGCTCTGCCACGCCTAGCTTCATGATCAATACAAAACATTTGACTAGCTGGCCAAATAGAGCGACAAGCCAACGTGAGCAAAAAACCAATAATTTTAACTTCTTGGAGATAAAGCACTTCAATACCAGAATATTTCTGCAAAGTATCCCTAACAGAATACTTTCTGGAGAGTTCTATCAGACCTCGAACATTCCATGAGAGGAAATTCATGAGTGAAACTCTTCCATATCGTCGGAGTCTGGCTCCTCTTCACTCAAAGTAGAGAAGCGATTTTGCAAAAACTTTGGCAGAACTAACCCAATTTGAATATTCGGAGAAGAAAATCTTCGTTTCTCCTGCACAAATTCACCTTCTTCTAATGGTGGAGAAGGACTGTGAGACCGCCTTTGAGCTCTTGACACGGGAGGAGAAGCATTCAGAGCCTCTTTCCCCTTTGCTGAAGGGTTTGAAACATTTTTAGCTAGCTCAGGGACTTTGGAAGCCATCCCAGAGCCATTGGACTTATTTTTACGGTTTACGACTATGGTCCATTTTTTGTCAAGTTTGGCAGCAGAATTATCTGCCTGACAAGGCTTTTCAAACTCCCATGGTGGAGAAGGAGTACGAGGCACTACCAAAGGGCAGTCCTTGATCTTGTGGTTTGCGGACTGACATCTATAACACGTGTTAGGTAGATTAAAATAAGTGACCTTTTGGGTATGTCAGTGAGCTCCAATTTGAATGTCAATGGAGTCCTTCAAATATTGTGAAAGGTCCACTTCGACACAGATCTATTTTTGGGGCCGAGCTTCGAAAAACCTATTTGGCTCAATACAAATGACCTTCCCCATAGAGGACGCAATATGACTCAAAAAAGGTACACAAGGAAAAGGAAAACCTAGAAACTCAATCCAGACTAGAACCCGTAACTTGGTGTCATCCAAGAAAGCGAAGTCTTGGGTCCACAATTGGAAAACCAATAAAGAAGACATGACATACCAGGGACCATGGTTGAGGATTTCCTGAACATGACTGACCTCCACAAAGCGGAACAGAAAAAAAAACCCTTGGTTAAATTTTGGACCATATCAAGGCGGACCCCATGAGGGACCCAGGCCTTGTTGACCCATTCTTGAAGCACACTTTCAGGGAGAGTCCTCCCAACAAAATACCCAACAAGGGTATGTTGCTCAAGCCATTGACAAGCAGAATCAAAATCAGACAAAGGTAAAACCATATCAGTTGGGGAGTCAAAAGACTTACCTTGTGAAACACTTTCAGAACAAATTATTGGGGTCATTTGTTCGAAGGAGGAGCCATTGAGAAAATTCGTCGAACTACCAACACCAACATGAACTGTTGGGTTAGAGTCGAATGAAGGCATATTAAAACAAAAAAAACCGCACTAAATGTAATCGTACACACAGGAAAAGAGAAAAATATTACACAAAGAGCACAGTATGACACAAGAGGGGCTAAGAATGACTGCAGACACAAGAAAACCCTAGCAGAGCTCATACACCTCTCATAAGGAGCATATTTCTTCATATAAAATTTGTACTTCAGTTCCTTAATTTGGAACTAAACATTCAACCCATTAAATTTGCATGATTCCACGCAAATTTTAAATTTCATAAATTTATTTATAATTTCTTTAATTAAGTTTATTTTAATTTAAAACTTATTTATCAATTTACTTATTTAATTTAACTCAAGATTTAGTTATTTAATTTTTTATAACATGAAAAAGAAATAAAATCTTTACTTTTTTTCAATTTATTTAATTTTCGAAAACAAAATAACCATAATGCACAACATCAAAATAAAGAGTATTTAGTCTTTTTAAATAAATCAATTTTTTATTTATTTACTAACTTCATTAAGTGCATATTAACTATTTTCTTCATTTTCAAACAAACACAAAGCATACACTTACAAAATATACTTGGCCAAACTATATGCAAAATGCAAAACATATGAATCTATGTGGTGTGTGCAAGATTCTCATCATCTTAATCGATGTCAATTGGCTAAACACCTCTACCTAGACCATGTTCTCATCTTCAACATGTACCTGCATTTATTTACACTCATTTTTTTTCATCAGTAAAGTAGTCCATATAATTATAATCAAAACGAAACATGTGTATTATATCATCATTTAATCTAACATATGCGTTGAAATCAAAATTCATCTATCATTCATAAATATCACTCATGGATTAACACGTCAAAGATCCAAGGTCTAATTTAGTTTTTCAAATAATATAATGTCAAAACTATGCAAGCAAAGAATCGGTATGTGACACAAAGTCAATTCATGAGCTAAGAGTTAGAGCTAGTGCCCTCTAAATGAGAGCCAAGGCCAGAGAAAGAGTCGAAAATGGACCCATTGATGAGGTGTTTAAGAAGCAATAGGTTATTGAACTTGCAAAATTGAGTTGTTTGTATATGAGGGATAAAACATAAATTTATGGAGCATTACATATTGAGTTAGTAGAATTGATGCAACATAACCCTTTTTTAAATGAATGTAATTAAATGTCTATGCATACAAGTAGATAGAAATTAATCACTTAAATTTGTATTTAGACAACTCACAACAACTAGTGAAATGGGTAGGAGTTGAGCAAATTTAAATTTGAAGTTTCAACAATTAGAAGTTAAATCAATGGCTGCAAGCTTGATCTTGCACTCATAAAAATGACATAAGATGATGGAACAAAAAAAATTGTGCATTAAATGAGTGTTTGATGATGAATGATGCAATAGATATAATATGCATGAAAAATACATAAATATGAATAAACTTAGATAAAATATGAAGATAAATAATGACGAGAAAGGACCCTACTTCACAAAAGATTACACTATTTATCAATATACAAATTTCTCCATTACACATATAACAAAAATAAAGATTGTTTCCGCCATTTGAAGCAAAATACCAACGACTCACAAATAAAAAGATTACACAATTTTTACTATTTTTGATGGTCATTGTTTATATTGATAAACACTTCAACCAAAATATGTACAATAGAACCCACCTTCTATTCTTTTACGGAAAATAACAAGAGAGGGGAGGGTTGTTTGACAACCAAAAAGTAAATAAAATCCTAAAACGAGATATTTCGTAGATTCCATTTGAGGGACAAAATGGTAAGAGGTTAAGAATAAAGAGAAAGGGAATGATGAAGAAGAATCCAAATTTTCTAAATTGCCCTTAAAATATCCATTTGCTCCCCATGCCCTCTCCATACCATCATGCCTATATCTTCATTTTACTCATGTGTCATTTTTAATATATATGCTTTATGTGCCTAATGTATCTCAAAAGTAATTATATTAATTTTAAAATTTTATATAAAAAGGCACTCTAACATTCTAAGGAAAAAAAACAAAACTTACAAATGTAGTTATATGTGGAACAATTAAATGCAATTGAATTTTAAATGATAAATCACTTAAATAAAAGAACTGGGATTTTAACATTGAAAATGATAAAGGAAATAAGAGGGTTAAAATAAGTTTAGTTATTTAAATGTGGTGTATTGTTCTCAAATTTAATTGATGTATTGTGATTGATGAAAATTGAATATCAAAAGTGTATATATGTATGTATGTATGTATGTATGTGTGATTTTCTTTTCTTTGGAATGAAATTAAATGTGTTTTAGTAATCTTGACGTTGTCATGATCTATAGGTGTGATTCCTTCCAATATGATTGTGATCCTTATAAACTTATTCAACTACAAACGATTTTTGATTTTGGGACAATGTGATGTTAATGAATACCTTTGGAATTTGCAATGCTAGAAATAAAGTATGAAACTTGCTTGAGCTTTAGTGAGACCCATTTTGTTGTTTTCATGAGATCGAAAATATTAAAATGCAATCATGCAAATGCCTAGATGTCATAGTATCTTTTGATCATCAATTACTTGAAAGTTCTTGTTAATACTTTTAGAAAGCTTTTGAATACTTTGGATTTATCTATTTTTCTCATTCATGTGTCTGTGTTAATGTCTTAGGGCTTGTCTTTAAATATGACATCTTGTGCATTTAAATTCAACACTTTGATACACAAATTGATGGGTAATCATCCAATTTTGAAAGAGAGTTTGCTCAATATTAATAGGAAACACTTAATTTTGGGAGGGTGACCACATGCATAATTCTTATACAATTTCAACATTTAAATTCAACACTTATATACAATTTCATCCTCTACAAACTTAAATAATTGGAAGGAAAGAATGGAGAAAACAAGGAACATTAAGAAGATTAGCTTCATAAATTTAACAAAATAAACACACTATTACTGAGAGCTTTTATAATAAAAAAAAATCAAATGGGATGAAATTATATTGGAGCTTTAATAATGGAGATTGGTATTTAATATTTTTTGAGATATATTTCATGTTTTTGAATGTAAAAATATTAAATATTTAATTGAATAAAATACCACATCTATTTTTAGTGTTGTGTATCCCAATGGATGAGGTCAAAGTATTAGTTATAAGTGAATTTAAAAGAAGTGATACTCCTTGGTCATAACATCTAACCCTACAAGTAGGTTGTAATTAATTAAATAAGAGCTTAATGAGAAACAAAAATAAATCTATTAGTTTCATGCTTATTGAGTTGTTAAAGATCTTATATCAATTTCGTGTGCTTTTGTTTGTATTGTCAACTATTAGTGGACCTTGAAGAGTTATAAGGTCACTCAATTAATAAGTTGTGTGAACTTAAAAAGAAACATTTTCAATTGATTATTTGAAAATGTACACATTGATTGAATGACTATCCAACAAAGGTCAAATATCCATAACTAGTAATTTTCTTGATATATCTTTGGTAAGAAAAAAAAAATATTATGCCTCTCTCTTTGATAGGTGATCCATAGACATAAAAGTTGTTGAAAATATCCTTGACACACGAATCTATTATTTTTACTTTTCTTTATGAATAACATGAAATCTATTACATGTTTTCTATGATAAAATGTGGCATCTCTCTTTAGAACTTTGATTAAATTTTGGATATATTTTATCTTATCTTGGATATATGTTGATATTTATAGATACACTAATGTATTCTTAAGAATATCTCCTATTTGGAACCTATTTTATTTGGTTATTTTAGAAGATTGAATGTCAAAATTTTGGTCTTCACATTTCTATAAATGTTTACATGTGTTTATATGACTCTCTTGCAATTATTGGTACTTTGATACCATGATACAAATCTCATTTGTTGATATTGTATTTCCCAAAATGTTTATACTTGCATGTGTTCTAGTGCCTCTACACACCTTGTTGTTTTGTCATAAACACTTAGTTCTCTCATTTGTGTCCTATATTTGTTGTAATTTTACTCATTTAATTAATGTGGTGTTGCGTGCTTATTTTGTGTAATTTTTGGACTATTACAATTGAATGCATCTTGGATATTTACTTCTTATGCAACCTAGACACCTTCAATTCTTGAGTATAGTCTATTGGATGTGTTTTTGTGTAATTTTTTGCTCACATTGATTATTTATGCATTTTTTCATGACTAGGCAATTCATTATGCAAACTTCCCTTTTAGGGGTGTCATCATGCTTAGGGTTAAAAATTTAAGGGATGGGACCTAATCTTCAAGTTTAAATTTTATCATATGCACTACTTTTTGCTATGTTCTTCTTTCATGTGTATATCTTCTTTGTGCCAAATTCTTTGCACTATATGATTTCTAGCTTGTAGTATTTGAGAATAACTTGCCCATTTTAATGAATTATTCAAGATTAATTTGATATTCTCATTCAAATTACATGTAGATGGTTAATTACTTAGTAACTCTCAAGGAGCTATTGAAATGTTTAATTTTCTGTGGAGGTTCTTTGGGTTTTTCTGTTGTGTATTTCTAAAACCCTAAGCCCTTTAATTTTTGGCCCTTTGTATATCATTTTTGTGGCTTTTCTAATCTCATGTCGACTGGTTTATCTAGTGTAATCACTTAAGTGCTATAGTTAATGTCCTTAAGGGTTATGTTTTTACTAGCATCTTGTCTTATTCATCAATGTATGCCAATGTTAATTGTTTGTTTTCTTAAAGTTTCTTGGTTGCATTATTTTTTATTAACTTTTTCAGTACTCTTACTGGTAAAAATATATTATCTATCTCTATTGGCATCCGATGTAAAGTTTGAACCAAAATGTTGACATGTAATATGATCCATTTTCATAACCATGATTGTGTAGGCATCCATTCATCTACTACAACAACTACCAAGTCTACCATTATGACCTTATTTGAATGATTTTATTTTAAATATGTGCTTCTTGATTGAATAAAGGCTATCTAATATCACCAATTTTATTACACACATTTTTTGTTGAACTATGACTTAGGATTCCATTAATGCAACTGGTCGGTGTGAATTACAAGAGCTATTATAGATTTCCATGAGATTTTTGAGTGGTCATTTTCCCACTTTTCTATATGTAGAAATTTATGTTTCATTTTGGTGGTTGGTCATTGTCATTTCTAGTTTACTTTTATTATTGTTAGATATTTTTTAGGGTTCCAAATATTGAATGTCATGTTTTCAAGAGAATAATGGGTGCTAAAGCATATGAAGGTTAGTGACTATTGTGGATGCCTAAGATAGAATGTTTGTAGGGTTGTATTTATGTCTTCAAGGGATTCTATAATAATTTATACAATTTATCTCTTGTCACATTTTATAACATGAATGTAAATAATATTTGATAAATGTCAAAAAAAAATTAAAACATTGTAAATCTTGCAATGACTTTATTTCTTGCATATAGATTTGTATATCATAACTCTAGTTGATTAAGCATGTTCTATGATTAATGTTTACTCTTTGATGTCTTTATGTTTAGATCATTCTTCTATGTTTCCATTCATTGTTTTTCCCCTCTTGTAAAGTGTGAATCTACTACCCATTTGGATAGGCACCAATCCTAGGAAACAATGATTCAATCATGCTTCTAAATTAACTTATAGTTTAAATTTAATTTTCATTTCTTTGTAATTCATTATTCAATTATTAAAAAAATAGGAAAAATAATATCTATGAGCATTACCAAAAGAAATAATTTGTGAACCACGCCTTTGCATCACCATCTTACATATCTTACAATAGTGTTATTATCATATCTATAAGAGGTATATTTGCAGTTGCCTGGTCTTTGACCCAATGATAGCTTTTGGGGTTGAACTTGCCCTAGATACAACTATAAAGCTATTTTATTATTTTACCTTTCAACACCTTCAATCCCATATAGGATCACCTCTACGAATACCCTCTTGGGTTTAAGATAATCCCAAATTCTAGGAAATCTCTCATTTATTGGCATTTAACCATCCATAATATATGGAGGAATATTGGTTTTACTTTCAAGATGAAAACCCCTATCCTTGGAAGTGAAATCATCCTATAAAAATTTAGAGAAATGATTTCAAGACCCAACATTAACTAAAGGGAAATTATTGGTGTTTAGTTTATCTTCTTCGTATAATGTCAATTTTCTTAATCATGTGCAAGCTTCGTAGGTTTTTTCTTGTATGTTTAATTAATTTTTGTATGTAAAGTTTCACCTAGTTCAAATTTAATAGCATCTCCCTTTAGAATAAGTGGTTGGAAAATGAGGAAGTACTAGTAGTTTTAAAAATTTAGTTAGTTTTTGCAAGGAGTAGATGGTCTATAAAATGACTCTACCTAGGATCAAGTGTTTCTTTTATTTGTTCATGTATTTTTGAATTCTACTAGTAAATAAAAGCGTGCATGTTTGATTTACTGATTGTAGCTTAATAAATGTTTTATGTTTCTTTTTTTTTTTGTATTCTTCATATGCTTCTATTGTGAATATGTGTCCCTCTCGCCAATTTCTCATTTGATCCACTATAATACTACAAAAAATGGTATAAAAGCTTGAGGTTGGAGTCTTAAGTGTGAGTTGTGATTGAGATTTGTAGGTGTAGGTGTAAGTATTTATATTATTATTACATTGTATCATCCCAAAATTTATTATGGCCCACATATTTGGAAGAATAAATGCATAAAATATTCACATATTGTGCATGATGAATCTTTCTAATATGTTGAAATCTTTGCAAGAGAAGCTTGGCATGGCATGTGTTAAGTTACAAAGATGTGAAGTGGCTACAAGAGAAGATATCAATAATAAGGAGTATGAAGGGTAAGTCATTGATAAAATCCAATATGAAGTTAGATGAGGAAGAAGTTGTAGAGTATTGTTTTTCAAGAGATTTAGTTTGAGTTATTTTCAAATCTAGATTTCATTTACTTAGCTATTTATAGAGCTTAAATATAGAAGAATTGTTTTACTAGTTCATTGAGCTAGAGGAATAATTAAATTTTGAGTCAATTGAAGACCCTAATAAGGTGAACTATTCCACCACAAAGTTAAAATTGCATGTTTCTTTTTAGTGGGAATACCTTTAGAAGGAGCATGTTAAGAAGAAAAAGAGAAATATCTCATAGAGTGATCATGAGGTCATGAAGCTCAAAAGAAAATTCATGCTACCAAATCATTGGTTGGATATATTTGAGAAGATTGATAATCCTTTCCAATAAGAGACAATTATTAAATAGTACACTAATGAATAATGTTGACTCAACATATGTACCAGTCAACTAGAAAAGGATGTAGAGAAAGTCTCTAGTTATGTAAATTATTTAAACACCTTTATTCAATAAGAAATTGATTGAATGCATATAGGTTATATAGAAGATACATATCAGTTAACATCAAGGTAAAGGTAAGTTTTTCTTGTAAACAATAGAGCATGCAAGGCAAAGGTCAAAATAAAAAATAGGGGGGTGAAAATAACCAAACATATTCACAAAAGAGTGGCTTAATCTAGCGAAACCACATATTACATAATGGATGATGAGACCTCCAATAGAGGTGGAAGTATTCCAAAGAGATGTTGTGGCAAAGGATTCAGTACAATTTTATTTTTGTGTGAATGAGAATATCATCTAGCATTTGAGTTTTTGGAAGTCATGTATGAGAAGGGTCAAATGGATAAATACATGTGTCACATAAGGATAAGAATAGAATAGTCGTGTATTAAGTTCAACTCCTTAAACAAAGAATTTTTTATGTTGCACAAGGTTTCTCTCAAGCCTACATGAGAGGAGAATGAATCATGGTTGAGGAAAATAATTTTCTACACTAATTTTAAGTCAAGTAAGTGTTTCTTGTTAATTATTAATGGGGTGGCACTAATAATTTACTATCCATAGAGATGGTTCAATTTTTGAGTTAAAGATCATTGCACATCCTACATTGTACAAGGTCTCCTAGTTGTAGAAGGGACAATAGCTTAAGCAAAAGAATAGTTCAAGGTGATGTTTTCATTAGTAGACACATAAATGAGTGAAACATAAAAATAATATGTATGTTTCATTATAGGCTATAATTTAGCTAAACCTGGAATGAAATAATTTAGTTATATGTGTGGGGTGTGTGATATGTTTTATTAAGGAAACATGCAACTAGTTAAAATGTTTGGTTTCTATCCTCAAGGGAGAGCCAAGTAGGGTTTGAATCTAATTGGGGTCCTATCTCAATTGAATTTTTCTAGATAAATGAAGCATGCAAGTAATTAATGTGAATGAACTAAAAACTAACTTGAAACTATTGATCTAAAACACAAAAGACCTAAAATTTGACAACAGGGAGGGAAAAGGTACTCAAAGAGGAACCTATCACCAAAAGCGGGAGGCACAAAAGTGAGGGGAATATAGGTGCATCATGCTAGTGTCCTAAAGGAAAAAATCTAGATCTAAAGGTTTGATCAGGTCTAGGAAGTGTTTAACATCCATCTTTCATCAAGTGTAACCTAGCTTCATCTCACAATCCCATGAATATGCAAATCCATAGTCTTCACATTTTGTGATGAAAGAAAGATGTAAGGTTAGGATTAGGGTTCTAGGAAGATCTAATCTTTAGATCCTTATTCATAGCAACCACCTAATAACCTACACACAAGAGGGAAAAATGGTTGTGTTGTATAGGGGCTTGTCTTAGTCAAGCCTCATGTAAGTGTTTCCAATTCCACAATAATAATGATGAGATGAGAGAGAGAATGCTATAACAAAGTAGAGGCTAAGATAAATAAGAGAGAGAGCATGCTCTAGGAGAACAGAGGCTAAATTTGTAAATAAAGACAAAAGCTTACTACATAAGTTTGAAAACCCTTAGGGATCAATGAAGACTCCATGAATCACACATAAGGATGAAGAAAATGATAAAATCCTGTAAGGGGTTAGTACATATAACCAATATAGATCATAAAGGCAACAATCACATTACTTGAACATTATAAGGTTGTAGCATAAGTTACAAATCTGTATTTTGTATCATTTTCAATGCTTGAATTACTTTGTACTTCCAAAAGATCACAATATTTGTATAGCGTACTAATCTCCACCAAAAATATTCTTCTTCACCTTTATAAATGATAAAATGAACTTACATATATATACATACACATATACATATATATACATATACATATATATACATATATATATATATACACACATATATATACACACATATATATATATATACACATATATATACATATATATGTGTGTATGTATAAATATGTATATGTATATGTATATGTATATGTGTGTGTGCATATATATATGTATATGTATATATACAGTATATATATGTGTGTGTATATATATTATATATATTATATATATATATGTATATGGTATATATATGTATATTATATATGTATATATATGTATATGTATGTGTGTACATACATATACATATGTATGTATGTATATATGTATGTATATATATATATACATACATATATATGTATATGTATATATACATATGTATGTATGTATATATACACATATTATATATGCACATACATATATATATATATGTATATACATGTATATGCATATGTATATATATATATGCATATGTATATATATATGCATATGTATATATATATATACATATGCATATATATATATATATATATATGCATATACATATATATATATATATGCATATGTATATGTATATGTATATGTATATACATACATGTATATGTATATGTATATATGTATATACATACATATATATACATATATATATATATGCATATATATATACATGTGTATATATATATATATGCATATATATGTGTATATATAGATATGTATATATACATATACATACATATATATGTATACATATATATACATATACATGTTATATAGGATATTTAACATATATTATTATTTAAATTAAAATATCCTATATAATAATAAATAAATCTTTTTAATTTAAGTTATCAATTGAGGAATGTCCAACAATCAGCTCAAGCAATGGCATTAGCTCAGCATAATCATGAAGAAAATAGAAGAAGAAATTCTAAATATAGTCAAGCCTTACTTGAGTCTGTGGCTAAAAAGTTGGAAAAGATAGGAAAGTAGCAAAGAAAATTAGGAAGACTCAAACTGGCCGAGAAAGCTCTTTAGAAGAAGATGGTCAAAAGTAGCAAAAAGGGAAAGCATCAATTGCAACGAGCAAACCAAAAAATCTCATAGTCCAAAGAAGAAAGAGTTTATTCTCTGATGAGAAGGAAGAAATTACTAATTCTTCTCTAAGATTTGTTAAAGTATCTTCTTCTACAAAGACTACAGTTTCAATGCCAAAAGTAAAAGAGATAGTTTAATTATTCAAGAGCATGAAAGAGATTGGCTTCAAGAACTTGATATTCTTGTTGAAAATGAAGAACCAAGTTTTTTAGATGAATCAATGTTTTGGCTGATAGATCAGTCAACATGGAATATCCGAACTCCAGAATGGGAGCCAAATCTAAGGATAGAGTTAGAAAAAGAATCAGAGTCAGAGCAGAAGATGCAGCCAAGACCAAAACCAGAATGGAATACAGGATTAGAACCAAGATATGACACATATCCTAACGAAGAAGAAGAAGATTATTTGATTGAATAAAATTCATTCCAAGAACATACTGAAGATCTTAATCATGTAGATAGCTTAATTTCTAATCAGTCTTTAGATTAGTCTAGTTGGTGTCCAAAAGTCCTTTGTAAACCAATAATTAGTGTTAAATTAGAAGGTTTTAGCCAGAGTCTCTCTGCACTTTTAGATACAGGATCCACAATTAGTATTGCCCAAAGTCATGCTTTTCCATCTATATATTGGGATAGCCAGCAGATTACAGTCAAAGGGTTTGGAAATATCAAAACTGTGCAGAATAAAGCTATTAATATCCTTGTACATATAGATGATTTTAGCTCTCTTTGTAATTTCTGGCAAGATAATAGTATAGATACTGATGTCCTCTTAGGTTGGGATTTTTTTAGTCAATTTGAACCATTTTCATTTCTTCAGACAGGGGTAATATTGGGAAACCATAGGAAAATCAAGTATATTAATCCTCCAAAAAAAGTTGAGTTTGTCCAAGTCATTGGAAGGTTTGATATGAATGGGAATCTTCTTCCTAAAGATCCTCAAGATTCTATTATTCAAAAAATCAAAGATCTTCCTGAAGGATGTCAGAGAAATATTTTAGAAGATTATTTTTTCTATAATCCAACACCTATATTTCAGTACCAAGGATGGGGAGATATTCATGTTGTAACAGGTATGAAGCAGATCCATATCTTATCTCCATTAATTACAAAAGGCCAAATAATTATCTTAAAGCACTTGGTTAGATAGTATAAGGAGGTCCATATTATCTTCAGTTGTAGAGATATTATGAGGAATTTTCCATATGGATCCCTCCAATTGCAGGACTTAACTACAATATTTAGTCCATCCTGTAAAATCTTGTTATGCCAAATGACTCCCTTTAAGGCCAATACTGAAGAAAATACTCTTATGTTTATATTGAATCTAGTAGTCCATTTCCCATATAGCCAGCTTGAGTGGGTAATACGACATGAGGATACGAAGATTATTGGAGAATGGTATGATTCAATCACATGCCAGTTTGCTACAAAAAAGATAAAACACTATTATTCATAGCACTACCTATTTGATTTCAAAAATATATTTCAACAACCTGGCATTCATCTCCTACCAGAACTTGCAAGATGGTGTATTCTTTACGGATGAGAAAATGGATGAAGACTTGATATGAAGAGTATAATTTTGTAAATATTGTAAATATTGTAAATAAATAAATAAGGGGTGGCATAATTTAGCTAGCACAAGGGCTTGTATGTGTCGTGATGTTAGCCACGTTAAGATCTGACAACAAGATGCAACCCTGTTTTAAAAAGCAAGATCCATGTAGCCACTTATAGGTGTTAAGTGGGCCGTTCTCACTTCACAGTGTCATAAAAGTGAAAATAAATATTGTAAAATAAATAGTATGTCTAGGATAAGGTCATAATAAAATAAATTATTATGGAGAAAGTAAAAAGTAAAAAATGGAAAAAAATTCAAAAGGTGGGGAAATTTCTAGAAAAAACCCATGTGAAGCTAGAAAAATCTTGTACCAAAAAGATTACTCACATGGTGGACCCTTGTACTAAAAAGATCATCTTGTATAAAAGATTCCCACATGTAAAAATTATTTTGTCCACTATCCAAAAAGTAAAGATAGACAATATCTACGGAAAATATTCTAGTAGATATTTCTTGTACTCTCCATAATATGGTCAAATAAATAAAGGTTGTTGAGAAAAATCAAGGACTGACAATGTTTGCCATGTGGCAAGATAATCCTCCTTGCATTTTCTAGAGAAATGACCTAGTAGAATAGGTAAAAGGTTTTGGTGACCGGATCTCCAGGTCATTTGAAGCCTATAAATAAGGCCCCAAGAGCTCATTTGAGGCATTGGAAGTTTTCATAGAGTCTTAGAGATTGAGTCTTGAGAGTTGTCTAGAGTCCATAAGTCTAGTAGTTTGGTGTTCAACATATCAGACGTATGCTCTCTCTTGCACTTCAAGCGATCTAGATGATCAGAAATCTGATAATGCCAAAGAATATATGTAATATCTTTTGAGTTAATGAAATATATGTCATTTCTAAAAATCTTTGTTGAATCCTATTGCCTTGTCGTCCAAATTGCACTTTAATTACATTTGGTATTAGAGCTTCCCTGCGTTGTTTATGTTTTCACTCCAAAATGGTATCAAAGCACTAGTGCTTATTGTGTTGTTGTTTTGGTGTCAATATATTTACATTTTGAGTTGGTATTGTGGTATCACAAAAAATGGTATCAGAGCCTAGGTTTAGAGCCATGTTTTATTTCAGAGCTATGATTGTTCTAATGCATGTGTAATAACAGACCCATGTTCTATTAAGATATGGTCATAGTGAAAGTTTGTCATAAGATTCATATGTTGGTAGCCAGAATAAGAGTGTGAAGACTGAACGATTGAAGGTAGAGACACAGTAAGGCCGTAAATCTCGTATTGAAGCCGAAGGATAGGTGTGGAAGGGTGAGCAATAAGACGGTAAAAGTAGCAGTGAAATAGTCTGTGAAAAGTTTCAGTAAGTCCTAAAACTCTTCAATGGCAAGCCAAAGATATCTTAATGCAAGTTCTTCGTTTTCATCTGTTATACATAATGTGTTTGAAGATAAAGAGGAATATGTTGATAGAAAAGGCAATTTTAAGTTTCCAGAAATAAAGATTTCATATTTGTATCCTGAGAAAGGCATAAAAGCTAGGACTATGGATTCAGTTAGGCAATATGAGCTTAATCTTAGAGTTTCAGGAGAAAGAATATGCCCAATATACCTACCTTTCTTATTGCCTGAAGATATCAAAAGATGGAAAGATAAAGGATTTTTTCATGTTCATTTCTCATATGTTGATATCATTATCCACCCACACTTCAATTATGATATAGGGGCTGAGTATTTTGCTACCCTAATCGATACCCGTTGTAGACTTTGGGATCAAGCTGTAATTGTTAAATTTAGGGTTAGGTTATCTAGAGCCCAAGAAAATGATGAGACAGAGGGTGGAGATGGACGAATCTTTGTGCGTCCAAATTTCACAATAAGTTTAGATGATAAGTATGTACAGTATGTATTTTTTTTGTTACTTCAAGTTAAGGGTATAATTCTTCAGCCAGAATCTGTCTATGCCACTATAGGTGGATGATGCATATATAGGTTATTGAATACTGTGTTTCCTCCTTCAAATTTTCCAATGGGGGTATCCTTTCCATAAGGCAACTGCAATGTTCTAGAATTTGGAAGACATATTGATCATACTAGTTTTGATATAGGTTTTCCTGTTATAGAAAGACTTATTAACTAGACATCTGCACCTAGATTCCAAAATCTACCAGTACCCTCCAAAGGTCTATTTTCTGACAAACCGAGAACACAATCTAGAAGAGTTTCGAGTATAGAATTAAGATATTTACCAGAAGAGAAACTCCTAGAGCAACCTGTAGCATCAACTAGTGGTAGACATAGTTTATCCCATATATCCAGGTCCCATTCATTATCAAGACATGTTCCAAGTTCTTAACTATAAACCATATATTGATTACAATCCGGAAGAAGCCATAGGATCTTCTCATCATCTCTCATTCAGACGACACCCCTCTATAAATCCATATCCCTCTAGATCTTCTTTAGCTACATTATCTGACCTTAGTAGTAATCCTAAATTGATGGACAAATTGGTAAGAAAGGTCAATCAAAAATTGGCATTGACACCTAAAGAAGATGAACAACAAGGCGATAAAGGAAAAGGGATAAAAATTACCAAAATGGGAGAAAAGAGTTGTATGCTAAGAGAGCATCTCCCAAAGGAATGCCTTCCAAGAGCAGGCATTGAGAAGAGAAATAAGTATAAAATAGAGGCTAATGGTGTTGAAAAAGAAGTAGTTGGCTATGAACCAGGCATATGGCCAACCCCAGAAACTTTTACTATAATAAATCCTGATAAGAAGTTATGGGGAAGATATGAAACCAGACTTCATCTAGAACTTGAAGAAAAATAGAACTTTGAGGCCCAAAGAAATTGGATGGCCCAAGGGATGATATCTGCCCAAGATAATCTAGATGATATGGCTGCAGATATTAGAGATTCTGCAAATACTAGTATCATTAATCAAAAAAAATTAGCACATATTACTCAGATGCAGCATAAGATGAAATCTTCATTCTCAAAAATAGAAAGATAGAATTCTTCTTTGTTGAATGAAACTTCTGGTCTAAGTTATCAATTAAGGAATGTCCAACAATCAGCTCAAGCAATGGCATTAGCTCAGGATAATCATGAAGAAAATAGAAGAAGAAATTATGAATATAGTCAAGCCTTACTTGAGTCTGTGGCTAAAAAGTTGGAAAAGATAAGGAAAGTAGCAAAAGAAAATTAGGAAGACTCAAACTAGCTGAGAAAGCTCTTCAGAAGAAGATGGTCAAAAGTAGCAAAAAGGGAAAGCATCAATTGCAACGAGCAAACCAAAAAAGCTCATAGTCCAAAGAAGAAAGAGTTTATTCTCTGATGAGAAGGAAGAAATTACTAATTCTTCTCTAAGATATGTTAAAGTATCTTCTTCTACAAAGACTACAGTTTCAATGCCAAAAGTAAAAGAGATAGTTTAATTATTTAAGAGCATGAAAGAGATTGGCTTCAAGAACTTGATATTCTTGTCGAAAATGAAGAACCAAGTTTTTTAGATGAATCAATGTTTTGGCTGATAGATCAGTCAACATGGAATATCTGAACTCCAGAATGGGAGCCAAATCTAAGGATAGAGCAAGAAAAAGAATCAGAGTCAGAGCAGAAGATGCAGCCAAGACCAAAACTAGAATGGGATACAAGATTAGAACCAAGGTATGACACATATCCTAACGAAGAAGAAGAAGATTATCTGATTGAAGAAAATTCATTCCAAGAACATACTGAAGATCTCAATCATGTAGATAGCTTAATTTCTAATCAGTCTTTAGATCAGTCTAGTTAGTGTCCAAAAGTCCTTTGTAAACCAATAATTAGTGTTAAATTAGAAGGTTTCAACAAAAGTTTATCTGCACTTTTAGATATACAATTAGTATTTCCCAAAGTCATGATTTTCCATCTATATATTGGGATAGCTAGCAGATTATAGTCAAAGGATTTGGCAATATCAGAACTATGCAAAACAAAGCTATTAATATCCTTGTACAAATAGATGACTTTAACTCTCTTTGTAATTTCTGGCAAAATAATAGTATAGATACTGATGTCCTCTTAGGTTGGGATTTTTTGAGTCAATTTGAACCATTTTCATTTCTTCGGATGGGGGTAATATTGGGAAACCACAGGAAAATCAAGTATATTAATCCTCCAGAAAAAGTTGAGTATGTACAAGTCATTGGAAGGTTTGATATGAATGGGAATCTTTCTCCTGAAGATCCTCAAGATTTTGCTATTCGGAAAATCAAAGATCTTCCTGAAGGATGTCAAAGAAATATTTTAGAAGATTATTTCTTCTATAATCCAACACTTATATTTCAGTACCAAGGATGGGGAGATATTCATGTTGTGTCAGGTATGAAGCAAATCCATATATATACATATATACATATATACATATATATATATACATATACATATACATACATATATATACATATACATATATATATATATATATATATGTATATATACATATATACGTATATATACACATATATATGTATATATATGTATATATGTATACACACACTCACATATATATACATAAATATATGTATATATATTGTGATAGGTCAAATTTATGTTCTAGAAAACAAACAGTAAGCAAAAGAGTGCAAAATAACACTAAAAACAACTTACACCTCAAGATTAACCTAGTTGGATTCAACAAAAAATAAAGACAATAAATAATTTTTTCTACCTTGTGTCGAATCGATCTTTTGGTTGGCCCTTCGATCTTCGGTGTTGTATGCTCCTTGAATGGCAAAAGATGCAAGCTATATGATGATATGAAGATGGATGCAAATGGGTGCAAGCATGAAAATGGCTAAGTATGGATTCTAGAAAAAAAATTGTAAGAGTTTGGCTATAATGCATGATCTCTCTAAAATGAGAGAAAATAGGAGGTATTTATAGAGATTTTAGAAATTTTTAGGGAAATGGATGGTCAAGATTGAGCCACCAAGATCAAGATGTAGGGCTAAGGTGAGTTGAGAACTCACAAGCCCTCACATCTTGACATGTGGCATGTGATATGGCTTAAAAAGGATGATGTGTACATGAGGTGGAAGGATAGTACATGATATGGAGGGAGTACAAAGTACTTTGAGATTGGGACAAGATCTCCTCATAAAGGAGGTACTTGTTTCCATGTGGGTGAGAGGACATATGGGGAATTAAAAATTCCTCAAATATTCTCATGGGGATGAAAGAAAGAATTTAAAATTCTTTTAAATGCATTGGGGGATTAAATGTGAATTAAAAATTCACATAGGGAATGGAGATGCCTTGTTCATAAAAATAAAAAATTTAATAAAGTTGACTTATGACAAATTACATGGAGTGATTAAGGTTTGTGCAAGTACTTGATTAGACTAATTAATGACATATTAGAAGAGGGTTGGATTTCACATGTGACTTGATGTGACAAGTCAAAGATCACATGGGGAAGAGAAAAATGAATTTAATATTCTTTGAAAGGATAAAAAGAATTAAAATTTTCTTGAATGGTTGATTAGGCTAGTTAATGAAGGATTAAATGAGGGTTATGTGGCTAAGAGATATTAGAGGCCAACTTGCAAAAGTTGGAGGATGTAACACATCCTAATCAAGGATTATGCATGTGCACACCCCTAATGATGAGATTAGAAGATAGATTATGATTAAATAAAAATGATGGAGGATGTGACATAAAAGGAATTAAATAAATGGCATATTTATTTAATTTATTTAATGAAATAAGGAAGATATTTAATTATTTAACTAGATACCTTAGGGATTAGAAGAACTTTAAAAGTATTAATTAAATAATAGTGATATTATTTAATTAATGCAGATAAGGGGATGTTTAAACATAAAGGGATAAATTTAAGTATCTAAATATATATATATATGCATATATGTATATATATACGCATATGTATATATATATGCATATATACATATGTATTTATATATGTATATACATATACATACATATATTTGTATACATATATATACATATACATGTTATATATGTATACATATGTATATGTATATGTATATGTATATACATATACATACAATATGTATGATATATATATGTATATATATATACACATATATGTATATATATACACACATATACAAATATATATGTATATGTATATGTATATGTATATGTATATGTATATGTATGTATGTATTTATATGTATATGTATGTATATGTATTTATATGTATATATATGTATATATATGCATGCACTCACAAAAATAAGTGACTTTTTAGAATCAACAAGAAGGTTGCATCCCAAATCACATAAAGACCAACCTCAATTCAAAATTTAGAGGGAAAATGGGCTCGGAAACTAGTGCAAAGTGCTAGTGTCTTGCCTCTAATTTTCCCTAAGGCAAGTGCTTATGATAAAGATCATAACAAAACTCATAAAAATAGACCCAAATGAGCACTAAACAGACATGGATAAAATCATACACAAGGTGAGGGCTAAACCTAATGCAAAATTGTAAGCAAATATGATTTTCGATGTTACATTTAGCTCCCACTTTAGTGGGTGTATGGTCTTATGTCCATACACTCGATAATGAATGAAGAAAATAAAAGAGCATCATGAAGGTAGAAAAACACCAAGTTGAAGGATGCAAATAAGCCCCTAGACTCGGGTCCCTAACAAGTAACCATTCTAACCACACACACAAGGCATGGATAAAACATATGAAAACATGCACCAAAGGGATACAAAATGCATACACAAAGCATACATGAAGTATACATAAGGCATACACAGAGCATATACAAAACGTACATAAAGCAGGGTATGGCATCTTTGAACTAACAAGATGTGATCTTGTTAGGAGCCATACAAAAAATAATTTCATAAGTCACAAGCTAGCAAAGTCTAGTATTTGCTAGGTTAACCATGAATAAGTGAAGACAACACAGGCAAGCAAAGTTTGATATTTGTTAGGTGAGCTCCATAACCAACAGATGAAAACATCACAGGCTAGTAAAGTCTTATATTTACTAGGTGAATTTCTTGTTGAAGATAATAGAGATTATAGGCCAAGAAAAATGTGTTTCCTATTGGGTAACCTTGATTAAAACATTGTACAGTGGCGAGCCAAAAAGGGGTCTTGCAAGAGCACAAACAATTTGATGATAGGAAAACAAAGTGAATCATAAGGTGAGATGTATGCCCCCATCTTAAAGTATTTGCTAATGCCAACTAGGAGAAATTTCCTTTAAGGTCGAAATAATGATACATTAGCAAGAGCGCACAAAACAACATAAGGGATCCAAGGATATGGGATCAATATAAAAGTATGATTTAATAATGTGAATTAATACTTCTTAAATTTTCATCATTCCCTAAATATAGTGGAACTACAAGTAAAAAGGAAGAAGAGCACATAAAAGAAAGAAACATAGACACTTTTGGGTCAATGTGGAGGAGACCTAAAAGTCACAATGCTTTGCATCATCCCTAAAAAAAGCAAACAAAAGCATTTACAACAAATAGGAGAATTATGATACAAATAGTGGTATGTGACAATATATTTGTTCTCTTCATATCCTTGTGGCTACAAAAGCAGCAAGGGTCATCCAAAGAGAACTAAATAAACATAAAGATAGACCAAGTAGCATGTTATGAGGATAATAATGCATGCTAGAAAATCACAAACAAACACACAAGGGTATCACACTTGCGACCCAAAGAAATGCATTTGCATCCCAATCTTTCTCATCGTAAAGAGATGGTGGGAAATATGCTAAAGGGACTATAGAAAGTGCAATATAAGGAGAGGCACCTAATTCCATACACAATGGATCACCTAGTAAAGAGGGATCATCACACATGCCCCTAAAAGATGAATTCACATAACACTCAAATATTGAGGATAAATCCAAATTCTTTTCCATAGAATTTATCATCAGATCTAAATCAGAATCTAAATAATCTATAATGGATGATATGGAAGTGCTATCGGTATAAGTGTGAGCACTATCAATCATAGAAGAAGATGAAGCACAAAGAGGGGGAATAAAATAATCTCTCAGACTCAATGGTAGTGGAGGTGGTGAGAGCTTAAGATTTTGGCTACGCCAAGAAAGGGAAGGCTCGGACTTAGGTGAGGAAGGCTCAATAGGACAAGGTAGTGGAACTGATAAAGGAATCAACTGCAAGGAAGAAGGATCATTAGATAAAGGTTCACCATCTACCATAGGTTGACAAGTCCTAACACGACATCATCCCCTGAATTATTTTGCATTATAATTTTTTCATGTAGGATTTGAAGCTTGTGTAGAGGGAACATAGGTGTTTCCCAACATTAATTCCTTTTCTTCCTTTATTCTAGGAACAAGAGGAGGAATGAAAGAAACCTCAAAAAGTTAGGAGACAACAAGAGGGGTAGGTGCCTGTACAATGAATTATTTTTCTCCAAATTCAAGAATAAAAATAATCCCCTTATAGCGAGGAGGAACAGATGGCACTCGGTGCTTGCCTTGTAGTCCTAGATAGTATGGTGAAGGTGGAACCGTACTGTAGACACCTGTCCTTAGGGGTCAAGGAAGGATACCTCATCCATAATATGATTTTTTCACTACCTCTGTAACAGGAAAAACTACATTCACACCCTTAGAGGATGAAGGAGCCTCAAGGGAAGTAGTTAGAGGAGGATTGGGAGAGCTAACAACTCAAACAACTGAGCAATCTGACTAGATTTGAACTTATGATAAGAGAGGAACAAATAATCCTCACGAGGCCGAATAGGCTTAGCTACCAAATTAGTCAAGTGAAAAGTTCTCACAAAGGATTAGAGGCTTAAACCCACTATGATTAATAGTGTACGCTTATCCTTCAAATGGAAGCTTTAGACACATGAACTATGGATGAGATTACTTTCATGGAAGTGAGCCATTGATGACCCAATTTTACATGAAATTGGTTCAAGGTTGGAATTATAGCAAAGGGTGCATCCAAGATTTTGGGTTTGACCTGTACACAAAGGATCAAGGCTCCTAGGATAGCATGGATGAAACCATCAAATTCTCTAACCAAGGCTTTTGATTTCTTGTACTTGTCTTGACATAATTCATGCATATAAATGAACTCTTCAATAACCACATTCACCAAGAAAAAAGTTTCAATGAGTACACCCCACATGGATTTATCATTTATTTTGGTGAGAATGTAGAGAGATCCATCAGGTGCATGAATAGAGGCATCATTGAGGTAATGGTAATATCAAGCTTAGGGACAACAGGCTCATGGCTAACATCTATCACAAAAACAACATGGTCAAAGCCTTAGATATCATGGTCTAGGATAGCTAAAGCAAGAATGGTATCTATAGACAACTCTATTAGGTTAGCGAAATAAGAAGGAAGTAGATCAAGGTAAAGATTTACAAATTTTGTTTAGGAGGATTTATGGACTTGAAACATAGAAAAATAGGTTCACCAAAATGAAACATAGAAATATAGGTGAACCAAATATGATTTGATGAGGGACCTATCTTTCTATATTCACTAGGAAATGAAATCCCCGTAAAGAATTTACCAACAACCCTTAGGTGAATCAACTCAACGTGAGAATATTTAAATATCCTTATGCTTGAGGATTGGGTCAAGTTCAAAAAACACTTTTGGGAGAAAAATTAAAAATGGAAAATAAACCTAATTATGCTAATTCAAACTTGAAACAGAAAGAGAAATCTCAATATTAATAGAAATAGAAAACTTACTCTAAATCTAAGAAGAGCATAATGATGTTTACTAGTCACCAAAAGTCACTTTCAGGATGCTTTCTGGGACTCATTCACCCATGGGAAAATTGGTCTTTTATCGAGGTTCTTCACCAACTTTTGGGAGCCTCTGATGCTGATATGTATCTTCTGATTTTTCCAGGTTTCAGTGTCAAAAAATCAGAAATCAAATATGTAGGTGAGATTCCATGATTTGATGGCAACTTTTACAACTTTGACAACTTTTCCAATTTGGCACTTCAAGAGGTCTTCAACATAAATCTGCAACACAAACATAAGAGAGAAAATTTATCTATTTTTGGTGAATGGGGGTTTGCCTTGATCAAACCCCGTTTTGGTAATTAAACCTTGGATTGAAATAAAACATGAAAGAAGGAATGATGAATGAACAATGTTGTGTTGCCACTCAACAAACCCTTGGATAAATATTTGAATGTAGATCTTAGAAGGTCTGCAACTTGCATGAAATGGCTTCAATGGATGTGGATCTTGATACTTGAATTGATACTTTGAATGCTTGACTTGATCTTGAAACCTACATCACAATTTTAGCTCCAAAAACATGCATGATGCAAGAAGAATTTGACATGATGATTGGATCTTGAATGCTGCAATAAATCTCTAATAATTCTACTCTTGAATGCTCTTGATCACCACCTTTGTTATATGAATGCTCTCATCAAAGTGCTCTTGAAGTTATCTTGAAATTGCTCTTGTAAATCTCTATAGGTGAAACTTAGAAAATAATCTTGCATTTATAGGTATGTATCCTTAATTTCTGGAAATTCAAATTTTATAAGCTGACATTGAAATATGGATTTGGGGACCTTAAAATACCACCAAAAACATATTTTAAATTTAGGTTCAAAGGCCTAGGAAGGACCCATTCGCCTATGGGAAAATGGGTCCCAGATCTCTATTCCTGGAACACACATTACTCAAGGTAAAGTGTTATGTGTTGGCATTAATTATTGTCAGGTTTCCCCTTTCAGAAAATATAATTTATTAGGCTTTTAAATGTAAAATAGGGCTTATTAAGGAATAATTAAGTCCAATTTAATTAAGAGGGCCCAAACAAAGTGTGAAGATGTAAAGGGATACATTTTTCAACACTGAATCAAGGCATTATTACGTCCATTTAATTAGGAGGGCCCAAACAAAGTGTGAAAATGTAAAGGGATACATTTTTCTACACTAGATTTAGCCCCCACTTTAGTGAGAGGATGACCTTGCGTCAAACTCACACCAAAGTAGATAATCAAGAGAGGTCTAGCTGTACAATTGTTGGAAAGATAAGATGACAATGATAAAGGAGGATGATCAAGCCCCCAAGATCTAAGATCTCATGGAAAAACTGACAAAGGCGCAAGGAGACACATGCCTATGTTAAGCATATATATGTAGCAATGACAAGATACTCAATCATACAATTTCAAAGACTCAAAGAGAGAAAGAAAAATAAAAAGGGATGGATCAAGCCTCGATTATTTTTCCAACTCGATGTGGATCAAGCCTTAGTTGTTTTTCCAAAAAAATTTACAAGTGAAACCCATTGGCCACTATTCAAACAACAATGCACGCTCACACGGGCTAGTGAAATCCATTGTCCACTAGGTGAGCCCCCAAAAGTGGCAAATGGGAGAATCTTATTAGGCTTCCATAACCATACCAAAGTTATACCTCCTGATAACTCCGATAAGGGACCACACAATATGAACTTCGAGCTTCATAAGGCTTAGCAAGTTGCATTATGCTAAACACTCATGAACAAACATGGCCCCATTATTAAGCAAGGTGTGTTATGCTTGGTGGCCATGAAAACAATTGTAACTTCAAGCTTCACAAAGTTAGTAATTTGTGTTATGCTAAACACTTTTGGTTATGCTAAACACTTATGAACAAAATGCAAATAGGATAAGACATGTTCAAAGGGGTTTTGCTTAGTTCATGTAAGGTCTCCTCTTAGGGAACATTGTGCCTAATGTCTCCAAGAGAGGACAAGTTGAGGATAAAATATTTGCAACTTAGGGAATTCAATCCGTAGCATCACCACTAAGAGGAATTCCATATGCCAAGAAAGGTTTCACTCTTGAAGGACATCACACCCAATGACACCACTAAGAAGAGGACACATCACATAAAGTAAGAATACCACACTGTAAAACATAAGATATAGTCAAAAAATTTAAAATGATAATGCCAATGTATGCCCCCACTTTAAGGAAATTGCTAAACACCATGTTGTGAGGAATTACTTTAAAATAGCAAATGTTAAATTCTAAACAAGACATGAAATATTATTTATAAAGCCCTATGTCAAGCATATTTTTCCAAATGAGGCTACATGATCATGAAAGAGGGGTTTCCCCCAAATGAAATCCAAAACACATAAGGGACCACAGATTTGGGGTCAGCATATGTCTTTGCTACAATGTTATTATAGAGCTCAGAAATTGTCATCATTCCCCAAATAACTCATGAAACTTGAAGAATGACACATAGAGAGTGAAAACAAAAAAAAGAGCTTTTGGATCAGTTCATGGAAGAGACCTAAATGTCTCAATGCCTTGTGTCATCCCCAAACGGAAAACACAAGACAAAAGAAAAAGGTAATTTTTTATGACATATAGAAGAATGTAGGTACAAATAGAGGAATGAAAATAAAGACGGGCTAAAGAGAACAATACGAGGGATCACATTATGCACATGCAATCACACAAAGAACATGAAAAGAAAAAAAATACAAGACTAGTAAGGCACATGTGATTCAACCTATAGCCAATCATCTGCATCTCAATCTTGTTCGGTATATGTGGAAGGTGGACAACTAGCCAAAGGGAAAACATCAAGTGCCAAACTAGGACAATCACCAAGTTCAACACATGGTGAATCACTCTTTGTAGGAGGATCATCACGGTTTTTATCATTTAAGCTCATTGAAGAGGAAAACAATGAATTCAACTCATTATGCACTTCCTCATCATTTTTTGCAATTTCATTATCATCCTCTAAGTTTATCACAACATAAGGTCTAATGATAATATCCATGGAAGGTGCTTGTTCTTGTTGTGATCAAGATATAGGATTTTCTTGTTGTGGCGAATGTGGAAAATCATCATACATTGTTTGACAAGTTGTTTTATTTTTATTTGTTGTTCCATGTTTTACTTGTAACAGGTGAACAATAGCATAACGTCTATGCCTACACTCTCTAGCATTTCAGTTTCTTTTTGTTCCATTTTCAAGTTGCGATTGTGTAAGGGTGGGGATTTATCAACTATTGGTATCTTTTCTTCCCTTAAGGGAGGAACAAAAGGAACCATGGGAGGTTGTTGAACCACTCTCTCTTTAGATTTATAAACTTGTTTGGTTATCTCATGGTCTCTTATATGAAATGGGTGAAGGATCTATCATGGATTGATCTTGGTTACTTGGAAGGGATTTTGGTTCAATCATGGTTTCATCAAGGATGGGAGGCTCGATCATGGGTTGAGGCATATTACTAAGGGATAACTTCGTTATGTGTTTTTCCTTAAACTTGTGATAAGATTTGAAAAAAAAGTCTTCACGAGGCCTAATAGGCTCCATAGGTTCGGCCCAAAATAAATCCAATGAGAAATTCCCACAGGAGGACACAAGATTAAAGCCACTATGGTGCACAGTAAATATCTCATTGCCAAATGGAAATTTTAAGCATTTATGCACTACTTATGGAGCGAATTTCATGGAGCGAAGCCATGGGTAGCCTAACTTCACACGAAATTGGTCCAACGATGGGGTGATGGAAAATGAGACACTTAATTTTTTTGGTCCAAATTTTAGAGGAAGAGTTATTGAACCTATCATAGGGCAAGCAAAACCATTATGTGTTTTGATCCATGCTTTCAATTGGTCATAAGTATCTTGATAAAGCTCGTGCACAAATAAAAATTATTCATTTATCACATTCTCTACACAGAAGGGATCAATTAATAACCCATTAGAAGGTTTTTCATTGATTCTTCCATCTATGTAAAGAGGACCATCGGGTGCATATTTGTTTATGTCATGTCGTGAGAAAGCAATGTCAAGGGGCATTTTGGTTAGGCCCTTACGAGGTTGAACTTCAATGAATTTGACCAAAGGGTTTATAGGATACTTTTTTATGTGATCATTAATCATGTAAGAGATACTACACAAGATTGCTATTCCTTGTTCATATTTAAGCATTTTCGTCATGTTGTATATGACAAGAATCATAGTACCAACAATATGCTCAAAACTTAGAAAGTTTTGCAATTTCTCGAAATCTTCATTCATTCTTCTTAGGTTCTCTTAAGGGACATTAGCAACCATTGTGTCAACATCATTCACATTGGTTGTGGGTAAGGATGTCATGGGAAATGAAGTGTCAAGGGTATGGTTCATAATGGGTTGACTAGTGTCAACACTATGAGTGAAAGAGTTAGAAAACCCAACATCCACGACGAGTGATGTATCACGAGATGACATGAGTCTTGAACTACGTCTCATGACAATATTGACAATGGGACACCAAGTTGTGAAGCTCATACAAGTTTCACAAACCCAAGGTGTACCCAAAATGGAGAATAGGTAAAATGCAATAAAATACCCTAGAACATAAAGTGCAATGTAAGTATGTAAAAGCAATTTATAGATTTTAAACAATATAACTTTTTTATTACAATATGTAAAAATCTGAAAAAATGATGCAAATTTGAATTCAAATAATGTAGTGAATTTGACAAATTAACCTTAATATGAACAATTTCAGCAAACAAAAATTCTAGAAACTAAAACAACAAATTGAAGGTAGGAATACATAATACAAAAATAGTGTTTTTGATGCCCAAAAATGCAGAAAAAGCCCTAATCAAAGACTCATTCGCCCATGGGCGAATCGATCTTGCTTCAGGGTTTTTAAAAATTAATTTATAGATTTCTAAGTTGATTTTTATGCTTTCAAATTCTAGGTTCAAATAGTTGGTTACAGTTTTAGATTTTTGGAAAATCGGGTCTAAATGCAAGTGCAAAATGATGCTAAATGACCAGCAAAAAGACCTAATTTGAGATGCAATTTTGATTCACTTTTCTGATGTAAATGATTGATCGTGCAATGTTATGTAAACACTATGTAAGATAATTGATATTTTTGAATTTTCCAGACTTTAAACAATGCAAAAATGCAAATCTAAAACCCTAAATAAGATGCAAACTAATGCAAGTAAACAACCCTAAATGAGATGGAAATTAATGCAATGCAATGCAAAGTTATGCAAATCCTAGATCTAAGGTTGCAAATAGACTCCAAAATTAGAAAGTTATGATGCTCAAATGTTGGGTTCACCAAAATGAAATGTAGAAAAATAGGTTCACCAAATATGGTGTGATGAGGGACATATCTTTCTATATTCATTAGGAAACGAGATCCCCACAAAGAATTGACTACAACCCTTAGGTGCATCAACTCAATGTAAGAATCTTCAAATTTCCTCATGCTTGAGGATGGGGGTCAAGTTCAAACAACACTTTTAGGAGAAAAACTAAAAATAGCAAATCAACCTAATTATGCTAATTCAAACTTAAAACAAGATAAAGCTCGATATTAAAAGAAAAAAAAACTTACTGTAGATTTGAGAATGGTAGAATGATGTTTACCAGTCACCAAAAGTCACTTTCAGGAGGTTGTCTGGGACTCATTCGCCCATGGATGAATGGAGCTTTTGTCAGGGTTTTTCAACAACTTTTGGGAGCCTCTAATGTTGATCTGTAGCTTATGATTTTTCTAGGTTTCAGTGTCAGAAAGTGAGAAATCAGATCTGTAGGTGATATTTTGTGATTTGATGACAACTTTTGCAACTTTTACAACTTTTCCAATCTTGCACTTCAAGAGGTCTTCAATCCTTCTTCAACCTAAATCTACAACACAAACACAAGAGAGAAAATTTGTTTGTTTTTGGTGAATGGGGGTTTGCCTTGGTCAAACCCCATTTTGGTAATTAAACCTTGGATTGAAATAAAGCATGAAAGAAGGAATGATGAATGAACAATGTTGTGTTACCACTCAACAAACCCTAGGATAAATATGTGAATGTAGATCTTAGGAGGTCTACAACTTGCATGAAATGGCTTCAATGGATGTGGATCTTGATACTTGAATTGATACTTTCAATGCTTGACTTGATCTTGAAACCTACATCGCAATGTTAGCTCCAAAAACATGCATGATGCAAGAAGACTTTGACATGATGATCAAATCTTGAATGTTGCAATAAATCTCTGATAATTCTGCTCTTGATCATCAACTTTTCTATAGGAATGCTCTCATAAAATTTCTCGAAGTTCTCTTGAAATTGCTCTTGTAAATCTCTCTAGGTGAAACTTAGAAAATGACCTTGTATTTATGGGTATGTATCCTTAATTTCCTGAAATTCAAATATTACAAGCCGACATGGAAATATGGATTTGGGGACCTTAAAATACCACCAAAAACATTTTTCAAATTTAGGTTCAAAGGCCTAGGGAGGACCCCTTCTCCCATGGGCGAATGGGTCCCAGGTCCCTATTCCTGGAACACACATTACTCAAGGTAAAGTGTTATGTGTTGGCATTAATTATTTTCGGATGGTTTCCCCTTTTGGAAAATATAATTTATTAGGATTGTAAATGTAAAATAGGGCTTATTAAGGCATGATTAAGTCCAATTTAATTAAGAGGTCCTAAACAAAGTGAAGAGGTAAAGGGATACATTTTTCAACACTGAATTAAGGCATTATTAAGTCCATTTAATTAGGAGGGCCCAAACAAAGTGTTAAAATGTAAAGGGATACATTTGTCTACACTACAAGACTTATTCCATTTATCGTTCACACTAGACACCTAGATGACGTTAGAATCAATGAGGTCTTCCACTTGATGCTTAATATGTATACATCACTCAGTATCATGGCCAGACATATGATGATATTGACAAAAGGCCTTCGGGTCAAATGGAGGAAAAATTTTAGAGGTATCTACAAGATAGATAGGAGGAAGCTAGATTAGGTTATTATTAATCAGTTGTAACATAATTGAATGTAAGGATTCATAATGCTAGGAAAAATGTCAAGCTCTCGATTTATAATGATAAGGGGTCATAGAAAAAGGTGTTATGACCGTAATTTATGATTGAATATTATTAGAAGAAGGAGCATTAAATTTGATGAAGTTTTTATTTTTCTTTTTAAAAGATTAAAATTTAGAAGCAACGACTTTGGATTGACTAATAGGATCCGATGAAGAGGAACTCTCATATTGACCAATTTCTAGTTGATAGTCACAAAGATTCATGCAAAGATGTGTGAAAGAGGATATCACATTAACAAGATTGTATTCCTAATGTGTGGTTGTAATTTTCTAATGAAAACTTGCTGCACATCAACATCCAAGAGAAAGTATGATATTTGAGTGAATAGGGCTTGATAATGCCCTATAAAATCAGTCACTTTCTCCTTTACTCCCTACTTATAATGAACCAAATTAGTCAAAGTGACCTAAGGTCCAATGTTCTCCTAAAAGTGTTGTAAAAAGTGATTGACAAATTGAGAGAAATAATTGATTGAATTATTAGGTATAGAGAAAAACCAATCCAAGGTCATGGCTTTCAATGATTGAGGAAAGATTTTTGCAATAAGAGTGCCTTCAAAGATAAAATCATTGTACAAAGAAGTAAAGGCCAATACATGGTTGTTAGGATCTCCCTTCCCATTATATTCTCAAAAAGGGGTATCTCTATGTTTGATGGAATATGTGTTTTTAATATATGGCATAAGATAATAGAATACAAGCACAATATAGTGGAATGGTAGGATGGGATTAATTTTGACTCATAGTTATTATTTGTTGTTGTAAAGATGTGATATTTTGTAAAAGTTGCTTTATGGCAGGATTAGAGGGTGATATTGCAAAAAGTGGAGGGATATGTGTACTTTGGATTAAATTATGATATACATTAAATCGAGATGATTGACTCACAAAGTGTTGGGAAACTATAAGAGGGACATCTTGAGAAGTGTCGGGAATATTAAAAGAAGGTGGTATAATACCACTAAAAAATCCAAAACTAAGGTTAGTACTGTTACTATTTAGCATTGCGGTAGATACAAAAAAATAAGTGAATATAGATATAAATGATGTATGTATAGGTATCGAGACCTTTTTTTTTTTGTGGATCTAACGAATCGTATAATGAAGAGTCTTTGTGTAGCTAGTTATCGGCATAATGTTTGTATCCACTATGTGAGTTATACCACGTAAGACTTCCACACCTTTAGGGTCACTAAGAAAAAACTTCCTAAGGTACTCTATAAGAGGAATTATGTAAAGGGATATCTTTGGGTTTGGGCATTTTCCATGGCAGCTCAATGTAAATCTTTTTTGCACTTAATACAATACTATTTATGTACCAAGAAAAACAATGGAAAGTTGTGCCAAAATTTGTAATTTTGATCTTGATGAGCTTAGATGATAGCTAGTTTTTTTTCATTAAGTTCATGAATTTTAGTATTTCAATCTTCCAAGCTCATATACAATCCTAAAGACTTATACATCTTTTATATATTTCATGCATCTTAATCCAGACTTTAGTATGTGGAAATATAATAATGATATGATGGTATTTGTATGTGTGGATGTATGAATGTTCATGAAACTCAATATGATTCTATACTTCATTTATGATTATTAACGATGTGTATTTTTTAGGATGAAACTAACCTTTTGCAACTAAGGATAACTATAACCCACAACAACTAGATTTATAAACTGCAACCAGTTGCAAGGGCGAAACCAAAACACTTGAAATGTGATAACTCTAGGAAGGAATGAAGATGACCATTGGATGGTCAAACTGTGAATCACCACCAACACCAAATAATATGATAGGAAGGAGTCTAATATGATTAGGAAAGCTTGATGGCATGATATTTTGCATAGAGTACATCTATGTCATACTGTTAAGGCGAAGTTATAGTTTGAATTCTCTTCTTTTGTCTTTTTCAATTATGTTTATCAGTTACATAGACTAGTAATCTCCCTATTCTTGAGGGAGAGTGGATGTATGCATTTATGTTCTATTTTTAGTCCTTGTGTGAATAAAACTCCTCTCACACCTATATATTAAGATCAGTGGTTGAGGAACAAATATAGTTTTTTAGTTCTAGTTGTTGATTGTTTTACCAAACAATACTTCATTGCTATTAGTTTTATATTATTTAGTTGTAATGGATATGTATCTCTGAATGGGAAATCCTCTGAAGATTCTTGTCAGACTATAATAAGTTTAGTTCTTATGCAATAAACAATTCAAGCAAGGGCCACTCGAGGTATTGTCAATCCATCTTATTATCTACATTAGATTAGATATTATATTGTTGTATCCACTTATTTGAATTCTCACTTGTATGTATGTGAATTCCATGAATGATGTACTATAGCATGAAGTATATTCTATAACATTATTTTGAGTTAGTCTTCAGAGAAGTTAGGAGTCAAAAGTTAGTAGTGTTAGTTAATTGCAAGTTCAGATTTGGTAGTTAGCAGATATAGTAGAAGGTACTCATAGCATAAGCAACAGATTCATGTTATTTCCCCTATTTTGTAATTTGATAGTTTACTTTCCATTCCATCCTGTATAGTTTTCATTACATGTGTGACCACCTATGTTTCATCGTTATAGGGAATAGTTAGGATCCTTGAATACACATATAGGGCCAGCACTATCAAAAGATTACAATCTTTGGTTGATAAATTAATGAAGCCTTTGTGAGGGTTTGGTGAATTGTTCAATTAAGAACAATATCCTTTGAATGATGTGTCCACTCATGAACACCAAATTGGTTGAACATTGTAAAGGCCTTACATTTTTGGCATCGTTGTTAAGGATAATGCTACATTCAAGATTCTCTTGTGTAATTTCAAGCTTTCATAGTTTAGTGTTTTTGCTTTCAGCATTAAGGTAATTAGGTTTTAACTCACCAACAACAACATGCTTTACTAAAAATGTGTAGAAACCATTGATCTAAAGAGTCATAATCATTGTATACGAAGGCAACAAGATGCTTTGGGAAGATTTATCCCCACATCACACGAATCATTAGAGGATACTGGAGGAAAAAGTGAAGAGAGAAGGGGTATTCTTGAAGAAGAATCATCCCTAACACCATTACCCACACCATATACAAAGGAGACTTCCCACATACACATCAGCATCATGGTTGATGTTGCATTTGAAGACCCACCAAAGCATGTAACCTTTGAGTTCCCCATTTCCAACTAGGAGAAGCAACTACTTTGAAGAACATACCTCCTTCAACATTACCTGTCTTCTATGGCTTGGTCACTGAGGATCCAAATATACATTCCTTTTTGAGTTTGATGTGCTATGCAAAAGTTATGATTATACCACACATGCACATAAGATTAGGTTGTTTCTAGCAACACTAAAGGATTTTGATCTGAGATGGTTTATGGGTTTGGGAAGAGATGTTCTAAAGTGGAATTCCATGAAGAAAAAGTTCCTAGAAAAGCACCAAGATTACTATAGAGGCATAGATAGAAAGAGGGATGACATCTTTAGGATATCACAAAAGGAAGATGAATCCTTAGAAGACTATGTGGAGAGGTTTCAGTTATGGCTTAAGAAATCCCACCAAAATAGACTCTTTGATGAATCCTTAAAGTTGATATTCTTTAGAGGGATTAATGAGGATTGCATGGATGACTTAACCTCATTAGGTAAGGAGATATCTCACAGGAACCATTTGAAGAAATTTGCAAAGCATGCAAGAACTATTCAAATTCTTTTACCAAGAAGGTTAGAGGAGACAAGACATCTTCCATCAACAAGTCACCTAATGGGTCTCTAGAATAGAGCTAAGAAATCTTATGTCAAATATGGAGGATATCATCATCCACTTGGCTACACAATTAGACACCCTCCATGTGAAAAAGAAGCAAGAAAAGGTAGAAGCAACCCTTATAGAATATTGCCCACATTGTAGACAGAGAAAGACTAATTACAAGTGCAAGAGGGTGGCAAGTATATCTGAAGATAAGAAAGGGAAATCAAAATTTCATGCACTAGAAGGTGAAGATGGATAAGTATTCTACATAGCTCAAAGGAAACCATGGTAGCCAAGACAAGGATGCCCCAAGACCCTTTGAATTATAACATGTAATTTTTTTGCAACAATGCAAATTTTCTTAGTTGGGACCCTCAATCTTGGGCCACTATGCAAAACCAACAATGGTCAATGCTTCAATCCAATTGGAATCAACAACAACAAAACATGTGGCCACCATAAAAGTACAAAGGATCTAACTATAATTCTCAATGACCACCCCAACAAAATCAATGGTAACCTCAGTGGAAACAAGGTCAGTAGTGGTAAAATCAAAACATGAATTATCAGTAACCATAGCATCCCTTGTAGCCACAACAGCAAGCCATTATGCCAAACCCAACAAATCCAACACCACAACCACCTAGAGCACCTTAGTTTCCAGTACAAACTACACCTAACCCCAATAACAAGTTTGTTCAATGAACTTATACTAATGAAGCTATTCAATACCCTACTTATGGGATTAAGGTGAGGGATGTTGGCTGATGAGGAACTCTCAACAAAGACCTTGGACACACAACCTAAGGAACTTGATTCAAACCAGGTTAACCCAACCAATCTAAGTCCATACCTCCATTCCCTGAGAGATTAGCAATTCAAATACATTAAACACAAGTTGCAACTGATATGTTGAGACAACTCAAGGATGTTTGCATCATAATACCCCTTATCCAGGCCATTAAGGAACTTCCTATTCATACTAAAATAGAAAGAGAGATATACCTCAAAAAGCCAGGTAGGAAGCAAAAAGACCCTCAAATTGTACATGTCTTAGGACAACTTGCAGACATTATGTTGGGAAACGTAATTGTCCCCAAGTATGCAGATCCTAGGAGCCCTGTAGTTGATGTCAAAAAAAATGACACACTCATTAAGAACACCCTAATTGACTTAGGATAAATTAATAGTGTAATGACCAAAGAGACCATGAAAATATTACAATTAATAGAACTCAGACCTACACCTACTATTCTACAGTTGGCAAATAGGTTCGCAGTTAAACTTGAAGGTATTATTGAAGACTTAGTGATTACGTTGGATTTCCCGAGATTACCCTACAGACTTGATGGCATTGCAACCTAAAGCTAATCTTTCAAGTTATCCCATAATATTAGGGAGACCTTGGTTAGAAACAACAGATGCCTTCATAGGTTGCAGGTATGGGAATATGATCATTTCCAATGGAAATGTGACTAAGAAATTAGTCCTTTATCCACCAATCCAACCACATGAGCTAGAAAAAAACTATTTGGCCTGCCCTAGATGAGGAAGATCAGTACTCCTTACAAGCCCCGATGACTATTAAATGCAACCCCTTGTTAGAAAACCAAGATGAAGATGACTTGATAGAAAACATCATGTAAAACAACTATGGTAGGGACCCGCAACATCATGACTATCTAACATATTTGTAGGATCCTCTACAAAATATGATCCTTGCTAATTCATTTGAGTCAGTTTCCCAAATTTTCCATACTTTGTTACCACACTGATGTGTTCCAAACACAATATGACTTGACATTTCATCTATTCAAACATCATCCTTGACTTTAGAGATAATTTAAAGTAAAACATTAAATGTTAACAATCAATTAACTTATATACATCAAACCTCACTGATGAATGTACATGCAATAGCCTTTGCATGGGATTACCATGACATGAAGGGGATAGACCCAACATTATGAATGCATAGGATTTACATCAATGATAGTTTCAAACCGGTTAGACAACCCCAAAGGAGGATGGACCCTATAGTCTGTGATATAGTTAAATCAGAATTGCAAAAATTGTTTGATGTAGGATTCATTTATCCCATCTCTAATAGTCAGTGGGTGTCACCCCTAGTAATTGTTCCTAAGAAATGAGGGAAATGGAGAGTATGTGTAGACTACCATGAATTTAATGTTGCAACTAGAAAGGACCACTTTCCACTCCTATACATTGACCAAGTACTTGATTCATTAGTAGGAAAGAAGTATTTTTCCTTTTTGGATGGATTTAGTGGCTACAATAAAATTAAGATAGCCCCAAAAGACCAAGATATGACAAATTTCACATGTCCTTATGGTACATATGCTTATTATGTCTTTCCATTTGGGCTATGCAATGCACCAACCACCTTCCAGAGGGTAGTGTTGAGCATATTCTTAGACTTTGCACATGATTCCATGGAGGTTTACATGAATGATTTCACAACTTATGGAAATACCTATGATGAAGCACTTGGAAATTTGGAGAAGGTACTAAAGAGGTGTCAAGAAAATAACTTGTCCCCGAGTCATGAGAAATGCTACATGATGATGGCCAAGGGGATTGTATTAGGACATTTTGTGTCTAATGAAGGAATTTGAGTAGACCCTGACAAAATTGAGGTGATATCAATACTCCATATGCCTCAAATAAAAAAGGATGTTAGAAGCTTCCTTGGATATGTTGGGTATTACAGGAGATTCATCCAAGACTTTAGAAGACTTGTAGCCCCACTATTTTTCTTACTATCAAAAGATGTTGAATTTGAATAGATAATTGCTTGTCAACATTCCTTTGAAGCACTCAAGGCAGCATTAACCAAAACCCCTATCTTGAGAGGACCAAATTGGAGCTTACCTTTACATATCCATACAAATGCTTTTGATTTTGCAATAGTGCACTTGGACACAAGGAAGGAAACAAAGAGGATGCCATATCTGACATCAGCAAAAATCTTCAAGGGCATAACTCAACTATATAGTGATAGAGAAGGAGATGTTGATAGTAGTTTATGCACTAAACAAATTCAAACATTACATTACAAGGTATTTAGTGTCCATACACAATGGCCATGCAACAATTAGGTATCTCATGAACAAACTAGTGGTTGGTGACAATATTTTTAGGTGGTTACTATTACTTTGAGAATTTGACATTACTATTGTGGATAAGCTAGGTAAAGCAAATGTAGTGGAACATTTTCTATCTAGACTACCAACCAAATCATTATAAGATGTTTTTGATGACTCATTCCCATATGAGAATTTATTTTCTCTATCTCTACATACACCTTGGTATGTAGATATTGCCAACTATCTTGTAGTAGGATAGACACCACCCTGTTTCTCCCCAAGGGAAAAGAGGTAGTTAGTTCACAAGAGTTTTCCATACTCATGGATAGTTGGATACTTATTCTACATAGGCCTATACAACATAATATGAAGATGCATCCAAGAAGATGAAGTATATGATATCCTCAAAGTATGCCATGATGAACCCTATAGGGGACACTTTGTAGTAAAGATGATAGCTCTTGAAATTCTCAATACTAGCTATTATTGGCCAACTCTTCATTAAGATGCAATGAAATATACTAGGAGTTGTGATAGATGTAAAAGAATGGGAAGACTAACAAAAATAGATGAAATGCCATTACTGCCACAATTAACAATAGCACCATTTGAAAAATGGGGAATGGACTTTATTGGCTCCATTTCACTAAAATCAAACAATAAAGAGTACATTTTGGTCTACACATATTACCTTACTAAATGGGTAGAGGTTAAGGCTTTACAATTTGCAATGGATGGGAATGTGGCAAAGTTTCTCTATGAAGACATATTCATAAGATATGGAGTTCCATGAAAAATTGTCATAGACAAAGGACCCCAGTTTACATCAAATCTTATCACTAAATCGGTTCAAGAATATGAGATCAAAAATAGGAAGTCTACACCTTATCACCCTCAAGTAAATGGGCAAGTGGAAGTCACCAATAGGGAAATTGAAAACATCCTCACAAAAAAGTGCAAATTCATAGAAAGGATTGGGCAACCAGATTGCTTGAGGCAGTTTGGGCTTATAGAACAACTTGGAATACTACAATAGGCTTTACACCATATGAACTAGTGTATGGTAAGTGTGATATCCAAAATGTCTAACCTATTCTAAACAATTAAAATGCAATGGAAAAACATAAGGAAACACCTCAAGATTAGCTTAAGAAATTTGTAAGTGCAAAGAGGAAAGTGTAAAATGATGACAAATGGATATACCTCCTTTCTTGCAGCTGAAAATCCTTGGTTGGCCCTTGATTATGATTGATTTGTATGCTCCTTGATGGCTCTTGATATGGCTAAATTCAAGTCTTGACTATATGCTTGAATGTAGATGCAAATGGATGAAAGTTGATGGCTAGATGAGTGCACAAAATGGTAGCATTTAGTTGCAAAATGGCTAAGTGTTAAAAATGCCTTAGAGGAAGGGGTATTTATAGAGAAAATTGAGTTGGAATTTATCCAACAAGGCCAAGATGAAGGGCTAAGGTGAGTTGAGGACTCACAAGCCCTCACATCTTGACATGTGGATTGTGAAGTGGATAAAGGTAGGATGATGTGTAGGTGATGTGTAAGAGAGGTACATGATGTGGAGGAAAGACAAGTACCTTCCAAGTACCTTGGGGAGTGAGAAGATTTCTTTAAAAAGGAACTTCTTATCCCCAAGTGGGAGTGACAATGACACTTGAAGAATTTTGGAATTTCTCAAAAATCTCCATGGGAAAAGAGAAAGAGGTTGGAGAAATAAATGTGTATTAAAAATTCACATTCATAGGAGAATCTAATGGATAAGGGAGGGTCTCCAAAAAGGTGGGAATTGGTCACATGTGCATGAGGTGACATATCAAAAATTCTAGAAGCCTTGGAAAGATAAAATGTGAATAAAAAATTCACATGGGGATGAGAGAGACATAGGGTGAATAAATGAGAATTAAAAATTCTCATGGGAAAGAGGGTCAATGCCCAAAAAGGAAAAATGGAAAGATTGACTAAAAAGTGGTTCTAAAAGTGGTTAATGATTTTGATTAAAGTTGTGCAAATACTTGATTATGATAATTAATGGAAGATTAGAGACAAGTGGCAAATGTAGGAGGATGTGACATTAATCCTTGATTAAGAGGATGCACACCCTAAATATGAATTAATTAAATTAATTCAAATTAGAGATGGATTATGGAGGATGTGACAAGGAGGGGGAAAAGAAGAATTTTAAATTGATTTTAATTCAAAAGATTAGAATGATTAAATTAAATAAATTGGTGTATTTATTTAATTTAGAGAGGATAAAGGCACCAGATAAAGTGTTTAATTATTAAATTAAATACTTTAAGAGTCTTATGTGGGAAGTGCAATATTAATTAAATAAATTAATATTGACAAAGTTGATGAATAAAGAGATAAATTTGATCATATGGAAGTGATCAAATTTGGGCGTCTACAGTAAGAAAGCAATACTTCCTATAAAATTTGAGTATAAAATATTGAGACAATAGTTAGATTGGGCATGGATTTATCAACAACACAACAGGAGAAATTACATAACTTGAATGCCCCGGATGAAATCAGAATGGAAGCCATACACCACACTAAAGTTGTCCAAAATCAAATAATCCATTCACATGATCAATTTTAATAAGACAAATGAATTCAATACATGTGATTGGGATCTCCTTTATGACTCCAGATATAAAGATTACAAAGGAAAATTGCAAACCAAATGGCTTGGACCATATGAGATAAAGCAAGTATTTCCTAATGGAGTAGTACAACTATAGAAATTTGATGAAGGTTCTCATTTCTAGTTAACAGACACATATTGAAGCTTTATAAGAAACCATTGAGGAAGGATATATTTCTTCTTACATTACAACAACAATTTGAACTCACAATTGAAAATTCAACAACAGAGATAACCAGTTCTACAAATGAATTAGTAGATGAGCTACATAGTTTTCCTAGTGATGTTCCACATGTATAATTTTCTCACACATTTCACATGCACACACTACATATGTGACAATTAGCAATATTCATTTTTTGTGACAATCGTAGAAGCAACAGGGACTTGTAGCATCATGCCTCTAGGTGAAAAATTTATAGAAGGGACCTATTACTGCATGAGCCTGAAGCACTTGTCTGTCAATCATTTCATATTACCATCCACATTAATTACATATCTATCACTTCATTACCTATCCTTTCATACATGCAACCGTACATATTCCATTTCCATTATGTACACCTTATTGCATCCATTCACACATAGTAATCCTACAACCTTTATCAATTATAACGTCACATACAATTAATCTCACATCACCTATTTTGTATACTCTATGGCCTTTTCATTCCATAATTTTTCACGTGTCACTTATATGCTATCATTCATTTCAAATTACCACTACAAAAAATTCATTGCAATCACGACAAGTCACTTCAAATCACGCTGCATGCGGTCATCAATTACTTCACATGATTTGAATTTAATTTCAACCAATTTCTACAGGTATACTACACATTAACTTAACATAATTAACATAGTTTATTATTGATTTTTTTGTATGTTTAAAGTTCATTCGTGCATGCTACATATCTTAATTAATTTTCCGCTACTTTTCATATTACCTTCTGCCAAAACCATAACCACTAAGTGAGGACACTTAGTATCTTTAGTTGGGGGAGGGGTATTCCTTAGTTTTCTTAGTTTTAAAAACTCTCTACAAAACCTTTCTATTGTTTTCCTCCATTTTCAAAAGACACAAAGTTTAGAGGAGAGAAATGGGTTCTCAACAGCTAAATTGAAATGTACATTTGAACATAACAACATTCTAGCACAATAGAAGTCATTAATTACGGTGGTGAAATAAGAACAAGGCAGAATTGAGGAGTTCAATTACTAAAGCATACCATGGGAGGTGATATAATATGCAAAGAGCCAGCGACATATGACCAATTGTTGGAGGACAAGCTAGTTTTGCACATTTTCCATCAAGCTAGTTGGTTACAATATTTTTTGATGCTCATAGAACTTAATGAGGTTATGACCCAACAATTTGCAGCGACATTACAAAATGATGAAGCAGTTGTTAGGGGCTCAAGGTACTAAAAATATTGTCTTTACCTTGGATTTGGGCTTCAGTTGCTTCTTATGTATTTAAGTATTTGACATGTGATGACAGACAATCTTTATTATACATAGTTCATTTTAAATTGTTAAGTCATCTTCACCATGGTAGGCATGTAAATGTTCCTAATTTCTTGTATAATTTGTTAAAGAGGATGTAGTCTAAGTACAAGAAGAAATGATTAAATACAACATTGCCTCATTTTTGTTTGGTTACACTGTTGATAAAGAGGAGTCTTAGGACTCAATTTCCAAATGTTCCTTGGGATTTTTTTCTTAATTGTAACAATATCAATAGTATCCTTGAAGAACCTACTATTCCAAAAATAATGGAAGAACCTATTGTTCCAAAAATGGAAATGCCCTTTGGCTCCCTTGCTAAGTCACCTACCTATAGCAAGGGAGAGCCAGAGGAGCAGGGCTTGCAGGAAACACAACCTGCAGCCTCTATTGAGTAGCCCACACAACCCAAAAATCATAAAAGGAAAGAAAAGGAAAAGTGGAGCCTCTTCTACATCTTCAAAAGGGAAGAAGATACCAACACAACCTAAGAGGTGATCACATCACCTAAAGAGAAAATGGTCCATGATAGGATCAATTAAAAAGCAGGAGAAGGATGTTGTAATGGTAGAAATAGATAACGATTTAGAGGAGAATTCCTCTAGTGATAAGGTAAAGACACTTGCTAGATAGCCTTGGTATTTTACTAGTACCTCTGAATTTGATTTAGAGGATATTTTTCGTGGCAAAGAAAATGAGAAGGAGATCCCCAAGAAGCCCTATTTTAGAGGGTTTTGAATACACAGGTGCAGCAATGGATGAACAGTTTTTGGAAAGAAAAAAAAGATGATGAAATTTTTATTGAATAAAGAAATATCAACAAAGAGTTGTAGGAAGCAATGGAAAGAATGAAACAATTGGAAGAATTGTTAAAAAATTATCAGCAAAAGCATAGTGATTAGGATTCTAGGATCAAAGAATTGGAGGAGAAGTTCTATAAAAGTTTGAGCATGGGTCTAAATTGGAGGTACTTGCATAGCTTGCTATGGTTGAAGTAGGAAACAAAGAACTAGTATTTCAAGGCCCAATTCCTCGAGTCAAAACCCCCACTAGGCCAACTATGGTGTCCTTGGGTGTTGAATTATGGAAAATAATTGAAGAATTATCTCAAAAGAAGAAGGAATGGGAGTAAGAAAAAGTGAATTAATATTCAATCACACCAGGGCACTTGAATAGTAAGAGACAAAAGTGAAAAAGTTGAAAGTAAAAATTGAGATGATGGTAGATAAAACATCATGGTTGCTAAAATGTAGGCCACCTACAAGGATTTATGCATTGTTTCTATAGGAAAAATATTTGTGTTTTCAATTTAGCCAGTTGATTAATGATTTTCTTATTTCCATGAATAGGAAATTTGTGTTTTTAGATACTTTCTTCAATTTTACACCAGACATGCAGGACTAGTTATGTGAGTTCTACTTACATAATTATGTTCTCCAAGATGAGACTAAATGGAATCCACTGATGTTTGTGGGAGACCTTCAAATAAGAGTTTGGGTCTCCTACATTAGGAATGAGCACCAAAGGGAACAATTCTATAGGGGTACCAAGAAACAAAAAAATGCATTTCCCTACATCTCAGAAAATAATCAATGAATCCAATGTGGTCATTAATTAATGGTTGAAACTCCTAGATTATAATGGAGTTGAGGAAATATTAATGAATTGCAAGAAACAAGACTATACAAGAGCAAAAAACCTAGTAGCAGGAACCCTTCATGAAACCTTCTAGTTTATACAAAGGAGATGGGAAGAGCTTTCACCTAAATTAAGAAAAAAGGAGCCATATTCTCTCTATAACTATGTAGCCATGACTCATAGATCTCACAAGTACATTGACCTTGCACGGAAAAATGGAGTGGCTTGGTTTCCACTTGTCTTTCATCCTCCCATACTCCTATTTCTTGTACCACATTGGATAGGGAGGAAGAGAGGGGGGAGAAGTAGAAGAAAAGAGAAGGTTGGCAAAGATTTCATATCAGAAGGGCTACTATCTAAAGCAGATAAAGGGAGTTGACATTATGATAGATCTCAAAGAAATAACCTTGCAGTACAACCTCCAACATTGAAAGTTGCTTGAGGACAAGAAAAAGGCTTAGTTGGGGCGAATGATGAGCTTAGATAATAGCTAATTTTATTTCATTAAGTTCATGATTTTTAGTATTTCAACCTGCCAAGTTCACAAACAATCCTAAAGACATACATCTTTTATATCTTTCATGCATCTTAAACCAAACTTTAGTATGTGGAAATATAGGTATGGTATGATGGTATTTGTATGTGTGGATGTATGAATATTCGTGAAATTTAATATAATTCTATTCTTGATTTATGATTGTTAATGATGTGTATGCTTTAGGATGAAACTAAGTTTTTGCAGCTAATAAGAACCGTAACTCGCAATAATTGGATTTATAGCCCACAACATAAGACAGTAGCTAGTTGTAGGGGAGAAACCATAATGCTTGAAACTAGACAAATCTAGGAAGGAATGAAGACGACCATTGGATGGTCAAACTATGAGTCACCACCAACACTGAATAAGATGATAGGAAGAAGGATTCTACTATGAGTGGGAAAGCTTGATGACGTGATAGTTTGCATAGAGCACGTCTTTGTCATACTATTAAGGTAGAGTTATAGTTTGAATTCTCTTCTTTCATATTTTTCAATTATGGTTATCGGTTACATAGATTAGTCTTCTCCCTATTCTTGATGAAGAGTGAACACATGCATTTATGTTATGTTTTAGTCCTTTTGTGAATAAAACTCCTCTCATGCTTATATATTGGGATTGGTGGTTGAAAAAATCTAGATTTTTAGTTCTAGGTGTTGATTATTTTACTAGACAATACTTCATTGTCGTTAGTTTTGTTGGAAATGTGTCTCAACTTACTAGCTGGTTACTAATAGCATTGTGTACTTTTCTCCCTTTGATCGGTAGGATTGTGCTCTATCAGTGGGACCTTGTTATCTGTCCCAATGATGGTCTGACGAGTCTTCATGTATTCACTAAGTTCTTCATCACCGAGATATTGCTTGGTCAGTGGGACACCAAAGGTTGTCCCCATGATGGTCTGACAGTTCGTGGTTGTATAGGAGAGAATTTGCACCCCTTATGCAAATTCCCCTTTTACCTTCCTCACTTTAGAAAACCAAATTCGAAGGCCAAATTCCAGATAAGCCCACTACCTTCGTTCCACTTGGCAGTTGCTTTGTGTGTCAATAGAGGAATAACTGTCGGGGATGCCCGCGAAGCACGCAAATGTTCGCGTAGTGTGCTTATGTCCCTACAGATTCTCGTGTTTGGAGCCTGTAGAGGCGTTACACTTCTCATTGGAAATTGACTTGTAACGCCCCCTTCGACTAACAGACCCAAATATGGCCGTTTTCTTCATTATTCCTTCAAATTCACTCCTTCATCCATTTCATCCTCTAAGAATTCAATCTATCTTCTAAGCACTCAACTTGATCACTCTCCAAGCATTCATTTTCAATCTTCAAGCAACACTTTTCACTCCATAGCAACAACAACAACACTTCGTCAACTTCGTAGAGCAAGTGTGTAACTAACACCATTGCAGCAGAGGCTTGAGTCCTCTCATTTTCTCCCCCATTAGCCTTGAGTGCTCTTGGTGTAGGTGGTAAGCCTTCCACTCCTCTCCTCTACAATTTGGTGGGTAGCACCCTACTATTTTTTGTAGTGATTTTGTGTTCTTTACTTCATTTCTCTCTTCATCATACATTTCTCCATTATCACTATCTTGGTTGTCTGTGGAGGTGGAAATACCTAAATGGGGGTTTGACTGAGGCAGACCCCTATACAACCACCCAACAATTTTCCTCTCTTATGTGTATGTGGACGTGCTTCTTGGAGCTAACTGGCGAACAGGATTTTTTGTGAGATCATCCTTGTCACCTTAGCTTTAATTCACTTGTTTTATCATATTTGTTTATACATTTCATATTTCACAGTGTTGTTTTGTTCTCCTAAAATCCATTAGCTAGGTCGTTAGTCCATTTTCCAGTGTTCAACCTTTCCTTTTTAGTCCTCTATTCGTACGGATGCCAACGCACCTGAGAGACGCCAGCGCGTCGCGCTTTCATCCTCTAGCAGAGAACTTCCTAAGGCACAATGTTGAACCCAAAAATTGGCTCATTTAGCCCCAATCTGAATTTCGGGTCTGCAAAGTGGTTGAAGGACCTTATAGTCCTCATCATTCTCGTCCCACACTTCCTAACATCCCTTTAAGCTAAGGTAAGTTAGGGCAGCCTTCCACTCTTGGCTCTCCATGACTTGGGGCCTTGAACATGGTTGGTCCCCCTCTTACATTTCTGGTGAACCCGACATGAACTAACGTCTATTCATCTATTGGTGTTGAGACTTTCCTCTTGTACCTTGTGATCATTATGTTCTTGAGTGTTGTGAAAGTTTATGAGCATCACAACCCAGTCCACGACCTCTGAGTATATTGTTAGGAGAAGTATACGACACCTACCGATGGAAAGGATGAAGGTCTCTACCGGTTTCTCTATAGGCCTTTCTCTAGTCTTGTCGTTGGTCTAGCCACACAAGAGCAATTGTCGAGGGGTGAGATAAGGTTCTCTGACGAGACCGACCACGTCCCCACTCCTCCTACATTTCCTACACCATCGTTAGTGGATGAGTATGAGGCTATTCAAATTCCTTCAAAATATGTCTCCACCCTTAGCAAAGGGTTGGACAACTTAGAAAATCATTTGGAAAGAAACCCAAAGATGGCCAAGGCCACTCGGGTCATTAGTGAGTTGAAGTATATGGTTGGAAAAGATTGAAAAAGGCGTAGAACTTCTGGCTAGTCTCAATAGTTTGATTGACGCATGTGCTCCTCCGAATAATCCTAACATTGTACGAGGAGTCACCTTCGAAGACCATGAGAAACAACTAGGATTATTGATGCCCCTTACGTTGGTATACATAGTCAATGCCATACCCTCAATCAGTATCCCCTCTACCTCAAAGGGATCTAAAACTATCAAAGTGAACAAGATCCCCTTGGGTTTTAACTTCACCCCTCCTGTCACCTCTAGCGGTGGAGGCTTTGGCGGGATGAGAGGTGGAGGCTTTGCTAGCGGTGGCGGCTTCAGAAATGGAAACAATGCTGGTGGAGGTGGTTCTGGAGGAGGCCATGTTGGTGGCTTTGGAAGTTGAGGTGGCTCTGGCAGAGGCCCTACTAGTGGTGGTGGCCCTGGTAGTGGTTCTGAAAATGGTCACACTATTTCTAGCGGTGGCTCCGGTGGTAGTTCTGGAGGAGGTTCCTCTAGCCCTCTATCTTCTAATGACACTATTCTAAACACTCTTCTTTAGATTATGGGTAAGATGCAAAGCCAGTTAACAAGTCTCTCCCAAGCCTCTACCTAGCCTATCTTCCAACCCTTCTTGTGGCATAGCCCGTTGTCGGTTGCAATCCTAAACACTCCCTTCCCTCAAGGAATGGAGATTCCTAAATTTGAGAAATACAGTGGCAAAGGGGACCCATAGACACATGTGTCTGCCTTTAATGCCTTGTGCACATATTTCTTCCATCATGATGCATTGATGGCCAAACTATTTCCTCGATCTATCAAGGATACAACACTCGAGTGGTATTGTTCCTTGCCTAATAATTCAATTTTTTCATTTGATCAACTTGTAAACCAATTCCTATGATAGTTCCAAGCTAACATTGGGCTGAAAAGATCACTAATTTTATAGCGCGATATCAAGCACTCTTCTCACAAATCTCATATCTGTTGCTCAATTTTGATGTACATAAGGTATTCATAGGAAACTTACAAAGGCCTTGGAAAGAGAAGTTTTCCCTTCTGAAATACCCTTCTTTCGTGCATTTGTGTACAACCCTACGAGAGTATCAGCAGACAGTGGTTCAGTTCGGGGGATCCTCTTTGCACTCCCATTTTGAAGGAAAGTCCATTGTATCTATCTCTGGGAAAGGTAAAGTCGTTGCAAATGTGGTAGCCGCAACATATGACAACAGCCTCAGACGCAACCAAAAGTTCACGAAGTTATTAGAAATCTTATTTTTCCATCTTGCAAAAGTTGTTGAAGGATAAGATCGTAACTTTGCCAAAACCCAAACCTCTTAAGGAATCTTACCCTAATTGGTATGATGGAAGTACCTACTATCAATACCATCAAGTTAATCAACATGATACCGAACGATTGTATGCACCTGCATCATGAGATACAAGATCACATTGAGGATAGTACTATTTATCTTGATGGTAGCAAGAAAAATACAAACAAATCAATGGCGAAAGCAAATAGTGAATTGCAATTATACACGAACCCATTTATGTCACATTTTGCTAACATGATTGTCGATTCCATTGATTCTATCACTCATCCTGAGTCCTATGTTAACATGGTCACGATTGCCCCTACCACACAACCTGTGCCCAGTTCCCCAAATGTGACATTCACGACATAGGACTTGCCCTTGAACAACAAGCCCTCTCCCCTCTATATTCTCACTCGCCTCAATGGAAACATTGTGATAGGGGTCCTAGTAGATCCCGCGAGTCGAGTGAATGTTATCACAGAGGTGTCACGACCCTTATTTTTATGGTTCTTATTTTACAATGTTTGATTAAATTAATTAGCAATGAAATAAAATTGCAATGAAACAAAGAAGAATTAATTATAATTTAATTACAGATTTATTTATTCCAAATAAATGATAATGTTTGATTATTTAAAATGACTATTTTATTTCCAATTGAATGAAATTTCTTAGAGTAAATATTTAATTTGCAAGTAAATAATATTTTTTATCTTACTTATTAAGGGTAAATATTACTATTGTAATTTAAAGATGACATTTCTTCACTATTTACTGTGGATAATTACGTAGTTGCAATTAAAATAGAATTCTTTATTATTATTTAACAAAGATAAATATTGTGCATGAAAATATATTTTATTTTGATTTTAAAGATTAGGGTAAGGGAATGGAAGTGAAACCTTTAAAAAGAGGAAATTAATAACGAGAAAACAAAACTGCTTGATATTCTTCTTGAATTGCTTTACAAAAATAACTGAAAAATAGCTGCCAAATAGAAGTTTTAGATTTCAGTAGATTAAAAAAAAAAAGTAAAAAGAAGAGAAATAAAGGGGGAAAAGGATAGAAGGAGAGGAAGATTCTTCAGAAAGCAAATTATAAGGAAAGAAAGAAACGGGAGAAGTAGAAGAAGAAATTTTTCAACTAGAGGCAATTTTTCCAAGTTTTTAAATCTCTTCTATTGCTTTTAAATTTTAAAGTGTGAGAAAGATTGTTTGTATTGTTAAAAGATTTAATTCTTTTGGAAAACTTAGTGCATAATCACTATATTGAGTGCTTGTTGTATGAAACTCATTGACATAGGTGTACAATTTGTGCATTCCTTCATTTTCTTTTATATATAAATACATTTAGATGTTTATTCAAATGAGTATGGGTGTATATATATATATTACTATTTACCAATTATGTTGATGCTAGAAAATTGAATGATAATTGTTTATATATATAAATGTGTGTATATATATATTTGTGTATGTATTTATATGGATTATGTTGAGAATTAGATGACTGAATTATTTTAAAGTAAATATTTTTTTACATGGCTAAAGTTGTATTTAATACTTCGTTGTATGCATGTATGTATATATTAAGTGCGAATACATGTTTTATATAAATATATTTAGATGTTTATTCAAATGAGTATATATATATATATATAGCTATTTACCAATTATGTTGATGCTACATATGTATTTATATGGATTATGCTGAGAATTAGATGACTGCATTATTTTAAAGTAAATATTTTTTTACATGGTTGAAGTTGTATTTATTACTTTGTTGTATGCATGTATGCATATATTAAGTGTGAATATTGTTTTATATAAATATATTTAGATGTTTATTCAAATGAGTATGGGTATATATATATTGTTATTTACCAATTATGTTGATGCTGGAAAATTGAATGATAATTGCTTATATATATATAAATGTGTGTGTATGTATATTTGTGTATGTATTTATATGGATTATGTTGAGAATTAGATGATTGCATTATTTTAAAGTAAATATTTCTTTACATGGTTGAAGCTGTATTTATTACTTCGCTAAAAGTGTGATTCCTTGAAGTGTCTATAAGTATGTAAATATACACATTTAATTAAATATATGTATATATCTTTCCGTTTAAAAAAATAGATTGTACGTTGCTTTAGCTGTAAATGTAAATTTCCATATATCTATTTATATTTATATATATGTATAGAAAAGAACACAAATACAATAAGTGTGAGAGCAAGATTAAAAACTCGAAAATAATAGATGTAGAAAGCTGACTTGCAATAATAAATATTTTTGTTTAAGTAGATATATTTCTGTAATGAATTGTTTTACCTGTGAGTAATTGTGCAAATATATAAATATATATGCATATGTGAATGCGAATTATATATATATATATATATATATATATATATATATATATATATATATATATATATATATATATATATATATATAATTCTGAATGGTGAATGTATATTTTAAAATTATATAACTCCATTGTTTTGGACTAAACCATTAATAGATATGGAATGTTGGCTACCTTGAAAGCAAGAACACACTCACTTATAATTGTTTTTATGCGTTACGTGAATTGGGTAAGTTTTGTTCCTTCAAAATGTTTACATCTCTGCCTGAAAGTATCTTTTTTTGTACAAATGTCGTGCAAATCTGTTATTTTAGATTGAACCATTTAACTTGGAAATGGCTTATTGATACCTTGGAAAACAAATAAGAAGTTACACATTTGCATTTAATTACCTATATCCATAAAAATGTTAGAGGAAGGATTAAACCGAGTCAAAAGTGAGTTATAGAAACCAAAGTAGAATATATTTCTTGTGAGCATTTCTCTTATGAATATGGAATTTGTGACATTGTATATATATATATATATATATATATATATATATATATATATATGCATATTATGTATTGTGAATCAATTGTGAATTTTACAAAAAGATGGAAAAATGTTGAATCATACCTTACCATATTAAAGTTTAGGTTCAATGATGACACTCTTCTCATGCATTATGGTTTATCTCACTTAGTTGATCTTGAGATTTATTGCATAAGAATGTATACTCATATATATTCATTAGTTTATATATGTATTCTCATACATACATGAGCTATACCTTCTAAATTCCTTGTAGTATTATTCTCTTATTGATAAAACCTCTATTAATCATTGAGTTTAGAAGTAAACATTCTTGTTATAATTATATAGGCATGTGTGCATTCTAGCAGACCTAAGATTACTTTCATGTAGCCTTATGTGATTGGAATATAGCTTTTAGTGTACTTGTGTGATATTTGAGAGGTCATTGGAGGTAGAATTGACTAATTTGCAAATACTTGGGAGTGATTGATGATAGTGTTGGCATTACCTTACTTCCATATGCAAGGATAATGTATTGGTGAAACTTGAAAATGTTACTTGTAGATTTATGTGACTTTTAAAAGAACTTCCATATGATCCTTGTGTTATAGAAATATGTAATGTATGGTCACGTCAATTGAGATAGTATGATCATTTCCCGTGAGGCATCTTGTAACTATTGAAACTTTGTAGCTAGTAAGGCTCATCCAGTGAGGCATTTCATTAAGCCAGTGAAACACTTTTACAAGTGGTTTTTCATCCCTACGAGGGTTTTCCACTCATGAAAATCTTTGTGTTATGGTTTCTTGAGGATTCACTTATGATCTTGCTATTTCCTTAATTTTCATTACAGTATTTGAATTTACATGTATTGTTGTGATGATAACACTTGTGTAAGCTTACATGACTAAATCTAATGAAGGTACAACCTTATTTGATATATTTGATTCATTGATGTATGTTATTCTATTGAATTTAGTGATGAAATTAATTTAATCATTCCTCTTACTCCACATCTTTTTATAATAATTTTATTCTATTAAATTATTTTGGCAATTAGGGGTTATAAATGGTAATTGAAATTTTTGATCCTTACAAAAGGAGACATTGTGGCTTAATTCGCTACATAGAAAAGAATATGAAGAAACTAAATCTACCATCCACACGCATGATGGTCTTTGTCTAAAGTCATATGGCTCAATAACTTTGTTCATCCTGGTTGGACCGAGGGCCATTGACATAGTTTTCGATGTCATTCTGGAGTCAAATATGTTTAGGATGAAACTAGGCATACCTTGGCTAGCTTCAATGAATGGGATTGCCTTCGTTATTCATAAATGCTTAAAGTTATATCATGAGGGTGTCGTGCATGTAGTGGATGACATTGGATACCAGCCTCTGGTGTCTTGTGGGGGATACTCGCTAGACCACATTTGGCTTGCCCCATTTGGTTCACTTCCTCCAAGAAAGAACTTACTTTACAAGAACTATGTAAAGTACAAGACTGAGGGCAAGGGATAGCCAAAATTGTCTCTTCCTGTATCACAACAGTCAACTGCCTCTTCTTCTTCCCGAAAAGGGATGGAGAAGGTGACCTCCCCTCATAATGAATCGTCTACTCCCCTCTCTTGTGAGGAGTATTAGATGAGCAAACCTAGCTTTTACCGATTGAGTCTGATGATCCCTCCTTGGTGTAGGCCCAAGATCAGGATATCAGACCTCCCTAACAAGCCTCCTGGGCCCTAGTATTATCTATATGAAAAAAAAAGAGGTTCCCGAAGGGAAGTTGATCCGTGACCTCCTACCACTCCTACTTCCAAAGCAGTAAGTGGGAAGAGGCCCGTTGCCGAGGCACTTGAGTTGAATCCCACTGTTGTTTCTCAAACTACTCCTCCTGCTCCTGTTCAGGAGTCTATTCCTCCATCAAAAATAGTTGTAGCAAACACTCCCATGGTTGCAGCAGGAGCCTTTTGTTCCTTCGCAACCTCTAGCCTCCAGTTCAAAGAGTCGAGTAGGAGCCGCCTTGTGTGCGATCACAAGTGTTGGAAAAAATATCTCATGGTCGAGTAGGTTTCCTTACAGAGGAAGGAAGAGGAGATGACCACCCCCATATCAAAGCCTCCTACCATGTCCTCCTCTCTCCTTCCCACTCCTTCTGTTCAAACTAGCTTTGTTTTGCTTTTGGCTTCTACTGTGAATACGAATGCGCCTGACCCTAAAAAGGTGCAGGTGTTCATCGCTCCTTTAGTGGAGCCACCTTTGTTGATGTCCCTCCTAGATGTCCAACCTTTCCCAGAGTCCGTCGATATGACAAACACTTTGGTTGTATCTACTACAGTTCTCTCCTCCTCTTCCTCTACACCTCTTGCCTCATTTGTGGGGAGTTCACCTCCTCTGACGAAGCAAAAAGTGGAGAGTGGTCCTTCCAGTAATGGAGGACGTAAGAGGAGCCCACCTTCTCTGAGAGGTGGTCCCGTGTTGACTTGTTTTTTCCTAGTGATGAAACCAATCTCGGCTTCTCTTGAGTTTGTCACCACTCTCGAATCACTCGGTGATCCTAGCAGTGAACCTCGGGCGCAACCTTCCCCATTCGTTGAAGTGAAACATGCTACTCTATAAAGTGCATGTTTAACTCTCTAGACAAGGTTTCAGCCTTGTTGGCGATCTTCACAAAATCACTAACCTTAGCTCCATGAGAGCTCGGTGGAGAGGACCTTGTGAGGCCCTCTTCCTTAGCCCTTGTTGCGGGAGGGTCGGATGCTCCTCCTCTTAACATTCCACCACTGCAGGCTCGTCCTCCTTCCCCCTACTATGATCTAGAGTGGGAAGCAGATGACCTCTTGGTCAATCAATGTTAGGGGGAGGCCCCTTTATCTTTAGATTAGATGTGTGTGTATGTGTTGTGATGTGTTCCCCCGTGATTGTGCTATGTGTGCCTAGATGACCCTCATCACCCCTATTGGTGCTTGGATACAGGCATGGTTTTTGTGTCGTAAACCTTCTTCTATTTGCATCATCATTCTTCCATGTTTGTGACTTGATTTTTGATAAATTGGGGACAATGAAAAGCGTTGGGGGCATTTAGGCTTCCCTTCCATGTTGACCCAATTCTTTATTTTTACTTTGACTTTTCATGCATTCTTCACATGGTCTAATATAGTAGGGGGTTGATGACAGTTCATTTTATATACTATTACTATACACACACACACAGATATATATATATATATATATATATATATATATATATATATATATATATATATATATATATATATTTATGAGCAGTTCTGACCATAAAATATCAGGCTACCCCTATGCCCTTTGTTCATAATGTCTCTTGTGTCCTTTTTCCTTTATCTTTCTCTCTTCTTAGCTTGAGTTGTCGCTTCCATGTGTGACAACACCACTCCTTCAACATTTTGATTTTCAAAAAATGTATTCATTGCCAATGAATCTTTTCTTGGAAATCCTTATAAACATTCCTTTTCGAAAACAACATTCAAAATTAGGAATCCTTTTGAAAGAACTTGAGAATTTTTCCCTCGAGATGGGAGCGGCTATAGCCTTCCCCTTGCGTGGGGACATTATCTTCCTTTATGAGGTGATTTCTTAATGATGAATCGATTTGAAAAAGGAAAAAATATCTTCCATACCTTCGAACAATGCATCCCTTGAGTGGACCCCTTCTTTATGCCAGGGTTCCTGAGGGACTCTTTTGAAAGTTTTCCAACTTGTTGTCAGTCTGCACGACTGTCCGCTTACTTGCCTGTATGGCTGCTTTCTAACATGTTCTATCTACGGTTAAACATGTCACTTCATAGGTGTGCCTATGAAGCCACTTTTTTACTATGAAGTCCACCTTCCTTTGGTTTCCTCCATACGAGAGATCTTGGGGGATACCTTCCTGTAGATCCACATTTTGTAGGGTGCTTCCTTTGAGCTTCCTCCATGCGAGAGATCTTGGGGTGGCTCCCCTACAGGTCTACGGGTCTATAGGGAACTTTCTTGGGTTTCCTTCATGCGAGAGATCTTGGAGGAAACCTTCCTTGCAGATCTGCGGGTCTGTAAGGTGCTTTCTTGGATTCTTCCATGTGAGAGATCTTGGGGGTTGCCTCCTTGCAGGTCTGCGGGTCTGTAAGGTTATTTTCTAGGTTTCCTTCATGTGAGATATCTTGAAGGACACATTCCTTGCAGATCTGTTGGTTTGTAAGGTACTTTCTTGTCTTCTTCCATGTGAGAGATCTTGGGGGTTTCCTCCTTGCAAGTCTGCGTACCTGTAATGCGCTTTCTTTCTTCAGTTTCATAGTTTTGCAAGGCTACGAAGTCCTTTGCTTGTCCTACACTCTCGAGTTCACCAAATCGTGATATGCTTCCTCAACAGTTTAGGTATACATTTCTAACTCTACTACTTCTTTTATCTACTTTACCGAAGCACTCATCAGTATTTGTGCTTGCTAAAGTAGGGGAAAAATGTATAGGAGTGAATTTGCACCCCTTATGAAAATTCCCCTTTTACCCTTCCTCACTTTATAAAACCAAATTCAAAGGTTAAATTCCACATAAGCTCGCTACCTTCATTCCACTTGGTGGTTGTTATGTGTGTCGAAGAGGAATAATTATCGAAGATGCCCGTGCGACGCATAGACGTCCACGTGGTCCCCTTACATCCCTGGCAGATTCCCACGTCCGGAGCTTGCAAAGGCGTTACACTTCTCATTGGAAGTCGACTTGTAATGCCCCCTTCGATTGACCAACCTGAATATGGTCATTTTCTTCATTCTTCCTTCAAATTCACTCCTTCTTCATCCATTTCATCCTCTAAGCATTCAGTATATCTTCTAAGCACTCAACTTGATCACTCTCCAAGCATTCTAACATTCATTTTTCAGTCTTCAAGCAACACTTTGCACTCCATAGCAGTAGTAACAACACTCTGTCAACTCCGTAGAGCAAGTGTGGACCTAAGGCCATTGCAACAAAGGCTTGAGGCCTCTCATTTTCTCGCCCATTAGCCTTGAGTGCTCTTGGTGGAGGCGGTAAGCTTTCTACTCCTCTCCTCTACAATTTGGTGGGTAGCACCCTACTATTTTTTGTAGTGTTTTTTTGTTCTTTACTTCATTTCTCTCTTCATCATACATTTCTCCATTATCGCTATCTTGGTTGTCCGTGGAGGTGGAAACACCTAAACGGGGGTCTGAATGAGGCAAACCCCTATACATCCACCCAACAATTTTCCTCTCTCTTGTGTGTAGGTGGATGTGCTTCTTGGAGCTAAATGGCGAACGGGCTTTTCTGTGAGATCATCCTTGTCACCCCAGCTTTAATTCACTTGTTTTATCATATTCGTCTATACATTTTGTATTTCATAGTGTTATTTTGTTCTCCTAAAAACCATTAGCTAGGTCATTAGTTCTTTTTCTAGTGTTCAACCTTGCCTTTTTACTCATTTGGTCATATGAACACCAGCGCACCTGAGAGACGCCAGTGCGTCGCGTTGTCGTCCCAGAGCCGCGCTTTCGTCCTCCAGCAGAGAACTTCCTGAGGCATAGTGTCGAACCTAAAAATTGGCTCGCCTAACCCCATTCTGATTTTTGGGTCTATAGAGTGGTTGAAGGACCTTATAGTCCTCATCATTCTCATCTCGTATTTCCTATCATCCCTTTAAGCTGAGGTAAGTTAGGGAAACCTTTCACTCTTGGCTCTTCGTGACTTGGGTCCTTGAACGTGGTTGGTCCCCCTCTCTTATAGTGGTGTTGGTGGCTTGTTTTATCGGCATGACTTGGATTTGTCAGTGGGACTCTAACGATAGTCCCAATGATAGACCGATCGTGATGTCGCAAAGAATTGAAACTTCAAAACTTTGAGTCACGGGTTGTAAAGTTCGTGAAATCTCTGATAGTCTAACTTCATCAGTGGGACGTAGCGACTTCGGTGAGATCCTCAAGCTTGTCTCATCAATGAGCCGATAGACATGAAGCTGCAAAGTATACATCCATGAGACTTGCTTATATTAGTGGGAAACGATATGAAGTCTCCCTAATGCGGCGATGGACTTGGTCAACTGTTTACTTTAAGGAGCCTATTTCAATGTGACGATGAGTGATCGGTGGGACATGGTCTCTTGTCTCGCTAATACTTTGATGACCATTTAGCTTGGCAGGTGTTACACTCGTCGGGGTGATTCGAACAAATAGGCGAGAGGTTTTATGTTGTCTCACCGATGGCTAGATATGGTAACTGTTGATTGATAGTTTGTTTGTTGTAATGAATGGGAATCAAATGCATGGGTCTGATGATGCAGATTGATTGAGGAATTCTCTCATAAGGAAAAATGTTGTAATGTGAAATACAATTGTAACAGTGGTCGAGAGAGTTGAGTTGTGAGTCTGAGATAGAGAACGAGATAGATCAAGTTTGTAATGTTGCCTATATTGAGTGACTGAATTGACATTTGAAAGGAAGAAACTGTAACTTTGTATGTGGACTTCTGTTCACTATAATACAAAGAGTTTTTTCTTGGCATGGTGGGTTTTTTTTTTCCCGAAAGGGTTTTCCCACGTTAAATCTAGTGTCTACTTTGTGTTGTGTGAAATTTGTTCTTATCTACTTCCTAGTAATATGCATCTTTAATGAACTATAATTAAAAATTTGAACCTTAAGTTTGCATCCTCTTCTTAGAATTAGCATTAGGAAAGTGTTTCCTCACCTTTTCTTTCCTTACAAGTGGTATCAGAGCCTGGCCAATTGTGTTATCCTTGTGGGTTGGACGGGTTTTTTGTGCCAATTTTGAAGTGGAAGTCTTGTAGAAGAGTCTAGTAATTTCATTTGCAAATTAAGATGGAAAGCACATCAAGGAAGATAGAAATTGAGAAATTCAATGGTGGCAATTTTGAGTTGTGGAAACTCAAAATGGAAGATCTCTAGACTGTTGTGCCTGGAATGAAACCTTCAAGCATGAAGCAAGAAGATTGGGACCTCACAGACAAAAGAAAAAGGGTTGATAAGACTCTGTTTAGCAGACTTTGTTCTCCTGAATGTTCATGAAGAGAAGTCTACATCTTCTTTCTAGAAGAAGCTTGGTGCCACTTATCAGGGCAAGTCCTTGGTAAATAATTTATTCTTAAGGAATAAGTTGTACTCTTTGAAGATGGAGGAATGGGCATTTGTTCCTGATCATCTGAATATGTTCAATATGCTCATTGCTTAGTTAACATCTGTAGGTGTAAAGATAGATGATGAGGATCGTTGTATGCTCTTTTTGTGTTCTTTTCCCGACTCTTGGGATCATTTAGTGATAGCGATTGGGAGCGTGACAACCACTTTTAAAATGGAAGATGTGGTTGCTTCATTGATTTCATAAGAGATGTGAAGGAAATCTTTTGAGATGGCAAAGGAGGCTCTTGTTGTTCGAGGAAGATTGAAGGAGAAAGGCAAGAAGAAATACAAGAAGTCTAAATCTAAGTCTGAAGGGAGATCAAAGTCTCCTGGCAAGAAGTCCAAGGTGAAATGTTGGAATTGTGGGAAGCCTGGTCACATTCGTAAGGATTGCAAAGAGGAGAAAAATAAGAAAAAGAAAAAGAAATCTTTGGATAATGATTCTTCTTAGAACGATGTAGATACCTTCATTGCAGCCTTGGCAACTCAGGCATCAGATGATGTCCGGTTGATTGACTCAGGTGCATCTTTTCACATGACATCTCATAGAGATTGGTTTACAAAATATGAAAAGTATGTTGGTGGAAAGGAATATTTGGAAAGTGACTCATCTCTGGAAATTGTTGGTCATGGAAGATTCATAATTCAATTTCCAGATGGAAGGATCAAAGGGATTGATGGCATAATGCATATACCAGGTTTGGCCCGAAATTTATTGTTTGTAAGCAAGTTGAATGATGTTGGCGTACAAGTTTCTTTTTCGAATGGTGGATGCAAAATGACAAGAGGCTCAATGGTGTTGGCTAGGGGTGCTCTAATTGGTACTCTATACAAGTTGGATGCACATGCAGTTCAATGCAACAGTGTCTCTAAAAATTCAAGCAAGGTTGCTCGAGTAGAGAAGGAGATTGAAGTTCCTCTGGGGGTGAATTCTTTGGAGGTGAAACTTCCTATAGAAAATACCATGCTTTGGCATCAAAGGATTGGCCACATTGGTGAGAAAGGCTTAAAAGCTTTGAAAAACAAAACCTGGTTGAAGGGCTTGATGACTGTAACCTTGAGTTCAATTTTTGTGAACATTGTATATATGGAAAACAACATCGTGTTTCATTTTATTCTAGTCCTCATAAATCTTCTAGCATTTTGTATTATATTCACTTTGATGTTTTTGGTCCAATAAATGTTCCTTCATTATCGAAATCAATATATTATGCTTTTTTTATTGATGATTATTCGAGAAGGGCATTTGTGTATTTTTTTAAAAGTAAATCAGAAGTGTTCAGTCAATTTAAAGAGTTAAAAAAATTGGTAGAAAATCAAACTGGTAGAAAAATTAAATGCCTAAGGACAGATAATGGCACTGAGTTTTGTTCTACAGACTTCAAAAAGGTACTACAAAGACCATGAATAAAAAGGCATAAAATGACACCTTACACTCCACAGCAAAATGGAGTTGCTGAAAGGTTGAACATGACACTAATGGAAAAGGCGAGAAGCATGTTGAGCAATGCTAGTCTAGAGTAGAAGTTTTGGGTCAAGGTTGTGGCTATAACATGTTATTTATCAAATTGATCTCCCTCTTCGACACTTGTTGATAAAACGCCTATGGAAACTTGGTCTGGTAAGAAGCCCTCTTTAAGAAATATAAGAGTCTTTGGCTATGAGGCATACGTTTATGTGCCAAATGAGAAAAGATCTAAATTGGAAAATAAAGTTGTAAAATGTATCTTCACTGGCTACAACATTGGTGTGAAAGGATACAAGCTTTGGAATCCTATGACTGAAAAGGTTGTATACAATAGAAGTGTAATCTTTCGTGAGCTGAAACCTTTTTCAATGGATCTGCAATCAGAGATGAAAGAAGAAAAGAAAGAAAAGGTAGTTGAAATTCATCAAACTCCAAATAAAGAGGAACTATGAAGTGTACCTGAAACTGAGGAGATTTCAAGCAGCTATGAGAGTTCTAATGAAGAACAACAACAACCTTAGCCTCAGCCTTTGAGGACGTCTACATGTGAAAGATGACAACGTGAAAGATATGGTTTTCCATGTTGGATGTAAATTGTGCCTATGCTTTGATTACAAACACTGATGAGCCTAGGACCATGAAAGAGGCTATAGAAATGTCTGATTTGAACTCTTGGTTGGAAGCCATGAAAGAGGAAATGGCATCATTAGAAAATAATGCAACCTGGGATTTAGTGCCCTTTCCTGAAGGTAGAAAGCCCGTTGGCTGTAAATGGTAATTTAAGAAGAAAATTGGTCTGGATGGCAGTGTTGAAAAGTATAAAGCTAGGTTGGTTGCGAAAGGCTATTCTTGGGTAGAGGGAATGTGAAATATTTTCTCTTGTAGCTAAGCTGACATTTATCAGGTTTCTTTTGTCACTTGCAGCAGCGTATGACTTAGAGATTGAACAGATGGATGTGAAGACAACATTTCTTCATGGAGATCGTGAAGAATAAATTGACATGTCCCAACCTGAGCACTTTATGGAAAAAGGTAAAGGAAATCTGGTTTGCAAATTAAAGAAATCTCTATATGGTTTAAAACAATCACCTAAAATGTGGTACTAGAAGTTTGACACTTTTTGTTTTGTCATTGGGATCTGTAAGATCAAAATCTGATCATTGTGTGTACTTCAAAACTGAAAATGATTGAGTGCTTATTATTTCCCTATATGTTGATGACATGTTGTTCATAGGAAATAGTAAGACTATGATTTTTGATCTAAAATCTCAGTTGTCTGCAAAGCTTGAAATGAAAGATCTTGGTGCAACAAGGTATATTTTGGGGATGAAAATAATACAGGATAAAGCTAGTAGAGAGATTTGGCTTAGCCAGAGTAAGTATATTAATATTGTCCTTAAGAGATTTTGTATGACTGATTGCAAGCAGCTAGTTGTTCCAGTGTTGTAGGGAACAAAGCTATCTATTGAGGATTGTCCAAAATCTCCTACTAAGATGGAGGACATGACCTGAGTGCCTTATGCAAGTGTAGTTGGCAATTTAATGTATGCAATGGTCTACACAAGGCTAGACATTGCCCAAGCAGTGGGATTACTTAGTTGTTTTATGGAAAATCCGGGTAGACCACACTGGGATGTTGTGAAAAGAGTTTTTAGATATTTAAAAGGTACCTCTTAGTACACTTTATGCTATCATGATAACTTGGTTGGATCACAGAGATTCATCAGCATTCGAGGTTATGTGGATTCTGATTAGGCAGGGGACATTGACAATAGAAGATCCACCAATGGATACATCTTCATGTTGAATGGTGGTATAGTTAGTTGGATGAGCAAGTGGAAAGTTGTAGTCACTTTATCTACTACGGAAGTAGAATATATGGCAGCAACATATGCTTGTAAAGAAGCCATTTGGCTTAGACATTTGTGTTATGATATTGGGTTCAATACAAGGAAAATTTCCATTTGTTGTGACAGTCAGAGTGCTATTTGTTTGGAAAAAAATATAACTTTCCATGCCAGGATGAAACATATTGATGTATAGTATCATTTTGTACGAGATATGGTGGAGGATGGAAAGGTCAATCTTGAAAAAGTGGATACTCTGGAAAATGTTGTAGATGCATTAATGAAACTAGTGAGCACAAACAAGTTTAGGTGGTGTGCCAATTCAATGGGCCTTGGGACCTATGACATCCAGTAATCTCGAGTTTGAAGAAGCTAGTAAGTCTTCATCAAGTGGGAGCATGTTGGAAATGTGTCTCAATTTACTGGCTAGTTACTAGTAGCATTGTGTACTTTTCTCCCTTTGATTGACAGGATTGTGCTCTATCAGCGGGACCTTGTTCTTTATCCCAACGATGGTCTGTTGATGAGTTCTTCATCGTCGAGACATTACTTGGTTGGTAGGACCCCAAAGGTTGTCCCTGCGATGGTCCAACAGTTTGTGGTGTTGACAACTTGTTCTATCGGCATGACTTGGCTTTGACGGCGAGACCCTAATGATAGTCCCAACAACAAACCGATCGTGATGTCGTGGAGAATTGAAATTTTGAAACTTCAAGTCGTGAGTTGTGAATTTCGTGAAATATCCAATAGTTTGACTTCATTGGTGGGACATAGCTACTTCGACGGGACCCTGAACCTTGTCTCATCGATGAGTCGATAGACATGAAGCTGCAAAGTATACATCGATGGGACTTGCTTACATCGGTGGGAAACGATATGAAGTCTCCCTGATGTGGTGATGGACTTAGTCGACGGTATACTCTAAAGAGCCTATTTTGATGTGACGATGAGTGATTGGTGGGACATGGTCTCTTTTCTCACTGATACTCCAATGACTATTTGGCTTGGTAGGTGCTACACTCGTTGAGGTGATTCAAACAAATCGACGAGAGGTTTGATGTTATCTCACTGATGGCCCAATATGGTAACTGCTTATTGATGGTTTGTTTGTTGTAACGAATGGGAACCAAATTGGTATGTTTCCTACATGGGTCTGGTGATACAGAGTGATTGAGGAATTCTCTCAAAAGGAAAAAATGTTGTAATGTGAAATACAATTGTAATAGTGGTCGAGAGAGTTGATTGTGAGTCTGAGATAGAGAACGAGATATATTGAGTTTGTAATGTTGCCTGTATTGAGTGACTGAATTGACATCTGAAAGGAAGAAACTATAACTCTATATGTGGACCTTTGTTCACTGTAATACAAAGAGTTTTTTCTTGGTGTGGTCAGTTTTTCTCCCGAAAGGGTTTTCCCACGTTAAATCTGGTGTCTACTATGTGTTGTGTGAAATTTTTTTTTATCTGTTTCCTGGTAATGTGCATCTTTAATGAACTATAATTTGAAATTTGAACCTTAAGTCTGCATTCTTTTCTTAGAATTAGCATTGGGAAAGTGTTTTTGCACCTTTGCTTTCCTTACAAGTTTTTTTTATTTAGTTATAATGGATATGTATCTTTGAATGGGAAATCTTCTGAAGATTCTTTTCAGACTATAATAAGTTTAGTTCTTATGTTGCAATAAAGGATTTTAGTTAATGTCATGATTTGTTGATCAGTAGTGTGTATTTTATCTCTTATGGGTGCAACAACTAGAGTAAGGGCCACTCAAGGTACTACCAACCCATACTATTTTCTACATTAGATTAGATGTTATATTGTTGTATCCATTTATTAAATTTTCACTTGTATGTATGTAAATTTTATGAATGATATATTCTAGCGTGAATTACATTTTGTAATATTATGTTGAGTTAGTCTGTAGAGAAGTTAGGAGTCAGAAGTTAGTAGTATTAGTTAGTTGCAAGTTCAGATTTAGTAGTTAGTGGTTACAACAAAAGGTACCCATAGCATAAGCAATAGATTCATGTTATTTCCCATAATTTGCAATTTGATAGTTTACTTTCCTTTCTAGCCTTTATATTTTTCATTACACATGTGTGACCACCTATGTTTCATCAATATAGGGTGTATTTAGGATCCTTGAATGCACATATAGTGCCAACATTGTCAAAAGCTTACAAGCTCTAATTGATAATTTAATGAAGCCTTTGTGAGGGTTTGGTTAACTATTCATTAGGAACCTATCCTATAAATTGTGTGTCCACTCATGAACACCAAGTTGATTGAACATTGGAAAGGCATTACAAATCCATGCTCAAATTTGTGGAGTTTTTCTTCCAACTCCTTAATCCTTGCATTCCTTTCATTATCCTTTTTTTGATATGCTTTCAGTTGGTCTTCTAACTGTTTGATCTTCTTCAAAGTTTCCTACAATTCCTTATTTGTGTTCCTTCCTTCCAAAAAGAATTCATTTTCAGTCTCCAATTTTTTTTCTTCCTCAACCTCCTATACACACATAAAACATTCCTCTAAAATAGGACTTCTTCGAGGTCTATTCTTTTTTCTTTGCCATAAAATATCCTCTAACCTCGAGTCATAAATGCTAGTAAAATATAGAGGTTACATAATCAAGGTTATTGTATCATCACTAGGGGAATTTCCCTCTAAATTTGTGTCTGTTTAAATCATCATAACAACTTCCTTTTGATTTTTATCTTTTCCTTTTATGGGCCCCTTCTTCCTCAAGCGACGTGATCGACTTCTTGATTGTGTGGCCCTTTTATACTCCTTCGTAGGTGTAGAGGTAGAAGTCACACTTTTTATTTTCTTTTCTTTCGGTGGGCTCTTAGTGGAAGTTGGGGTTTCTAGATCTTCTTTAGTTGTAGGCTACTTAGCAGAAGTTGCAGGTTGAGTTTCCCGCATTCCTTATTCTTCAGGTTCCTCTGTGTTGTGGGTAGGTATTACATAAAGGAACCAGAGGGTATTTCTCCCTCAATTGTAGCCATAGGAGGTTCTTCTGCTTCATGTTCCTAACCCCCATATTCATCATTATGCATTGGAATAATGTTGTTGATATTGTTACAATTAAGAAAATATTCCCTAGATACATTGGGAAATTAAACCCTGAGACTTCTCTTAACTAGTAAAGTAACTAGATAGAAATGTGACAATACCAACTAATTCTTTTTCTCTTGTATTCTGATGACATTCTTTTCAACAAATTATACAAAAAAATTCAAACATTTACCAGCCTTTGATGACATAAATGACTAAGCAATTTAAAATGCACTGTGTATAATAAGGATTGTCTCCCATCACAAGTTAGATACCTAACAATGTGTAAAGCTATAAAGGCCCAAATCCAAGGTAAAGATAAACATTTTATACCTTGAGATGAGGAGTCCAAATTCTCACCCAACAAGGAGAACTCATTTTTGGTTGTGATTGTGTATGCCCTTATTGGAAACTCCTCTCCACTCCTTAGAAGACCTAATATTTCTACAATAGTAGCCTCTAATGCATAGACCCTTAACCCCCTAACAATTGCCTCATCATTTTGTAAGGTACTGGAAAACTGTTGGGCCAAGAGTTCATTCAATTTTGTGAGTTTGAGGAAGTAATTTAACCAACCTACCTGTTAGAAGATAGGCACATATTGCTTTTCCTCTAGCAACAAATTATGGGCTGCTGAGTCTTTCCTTACTATGTCACCTCCCATTGTAACACCTCAACTATAGTTATTTTCACAAGTTTTGTTCTACTTTGTTATGTTGTATCTCCCAATTTTGCACTGGAAACCTCTTCTCTCTTCTGAACTCTTTGTTTTTCTTGATAATGGTAGAAAATTAAATGGTACAAAATTGGAAATAACTAAGGACTATGGCCTTTGCATTCTCGTCCCCCCAATTAAACATGCTAAGTATCCTCAATTAGCAAGTATCGAATAGGTGAAATAACAAATAATAAGTAGTGGAAATTCAAATGTGAAGTTGAAATGCATGCACAAATGATAAATATTTATAAAATTAGTAAGCTCCAATGTTAATTTTGACAGTTAATATGAAGAGTACTTGTTGACATACTATAAAATGAAGTATGGTCATGTGAATTTTTTTGAATGCTACCATGAAGCTTGGGAAAATATTTGAAATGATTTGAGGTGATGGCTATGGACTGTGGGTAGTTGTGTTGAAGTGTAATTTAGCTCAGGCATAACATGTGGCAATAATATTGGAGTTATGAATAAAAAGTTGCATAAAGTACGTGATATGGAGAAGTGGAATTTATGGTATGGTAAAAATGATGTGAAAGGGTGTTTTAATTGCTACGTGTGATGTTTTAAATAAGTTGCATATAATGAAAGTGAAAAATGGATGCTACGAGCACGGGTGAAATGATAGATTTGTAAGTGCTACAGGTTATTGAAGAAATAGGTCACTTCTGAATGGATTACCTAGGGGCATGATGTTGCAGGTCCCATGAGTTCTATTGCATGTTCAAAAAGTGAAGAATTATGAGGGTCACATGTGCATGTGCATGTATGTGATTCATTTTTTAAAGATTATACTTGTGAAATAGTAGGAGGCGAGCTATGTAGCTCATCTACTGATATTTTTTATGAACCGCTTGTTATTGTTGATGAAGTTTGTATTCTTGGTTTGAATTGATGTTGTAATGATAGTAGGAAATCATATTTTTGTAGTGGCCTCTTATAGAGCTTCAATCGATGGCCATTAACTAACAGTGAAAACCTTACATTGTCAATAGTTTGTAACTGAATTGCTCCATTAAGAAAAACTATTTGAATTTCATACAAGCCTAACCATCTTGTTTGAAATTTTTCTTTGTAATACTTAAACCTTGAATCATAAAGTAGTGCCTAATCACCTGTAGTAAACTACTTGGTCTTGATAAACTGATCATGCCAATGCATCCTTTATTTTTGGATTATCTCAGTATGGTGCATTACTTCCATACAAATCTCATCCAATGCATTGAGGTTATGCAACCTCTCCTTTTATGCTTCAGATATATTCATGCCAAATTATACTGTTGTCCTCAAAGTTTTGTATTCAAATTTTATTGGAAGGACTACCTTTTTTCCATACACTAATTCATATGGTGTGAAGCCTGTTGTTTTCTGGGTTGTCCTATAAGCCCAAACTGCTTCAGGTAACCTGGCTGCCCAATCCTTCATATGTATTTGCATTGTTTTTGTAAGAATGTTTTCTATTTACATATTGGTCACCTCCACTTGACCATTTACCTAAGGGTGATAAGGTGTAAAATTTCTATGTTTGATCTCATATTCTTGCACTAACTTGGTGATCATATCCGATGTAAATTTTGGCCCTTGGTCTGTCACTATTTCCCTAGGAACACCATATCTTGTAAATATATCCTCATAGAGAGATTTGGCAATATTTCCATCCCTTGGAAATCAAAAGGCTTTGACCTCCACCCATTTTGTAAGATAATCAATACAAACCAATATATATTCCTTGTTGTTGGATGTTGGAGATATAGGACCAATAAAATCCAACCCCCATTTATCAAATGGTGCAATTACCAATTATGGTTGTAGTGGCGTCTCATATATTTTTGTAGGTTGTCCCATCCTCTGACATCTATCATAGCTCCTTGTGTATTTGATTGCATTCTTATGAAGTGTTGTCCAATAGTAGGCAGTAGTCAAGATTTTAAGAGTTGTCCCTCTTTGCTACAAAATGCATAAACTTCATCTTCTCTGATGCGCCTCCTCATTATATTATCAGGCCCTGTATAAAATAAATATCCTACTACCCGTGAATAAGGAAATAAATTTTGAACTAATTGTATTTTCTCCCTTCTTGAGAGATGTGGTGGTGTTTTCTTTGCAACTAGATAATTGGATATGTCTACATACCAAGGTGTATGCAAAGAGAGGGAAAATAAGTGTTAATTTGAAAATGAATCATCTACAATATCCTCTTTTGACTTTGTTGGCAATTTGGAGAGAAATTTTGCTACTACATTAGCCTTCTCTAGTTTGTCTACAATGGTAATATCAAACTCCTAAAGTAGAAACAACCATATCACAAGTTTTCTTGCAACTAATGGTTTGTTCATCAAGTTTTTGATTGTTGTATGGTCTATGTGGATGAATACAAAATACCCTATGATGTAGTGCCTAGATTTGTTGATTGCATAGACTATTGCTAACATATACTTTTTTAGTGATTGTCTAGTTGAGCTCTACCTCTTGAAGATTCTTACTTATATAATATATGGCATACTCTAAATTCCCTTCTTTCTTTCCTAACACAACTCCAATTGCAAAATCATAAGCATTAGTGTGGATATTAAAATATAATTCCCAATTTGGTCCCCTCAATATAGGGGTATTTGTAAGTGTTTCCTTAAGAGCTTAAAAGGCATGTTGACAAGCAAGTGCCCAGTCAAACTTTACATCTTTAGACAATAAGACAAAAAATGGTGCCACAATATTACCAAAATCTTGTATACATCTCTTGTAGTATCCAGCATGGCCAAGGAAGATTTTGACATCCTTTTGTTTCTGAGGTACAAGAAGTGTTGATATTACCTCTATTTTATTTGGGTCTACTTGGATTCCTTTATTGGACACAAAGTGTCCCGAGACTACTCCCCCAGTCATCATCATGAAGCATTTCTCATAACTCAAGAATGGGTGGTGATCTTGACATCTTTGTAGTATCTTCTCCAATTTAGCAAGTGTTTCTTCATAGGTATTCTCATAAGTTGCAAATTCATCCATGTAAAATTCCATGGAATCATGAGAAAAACTTGAGAATATGCTCAATACTACCCTTTGGAATGTTGCAAGTGCATTGCATAGCCCAAATGGTAAGACAAAGTAAGCATATGTACCCCAAGCGCATGTAAAGGTTGTCTTGTCTTAGTCTTTTGGAGCTATCTTGATATGGTTGTATCCACTAAACCTAACCAAGAAGGAAAAGTATTGCTTTCATGCTAATGAATCTAGCACTTGATCAATGAATCCAAAAGGGGAAAGTCGTTTCTTCTAGTTGCTACATTCAACTCACAGTAATCAACACTCTCCATTTCCCTCCCTTATTGGGTGCAATTACTAATGGAGAAACCCACTAACTGTCAAAGATTGAATAAATGAATCTTGCATCCAACAATTTTTATAATCTTGCCTTAACTGTGTTACAGACAGTTGGGTTCATTCTTCTTTGAGGTTGTCTAACTGGTTTGTAGCCATCATTGATGTAAATTTGATACATGCATATGTTTGGGTCTATTCCTTTCATATCATGGTAATCCCATGAAAATACAGTTGTGTTTGCTTGCAACACATTCAATTAGTGAAGATTGTTGTGCAATAGTCAATTGACTATTTACATTTAATATCTTTCTCGGTGTAATCTCTAAAGTCAAAACTAATGTTTTAACAGATGCAATGGAAAGGCTTGCTATATTGGGACTACAATTATGTGGCAATAAGGTATGGAAAATTTGAGAGATGGAATTGGATTTATTGGTAGGGATTATGTTTTACAGAGGGTCTTCCAAGCATGTTAAATAGTCATATTACCAAGGGTCCCTACCATAATTATTTTGTATGATGTTTGCAAGAAATTTATCTTCATCTTGGATTTCTAACATAAGACTACATTCAATAGTCATCAATGTTTGTAATGAGTATTGATCATCCTCATCTAGGGTAGGCCATACAATTCGCTCCAAATTTGCATGTGGCTGGGTAGGTGGATAAAGGACTAGTTTCTTGGTTACATTTCTATTGGAAATGATCATGTTACCAGACCTATAACCTATGAAGGCATCTGCAATAGCCAAAAAAGGCCTCCCTAAGATGAGGGAGTATCCTGCAAGATTTTCTTTAGGTTGTAACACCATAAAGTCTGAAGGGTATTCCCATGAGTCTAATGTTATAACCAAGTTTTTTATAATTACCTTAGGTTTTACTATGGACATATCTACAAACTGTAACATAGTAGGTGTAGGTCTAAGCTCCATTAGTTATAATAGCTTCATGGTTTCCCTTGTCATTACATTAATGTCTTCTCCTAGATAAATTAAAGTATTCTTGACAAGAGTGCCCTTGATTTTGACATCCACAACAAGGCTCCCAAGGTCCACATACTTAGGGACAACTATTTTTCCTAACATAATATCTACGAGTTATCCTAAAACGTGCATATTTTGAGGGTCCTTGAGTTTCTTGCTTGAATTTTTGAGGAATAACTCTCTCACTATTTTGTTATAAATTGGTACTTCCTTAATTGCATGTATGAGGGGTATCTTAATGAAAACATCTTTGAGTTTTCCTCATAGATCATATTCAACTTGTGAATGATGTTTTTGTATTGTTAATCTCTCAAGGAATGGAGGTTCTAGGCTTATGTTGTTAGTTTATCCTAATTCGAGTCATGTTCCCTAGGTTGTTTGTCCATAGTTTTTATTGGGAGTTCCTCATCAGTCAACTCTATGATGTGAGGAGATGAAGGCCCGACTAGCATTTTCCCTTATATGAGGTGGACTCACTCACCTCAACCCAATAAGTAGGGTATTGGATGGTTTCATTAGCATTAGCTTGTTGGACATGATTATTATTTGGGCTAGGTGCAAGTTGTGTTGGAAATTGAGGTGCTCTTAGTGGTGTTGGTGTAGCCATTATTGGATTTGGCATTATGACTAGTTGTTGTGGCTGCAGGGGCTATTGTGGCTATTAGTAATTTAAATTTTGATTTTACCATTGTTGACCTCTTTGCCACTGTGGTTATAATTGGTTTTATTGGGGTGGCCACTAGGAGTTATAATTTGGTCCTTGGTAGTTTTGTGGTGGCCACATGCCTTGTTGTTGTTGAGTCCAATTAGAGGCTTAAGGCATTGGCCATTGTGTATTTTGTACATTGGTCTAGGGTTGAGAGTTCTAATTTGAGAAATTTGAATTACTTCCTAGAAATGGCATATTATAGGTCAAGGGATCTTGTGGCATACCTTATCTTGGTTTCCATGGTTTGTGCAGAGTGATGTAAAATATTTTACCTTCTTCATATTTTAGGGCATGAAATTTTGGCTTCCCTTGCTTATCTTTAGAGATACTAGCCAGTTTTTTGCACTTGCAATTAATCTTCTTCTAGAGAAAGTATGGAAAAAATTCTATGATGGTTTCCTCTGCTTCTTCTTACTTCTTCTTGAGATGGATGGTATCCAATTGGGTAGACAAATGGCTAATGATGTCCTTCATATTTGATAAAAGATTTCTTAGCTCTACCATTAAGACTCCAGTGGATGATTTGTTGAGAGAAGAGGTCTTGTCTCCCATGGTCTTCTTGATGAATGACCTGGAGTAATTTCTACATACTTTACAAATCTCATCAAAAGGGTAATTGTGATATGTCCCCTAATCTAATGAGATTGAGGGTTTCCATACAGTCTTTTTGAACTCCCCTTAAAATACCAATTTTAAGGATTCATCAAAAAGTCTATTTTGATGGGATTTCTCAAGGCGAAACTGAAACCTCTCAACATAATCTTCCAATGTCTCATCTTCTTTTTGTGACATCCTAAATATTTCATCCCTCTTTCTATATGTGCCTCTACAATAATCGTAGTATTTCTCTAGTAATTTTGTCTTCATTGTATTTTAGTTGGGAACAACATCTCTTTCCAATCCCATGAACTATCACAGAGCAACATCTTTCAGTGTAGCTAGAAACAATTTGAGTCAATGAGCATTCATTGTGTAGTCATAGCTTTGGCATAACACGTCAATTTCAAAAAGAAAGGTGTTTAGATCCTATGAGGCTAGTCCATAGAAGATAGGAGTTTTGAAGGAGGTATGTTCTTCAAAACAACTATCCTTGCATGGTTGGTTATAGGGAATTCAAACATTACATGCTTTGGTGGATCTTCCACTATTGCATCACCCATGATGCTTAAATGTATTTGTGAAGCCTCCTCTATGTTTGGTGTAGCTACTAGTGCAAGGGATGATTCTTCTTTATGAATTCCCTCTTTTGATCACTTTTTCCACCAATATCTTCTAATGCTTTTTGTGTTGAGGGGACAAATCTTCCTAGAGCATCTCATTGCTTCCACATGTAATGGTTGTGACTATTTTAGATCAACGGTTCTTGCACATTGTTAATGATTTATATTGTTGTTGATGGCTAAAATACCTATTTACCCTAATGCTAATTTTTTTTTGCTAAACTATGAAAGCTTGAAAGGAATTGAAAAATATGTAGGATAATCCTAAACTTAACACCATCCCCGACAATGACGCCAAAAATAGAGAGCCTCTCTAATGTATAAATAACTTGGTGCTACTAGGTATACAACATTATAAATAGTTCATCTTTAACTAAATAGTTCATATTTCACAAGAGGGTTGCATTTAATTATCAACCAAGAGTCGTAAAACTTTAGATAGTGCTAGCAAAATTTATGCATTCACAGATTATAGACACATCCTACATCAATGGAGTATAGGAACATACACATGCAAATACAAAAAAAGTTGGAAATAGGAATGAATTGCTAATTCACAAAATAAGGGAAATGAATATAAATTGTTACCTTATGCTATGGGTACCTAATGCTTAAGACTGTAATTATTAAAATTGTAGTGTCCTAACCTAGCTAATTCCTCTAGAGTGTAGAACAAAACATTAAATTATATAATTCAATTCATAAATTACAACACATGCATTCGTGAACACATAACTAGAAACTACCACCTGCATTCAATAATGCATTAATTAATTTAACAATAGAAACCAAAGTGGTTCAGTAGTACCTCAAGCAACCCTTGCTTGAGTTACTGTTTCCACAAGATTTATCAAACACTTACTTACTCAACGAATCATGATGTCAAACTAATTCTCTTTATTGTATTCTATTACCAAACTCTTGCATGAAATCTAACATGAATTTATTAATGATTTGCAATGCAACACCATTCTATTACTGCAAATACTGAGTAGTAATGGAAAACAAATAACTTGCTAACTAACAACTGGATTTGTTCCTTGACAAAAGATCTGGCTATATAGGGTCTGTGAGGAGTTTCATTATTCATGAACTTAAACCAAACTCATGAAACAACAATCAACTCTCCCTCAAAGATGAGAAGAGGACTTAGTCTAAAACAAAAAAAATAACTATATAAAGTAGGAGTAGAGAAACCAAATTTGAATTTTATGCCCATCAGTTTAACTATTTTTAACAGAAACATGTTCCTTGTAACAGTCTTGCTGAGAGTAGAATCCTTCTTCTCCTGGCTATACTTATTTGGTGAGCAAGAGTGTTATGCGATGACTCACAATTGATTAATAAATGGTCACCTTTGTTTCTTTTTGAAAGTGTCATGCCTTGGTCATTTGAATCCTCTACAACAATTCACAATTTTTATGTTGTGAGTTCATAGTTGTTCGTACTGCAAGGTGTTAGTCTTATTCCTAAGACATCCGCATTATTAACAATCATAAATTAAACATAGAATCATACTAAATTTCATAGATATTCATGCATTCATACATACATATATCTATACCGTAAAAAATTATATACACATACAATTTCACATTATGTTTTGGCCCCCTAATTTATTGGACTTAATTAAGCTTCTAATTTTCTAAATTATGCATTCTAAAGCCTATTTTTATCATTTTTCGAAGAAGAACAAGTGTTAAGGGTGAAATCACGAAACCGTGTCTCACTTTTGGCAAGAGGATTTTTTTGAGTGGTTAGGTTGGATTCACTTGAACACCTTTGAGTGAAGGTATGCAACTAAACACCTTCGCTCGAAGGTGTTTGTAATAAAATAATGTTTTTATGCTATAAAATAGCTTTTTTGCATGGTGACCTTCGAGTGAAGGTAACACCTTTGAACAAAGGTAGGGGTTAAGTATGACAAGTTTGGATTTTGCAACAAAACTTTTCCTAAAAATTCAATTTCAAACCCCAAGTTGGACCTTCAAATGAACTTAACTTGACAAGATATTTCACAAGATCATAACCCTAAAAATGAGATTTCTAACAAGTATAGTTTTGATATGTTTTTATTTTATCATCTATCTAATTTTTTAATTTTTATTGAACATAGATTTTTCTTCGAACATCAAGCTCTTTATTTTGCAAAGGTGGAAAAATAGTAATCCATTGTAAAAAAAATAAAAAAATGCCCTTGCCCTAGGTATTAATTTCCTTGTTTCACCAAAAAAAAGGGATTTCGATTATACACAAGTTATGTTGGACAACACACATGTATGTCTAAATTATAGTTATAGTGACTTCAAAAATTAATTAAAAAATATATCTAACAAAAAATTATGAAAAATATCCTTGCCCTAGATATTGATGTTGAGAATCCATGTTTCAAAAATTAGAATTTTATCCTTTATAGAAAAAAGTTATGTTGGACGACACAAACGTTACTTTAAAATGTTGTTTTCTATTTAAAACTAGTTATTAAAGGAGATGTTGAAAGATTCATGATTTATTTTAGAAAAAAATTATATATATTATACCACAAATCACTAGTTCACATCATCTTCAAATTCTTAACGGTTTATCTACTATAGGTCTCAGAAGATGAAGATTCGATTAAAAATTCTGATATAAATGTCCATCTTGGCCAAAAAATGAGACACGATATTGTGATTTCACCCTTAAACAAATGCATTCAATCATCAAATTGTCCTCGACTTTGAGTGTCCTAGAATTTTTGGCCAGGACCCAGTCACCCATGGGAAATTGGGTCCCCCTTCTTAGTTGGGACCCAAATTTAAATATGTTTTTGGCTTTTGGCAATATTTTAATATGAAAAATTCAAATATGAAGTGTCGACTTTTAGAATCTTTATTTTGGGAAATTAGATAAACACTTATAAATACCTAGTTATTTTAGCATTTGAAAACTAACACACACCTTCTAGCATTCAAGAGAAAATACTATTGTTAAGAGCATTATTGAGCAAGTCAAGAGCATCATTATCGAAATTTATTACAACAATTCAAGATCCAACATCCTGTCAAATTCTATGTGTGTTCATGTTCATGTTTTGGTGAATGCTAATTACATTGGTGTAGACCTCCAAAGCATTAAAGCATTCTATCAAGCAAGATCCAAATCCTTGAAGTGATGTGTATGTCTTTAATCCTTCAAGGTAGCCATTGAAGGGTGGTGAATTGCAACATTTGTTCATTCATCATTTCCTTCCTTTTTATTATCGGTTTATCATTAACATTGTCATTATGGAAGTGGAAACACTTACACGGGGTTTGATTGAGGCAAGCCCCTTTATGACACAACATCTCCTCTCTTTGTGAGTGTGTAGGTTGTAGGTTTGGAAAGGATTAAAGAGATCTTGAAGACTCGTTTTGAATTGTTGCATTTGTTGTCATCAAAGTTGTTAAGAGACGAAAACTCAATTAAAAAATTTACTAACGACATTTTAATAGTGGGACAAGCAAAAAATAAAAGTTCAAATCTAGCACCAGAGGACCTTGAAAATTGAGAAAGCCACCCTAACAGAGACCCAATCGCCTAGGGGTGACCAAGTCCTGCTACAACACTCAAATCCAACTTTTGGTGATAGGTACGTATCAGTTTGTAACTTCCAAATCCACTTGTGAAGTTTTGTTTCCATCTGTTTATATTCAAGAAATTGCATTTATCACATTAGGTCATTTAATTTATTTAGTTTAATCATTTCAAATCATTTATAAATCATTCCTACCCCCAAATAGATGCAGATCTAGGTATGATTGACTCACTTAAGAGGTTAAAGTCAATATATGCACCTTGTTGATTTGCATCTTAATGAAACCATAAAAACAACAAAATACACCATAGGTCTTGAGTGTTAAATTTAGGGTGTACCACAATTTTATGTTTCATTTTGGTGAACCTAGCTTTCTTACATCATAACTTTCTAATTTGGTAGTATTTCAAACCCTGGAATTAGGTTTTGCATCATTATATTTTACATTTCTCATCTAGGTTTTGTATCGTTGTGTTTCACATTTAGGGTTGCATATTGCATTATAAAAATCATAAAAAAATTCAAAAATATTGCATTCATATTGCATCATGGGTTGCACTAAAATGTGTTTTAGTCATTTAGATCACATTTTCATTTCAAATTTATATTAAAAAACGGTGTCATTTTGTTTCAAAATTGTCATACATTTGCATTTGCATTTCATTGAGTTTTTTTGGAAAAACAGTCACTGTCAAACCTATTTGCAGATAGGAACAATAACCTTGAACACCAATTTGAATATTTAGATTTTGAATTTTCACAACCCTGTACAAAGACTCTGTCACCCCTAGGCGACCCTGTCCCTGTACAAGCGTCTCAACAAACTTTCTCACATTGTTTTGTCTCTATTTGCTTAGTTGCATTGTACTTAAATATCTCTATTTTAAAATCAACAATTACATTTTATAAAGTATTTTGAATCTAGTTCATTTAGTGAGAGAAAGTGCATTATTTAAGATTAAAATTTGAATTCAAAATTATCATTTTTTCAAGTCTACATATTACAATCAGTCAATTCTTACATTTTAGATCTGAAAATTATATTCACATTTGTTCAAAACTCTTCAAAATCATTGCATACTTGCATTTTGCATCAAATCGGAATACATTAAGAAAATTCTAGAAATTAATTTACTCTTACAACTGTCTGTAAGTAGAATCAAAATCCTTAAATAGAGTATTCTTCAACCAAACTTCAAACTTTCAGAATCCCTGAGCAGGACTCAGACACCCTTAGGTGACCCTATCCTCCTTGTCTTGGCTAAACAATTTTTCTTGAGACCCCTATTATTTTGGTTCTTGCTTGCTCCTGCTTTTTGCTTTATATTTTTTAGTGTTTATTATACTTATTTAATAGTTTGGTGTTCATCTTGGGTGCACTTTTGGTGTTGTGAAACTTGCATGAGTTTCATAACTTGGTGTCTTATTGCCATTACTTTAGTGGGACGTAGTTTGAGACTCATGGAATCCCATGTTGCTAGTACATCTGTTGTGGATCTTGAGTTCTATAACCCTTTCACATTGAGTGTTGCCAACACTTAACCCATTTTGGATTACATCCCTAATGCTACAATTCCCATGACCTTACTATCAACCACTATCACTAGTGTTGAAACCATGGTAGCTCATGTCCCTGAATAGAAACTGAAACAATTGGATAAAGCCTTAGAAAAACTTCAATACTATGTGAGCATGGACTACATCATTGGCATAATGGTTCATATGATAGATAACATGAGGAAAATGCTCGATAATGATCAAGGATTAGAGGTAGTGTGTAGTCTAGCCCACGTAGGCAATCATGTGCATACAATGACTAGTTGCACTCAAGTTTTGGGGTATACTCAAAGCCAAGGAGGAAGTCAAGTTTCTCTCCCTACAACTATAACCTCTATTCCCAAACACACAAATCCAACTGTTACCACAACAATTCAACCAAACAACAACTTATAACTTCAACTTTGGGTATTTCCACTGGGAATCCTTATAGTTTTTTCAACTCAAACATCATATCTCCAAACCCATCACCCTTCACAAAATTGTAATATAATACTCCACCTAATACATATACACTTCCACCATATTTACCTCATTCCCAAAACACAAGCAATGATTATGTCATAAACCAACTCTTGCAAAATGATATCCCTTCAACAACAAATATCAACATTGAACCAAATGTAAAATGGACAACCATCACAATATGTCAAGTGAAACATAGAGATACCTTGCTTTGAGAAATACAATGGTAAAGGAGACCCCAACAACCATATATTCACATACATAGCCTTATGTAGTGGCTTCATTTTTGAAGACAAGCTCTTGGCTAAATTTTTTCCAAGGTCATTGAAGGACATGACCTTGGAATGGTTTTGTTCATTACCAAAAAATTTAACTCACTCATTTAATGAGCTTGTTGATGCCTTTCTCAACCATTTCCAAGTGCAAATTGGTCCTAAGATCAATATAACTGATTTAATGCAATGCAAACAAAAACAAGGTGAAAAAGTTACAGACTTCATTAGCCACTATCAATTGGTGCTATCACAAGTTAATTTAAGTCTTCCTAATGCAAAAATCCAAAGGATGTTCATTGATAACTTAAAATAAAACATAAGAGAAAAAGTCCTATTGCAAAAAATTCTATACTTCATAAGTTTGTGCACAACACTTTGTGATTATCAGCATTCAATTAATAAGTATAAAGCATCTTCATCTAAACATACTAAGAAGTTTGAGCTCGTACATCAAACCAGCTGATAACAATTTAAGAAATCAAACAAGAATTTTTTAAAGACAAATCCATCCCAAACAAACCATGTTGAGCCTCAAGTTGCTACCATAAGCTCTACACCCTACCAATTTTGACCTAGGGATAAATAACTTACACCATTACTCGATTCCCTCCATTCGATCATGTTGCAACTCTTGATTAAGAACCTAATCCATTTACCTCTCATAAAACCTCTGGACATAACCAAACCCTTACCACCAAATTATAACCCAAATGCCTTTTTCCAATATCATTGACAAAATGGACATGGTACATAACGATGCATGCATCGTATACATCAAGTTCATGACCACAACGATTCTAATCATATTCAATTGGGAGGTGTTAATGAAAAAGGTAATAAGTCAATTGTCCTACTTGACCAAAATTTGCAAATATTTTCCAACCCAATGCCAAATCACTCAGTATTGTGAAAGCCAGTGAAGTCAAGAATGATGTGATGAATGTTGATAAGATTGAGGACATAAATGATGATAATGATGATGATAAGAGTGATAACGATGATGATCTACAAGGCATGTTCAGTCTTATAGATGTTCAACCTCGTAAGGGCCAAACCACTTTGTTACCTAACATTACTTTCACACATATTGATGCTTCTATAATGCACCCGATGGTCCTCTTTATATCGCCATAAGTATTAATGATAAGCCTACAACTGGGATACTTATTGATCTCGTGTGTGTAGAGAATGTGATCATTGAGGAATTCTTGTTTGTGCATGAACTTTATCAAGATTTTTATGAACAATCAAAAGCATGGATTAAAACATGTAATGGTTTTGATTTCCCTATGATGTGTTCAATCACTCTTCCATTAAAAGTTAGACCAAAGTAATTAGATGTCTCATTCTCCGTCATCCTATCGTAAGACCAATTTCATGTTAAGCTAAGCTACCGTTGGTTATGCTCCATGAATGTTGTCTTGTTAGTTATTCACAAGTGCATAAAGTTTCCATTTGAAAATGAGATATTATAGTGCACCATAGTGGATTCAATCCTTTGTCTTCCTGTGGGAAATTTTCATTGGATTTCTTTTGTCTTGCACCTATGGAACCTATAAAGCCTCATGAAGATTCCTTTTTCAAGTCATATAAAAAGTTCAAAGCAAAATGCATAGTGAAATTATTTCTTAGAAATATTCATGAGTCTGATAGGTCCATGGTTGTTCCTTCTCCCCAGCTTGTCATTCGTGAACCTATGATTGAGCCAAAAACCCTTCCAAGTAACCAAGATAAGTACACCACAATTCCTCCACCACTTTCTTTCAAAAGACCAAGAGATAATAAAATGATTCCTTTTGTGCCACCAAAGATAAAACAAGTGTATCAACCTAAAGAGACAGTGGTTTCCCAACCCTCGACGGTTCCTTTAGTTCCTCCCTTAAGGGAAGAAAAGAGACTGATGGTTGATAAACCCACTCCTACCCCATCACAACTTGAAAACTGTGCAAAAAGAAATCGAAGTGCTAAAAAGCGTATGCATATATGTCATGCCATTGCTCGCCTACTAGAAGAAAAGAATAAACCAACACCTATGGAAACAACTCAAGAAGAAACCCAACTTTCATGAAAATAAGACATCGAAACAAAACAAGAGAAGAAACAAGAAAATTCAAATGCAATTATCATAAAACCTCCTAAAGTGATTTATTTGGATGACGATGATGAGATTGCTAAGATTAATGAAGAAGTGCATAATGAATTGAATTTGTTATTTTCCACTTCTATGAACTTAGATGGGGACAACTGTGATGATCCTCTTGATGAGAGTGACCCACCACATGTTGAACTTGGTGATGCTCCTAGTATGATATTTGTTGTAGTCTCTTTAACTAGTTATGTATCTTCCATTTATGATGAGAAAGATTGGGATGTGAACAACCTGCTCTAGGTTGGCTCGCATGTGAAGTACTTATTTTGTGTGTTTGCTTTCTATGCTTTTTTTGTTTGCTTACACATGATGTGATCTCTCGTGTTGTGTTGCTTGGCATGTCTTTATGTTTGTGAGTTTTCTTTGGATGACCCTTGTTGCTCTATTGGTGCAAGGATACAAAGTCAGTGAACTTGTCATGACATTCTTCTATTTGTACCTCCATTCTTCTATATGTTGTAAACTTTTCCTTTTCCTTTTTTTGTCATGTGTTTTCCTTTTGGGGATGATGAAAGGCATTGAGACACTTAGGTCTCTTCCGTGTTGACCCAAAAGACATTTGTCTTCTCTCTTTGTGTCATTCCTCCTTTGTGTTCATTGTTCCACGAGTATTTGGGGAATGATGTTAGTTTCAAGATCTATTATATCACTATAGAAAAGACATATATTGAGCCCAAATCTATGGATCCCTTAGTGCACACCTTTTTTGTTTATGGCATTATATTCCAGGGCAACCCCTTGTCATGATGTAGTTTATTTGAAAACCTATCATTGGCATAGGGCTTTCCAAATAAGCTCTTGTGATCTCTTGTTGCATGACATTTATCATTTTTCTACTTTAAAGTAATTGCTCACAACATGGTGTTTAGCAATTTCTTTAAAGTGGGGGCATACATTAGCATTATTTTTGCTTCACTTTGTTCACAGAGGTTGAGCTTAGTGATGCATTGACATTGACATTTGACATTATTTTTATTTCACTTTATTCATAGAGGTTGAACTTGGTGATGCGGTGACATTTGACATTTGACATTTTCTTGGCTTCACTTTGTTCATGAGGGGTGAAGCTAGTGTAAGCATTGGCATAGAATTTTGATCATTTTGTAGCACTTTATCAATGTTATCAAGGAGTATAACTCTTGATATAGTTATGGACATACCTTGTAGACCTAGTGTGTGTTTGTCACTTTGGTACCTATTTTGGGAGCTCACCTAGTGAAAAATGATCCTCACTAGCCTATGTGTCTTCTTGTTTGTATGACTGCTAACATAATACAACTTGTTAGCCCATACCCCTTTTTTCTTTGCATTTACTTTGATATGGTATGTTTATGTATTTCGTCTTGTTCTATAACATACATGTGTGTTCCTTTATGCTTATGTTGGTTTGCCATGGGATCTTGGATCTTGGGGGCTTGATCACCCTCCTTGATCCTTAGTCATCCTATCTCTCTAACATTTGGACAATTAGACCCCTCTTGACGTATATTTCTCTACTTTAGTGAGTTTGAGCATAAGTTCATACTCTTACTAAAGTGGCGGCTTAATGTAATGTATAAAATTGTATACACTTACAATTTAATATTATTTTTTGGCCCCCTAATTTATTAGACTTGATTAAGCTTTTAATTTTCTAAATTATACATTCCAAAGCACAATTTTTACTATTTTTCGAAGAAGGACAAGTGTTAAAAATGCATCAAATCATTAAATTGTCCCCAACTTTGAGTGTCTTGGAATTTTGGGCTAGGACCTAGTCGCCCATGGGTGACTGGGTCCCCCTTCTTAGTTGGGACCCAAATTTAAATATATTTTTGGTGATATTTTAATATGAAAAATTCAACTATGAAGTGTTGGCTTTTGAAATCTAATTTTTGAGAAATTAGATAAACACCTATAAATACCTAGTTATTTTATCATTTGAAAACTAACACACACCTTTTAGCATTCAAGAGAAAATACTATTGTCAAGAGAATTATCGAGCAAGTCAAGAGCAACATTATCAGAGTTTATTACAACAATTCAAGTTCCAACATCATGTCAAATTCTATGTGTGTTCATGTTCATGTTTTGTGAAGGCTAACATCAGTGTAGATCTTCAAAGCATTAAATCATTCAAGCATTATATCAAGTAAGATCTAAATCCTTGAAGTGATGTGTATGTCTTCAGTTTAAGGTAGCCATTGAAGTGTGGTGAGTTGCAACATTTGTTCATTCATCATTTCCTTCCTTTCTATTATTGGTTTATCATTAGCATTACCATTATGGAAGTGTAAACACTTACACGGGGTTTGACTGAGGCAAGCCCCTATATGGCATAGATACTCTCTTTGTGAATGTGCAAGTTGTAGGTTTGGAAAGGAATGAAGAGATCTTGAAGACCTATTTTGTATTGTTCCATTTGTTGTCATCAAAGTTGTCAAGACATGAAACAATTACAAAATTTATTGATGAAATTTCGATAGTGGGACAAGCAAAAAACATAAGTTCAAATCTAGCACCAAAGGACCTTGAAAATTGAGAAAGACACCCTAACAAAGACCCAGTCACCCATGAGCAACCCAGTCCTACTATAACACTCAAATATGACTTTTGGTGACTGGTACATATTAGTCTGTAACTTCTAGATCCACTTGTAGAATTTTGTTTCTGTCTGTTTATATTCATAAAATTGCATTTATCATAATAGGTCATTTAGTTTATTTAGTTTAATCATTTCAATCATTTCTAAATCATTCCTACCCCCAAAAAGATGCAGATCTAGGTCTAATTGACTCACTTAAGAGGTTGAAAGTCAATCTATGCACCCCATTGATTTGTATCTTAATGAAACTATAAAACGACATAATACACCCTAGGTCTTGAGTGTTAAACTTAGGGTGTACCACATTTTTATGTTTCAATATCAACATAACATATTTCCATTTCCACACACTTAAGATTGCTTAAAAGTATATAAAAATATAAAAAGTCTTAATAATGTTTTGAATCTTACTAGAAAGAGATAATGAAAAGTATGAAATGTTGAAAGAAAACTAGCTAATTATGGAGCCCATCATCTATCACCAATGTTTCTTTTTTGAATTGTTTTATAGTGACAAGATCACAACCATTCCCATTTATTGGAGAGCTTCACTAGTCTTGTTTGCTTAGTTAGAGCCATTCTCATGCTATTTATAGAGTTTGATTCTTATCTGCATAGTCAGAGCCCTTTTACAATTTTGCATAGTGGAGGCTTTATCATTTTTTATACCTAGCAAAATTTCTTACCTTTTTTCTTTTAAAGAAACCCATTAGATGATATTTCTTTTTAATCAAGTTGAAGTTAATGCTTGTTTAAATGTATAATACTGCTACTTATTTCACACTTTTCCCATGCAGTTTTTTAATGTAGTACTCATTGCAAGAAGAATTCAAGAATGGTTTATATACTTTGAGCAAGTCTGTATCCTTTTACATTTGAAAAAAAATTAATTTCCATGTTGATTTAAAGATATTATATTTTCATAATCCATAATATTGTAAATGTATGTTTTTGGATTTAATTGTATGATTTTTTTGTCATTAATATTTTGGATCACATTTTGTGATCCATTTTTATATTTTCTCCTCTTTCTCTCCACATCTTGACAATAGATCACATAGTGTGATTGAAAACATTGACATGACAAAAATTCTTACATAATTAAATCTAGGAACACAAATTACCATGTTGATCACTTCTTTTTTATTTTTACTAGCATCTATTTAATTGTTTAAATGCACATGAAAGTGGGGTCAAAATGTAATGAGTAAAGTTGCGCACCCATGCCCTTTTTGCCTTATGTGTTGGGCCCATTTTGATTAGAGAATACTTTATGTAATGATTAGTCTACAAGTAGCATATTGTTGTGTAAATCTAGCTCTTGACTTCACAACATCTTGATCTTGTTATTGCTCATCCCTAAAGTTTGGTCTCAATTTATAGATCACTTGTTCATCATCCTAGTTTAGATTCATGGGTGTGGACTTGACCCATGCCATTTGTAGTTGTCAATTTAAACCCCAAACTTTTAAATTTTGAAATGAATCTTGTTGAATAAATCATACTATTTGTCGTGAGTTGATGTAGCACATATTTGTATGTTATGCTGCATGTAAATATATTTAGTAAGTCATTTAAAATCATGTTGGAATGTGAAAAGGAACATCTAGGTCGAGAAGAGCTTAAAGGAGAAAATATCTTGCATTATTTTCTTGTGACATCACCATAGGCATCGTTACATACCTATTTTATATCTTCAATCTTTCACTTAGAGCTGTAAAACTAGTTTGCTAGGGGTTTGATTTGTTAGGAAAAAGTGATATTAACCTTGTATTCCTATGTCTTCATATGTCTCCACATTCCTTGGTATGTGTTCTAGGACACATTCCAAGAGATATGAGAGAAATTCATTAAATATTGACATGTAATTATATTTTAAAGGGTTGATTTGATGTCAGTGGAGGTTACACAATATAATGGACAAGGTATCTCTCTTAGGCATCCACTTTGGGAATACAAAAGGTCATGTGTGGGGCACCCGAGATTGGATAGAGTAAGGTTGTTTGTTGGTGTTCCATCAGGGAAGCTGAAGAGTCATTAGAGCATCCAAAAAGGCAAAAGGTGGATAGGCTATAGGCTAGGCACCCATGTTGGAGCCTTGTGAATTTTATTTAATATTTTATCATGACTTTTGGTTGTCTAAGAAAGGGGCATGGATTTTTGCAAGTGATTTTTTACCTCTTGTTTTGGTTTACCATTTGTGGGTTTACTTCCCATACGTTCTATAAATTGGAACCATTGGATGGTAGTTTTATGTTGAGTTCTTGGAGGTAACAGGTGTTGTTGAGTTGATCAAAGATCAATAGTGGAGTGTAATGGTGTATATCTCTTTTGAAGATTAATAATATACTTGCCCTCTTTTCTTGTGTGGAGTTTTTCTTGAAAGGGTTTCTCCATGCAAATCTAGTGTCACATTTTGTTTGTTGATTTTATATTGTGATGAATGTGCAATCGCATACATAAAATTTGATTTGGTAATCTTATTTCCAGATTTGAATTCACTTGCATAAGTTAATATTGCAACTTCATTTCACCTTGTTTTCAACATGATTGAGGAGAATTTGACCCTTATGATTTAGTAGATTCTACAAAGGTGTCCCTAAACACTACTTGTTCCATATTATATTCAGATATCAAAATATTGGGGAAGTAAATTTAACACTCACTTTTTTGGCTAGGTCACTTTTGCAACTTATAATTCAAAATCTTCATACCAATTTCAAGTTTTTACTCCAAAAATTATAATATTTTTAACAAATTAGTCAATGAGATTTTTACATCATCAAACCCAACTAAATATCACATTTAAATTCATTTAATTTCTACATTTATTATTTTCAACTCTAACTCTATAATTTAAACAAAGTGATTATTTAACTATTCTATTTATTATTTAATGATCTCATATATTTATTATATAAATGGTGACTTTTACGTTACAATTATATATAATGATACTAAAACCAAAACAATGAAAGAAAGATATTAAATAACTTATGATGGAATAAATAAATAAGCCTGGATAGATCCACCTTGGTCTTTGCCCTAAAATATTGCTCATCCCCTTTTAACGTATCTCATTAATAAATTGAGAACACAGTAGACAACCGCTTTCATTGACCTGCTTGCTCTTTCTCACTTTTCATTTGATTAAATGCATACAATTCAACGAAAAAAAAACTATTTAGGGGAGAGGACCTAGTAGTTGTGCACCTAACTTCGCGTCCCTCAAAATCCTACTTGGAAATTTCAAATCACTCCAATTTTTTTACAGCAGCTTACTTGGCAAGTCCCCTGCTTATAACAAAAGTTTCGGGGCCACATCATCAAATATGATGCCACATCAGCATGCTTTTTGTCAAGGTGTCAAAAAGGGCACCGTCTAGACCCCTTACCAATACTTGTGCATGCACATCACCAGTAGTTGAGCGCTGATGTGGCATCACGTGATTGGTTGCTTTTTAGATCAAAAGAATACATTTTGTTTAATTATGAGTAGTAAAGTCACAACTATTGACATTATATAAACAACTATTGACATTATATAAACAACTATTGGGCATTATATAAGTCTCCACAGTAGACACGAAAAAAAAAAAGCTTAATCAAATAGTCTGCGTGTAAATAAATCCGGACGAGAAACGCTTAAAAAAAGAGCCAAATCTACACGCCGTACAGAGATTAGCATGATGTATGGCATAGATACATGGTAATGGATGGACATGAAGATGGAGATGGACTGTTGGTAAAAGAAAAAAGTTTGATAGAGCATAACTTTTTTAGTATGTGATAGAGCAACCAAAAGAAAAAAAGAGGGCAAGCGAGGAGGGAAAAAAATAAAATAAAAGAGATTTTGCGACGATATGTGTGGTGGTAGGCAGCGGGAGAAAACCAAAAGCAAAGGCAAAGACCAAAGGCTTCTTCTGTTGTTATATTGCGCGAAAGTTGTTGGCGCTTCTCGAGAGTTATGGGCGGCATTTTCACAGGCTTTTGCTTTTCCATTAAACGCTAGAGCTCGTCTTTCACAGGGGAGGCTGCACAGAGGGGATAATTATTTCCTTTGCGGCCGGTCACGTGGTGGTGCCACAGGGCGGAAGAGGAGCGGATTGCGTGGTGTTTTTGGGGCGTGGTCGAATGGGCTCTGGATTTGGCTTTTAGGGCACGATCTGTGGAAGGAAGATTGCTTGTCTGTTTTGGCTAGGGTTTCAGGATGGGGTTTGGTGAGAAGAGAAGAGGAATAGCGGGGGAAATAAAATGCTCGGCTGCCGGTGTGAATGGCGGAGATTTTTGCGTGCTTGGTTAAAATGGGAAAAACGTTCCAGGGTTTGTTAAAGCGGCGGAGGACTCGCCGGATTTTGGAAAATACGGGGTTGAAATCGGAAATATCCCTACAGGAAAATTAAAAGAAAACAGGGATTCGGCGGTGAAAATGGCGAAGAAGTGGAGAAACGGCTGTGATAATGTTCAGGGTTTGAGGAAACAATGGCCGTAAATGTATTGGTAGTTTGATGTTTTTAGGATTAAGAGGATTTGTTATTTTCGTTTGTTTTTAATTTTAGGGGTTCAGGTAGATAGATGTCTGGCTCGGACAGGGCAGATGGTCAGACAGGTGCCCCGCGTGAAGCATTCTCGATGCCAAGAGATTATGCGTTCGAAAGCGGTAAAGAAAAACGCAGGGATAGGGATGTTTTCCCGAGGAGGCTCTCCAGCACGATATCTTTAGACGGAGCGGCTATCGGGGGTCCTCCTACCAAGCGGCGGGGCGGGGGCGGTGAATTGTTGTACTCCGGTATGCTGTTTTTCTGATCTGTGTTTGAATAGCTTCGAAGGGTGTTGCTTCTTTGCGCCTTTATGCTTGTGATAATCTAGGGTTCCTTTCTTCTGTGATTGATTTCAGTCTTTTGGTGCAAAATTGGTAGTTTAATTCTATAAAAATTGCGGATCCGTTAGTTTTTATTTATATATTGAGAGCGGGAGCTCTATGCTAATATCTTTTCTTGGCGGGGGCTCCATTACAATATCCCGTCCGAGCGGGAGGCTCAATGACAATACGCGGAGGAATCCATGACGATATGCGGAGGCTCCATGACAGTATCCCTCGGCAGCAGAGGCTTCATGACGATATCCCTCTTGAGCGGAGGCTGAGTGTATTGCGAGCATATTTCGGAGCTGAAGCTGACAATATTATCTCATTTGGGATGAAGCTGTGATTTCTGCTATTGTAGGAAACCATCTTTGTATATGGTCTTTAATTTTTAGGGCAATAATGTTATCCCCTTTGAGACAAAACAGATAATATTATTCCTTTTGGGATGAAGCTGCTATTTCTGCTATTGAAGGAAATAATCTTTGTATACGTTCTTTTTAACTTTGAAGCCAATGATGTTATCCCATTTGAGATAGAGCAGATAATATTATTCCTTTTGACTCGAACCAGATGATATTATTCCTTTTAGGATGAAGCTGTGATTTCTGCTATTATAGGAATTAATCTGTCTTTGATCTCTAAGCCAATGATATTATCCCTTCTGAGCTGAAGTGGATAATATTATTCCCTTTGAGCCAAAGCGAATGATATTAGCTCTTTCGGGATGAAGCTTTGAATTCTGCCTTTAAGGAAAGAATCTTCATAGATGGTCTTTGTTTTTGCTTTGGATTTGAGGCACAGTGAAGAAGGGTGATTAATGACTTTTTCTTTTTTCGTAACTATCTGTGTACATAATTTCAGGAAGATCGGGTGGAGCATCATGCAATGGGTGGCACGATGATGTTGTTTCTAGAAGTAAAAGCTTTCCAGAGCCTGGATCACATACTGGGAATTCGACAGGCAGAGTTGGTCCTCCGAGTCCGAGGCATGAGTTCAGTGGTGCAGATGGTTCACCTTCTCCCAAAGATCTGGATGGATATCACTTTTCTAAACCAGGCTCTCCTTTGTTTATGCAATCAAGAATCTCCTCAATGGCACAGGTTTCTCATCATGGCTATTCAGGAAAAGGTATTTTAGGACGAGAACACTCAAGATGTAGTGAATGGGACTATCCATATAAAGTTGATATGGAATATAGGGACAAGATCTGGGGAAGGTCTGACTTACACAAGAGAACAGGTATAAGTTATGACACTGTAACCACTCCAAGCATTCACAAGGATGGTGAACCAAGGCGAGAGCAAGAAGGTAATGGTGGGAGTGGAGATTCAACTGGGGGCAGCAGTTATCATATAAGATCATATCAAGAATGGAGGCAAGGTGATAGAATGGCATCTTCACATGGTTCTGCCAATGGATATCTGAAAGAATCAGCTGCTCGTGTGCAAAGCTTTGATGTTTTGGGATCTTGGCATTCTCCTCTTTCGTCTCCTGTCAATTATATGGTTGATGGAGGTCGTGATGATGGAAGCCAGATGTCACCTCGCAAGAGACCCAGATTAGGGTGGGGCCAAGGCCTAGCTAAGTATGAGAAGAATATAACTGGAGGTGCTGACGATAGCCTTGGCACAAGGGGAAGAGGGATCAGCTGTCCAGAGGAGATTTCCAGTTGTATTGAGAGTCCTCATCAAGGTACAGGGCAAGTGCAAACAGTTTCATCGGCAAAGGCTGTATCTGATGGTAAGTTCCATTTAACCATAAATATCTTTTTAATGATTAATAATTACTAGTTTATAACTGTTTTTGGGATCATTTATTGTTGCATTTCTTCCAAGTATTACACTTGTAAATGTGTTTGTACCTGATGTGAATAATAGTCATCTTGATCTGAATTTGAGGAAGAAACTTTATATAGCAGTGCACTCATGCAGTATTGTGATCATAGTTTTATTTATATATCTTGGACCCTACTTTAATTATAAATATATTTCGTTGTTTTTATTTTCTGGATTAATGCTTGATGTAATTCATCACTGAAGTGTGACACACATGAACTATTATGTCATGGCAATGATATCTCAGTTGAAAGTTTTTCTGCACTATTTAAGACGGAAAAGATCCTTCTATGAATGACATCATGTCTAATATGTATTTACTGATATTGAGGTATTACATTTGTACTTTGTAGTTGGAACAGTAGATAAAACTGTTTTGAGCTGGTTGACTGGTGTTGATTCAGTCTTAATCAACTTACCGTGCTGCTGCAGCTGCTGAATTTTCTCTTCATTCGTTGTTTAGAAAAATATAGTCCCTTGGTAGGGTGAAATTCACTTCATAACATGTGGTGCTTACCTTATTTCTTTCAAACTTATATTGTATTTGCGCTGTAAATTTTAGTTTCTATTATTGCTCAGAACCATACTGGTATTAGCAACCACTAATGTGTTGGATGCTTTTGTTTGGGAAATTCTACATGTAGGTTTTATTTGAGTAATTTATTGTTTATGACCAATTTTGTTATAGTATTTTTTGCTTTCTTACATGATCATCTTATAGTATTTCTTATCAATAAACTATGCAGAAGTGGGCAATCCATGTTCTGAAGCAGACAAGGATGTTCATACGATACAGATGGAACAAAAAACCGAAGCTCCTGGTATAGACAACATAATTGAAAAAAATAAGGAGTTTGGAAGCATGCCTGCCTCTGAGATAGGCAGATTGGAATCTTGTCAAAGTTTGGATACCCCCATTGACTCTAAGGAATACGAAAGCACTGGGACTTTGTTACAGTTGCAGCCCCAGGTTATGGTTCCAGATCAATGTTCCAGTCTTTCATCTTGGTCAAAGTCAAATGTACTTCAAAGATTGGAAAAGCTTGAGTTAGAACTTGAGCTTACAGAAAAGGAGCTAGCAAGGATTGAGGTTCACCCCGGAGATCACCTTTTGTTAGAAAATGACCATAAAATTTCTGACACTAGAGACTCAGAAGCTGTTCAAGTTCGACATCCAGCACATACCATAGAACATAAAGAAGCTGTAGTAGAAGTTCTGCATGCCTCGGAGGAGGGGTTGCGAGAAGATGAAGTGATGGATGAACAGAGAGAAAGGCCATTTTCAGGAATTTGTGAAACTTTGTTGTGTGAAGTTGCAGTTGCATCCAAGGGGGATTCCAAGATGCACGCATCGTCTGAAGCTTGGAATCCATCTTGTTATTCTTTGCATACAGCTTCGGCTATCTCTAAAGTAGATGATGGGCTAGTGGAAGCTAATCAATGTAATTTGCAAGGCAGCAGCCTTAAGGAGAGGTCATTATCAGCAGGGTCATTTTCTGAGCTAGACAGGATGACAGGAGTTACCCACTCCGGTATTAATTCTGAGAGCTTGCTAGTGAATGGTGAAGTCCAACTGGGAAGCATCTATGGAGCTCTAAGTAAAAAGGATAACAATAAATGCTGGAGAGATTTGTATGATCAAAATTTGGAACAAGCGAAGTGTGCCTCCCAAGCATTGGCTAGCCTTCTTCCTGATTCTGAAATTGAAGCTGGTATGGTCTCTATTGGCAAGTGCAAACAAATGCAATCTCAGAAGGATAGTACAGAAGGCAAGTTGAAAATCAAGCAACAGCTGCAGGATATGCTATTACAGAAAAAAATGTCTCTTAGATTCAGGGATCTCGTCCTTGCCCTCAAGTATCGTGCATTAAGGGAGACATGGAAACGTGAGCAGGCTGGTATCTGTCAGTGGAATGATCGTACAGAGTGTGTTAAGAAGTTGGACATTGAGCGCAAGAATGGGACACAGGTGCCTTCCCAACGCACATCTCATCGATTACGCCTCTCAGTTTCTGGTATGATTCCAAATGATATGTTATGCATTAATTTAAAATTTAAATTCTTATTTTTCACAAGGTACCCTCAGTGTATGGAGCAAGACTTCAAATTACATGCATTCGAAAATTAGAAATGATGATGGTGTCGTGTGTCAATGACATTGTTGTTTGACTCTGCTGTCAGGAGTTCTTTGACCTTTTTCCTACATGGTGATGCTTACTTATCTGATTTCGCTGTAGGAAGTTCTTTGACTTTTTCCTTATACAGTGATGCATATTTAGGTTACATTGACATTGTAAGATAGTCTCCGCTCTTCACCACTTCCTTCACCCTCTTCCCTTGCATTGACATAAATCAGGCCATCGATTCCACTCTTGTGTAATGATCATTAGTTGCAATGCTTCTTGCGACTCAAGCATTCTCTCGAAGAAAATGAAGTATGATGCATATTTGGTCTCTACAGGTTTCAGAAATCTCTTCTTGGAAGGGTCTGGAATAGTGCATGTGATGTGTGGTGGTTGTAGATAAACATCCTCACATCTCTCACATCAAGAACCACGTATTTGATCCAGTCAATTTTTCTCCATGTCCTTGAGTGCATTGTTCACAGCATGCACACAGCAAGGAGTCTACCATATATGTTTGAAGGCTGCCTCAACCATCTTCCCTGTTGTTGAGCACACATAGGTTGCATTTGTCTCAACCTACACCACATTCTTAGGGTCAATGTCCTCAATAGCCTCTTTGAGGATTTGAAACTGATAATTGACATCCTTGTGTGCCCCTAAACAATCAACAACTGTAATAAAGTAAGGGCTCTTTGTACATGTTACCATGAGATTGATAAGTGGACAATGACTAACGTCTGTCCACCCCATCCATGACAGTGCTGCATTTACCTGTGATGCATTTAGCTTTCATTTTCTTCATAGGAGTGTTAATCTTGGAATAGTTCTTATCCAAGATTGTGGTCCTCAGTTTTGTCTCCCTTGGCGGCACATATGAAGACCCCACTTTTATAATCTTAGCCTCAACCACCTTATAACAAGGAGAGCAAGCATCATGGAATGGAATGTCATTGGAAAATCATTTTGCAAATTTGCATAGAAACATCTAAAAATAATTTAATAAATAAATTTAAAATCCTAATATACAAATATTTAAAACAACCCTAAAAACTGATGTTATAGAACACTTAAATAGTAAAAACAGCAATAAAACAACCCTAAAAACAACATTTATAACATTTAATAATTGCTAAAACCCTACAAATAATTTGTAATTTGCATACCTAAACAATATATTGAATAATTTAAATTGAAAGCAAAAAAAACATACGAGCATTGGTTTTAGATTCAACAATGAAAATGCAAATGCAAAAAACAAAATATTAATCTCAAAATTTGTTATGTCTTACCTTGAAGGCACGATGAACTCTTTGAATGGTTGATCAATGAAAATGATTGAGGTCTTCCTCTTGCTCTTGCTCAATGCAATGATAATATTGATGGTGATTTGCATTTAGGGTCGACATGCATATTTATAGTTTTTTTGAAGGTTTATGGTGTTGGTGAGGTCCATTAGCATTTTGGGGTTAGAGGCTGGGGAATTGGATTTTCAAAAAATGCTTTAAAGATAATAAACCCTCTCTTTTTGCATGCCTAGGCAATGTGGACATCTTGGATATTCTGAGACAGTCAAGGAACTTCATGAAATCCTTGCACCGCCTTGAGGACTTCCCGACATCTCCCAAATGTGCCTAACATGGGGGATGTCCCAAAAATATCCCTTCTAGACGTTTCTTCTCTGGCAGGAGTTTAATGGCAGGGAGGCTCCTTGATACCCTTACATCTTGGAAATGTGCCCATTTTTTGGTGGTTGGTATGGAACACTATTTTAAACTAACCATTATGCATAACTAGGCATTTATGTCCACCCCTAATTAATTAATTAATTTTTCCCCAAACATATAAATAATTAGTTAATCAAACACTGTTTAGAAAATGAATTAATTAATCACTCTTAGTTGATAGACTCCCATTAATTTTTGAGTATGACAGATCTTCTAGAGTTCCTCAAGCTTAGACCTCCATTTCTATTCAATTTGTTTTGATGCTTCTAAATCTCTATAGACACTGTTTAAAGAAATGGTCATTCTCATCAATAATTTATGCATATTAAATGCAAATATGGTGTTTGTTCCATCTGAATGCTCTGCTGAAGCTGAGTTATCCAGCTTATTGAGTCTAATGTGCTTAGAGTGCTCTCTAATTCTTCTGCATAGTTCCTGCTTGTTTCTCCTATGTAAGTTATTCAAAAAGAATATTTAATCTGGGAGGCTTTGCTATCTGATTTGGATTCTAACTCATCTTTAGTTGATTTGATGGAGCTCCTGAGTTTGTTCTGAGAAATACATGTCATCTTTTATATTGTGGCACTTAAGAACACTAACAATTTTGTTTGAAATCCCTTCACTTTAAGGGAGGAAAGCTTGTGGTTGATTTGTAGGGTCCTGCAGTTGCACTTGTGACCTTTCTGTCCTTCTGAACGCTCTCTTCGTCTGCTTACTGTTGTATCCATTCTCCTTAAATGCGTGGCTAAGTGATTTTTTTCTTCTTCCACATGCTCATCTTGAATCCTGAAGGTCCAGTTGAGAACATTTAAATATATATTATTTCAATATTTATCAAATATTTAATTTCTCATGGTTGTATCTTATAAGATCGATTTCAGTCTTTGTAAACAAAAGTTATGGCTAAGCAATTGTTTTCTCAAATAAAAATGCAAACTGATCCATCTTTTTGTTTGTAGTTAACTTGAATCTGAAATATGTTTTTTTCTGCCATATTATAAACGTGTTAACAGAAACTAGAATCAGAATGAACTTGAGACTTTTGGGGTGAAAATGTTTAGGTTTCCTATATACGTATGCAATAATTATTAAATTTTAACTACCTCCATACATAATGTCAATAAAGCATTTATTTTTAGTGTGTGGAAATTTATATTTTTCTCAACATCTTAATGTAAGCTAAACTTGGTATTTATCATAGTTACCAGGTTCAAAAAGTTTGATTTGTTTGGCAAATAAAAAAATTGTAAATATGGAATTTTCAAAAAGATTTGGATTTGGAAAAATTTCTACACAGATTGAAAAATCTGGAGTGAACTGGATAAATCTGTCTGGTTGAAAAAATCCTGATTGAACTGGATTTGAACTGAATTTAATTGGATTTAGTAAGTATGGTCCAGTGGTTACTTTTCCTTCAAATTTAGCTGCCATTCATGCCATACTAGTCTCCGGATCCATGTATTCACCAAGCAAGAGTTTACACATTCACTAATTCTATAATTCTTTAATTGATCAGAGGTCAATGCCAAGCTCTTTTATGGATGGACAGATTGGAAGGTACTAGAATATCAAACAAGAATATGCACATGCTCAACCTTAACAAGCAAGATAATTTAACAAGAAGATCAATTAAGTAGATTGCCTATCCATCTCCTTATTTTTGGTTGGTGAATTGCGGTCTAGGGGACTGTGCCCATCTAAATAAAAAAGATAAATAAGAAGATGTGCAACAGACTCATAAATAGGGGTACATTACAATTTAACTATGTTATCAGTTCATTCTTGTTATCTTGTTTCTGGTATGATCCATTTCCGGTCTGGTACAGGCAGTGGTGCTACTAGGGTTTGGGATTTGGTCTGTGGGTTCATCCTGAATGAACCTGGGAGAACACATGATGAAATTCGATGATGTTTTCAGAATCCGTTGCAAACCCATGGCAGTTTTGCATTCTTTAAATTTGTTTTTTTTTTGCTTTTTTTAATTGTTTTTGCAGTCCACTTTTCACAAATTTGTTTGTCTATTATATCCCTGTCGTTTGATTTCTGTTCATCTTTTAAGTCCCTGTCATTTGAGTTTTGCATTCACATTTTGAGGAAAGGATTTGAATGACATGCAAGAAGAATTGATCAAATGGCTTGGAAAGTCATTTAATTCATCCATCAGCAAGGTGACAGAGCAGCAGGACTGGTTGAAGGGCCGTTATCTGAATACAACCTTGCTTGCTGAAGGGTGCTTGGTTTCAAGATCCGAATCTATAGTCATTTGTTTAAAGCAAACACTGCCCTCTAGTTGCAGCATCCTCCATTGAAAGAAATGGTTTAAGATCTCAAGTAATTGGTCTATAGCCTATAGCTTGAATACCAAATCCATATATTAGTCGCAAGTTTAGGTTAGGTGTAAATTTAACTAATTTTGATGAGTTTTTAAAAATCTGTTGACGAGTCTTAAAAGTATTTAACTAATTTTAATATTTTTAGATTTATAATATAATATATTTAGATTTTAATATTTTAATATTTAATACAATTATATTTAAATTTCAATGTTCTTATTTAAATATGATATGTTTAAAATTTAATATTATTTATTTTAATGCAATAGATAAATTCTGAACCTAGTTCTTGTTTTTAGGTTGTAAATATGTATATATTTATGATTTTTATATGCTTTTGTATGGACGAACCCAAAATGAACCCAACCCCAATTTTTTTTTGGACCAAATCCATGAACTGAACCAACGAATCCGAACCCAAACCGAACCCGGATTAGTAACTTAGCAGTGTAACAAAGATACTACTAAGCCTACCAGAGTTACAAAAACATAGACTCTATAAACGCCCAGCCTAATAGAAAGAACAAATAAGCAATGGCATGTAGGTCAGAGGTATTACCCTATTCTTCTAACAGTTTCACCCATTTTGATATGGGAACAGAGAAGTGTTTAATGTGTTACTGCTTCTTTTTTTGGATGGATCTTTATTTTTCTTTTGCAGCACGGTCCTTTTTCCTTTGTCACTCCCATCATGAAGAGCATCCAGGGAAGGTTGAGACCCATTAACAGAGACTATCTGTTTCTGCTGAGATCACCTTATTTGAGGGAGAATTTGACTTTTGCTGAACTGTAGAGGATGTCTTTTGCATTAATGATTCTTGGGTGCTCATAGGTGATGCCAGCAAGCCCCAAGTGAGCTCAGATGGGGGCTTTGAAACCCCAAGTGACTTTCAACCGTACAGTGTTGTGGAAGAGCATCTTTCGACCATGAAGCTTGACATTCCAAAGAGTGCTTGGAACTAGGGCTATCAGCAGCAAACACCTGCGGCAGTGAAAAGGCAATCCCTCAACTATGATCAACAATTTTAAAATTATAATGTCTGTGGGTAGATCTTTCAAGATGACAAGAACAACTAGAATGTGGGCAAAAGTTGTATGAGTAAAGATCAGAAGTGTCTATATCTATAGCTAGGAATCACCCCGAAAATTGCGTATAGGTTTAAAGCATGAATTGAATGAGAACTCAAGTGGGAGTTTTGGGAGATGAGTCCACACAGGCATAACCTTGAATGATTTGGTGGAGGGATTAAGGATAGGATAGCCAAGGTTTGAGCATAAGGAAGTGCTGGCCCCAGATCTAGAGATGAACACAGAGAATAGCATCTTGATCCTTCACACAATCAAAAACTGCAATAAAAAATCCAACTAGAATGTGGGCAAAAGTTGTATGAGTAAAGATCAAAAGTGTCTATATCTATAGCTAGGAATCACCCAGAAAATTGCGTATAGCTTTAAAGCATGAATTGAATGAGAACTGAAGTGGGAGTTTTGGGAGATGAGTCCACACAGGTATAGCCTTGAATGATTTGGTGGAGGGATTAAGGAGGGGATAGCCAAGGTTTGCGCATAAGGAAGTGCTGGCCCCAGATCTAGAGATGAACACAGAGAATAGCATCTTGATCCTTCACAATCAAAAACTGCAATAAAAAATCCATGCTCACAAGGGTAATTTTCAAGATCACCTTCCATGAGTGGCTGCCAAGATTCAATAATCCATTTGTCTAAATTTGGAAGACTAGGCCAGAAGCGATTAAATCTGCTGATTAACCCAGGAGCAGCAGAAGTCTTTGCCTTCGATCACTTCATGTCTAACATCAGCTTCATATTCCAGGATGGGGGACTTATCAGTGCAGCCGAGAGACATGACCATCACTTGGGAGGATCCTTTTGTACCACACTTCGAATCAAGAGCAGCTCTCTGTGTCGTGGCATGATCAGCCCTGCTTGAGCATCATTTGCGAGTTTAAAGCCTGGAGCCTTGTGTAACACCTGGATTTGGGTTGCAAGTCACGCAAAGGAAAAACAGTGAAGGATTTATTCTGATTCGGGACTGAGTTTTCTATGGCATCCTTGAAAGAATGCCCAAATTTTTTTCGGGGGGTAAGATCTTGAAAAACCTGCAAATTTGTTCCGATCCTGCTGCAAATTGCCGACTCCATTATTGGCCTTATGAGATTTGCCATTGCCTATTGCAGTTTGAGGTAGAATTTAAGACCTGTCTGGGGCATTCAGACCTTTGTTAGGTAGATTTTCAGCACCCAGGTCTGCAAACCTCTTTGCAAAAATATTAAACTTGGGAGATTTTGACAGCGACATCTCTCTTCTCTAAATCCATAAATTTTAGAGTGATTTGCTTATCCCTCTCTTAACAGTGAACAATATATTGCATTTTATAGAATCATGGGCAATTTTCTAGTTTTATATGCAATTGGAGTTTTTGTAAGACAAAGTAAAGACAATGAATATTATAATTTGGATTTCAGAATTGCATGTTTTCTTTTTTGATGTGGTTGAAGTACTTTTATTTCTGTATATCTTAGTTTTGCATTTTTGGCAGGCCTTCCCATTGTTTTGCTTTCTTCTTATAACAAATTTTGGTTTTGTGTACTCATTTCTTTCATTTTCATGAACTAGGTTATTAACTAAGTCACCAGTTCAGACTTATATAGCCCCTGGTCCTGGTTCAAAACGGATTTGGTTTGAGGTACTGGTCCGGTTCAATACTGGTCTGGACAGGGTCCGGCCAACAGCCTGTGGGTTCTATCCCGTTGGACCAAGATCGAGCCCATCTTTCTGATCTCTGATTTACATAAGCCTGTTTCACTTCTGGTGGCCCTAACAAAACTCAAACAAATCCAAAACACAGAAAGCACTAGCAGTGGCAGCCCGTACACTAAACAAACACATGTAGATATGATGCAATTTCTTATGAATGTCTTAAACATAACTGAAACAGGTTGCCTGCCGCTGCCTTTGCCTTTAGCCTCCACATTTTTCGTATCCAAAGCCATGATGTGTTTGCTTTTGCTTTCTTTGCACAGTTGGAAAAAGCAATACAACCTACTATTATGTTTCTTAAGTAATTTGGCTCTCTCTTTTATATTGGTTTTTCGGATTTTCCTCTTTACCAATAAGAAAGAGTCGGCCACAACTCTAGTCTAATTCAAACTGAAAGTTGTTCATATGAGAATTTTTTATTAAGGAAAATTATAATTTGATTTAGATGCTCGAAAATATTGATATATAATTAATAGATAAAATAATTTTACATAATTATAATTATTATATTATATTGTATTGATATTATTAACAATAAATTTATATCATGACATTTGAGTATCACTAATATTTTAATATTTGACTATGAAAGTGGTGGTGTACTTTTGCTAATGTTATGTGACTATTAATATGGTGGTGTATTCTGAACTTAATTACTGCTGCAAATATGTATTTATTTCTGATTTTTATGTGTTTTTATATTAACGAATCCAAAACGAATCCAATCCCCAAAAAAATTTTGCCCGAACCCACGAACCCAAACCCAAAACTGAACAAGTAGCTTAGGTTTCTAACCTTTTTAAGGGGATATGGCAGGCTATTTCTTGCAGGCCACAAATGGCCTAACAGAAGTTCTTAGAAAATGATGGAAACTGCCATATCTAACAATGGTGTTTCTTGAGAAGCAGCCATTGGTTTTTGAGCAATATTGCGCTGTTAGATATGGCTGTTTACCTCAATGTTCTATTTGTTGCATTTTTGAGATTTGATGATTTGTTCTGTTCATGTTTCTGCAAACAAAGTCATGTAATGATAAAATGATACATTGTCTTCTAAGTAACATTATCTTATTATGTGAGGAGGTGTAATCTACAGCTACAGTTGGAGGTCAGGGGGTTGTCATTGAGTGTAATATCTGGGAGATGTTCATAAACATAGCAGACTCACTTGATTTAATTTGTTAAAGTTGCACGGTCCGCAAAACAAATTTAATAATTTAAAATATCTATAAATATATGTTTTTGATCTTGAATTATGATTTGGTTATTGATCAACTGTTATTTCATCTTGTGCTGATGATGGAGTTGTTAAAGAAAGGCAACTGTATCAGAGGACTCTTTTGACCGTGTCTTCAAAAGTATGCAGCAGCTCAAATGAATGATCTCTTCTCCACTTTTTCTCCAATTTTTGCTGTTGGTGGCTATTTTTCTGTTTCACCTGCACAATTTGAGCCATATTCTCAAATCTCACCCAAAAAATAGCAAGAATTTAATATTTGTGATGGATTGTTTTGGTCACATGTTAACATTTAACAACAGAGATATCAAATAGAAAGGAGGTCAGATTGTTGTGGTAAGACTCATATACACGGATACACGGATACTTGATGGTCCAAATTATTCAATTTTAATCTATACAATAGCAGTGCACTCATGGTTCAATTAAACAATGTGCATACAAAAATGAGTTTCAAATTAATCACATAACTATGAACAAAGTTAATCCTCAAATGAGTGTACAAGGTACAAAAGGAGTGAACCAAGCTTATGATTTATTACAACTCTTTTCTTGAAAAGGGATTGCAGTATATTGCTTTCTTGCAAAGAAATGAATAGAATTTTCTGCATTAGTTACAAGAGTCAGCAAACTGCTGTTTTTGTTTGAGATGTAAAATCAGACATATTAATGCTTTCAGGCATTTGCCCAGTATGTGATAAAATCTAAGATTGGACTACAGTATGAGATCTGTCCATATGCACTGATGAGCAGATTTTTTATGGCTAAAGAGTAAAGTGGCAGATTTAAACTTCTGGAAATGCAATCAAGGATAAAACAGTGTCTATTAATTTGCAGCCACATAAAAGGCATGGAAGATCATTCTACTTTAAGAATGATTGTTTTCTTTGACATCAAATAAAACATGTCTTTCTTCTTAAATATTTGTGATGAGTTGTGCCCTTTTTGGGCATTCACGGGAAAGAAATCCACAAATAATACCGAGTCAGATTGTTAATAATTTTTCAATTTCTTTATTTGACTTTGGTTGATAAGAGAATTTCGGACCAGGTCAAAATATGGGCTATACTTTATGCAAAGTGAAACATAGAGTGCAAATGAAGCTAAAGAGCCAATACTTGTTTAACTGTCTCAAAATGTGCTGAAATTTTATGGATAGAGTTGGTTTGATGCGTGCAACAAAAAATTCTGTTAAGGAATGTTTGGAATTGGACAGCAAATTTGGAGAAAGATGGAAGAATGGGATGGAAATGAGAACAATATAAAAAATATATCAAGTGCTCCAGGCTCTAAAATACTATTTATAAGATTTATTAATTTGGCTTAGTAGTTAATTAGAATGTTTAACAGCCCATATTAAGCATGCTAAAAAGCAGGTTTTTAATTTCTTTTGTAAACAGCCTTGACAGCTATATTAACCATTCATAGATTATCTGTAAATCAAGATGATTAACTTGAGAGATAAATAATCATTGTCAACATCTATGTGCTACATACATTTTTTTGCAATGGTTACATAATAAATTGAAACTACACTCTAGCAATAAAAGAGAGTATGATGGGGACTATAGTTCATGGCCACAAGAACGAAACATTTTATACCATTTGAGGCCAATCGTCAAAGGGGAAAGATAAACATTTCAGTAAATATGTAATAGAATGTGAGGAACTGTGGGTCATGGTCACAAGAAAGAAAGCTTTTATACAATTGGAAGCCAATCGTCAAATGGGAAAGATAAGCTTTTCAGTAAATATGTAACAGAATGTGAGGAATGGTTACAGCAGGTGTAAATATATTTTTAGTCAAAGTATATCTCTTTACTGAATAGGCACGGCATATTATTAACAAGTGTGACTTTTGTTGTTGATCGACTTATTTTAACTAATTTATTTTTTGTTACTTATTTAACTATGCCACATAGAATGGCACAGAAGAATGGAAATCACGCCTTAATTAGGTTAGTTGACATAACAGGGAAATGGCACAAAAGCAAAGGCAATTCTTATGGATAGATGCACTTGTGTCTTTTATTTAATGTGTTATAGTAAGGGTTGTGAAGCTGGGAACTTGCAACAGTGAATGCAATTGGAGTAGTGATGGCTGTGATTAGAATTGGATATGTATTTTGTTTTTGGTAGTCCACATGGATTTTAAAATATTATGTAGACAAGCAAATAAACCAATCTGCAGTTTCTTAGAAATACATTTTATCTTCTAATAGGGGAACATTGCTTGGTAACCTTGCACTGTAAGCATCAATATAGGACTGTGACAATCATATCTAGTTTCAGGTAAAACTAGAACGCATTAAGAGTTGAAATTTTAACTAGCCTTGTTTTATGATTTGAGCAGGTATTGCAAAGGTTGATGCTGTTTCAGATGAATTGCAGACAATGCAAAAACTTTTGGCAGAGCCTTTTGGTGGTTATCAGAGACCACACCTTAAAATGCCATCTCAGATTTTGGATGAGAAAGAAAGAAACATACACAGATTCATAAGTAATAATGCTCTAGTTGAAGATCCTGTTGCCTTTGAGCAGGAACGGAAGACCATAAATCCATGGACCCCAGAGGAAAAGAGGATATTTCTGGAGAAATTTTTCTTGTTTAACAAGAATTTTCAGAAAATTGCATCCTTTATAGAACACAAAACTGTTGCAGACTGTATTGAGTTTTACTACAGGAACCAGAAATCTGAAGAGTTTGAGATGATGCGGCGTAGGCAGCAGCTTAAGAATCGTAGAGATTATTCACGACCATTTTCATATCTAGTTAATACAACACCTCCAAACAGTCGGCGCAGGGAAGTATCAACTATTTGTGTTGATAAGTTGCCTATTCCATCAACCACGGCTTTGTGCAATGTGGATGGGAGGGCTTTTTGTAGAGATTTAAGTAAAAATGTTCAGAGCAGTCACATTGTCTCTGTTGATTCAAACAACTTGGAAAACGCTCTAGTAAATTCAGGTTTTTGTAAAAGATAACATTCTTTTGTAACCTAAGACATATTTCTCTCTTCTTTCCTTTCATGATGTGTGCTTATTACTTATTTTAAACTTAGTAGTTAAAAGGCATCTCAGAGTTTGTTCTATTGCAGGTTCAGTCTCTGGAATAAATATTACTACAGAAGAGTCTGATAAATTTAAAACAGTTGAAAGCACACAATCTCCAAGATCGATTATTGAGGAATTTGATTCTCAGTGGACAGACAATGAGAGGCAGCTTTTTGTGATTGCTCTGGGAATGTTCGGTAAAGACTTCAAGAACATCTCTCAACATGTTGCAACAAAAAGCGAGGGGCAGTGCAAAGCTTTCTTCAGTAAAACTCGCAAACGACTTGGACTTGATCAAGTTCTGGAAACCTTTGAAATGAATATACATGAGAATTTAGTACAAGCTGAAGAACATAGGGAAGCTTCTGTGGAACACTCAAAATGTGTCGAAACTGACCATATTCCAATTGATAATGATGATGTGAATGGTGATTCTGTCTGTGATGGTTTGCCGTTAGATTGTGCTGCTGTTTTAGGAGAGGTTAGTCTTAAATCTACAGAGGAACCATTGAACATGTTTAGAAGCAGTGGAAATGGTGAAGAAATACAGAATATGGAAGATGAAAAGCCATTGGCTTCAGTCCCAGAAGTCACGGATTGTTTGCCAAAAAATAGAGAGGAAATGGTTCCATCGAATGATATTGAGGAGCAAACTGAAGGTACGGAACAAAATATTCCTGTAGCTTTAACTGAAACTTTGTGTGCACCAAAGGAAGAAAAAATGGACCCTCTTGGTATATTAACAGACCCAAGTTCTGAACCAGGAAGTGAGGTGGTACATATGGGCGAGACTACATTACAGCAGGAGGTTCACAGAGATGAGCAGCTTCTTAATCTGATCTCTTCAAAATCTGGGGAAGAGAATGAAGCTCAGGTGTCTGCACCTCGAGTGGACATGTTAGAAAAGCCAGTTGTTGAGGATATGGATTTACAGGCAGATTTTGCCAATCACACCTTACAAGACTGCCCTGATGTTACTCAAACATCACACAGTAGTTCTAGTCAGACGTATCTTGAGCCTGTGCTTTCAAATGTATCAACAGTTACTTGTACTGCTCAACCTAGGTCCAAAGGAAACCCAAATGGGGGGGAATCAAAACCACGGAGAGAAGCTACATCCTGGACACAAGATGAGAAGGAAAAATTTGTGGAAATATTAAGGAAGCATGGTAGGGATTGGAGTCTTCTACAAGAAAATCTTCCTTTGAAATCTTTGACTCAGATTAAGACATACTTTCAGAATTCCAAAGCCAAATTAGGATTAACGGCAGCAGAAGGAAACCAATCAAGGAGTGCACCAATCAGAAAACCTAAAATGGATGATTCCGATTCAATGAACAGTTCGTATCGTGTTGCACATCACAAGGGAGCACAACTATCTGAGGAAGCTGTCCTAAAATCTGACCAAACTGTAAATGGCAGTTTAAATACAATACTCGGTATGCCTGGTTCTGATGGTTCATTTGCATTCTATAATGGAATGCAGAAAATGTTCCAGCAAATGTGCTCAAATGGCTATACTCAGCAGTCGGCAATTAGCAATGGGCAGTTTCCAGTTCTTCAACCAGTTCTTCAACCATCAGTAATTATGGGCTCAGGCTTCCATCAATCTCAGAACCACAGCATGCAGCAGTCACTTTCGCTTTCTACTTCAAATTCACAGCCTGTAAATCCTCAACAAACTCAACAAATTGCAGGTCTGCCCCAATTGCAGTCGTCTTCTGCATCATGTGATCTCCAGTCACAAATATTAAACCAAATAAAGCAGCAGCAAATAACTTCCCAAGTTATTCCTCACAGTCAGCAAGATTATCAGACTCAAGGAATTCAAAAATTGCAATTGATTATGCAACAACAACAGGCAGTGCAGAACTTTCAACAGAACATGTCAACATCAGTTCTCCAGCAGCAACAATCACCCCAATCTCAAGGGATACTTCATCAGCAGAACCAACAGCAACATTTAACCCAAAGCCCTCATCTTATTCAACATGCTATAAATCAGAATCTTCATTATTTGCAACAACCAACATCTATTCAGTCACTTGGTCAACTGGCAGCTGTAGCTAGTCAACAGTTGTCCTCAAACCATCTAAAGGTAATTAATCAACAGCAATTACCAAGTCAGCAGCAGTTGATGAACCAATTTCAGTTACATTATGATGATCAAAAAAACAAGTACCACTCGTTACAAAGTAGTCATGTTTCTCAGCAAGAGCAACATTCCATATTAGGATCTTTGCATGAACAGCTGGCACGTCAGCTCCTTATTCACCAACACCAGTTGCAATCAGAAAAGCAACCAGAGCCTTTGCGGATGATTTTACCAATACACACAAATGAAATTTCAGAGGTTTCTCATCATCACCAAGGACAAGCTCCTGATATCATATCTGGAAAGGAACAAAAGCAATGGCAGGATCTACATAATTGCCAATCAGTAATGTTACATAAAGGAGCAAACCAATCAACTATTAATGATTCTCCTAATATACATGACTCCATTGAGCTGAAAAATGTACTTAAGTCACAGACACATGAGACTGGACATTTGCCAGAGTCCCAAGTTAATTTGCAAGTGCGTGCTTCCCCTCAATTAAAACCTGGGTCTACCTCTGAGAGTCATCAGACAAGAGCTGGAGATGTCAAACTTTTTGGTCAGTTTCTTCTCTCACAGCCAACGTCATCTCTGAACTCTACAGCTTCAGCTTCAGAGGGTGGTTTTTCAAAGCCAATGTTTTCATTATCTTCCACACCAGTTAGTCATGTGGAAGCTTCTATTTCAGAGGGGTTGCCTTATACCTACCCTGATGGTACACCTTGTCTTCCATCCGGCTTTGGACGGATTGGTCTCTCCTTCTCTCAGGGTCAATGTCACCATCTTCCAGGTCAGAGTACATCCGCTGTGAGCCCTGGTTTAAGGAACAGTTTATTGGATGGCAGAGAACATGCTTGCTTGGCACAAGCAACAGAGTCAGAAAATGATACACAGAATAGCCAAACTGCGTTTGCTCGTGCGATTCAACGAATTCTGTGTGAGGAAAAAGAATATAATAATACTCATTCTGAAGTTGCCTCTTCCTTTCCAACTCGAAGGCAGGGTTCTCGTGATCTTCGTTATGCTGGTGGTCATTCCAGTGAAGAACTGCACAGAAGTAGAGATTCGCCTGGGAATAATGTTTGCCATGCAGTTAATGCAAGTAAAAGCATTGTGACAAATGCTCAAATGGCAGCACTGGCACCATCGTTTGCAGTTGGAGTTGAGACTTCACAAGTTACCAGAGACAATTCATTTTTGGGTCAACAAGGTATTTTATATGGTTCTGGAAGTGGAGGTTTGGTACCAACAGTCTCTTCTGTTTGGCCTCATGGCCCTGTGATAATTGAAGGTCAATCAAGGGCAGATGACTCAAAAAATGCAGAGGAAAACAAGAGGCAGCCTACATAAATTTGGGGCTTAAAGTTTGACTGGACCTTTTCTGTATGATATCACTTCCAAGGAAAAGCTGGGACATAGAAGGATGCAATCTTTGTCGAGCCTTTGCTGCTTTTGATTTGTCCGAGCATAATTTCCCTGGTGGTGCAAGCCTGTGCAGCTCATTCAACTGATAATGATCTCTGGGCACTCAATATTTGGTAAAGGTAAAGGTACATGCCTCTTGCAAAGCTCTTATATTAACACAGACTGTGTCTTCTTTTCTTACCAGTTTCACCAATTAAAAGATTAATATGCTCTTGTTCTACAGGATCAGGTTTGAAGGATGTTGAGATGCATGTGGATTTGGAAAACTCATCTTAACCATTGAAAGCTCTGTTGTTCCAAAGAAGTATTTGCTGTGGTATATACAGAACTTCTATCAGGCAATCCTGCATAAAAGGTACCTGTAATATGCAATGCAACCCACAGCAAGTTGTAATTGGGTTTACATTATCCTTGTAAACATGTTAGATAATGTGTAATAACACCTTTTAAAGTTAGAGTGATAATTTAATGATTCAAAATTTATTTGCAAGAATTGTATTCAGTGATATCTGAAGAGCAATTTAGTGGGAAAATCCTTGCTTCTAGAATGTCATTTTTATTGGTTATCTCACATTTAAGTAAATCCTTATTTGTAATGAGGCACAAACGCCTTATACATCTCTAACACAGTTGCTTTTTCAAGCATTAGAATGATCCAATATTGACATAGGAAAGTCTTAATGACCATCATTCTTAATTTATTTTGGTATGTTTCTGTGTCACATGGAAAGTAGCATATCTGATGTGTAATTTGCATAAAATATACCTGATACACTGTTGATGCAATGGAAAATTGCTGAAATCCAACATGCAGAGGCTGAAAAATAGTGTTCTACCACTGTAAACTGGCATCAATATCTTTTATGCTGTTTCCAATGTGTTGATGCCTCAAATACATGCCTACACTACTGAAAATTATATGTATTTGCATTCTTTGGCCGTGTCACATATTAGAAATAAATGCCACCCCAGCTGAAAGCACTTTTACATGGATAAAATCCAATTTACTGGTATGGGCTTCAGGTATGGGGGTTTACCTCTTTTTTGGGGCCTCAGTGTGGTATGGCTTGGGTATGTCCATACAAAAACTCAAAAAAAAATATTAAGAAATATAAAAATTGTAGAGAGAATTAACCAAACAAATGATAATATTGAGTTTGCTAAAATAAAAAAATAACAAAATACAATTGATAATTCAAAATATTTAACGAGTCATGAGATATGATACATCATAAAGGCTTGTATTATTTGTTCTAAATAAAGATTAGTTAATGGTCATATTCCAACTTAAGAACTACACAAACAATTCATCTTATTGTGCTTCATCAAGATCATCCAAATTAATAATTGGTTCATTAGAACCAGATGTAGTACGATCAACAGATGTTTCATTTGTTGGTTGTGTTTTCCTTAATGTTTTAAATTTTGTTTAATATAATATAGACAGTCAACATATTTATTTTATTACGTGCTAGCTTGTTATTATGACAGTATGGTACACAGGATCATAGTTTACATACTCAGAATTGGAGAGTACTCGACAAGCCCAAAATTTTGACTTGGGAAAAACTCGGCAAATACTCAACAAATACTCGGCAAATGTTTGTGGATATTTATGTATGTGTATACTCGGGACTGCACTGTGCACACATACATATCTATAAACATACACAGGATGCCAAGTTTGCATGCATATGCACACACAGACATATTTATACACGCACAAACATGCCAAGTTTGTGGGTTTTTTTTGTGAGCTACTGGCGATTACTCGATAATTTTATGGGAGAAAATCCATCTGCATACTGCCCGCGAGTAAAAGCAGAAATTACTCAGCATGCAATTTTTTTGGATATTACTCGGCTACTCGGAGAGTAATCAGAGAGTATGTAAACTATGCACAGGATAATAGAAGATTTTGGGAGGTATCCAAACCAGAAATAGTACCAGAACACTACTGGTACAGGTTTGGCGTCTCCAGAGCAATATGTGGTAATGAAGGATAAAATATATGTAGATATGCTTATACGATGCTACATGGTTCTTCGGAACACCACCTTGTACCCAAACTAGTTGGAAAGGTATCAGGTGACATGTCTGAGATGAGCCTGCTGCAGTCTAAAAACCCCTACAAACAACAAAGCAAGAAAGAACAGGACCATCCCAACCTCAACTCATGCAATTCAACTATTTTTGATCCACGGTTTATCTTCTTTGTTTTAATGCTTGATTATACATGTAATGTTGTTATAATGGCTAATTTTTTCTATATTTATTATATGTATGTTTTCAAGACGAATCTTACCTAGGATCCCCAAAAAACAGGCGTTTCTTATATCCTTACCCTTTTCTTGGTAACTTAGTGTACTACCATGGCAAATGTCAAGTAATGATTGAATAGTGCAAATAAGTTTGTTACATTGTATGACAGCTGAATATGATAGTCATATTATTTCTTTTCTTTTCTTTCTTTGTTCAACATATTCTTCTTTTCATTTGTTTTTCTATTATTTTAGTTGTCTCGATTAGTATACCCCTATGTTCCTTCTTTGCATCTTGGTCTTCTTTTTATTGAATTAAATCTACAAACCATTCATTCATTTTTTCCTAAGTATCTGAATCGTTGCTCCTAGGGCCTCGAACTAGAATCGGAAACGATTCAGAAACGGACTCGGAATTGAATCGTGGTGGAATCGTCCAGGAATCAGATTTTTACCTGTGGGTTTGATTCCATTTTTTCAAAGCGATTCCGAGTGTTTCACGGGATGACGTGGCAATTCTGAAACGTTTCGACGACCGTTTTCAGCTCGAACTTGGACTTTTTCCTCGTTTTTCGCGAAAGTTAGGGTGATGAAGTGGATTTACCTATTTTGTTTGGTGTTTTTCACTTATTTTATTCACGTGTTTTATTCTGCCGCGTTTCAACTAGGCGAGGCAGCTTCTTCCGTGAGCAAAAAAAAACGGTGAACAGTTTGAGAACTTCCCTAAGCAGTGCGACCATGCGGGAAGGAGAAGCCAAGACGCGACCACACGGGTTGAAGCCGCGATTGTGCAGGAAAATGCGCAAACTATGAAAGAAATCGTGCGCGCAAACAAGGTAGTGTTTCATTTTTGTTTTTTTTGTTAGTTTTTTATTTTATTTTTTAGGTTAAAGTTCAATTTTAATTTTTTTTAAATGTTTTAAAATTTATAATTTTATAACTATGATCGTATATATTATATATATAATTTTTAATTTTATAACTATAGTCTATATGATAATATATATTATATATATAATTTTAAATTTTTTAAGTTATAAAACTAAAAATATTTCGAATGAAATGCATATTTTTAATATATATAAAAATTATAATTTTACATATTTAAATTTTCTTAAATGTCAATGTATAATATAAATTTATTTATAATAATTAATATATTTATTATTTTAAAATATAATTTTAAGTATTTGATATTTTACATATATATTTGATATTAATATATATAATGTATAATTAATAATTTAATAATATATATAATATAAATTTATTTATTATACAGTTACTAACCTATAAAATTTATTATTTTACAATTTTGTTTATAGTCTTATTATATATATAATTAAATTATTAATAATATATTAATATATTATTATTATATAATTAAATAATTTTTAAAATATAATATTTATATATTAAAATTATATAATTTTATAAAATTATAATTTACTAATTTAGCATTTACTATTTATGTTGAGATTTAGAATTTTAGATAATAAGATTATTATTTAATTAATTAATTCAATCAAATTTGTCTCAACAATTTGCTTGCAGCTTTGTTGCATGTAGCGTCGTAGAGAAACATGACAGATAGTTTAGCTTCTGTTGGCAATACTAATCCCTAATTCAAATTTGACCTGGCTTCACCGCTATGGAGACATGTACAAGTAGTAGAGAAAATTCCAGGTGGGGGGACATGTGTTTGGATATGCCCTGGGTGTGAAAAGAAATACACTAGTTCCTATAGCCGGGTGAAAGTACATTTGTGTGCAAATACTGGGAAGGGAATTAAACTATGTCCAGGAAAACCTGGAAAACCTATAACACCTGACAAAATAGCAGAATATATTGCAAAGCAAGAGGAAGCAGATGCAAGGTTTCAAAATAAAATGGGGCCTCCAATGAGTACAGGAAAGGGCTCAAAGGTGCCATCTACTTCATCTCACACACATATTGGTTGTCCTGACACTGTAGTAGAAAGCCATCCTTTTTTGAGAGCAAATGAAGTTGAAAATGTCAATGAGGCTAATGTTTTGAAGAGAGCAAAGGGACCGTTGGAGAAGGCATTTAATAATGATGCAAGACAACTTGTTGACCAAGCCATTGGAAGATGCCTCTATGCGAATGGTATCTCTTTCAATGTTGTTCGATCACCTTATTGGCAAGACATGATAAGAAAAGCAAATGAAGCTCCAAGGGGGTACACAAACCCAGGTTATGAGAAGGTGCGTACCACTATATTATCAAAGGAGGTCAAACATATAGAAGATGCATTATATCCCATCAAGGCTTCATGGAAAGAAACAGGTGTGTCTATTATTTCTGATGGATGGAAGGAGCAAAAAGTAGACCATTGATTAATGTGATTGCAGTGTGCCCTAAAGGGGCAATGTTTCTAAAAGTTGTGGATTGTGAGGGGCAGGTAAAGGATGCACAATTTATTGCTGACATCCTTATACAGTGCATTAATGAAGTGGGACCTCACAATGTTGTCCAAGTTGTAACGGACAATGCGAAGAATTGCAAAGCTGCTGGTATGATAGTTGAGTCACGATTCCAACATATATTTTGGACACCTTGTGCCGTGCATTCCCTCAACCTCATGCTACAGAAGTTGGGTACAAAAATAGATTGGATCAAACAAGTCTATGCTGAAGCTGAAGAGATCCAAATGTTCATAACAAATCACCACATGTCACAAGCTATGTTTAGATCATTCTCACAACTAGAGCTACTAAAGGTAAGTCAAACTTCAAACATTGCGTTTTTTTAATGTTATGTTTTAAAATTTACTTCAATAATTTATTTAGAATACATATATATATATTGATTTTAATTATTTACTTTTTATTTTCAAATAGGTGGCTGAAACTAGATTTGCATCCAACACAATCGTCTTGAGACGACTTGTGAAGGTGCGAGAGGCGCTTTCTGCTATGGTCATTAGCCACTCATGGGCTATATGGAGGCAATCAAACAGTGAGAGGGCAACAAATATAAAACATAAGATTCTAGATGACATTTGGTGGGATTGAGCGGAATATCTTCTTGCTTTCACCGAGCCCATTTTGAGCATGATATGCTTTACTGACATGGATAAGCCATTGACTCAATGCTTGAGAAGATGAAAAGCATAATATGTGAAAAAGAGCAAGATCCTGAAGAAACCTTCTTCAAAGAGGTGCATGCAATTTGTGTTGACTGATGGAACAAAATGACCACCCCACTCCATCTTCTTGCCTTCGCGTTGACTCCCAAACTTTACAGCCCCCAAGTACTTGCTATACCAAACAGATTGCCACCATACCGTGATATAGAAGTCAACGATGGGTTTAGGAAAGCTCTTGTTGAACTCTTCCTTGATATTGAGATGGAAGATGTAGTTTCAAGTGAATTTGCTAGCTTTTGTGACTCTAATAATCAAAGTCCTTCTGCTATCCGTGACAAATATAAGAAGGATGCTCACTCTTGGTGGTACCTCAATGGCTGCAAGATGCCACACCTCCAAGTTCTTGCAATAAAAGTCTTATCTCAAGTAAGTTTTAACTTTTTAAGTTTTATCATTTAAAAATTTAAAACTAAAATGCATTATTTTCAAATTTGAAGTTTGATTTACAATTTTTTTTAATTTAACAACTCTAATGAGAGCTCCCTTTGCTTCAATAGGTTGCTAGTTCTTCTTCGGCTGAGCGGAATTGGAGTACGTACTCCTTCATCCACTCAGTCAAGCGCAATCGATTGGCATCACACAAAGCAGAGGAGCTAGTTTATGTTCATTCCAACTTGCACTTTCTTACTCACAAAGAGGATGAGTACAAAGAAGGGGCAGCAAAGATGTGGGATGTAGAACCAGAGCGAGCTGACCTAGATCTTTCTTTGGCTGCAATTGCACAATCTTCTTCAATTTTTGAGGAGTCAAGTAGTCATCATACTTTTAGTGCAAGTGCTAATGTGGTTCCATCATCTAATGTTAATGTTAATGTTGATGATGATCTTAGTCTTGATGATGAGCCATTTGATGCAATTCTAAATTAGTGAATTGGTGACTATTTGTATTTTGTAAATGTTAAACAATGATTATCTATCATGACATTCAAGTTTGATCCTTTTGATATTGAAAATTGAATTTAGAATTAGTATATTATGTTTCAAAAATTGAAATTTGTCATGGTTTGGTTTATCATATGTATTGGTATATGACATTCTAAACTTATTTTGTTTCTAGGTTGCATATATATATATATATTTAAATATTTTATTATATTTTTGTATGGACGTACCCGATTCCGTACCCAAACCCCCAAATTTTTTTGCCATACCCACGTACCCGTACTCGATTCGGCAACTTAGTTTTTTCCTTGTTCGTCTTGGCAATGGATCAAGGAGCATGATCCAAAATGTTTATGGAAATAAAATAAACACAGTTATTTCCAAAAGCCATGTTCAACATAATAAGTGCAATCACATGAGAGAAGCTAAACTTGGAGCTACCTAGTGCGGAAACAAACTGTAGAAAAATCTGTTGTGCTTTATTTACAATGGAAATAAAATGAGGTTCTCTTGGAGCATTGGAGCTATTTATGATTACTCCACTAGGGAAAGTCCTGTAATCTGCTCATCTTTGTACATTTATGATGCTTTGATCTTCCTTTCAATTATGCTTAGGATGCAATGCCAGATTGCTCAATCTCTTACCTCTCTCCCCTCCTATATTTGGGAATGAATCTATTTAACATTATAGAGGTGATTGGGGCTCCTAAATGATTTTGTATTTTTGGGCTCGTTTTGACATCTTAGCCTTGCTCTGCATGCCATAAAAGACAAAAGTGACATCTCCATATGTGTAACTTGTTATTAATACAAATATGGGCCTGGTTTTGTAATGGGTTGGTAAATTGAGTTGTCTGGTGTTTGGTTTGTGATTCAGCTTTGTTTTGGCATCCTATGACCAAGTGATGGCCAAAACACCACAAGGTGATTTTCCTGCAGTCGGGAGGTCAAATGAATGATGTTTTACCTACAACTTGGTCAGCATCTTGGTTTATGCATAAGGGTGATCCATGTCTAATATGTGCTTCATCCAATATGGTATGAGGATACCCATTGTCAATTTCAATGCCATTATGACTTCGGATGATGACAATATATGACCTTTTCATTGAGTGCCATAACTCTGATCAATCTCAGAGCAATGTTGTGTGGTATTATGAAAATATAGCAATATACTTATTTTAATTACTTATTTGTGCTTAGCTAGCTTTCTTCTTCAGATGAAATGGGCTCATAACGAGCTTATGATCTTTGTTGTGTAAATTGTATTATTCAGGCTTTTGACTGTAGTTTAACATTGACATTTGTTCACGGATTATCTTTAAATTAAGTTGCCGGTTAGGGCTAGGGTTCGGGTATGGTTGCACAATCTGGTGGATACACATCTGAACCCTGAGTTTAGTACAGCTGGGTGCTGCTGTACCCACACACACATATAGATAGTCATAATTATACTCACATCTTCAGATACAATTAACACTGGAGACCATTGCATTCCATTCATATTAAAGTTAAATATCAATAAATAATAAATAATAATTATGTAAGAAATACAAGTAACAATAAATAATATTAAAAATTAATTAGAAGATAAAAATTATTAATAAACAAAAGATAATTATAAAATTATAAACTTAAAATATAAAAAATAGAAGTCAAATATATTAAAACTTCTGAAGCTAAAGTATTATATTAAAAATTAAAATGAAAAGAATAAAATGTAACCTACTAAATATTAAAAAATCAATATCTAAAACCTAAAGCTGAAGTTTGGATCTCCAACAAGCAAATTATAAACCCAAAGTTTGCAACAGGATGGGAAAGATGTTGGTTTCGTTCAATGTTGTTGCAGAGCTAGAGGCATTTGTGCAGAGAGGCAGCTGCTAGGACATGGAGACATGGGTGACACAATTTCTGATTTCAAATAAGGTTTGGGTCAACACGGAAGTAAAAAAAATCAGGTGTATGAGTATATTGCAGTTGTAAATTGTAATGTCCCCCTTTGGGTATACTTCAATTTTGCCTTAAAATCACCATTTCAATGGAAAAGTAAGAAGTGTATCTTATTAAATTACAACTTACCAATAGACTCCGGTTTTAACCCTGCAATAAGGTTAGTCAATATTATAATTCATAAACAATCAGTTTGATCATTTGTATTGTTTGCAACATCCTTCAATTATTTAGCATACATAAGTTTCATAGATCTTAAAACAGATAAGTAACTATCAACTCGAATTTAAGGTTATTATCCACTCCAATAATCAAACATTGGGAAGATTGGAGATGAAGCCGCAATAGGATGCCCGGAGTATTTCTTCTTTCTAAGCCCAATGGCGGATAGGCAACCCCCCTGGCCCACTAATGGCAGATGCTTCAGTCATCCATTAGGGGTGGTCTACTTAGCATGGAATCTCCCTCTCTCTAAGCCCAAGGGCGGTTAGGCAACCCCCCCTGGCCCACTAATGGTAGACACTTCAGTGATACAGGGGTGGTCTACTTAGCATATAATGGCTATCCACTTGCACTTCCGTCTCTCCTTCCCATGATCTATTATAGAGGCATAAATAAAATGGGAGTTTAATTATAAAGGGATTGGATGGGAAACATGATAAGTCAACTTGAAGCTATCCCAGCTAATCCCAAGAGTGGATATACCATCCCTCTTGGCCCCAAGTGGCAGACCTCCAGTCTTCCACACGGAGTGGTCTACGTAGTGGGTAAACTTGTATCTGCATTCCCTATACATGCTGCCTTATCCAATTCCATAGAGATTAAATAACATATCATCCACAATATATATTATAATGCATATACAATGCTTTGCTAAATATAAGACTGCTATATTCTAAGATGCAAATATATTAACGAATGCTGACTTCTGCCCTTGTCTGCTGAGTGCAGATAATTACATTTGATTTGCTCCAATCACCTTGCTGTTAGATCTGTTTTTAATATTCAGAAGACATTGCTTAAAGAGAAACAGTTAGATTAAATCAATGAATAATTACTAATAAAGATTAATAATTGCTGCGAGCATCATTATTGCTTAATCATATAATATCTATCTATATATATGTATATTTCAGTATATGAATTTATACTTAACTTCCTTTATCATCGATTTATTAATTGTCTTCATATATCTCTTATTGAGCTATCTTCTTCTTCACACATGCCTCTTGATATCTGCTCTAATTTCAGATATTTTATTTCTTTCAATCTGCTATTGTATTCAGATTTCTACTTCCTTTTCATTCCATATCAGACTTATTGACTTCATTTCATTTCCTATTCATTCTCCCTTGATCTGCCTTAACACTCAGAAAATATATATATTCCAGATTGCTTGTTTGTTCTCTCATTCCATGATTATATCTGCTGTTATATCCCTTTTTTCTTCCCCCATCCCCTTTTATTCCATTTCTTCCCTATTCATTTATATCTTCCTTGTGCCTCTTCATGGTAAGAGACATCCCTTAGAATAGTCACAACCTATGTCTTTTTGTTTGAGGAAAGATTGCTTCTTTTTAAAACTAATTATAATGGCTACTCAGTAATTAAATCGCTGCCTCTATAGTTGCTACATGTTACCAATCGCTGCTTGCTCTATTAGTTACTAACTGGTTGCTGCCTTTGATATATTAATATCTGCTTTAACAAAGATCGCTGCTTCATTATAACCTTATTGCTTCTCCTAATACTCTTAACCACTGTCTTATACTGATTGCTGCTCCCTTTGTATATTACTTCCTGCCTTTTCATTGATCGCAGCCTTAATGTTTTTTAGGGTCTCTTAGTTACTAGGAGTCACTGGCTGTTCCTCATTATATATTTTATTATTGTATTCTCTTTATATATCATTTTATATTATATATTTCCTATTTTACTATTATATATATAAATTGGATTTATTGTAAATATATAAATATATTTATTTTTATATTTGTTTTATATTTTTTAATATTTACATATTTTATGATTATAATTATAATAATATTTAAATTGTTAATATTTATATTGCATTTTAATGCTTGGTTTCTTTTATACTTTAGTGTTGCAATTGATCATGGCGGGGGCAGGACAGCAGGGTTTAGATTTCAAGTAAAGCAACAGGAACAAAGATATATGGAAGATTTTTAATGCTAGTTCCTTGTGGGTTCACCCAGGACCCAACCTAGGCATCCACGGCCCCCTGTGGACCCCTCTGGGAACCATGCCAGAACAACAACTGCACTTTTGCAATACATGGGGCTACATAGAAGAACCTGGTAACATAGCTTTAAAAGTTTGAAGTATAGAGGGCAGAACTTGTTTTTAATTTTCTACTCTTCTTCCTGAGAATGAATGGGTTCATTCTTTAATTCTGTAATCTAATCTTTTGGATGCGTAGTTTACAATTGACATTTGTTCATGGATTATTTATAATGTATAGAAGTCAGAACCCTTCTTTTTCACTAGCGAGGGCCAAATGCATGTATACCAGGACCCTCAGAAAGATGGATATTTTGTGTTGTGTGTACAATATTTAATTTGTGTATTGGCAAGTTAAATGACTTGACCGGTTGTTGACAGTTCTTTATCAGCAAATGATTGTTGATGGTTAGTGAATGGCTTCTTGTCAATAAATGTTTCAGCAAGTCTACATTGTTGATTATGTACTGGAATATGTTTAACTGTAAATTTGTCCCTGCAAATTAGTGCATTCTGCGGAGTGAATAATTCTTGAGCTTTGTGACCCATATACTATCATTCTATATGTCTGATACCAAAATCATGTTCTACCATATCTGATCGCACCAATACATCATGTTATATATAAATAATAATGTAATATACCTAAGTTACCGGTTCGGATTCTGGTTTGAGGGTTTGATTTGCGGGTTCAGTCAAATTTTATTTTGGGGTTGGGTCTGTCGATACAAAAACATATAAAAATCAGAAATATATACATATTTGAAGCAATAATTAAGTTCAAAATACACCACCATATTAATAGTCAAGTATTAGTCAAACTTGAATGTCATGATATAGATTAAAGCTAAAAAATAATAATGTCAAGTGTCAACAATCAGCCATCATTGATCAAATATCATATGGGTCGTCAAAAATATCATCATTGCCATTCATACTAGATGATGTATGTAGTGGTAAATTAGAAGAACCACACAAGCTACTGGCATTAGTGCTGACACTAGCACTAGCACTCTCATGCTCACTAGTTGGCTCATAGTCATCATCAACATCAAGTGCAGCTAAGTGGGTAGTGGAAGCATCCAAGTCAATATGCTCTGGCTCGATATCCCACTTCCTTGTGTCCCCTTCTTTGTAGCCACTTTGTTTATTTGTAAGGAGCACAAGTTTGAATGCACATACACCAAGTCCTCTGCCTTTTTAAAGTGTAGTCTGTTGCGTTTTATTAAGTGGATGGAGTATGTACTCCAATTCCTCTTAGATGAAGATGATCTTGCAACCTATTAAGACAAAAGTAGAGAGTTTTTTTTGAATGAGGGGTAAACAATTTTGACCCAGAGTTATGAACCAGTGAGGTCATAAACGAGGGCCCTCATCCCCAATATAAACACTCAACAATAACACCCTAGTGGGGTTTGAACCTTGATGGCAAGAACAACAACACCACAACTTAGCCATCACACTATGCCACTATTGGCAAGACAAAATTAGGGAGTTAGGAGTTACAAAATCAAAAAATTTAAATTATAAAATTAAAATATAAATAAAACTTAAAAGATAAAATATTTTTTTAATAAAACTTCCCATAAAATTTTGATCACAAGAGGTTGTAGGTACGTGTATGATTGGCCACAAAAGTACCACCAACTATGAACGTTGACCACAAAAGTACTTGTCTTGAAGAGCATCAAGACCATAGTCGGAGCATGCAAAACCCATGAACTCAACCCTCACTGCATCTCGTCTATCACGATCAGTGAAGTGTTTGCCAAGTGATGCCTTGTACCCTTGAGCAACTTCAACATCTCTATATGCGGCAATTCTTGTTGTCACAGAAAGGAGCTAAGTACTATAATATTTGGGACTCAATGCAAAAGCAAGAAGAATTTTTCTTCAGGATCTTGCTCTTGTGCATTTATGATGACTTTAATCTTCTTAATCATTGAGTCGATGCCATCATATACCTCACCCAAACAAGGCCTATCCATGTCAGTATAACGGATCATGGTCAATATGGGCTCAATGAAACTGAGGAGATACCCAACCTATCTCACCAAATGCCATCTAAGCTCAATTGCTTAACATTTTTTGCATTGTAGTGCTAGATTGCCTCCATATGGACCAATTTAGGCTGATGACCATGTTAGAAAGTGTCTCAGGAACCTTCACAAGTCGTCTCAACACAATTGTGATGGAGGCAAAATGGGTCTCAACAACCTATTTGAAAATAAATAAAAAAATTTTTAACATCAAAATTAAAATAAAATTATTTTTTTACTAAAGTGAAACATATTTATTTATTTAACTTACTTTCAACAACTCCAATTTCAAGAATGTTCTAAATATGCCTTGTGACATAATGTGGTTGGTGACGAACATTTGGATCTCTTTGGCCTCAACATACATTTGTTTGATCCAATCAATTTGGGTGTCAATTTTTTTTAGCATTAGGTTGAGGGAGTGGACAACACAAGGTATCCAAAGAATGCGTGAATAACGCTCCTCAATCGGTAATCCAACAACCCTACAATTTTTGGCATTGTTTGTTATAACTTGCACAAAATTTCGATGACCCACTTCCTTAATGGCTTGATAAAGAATGTTAGCGATAAATGCACCATCCTTCACATCTCCTTCACAATCCACTACTCTCAAAAACTTTGCCCCTTTAGGGGACATTGCAATAACATTGATCAATGGGCGATTTTTTGCATCTTTCCATCCATCAAAAACGATGGACATGCCTATTTTGACCCATGAATCCCTTATGGGCTTCAAGGAGTCCTTTAGAAGTTTCACCTCTTTATTCAATAAGGTGCTATGCACCTTCTCAAAACTTGGGCCCTTGTACCCTTTTGGAGCCTCGTTAATTGATTTCACTATTTTTTGCCAATATGGTGAGCAAACAACGTCGAATGCAAATCCATTCGCATAGACACATCTCGTTATGTCTTGATCGATGATCTCTCTAGCTTCATTTTGAAATGCCATTTCCATGGTCCCTTTGATAAGGTAATGAACTTCAAAATGTTAGGAATTAAGAGGGGTGATGAGAAATCATAGCATTATGGTATGGGGAATGGGACAAGTCTAAATAAGAAATCTTGATAAGGTAGTAAACTTTGGAATGTTAAGAATTGGGAGTAGGTCATACTTCATAATAGGTACCAAAGTGAAGGGAAGGGCAAAACATGGACTCCGAAAGGATATACAAAGGAATTGATAGAGTTCAAGGGTTAGGAATGACATGGAAAGGGTACTTGGGAAGAGGGCACTTCGATAGTCTGGCAGGGAAAGAACGAAAGGTATGACGTGATAAGGAAGTTTGAAAGGTCGGTGCAAATGAAAGACTTAAGTGTTTGTGTAAACTTCCAAGGATTGGAGCTTGGTGATGTTAGGGAAATGGTATTGGGAGAAACACAAGTTTGAAACTTTGGCTCTTAAAATTTTCCAAGGCATTGGGTTGAGATATTGAGGCTTGGATGGATGGTACGCGAACATGAGAGAGTTGATAACTCAAAAGCTTTACTTGGAAGAATTTTACAGGACAAAGGATTGGGATGTTAGGATTGGGTGGAAAGGTATGCCAAGAGGATCTAGTCTTGACAACTTGGTAAGGACAAAGGAGAAGGTGGAGATAGATGGGATGGCATATTGGGATGGACAACCCTAAAAAACCAAAACTTTGACATCATTCAAAAATTTAAGGAAATGACCCAATAGACCCGAAATTTAAGATCTTTTTGATTTTCTGCAGACTTTAACACGTAATGAGCATATAGGGGTGACACGGGGCAATATTTAGACAAAATTTTGACTCATGGAAAACCTACTTAGACTCTCGTAGGTTGGGTACAAATGGTAGGTTAATAAGGTCAAGACAAGTCAATGGGATGGGACTCGAGCAATATTTTGCACTTCAGGATTGAGTCTCAATTGGCTCTGGTTTGGGACGTGTGTCTCTTGCAGACACAATGAGGATCTAGATCTTCGAGGTACACCAAAAAAGACTTAAATAGATGATTGGGACAATGCACTTCACCACGACAAACAAGGGTCATGGCTGCACAAACATAACAACAGATACATGACTTGACACAACACAAAACAAGGAAACAAAACAAGATATGTGTATGGCAACCATTTGTAGCCAATGACATGGAAGCTGAAGGAAATTTGAAGGACGGTTGCATACGCAACTCAAAAATAAAATTGCAGGTATGACCTTACAAAGAGGATCCATGGCACATGGCCATGGACAAGCCTGCTAAAGGAGCTGATTTCTCTTAAGCCATTACTGCATCCATCTCTAAGCTGTAACAAATATTGTTTCATGCTTGTATGCACATGGAAACTGGTAATGCTTTGATCATCATGCTAGAGGTAGAGATGATATTCATCCGATAATGGCAACCACAAAAAGTAGGAGCCATCTTCATTTCAATCGTATGACAACATATACTTGCAAACTTATCAAGAGCACGAAGTACATTCAAACTTCTACATAAATTAGTGTTGGTAAACAATTTTGTCACTGTAAAAATATCTGACTTGCACAACGTGCAGCAACAATAAATTACCAACAAATGGAGAAATCACTATGAATTTGACAATTCTCCTGTGTGTTTGAAAGCGGCAGCTCCCTCGTATGATGGTGTTTTGAATTTTTGAGTACTTTTAACAAATAAGTACAAAAAGGAAAGCAAGGAAAAACAGAGAAGAAAAGAAAAAAAATTCAACCATGAACATAAGAACAAATGGAGATTTCTTGGATGAAAGAAGGGGAAGAAGCAATTAAATCTGTTTGAAATTAAGAGCACAAAGGCTCCTTTATCCTGTATACCAAGAGCAAGCGAAAAGGGTTATAGACATTAAAAGCACTGATTGAAAATAAGAACAGTCAACATCTGGGAAGAAATTCTTGACATAAGAGCAGCAATTCTTCATATTAAAAATAAACAGAAGCATATAGACTAAAGTTTTAGTTATCCCTTCTATCTTTTCTGTTCTCAGCCTCGAATAAGATCCTTGCTTTACAAATAAAACCTTCTTTTATAGCCCCCTCTCTTCCTCATTACTAGTTCTTGAAAATCCTATTATTATTTTTACAAAATCACTAATTTGCTTTTACACGGAGTGACTTCTGGAATTCCCTTTAGCTTGTGCGGACTTTGATGTATTTATTAACAATATTGCCTTTAATCACTACCTCTAGATGGTTCGAATCATCTTCCACATTTTCCAGTTGAATCAATGTATCCAAATCCATGTTATATTTCAAGCAGCTTGCTGTTGAACAGCATAGGGAAGTGCTTAACATGGGCATCCATATGTAACTTCTGTAGGGCACATAAAACATTCAGAGGGTTCTAGTCATGTTAAACATTTGCAAGGCTGGCTACGTATTGATAGAGGATAAGCAACCATCAACACACTCATAAGAGTCAATTTCAAATCTTTGCATTATATGGTCATCTAAAATATCACCAATGGAAGTCTCACTAGAACGTCAAATCATCTTGTAAAACAATAGCACCCTTTGGTCTTCCGATCTTAGCTCTGATAGTATGTTGTCTAAGAGTTGTAGTTTATTATTCGTATTTATATCCATTTCAAAATACTTTACTTCTTCAAGGCCTTGTCTGAGTGAAGTTTGCAAAGAGCCATCCACAATATAAGGATGAATGCCACACTTTCTTAATGAAAGGAGGATGTCTGTAAGAGCTTCAGGATCATTTTTTTTCAAAATTGAGCACAGAGAATTCCCATTCATCACAAGTATAGTACAATACAGTACATTTGCTAACTCTGCAGGAACCAAATACTCAATAAAATTAGCAGTTGACAGAAAGTCTGATTTTCACTCATGAACAGTGTACTCTAATAGCTTGCTCTTTAGTGAAACAAGATATTCACTGCCATCCTAATGTTGATGTTCAGAGATGTCTTCTAGTGTGATCATTTCCAAGATTGAGAAGGGATAGGAAATGAGAAATCTTAGTAGCATGTTCCTTCATTTGCTTGTTGAAGAGAATGTGAAAAATCTACAGGCAGTTGCCTTAGCTGAGCAACAACTTTGAAATTTTGAATTGCTGTCATTAATCTATTATCAATGCTTCTCACTCTATGGATTTCAAAAGGTTCATTCAGATCCGCAGAGACAATATTAGGTGTTGATAAGACTATTTGAGCCATCATACATCCACTTTCACCAAAGGATTGAAGCTTTTTGATGACGTTTCTTGATTTCTGATTTCCATGATAAACTATTGTATTTTTGAATGGAGCCCATTGCAAAATTGCTGACTCCCATATGGGAACGCCAGCAGTTGATGTGAGAATAAGAATGAGTTATGTTAAATTCCTTTATGAATAATGGAATAAAGGCAATCACTGTCATTATGCATTCCTGATCAACTTCATCTATGATAAGAGCATTCCTATTATTTTTCCAAAACTCTTGAAGCTTGTTGATACATTTGAGATTTACTGGACATTCCTTAATTCCTAAGTTACCGGTTCGGGTTCGGGGACGGGTTCGGGTACGAGAACCCGGTACGTGGGTACGGGCAAAATTTTTTTAGGGGTTTGGGTACGTATGGGTACGTGTGTGTATATATATATATATATATATATATATTAATAATTTAATATATTATAAATCTATATATATGTATTATATATACAAAAAAATAAGAGAAATATAGTGAATTGTAAAACTAAATCATTTCATAGTATGATACTTGATCAACAAAGGTAATGAAAACTCAAATGATTAGACATTGATTTTTTGTTAATTTTATATCAATTCATTTGAATTCTCAATTCAGCTCTAATGTATTATAGATGATTATACCATGAATATGGTGAATGCCTTATCATATGAATATTTGAATTTTTCTATATGTTTAAATTTCTGCTATTTTTTCAATTGCTAACCCCTGGAAAAAAGGCCTCCTGTTCCCTGTCATCACTGAAATGTGTCCCACTGTTTCCTACCATTCCCATCTCAGAAACTTGGTGAACAAAGGTGTTTTTGTCAGACATGGATATTATATTTTAGGCTCCAAATCTAATGATGTAACAGAGGTTTGTAGAAGAGATGAAACTTCCTATCACGGTGGGCCGCAATAATCACATTTAAGGTGACTGCAAAATAATTATGTAGGGTGCACCCTGTGCGTACCCAGCACGAACCCACACGTACCCAGCACGAACCCACGAACCCTGGCGAACCCACAGTGCTGGGCACGCACCCTGTGCGTACCCAGCACGAACCCACACGTACCCAGCACGAACCCACGAACCCTGGCGAACCCACAGTGCTGGGCACGCACCCTGTGCGTACCCAGCACGAACCCACAGACGAACCCGAACCGGGTGCGTACCCGAACCGGGTTCGAGGCCTGTGGGTACGAATCCAGTAACATAGCTTAATTCATAATGTCTTTGCCTTTTCTATTCTTTAACATTTGCATGTGTATCTACCAAATCATTTCCAACTATAATGTTTGATAAAAATGCTGTTCCGACACTTACATTCTGGTACAAGCTAAGAGGATGCTGAGTAAGATTCATGGAATTTGGCATTATAACTGCGAATTGCATTTAGTTGAAAGTTGAAAGTTTTGACAGCCTCTTCAACAAATCCATTTTATACATATCCTGTGATGATGGTATTTTATGAGAAAGGTCTCAATTGAGCATTAACATCATGCACATCCTCTATGCCTCCACGAGTTCTATTTGTAATGTTTTCCTATCTAAACCAAGCACAATCAAGGTTAGGATGCGTTCAATTTCAAAGTATCTCTCAAGATTCTTCACCTTTCAGTCACCAAAAGGCGGAGCAAGCCATGGCATGCTTTCAAAATATGCTTAGGACATGTATTTTGCTAAGTTGCCGAATCGGGTATGGGCACGGGTACGGGTATGTGGGTACGGCAAAATTTTTGGGGGGGTTGGGTACGGAATCGGGTACGTCCGTACAAAAATATAATAAAATATATATATATATATATATATATATATATATATATATATATATATATATATATATATATATATATATATAATATTTAAATATATATATATATGCAACATAGAAACAAAATAAGTTTAGAATGTCATATACCAATACATATGATAAACAATACCATGACAAATTTCAATTTTTGAAACATAATATACTAATTTAAATTCGGTTTTCAATATCAAAAGGATCAAACTTGAATGTCATGATAGATAATCATTGTTTAACATTTACAAAATACAAATAGTAACCAATTCACTAATTTCGAATTGCATCAAATGGCTCATCATCAAGACTAAGATCATCATCAACATTAACATTAGATGATGGAACCACATTAGCACGTGCACTAAAAGTATGTTGACTACTTGGCTCCTCAAAAATTGAAGAAGATTGTGCAATTGCAGCCAAAGAAAGATCTAGGTCAGCTTGCTTTGGTTCTACATCCCACATCTTTGCTGCCCCTTCTTTGTACTCATCCTCTTTGTGAGTAAGAAGGCGCAAGTTGGAATGAACATAAACTAGCTCCTCTGCTTTGTGTGATGCCAATCGATTGTGCTTGACTGAGTGGATGAAGGAGTATGTACTCCAATTCCACTCAGCTGAAGAAGAACTAGCAACCTATTGAAGCAAAGGGAGCTCTCATTAGAGTTGTTAAATTAAAAAAATTGTAAATCAAACTTCAAATTTGTAAATAACGCATTTTAGTTTTAAATTTTTAAATGATAAAATTTAAAACGTTAAAACTTACTTGAGATAAGACTTTTATTGCAAGAACTTGGAGGTTTGGCATCTTGCAGCCATTGAGGTACCACCAAGAGTGAGCATCCTTCTTATATTTGTCACGGATAGCAGCAGAACTTTGATTATTAGAGTCACAAAAACTAGCAAATTCACTTGAAACTACATCTTCCATCTCAGTATCAGGGAAGAATTTAACGAGAGCTTTCCTAAACCCATCGTTGACTTCTGTTTCACGGTATGGTGGCAATCTGTTTGGCATAGCAAGGACTTGGGGGCTGTAAAATTTGGGTGTCAATGCGAAGGCAAGAAGATGGAGTGGGGTGGTTATTTTGTTCCACCGGTCAACACAAATTGCATGCACCTCTTTGAAAAAGGTTTCTTCAGGATCTTGCTCTTTTTCACATATGATGTTTTTCATCCTCTCAAGCATTGTGTCAATGCCATCATAAACCTCCCGCATGCATGGCTTATCCATGTCAGTAAAGCGTATCATGCTCAAAATGGGCTCGGTGAAAGCAAGAAGATATTCCACTCGATCCCACCAAATGTCATTTAGAATCTTATGTTTTATATTTGCTGCCCTCTCACTGTTTGATTGCCTCCATATAGCCCATGAGTGGCTAATGACCATAGCAGCAAGCGCCTCTCGCACCTTCACAAGTCGTCTCAAGACGATTGTGTTGGATGCAAATCTAGTTTCAGCCACCTATTTGAAAATAAAAAGTAAATAATTAAAACCAATATATATATATATATATATATATATATATATATATATATGTATATATATATATATATGTATGTATTCTAAATAAATTATTGAAGTAAAACATAACATTAAAGAAATGCAATGTTTGAAGTTTGAGTTACCTTCAACAGCTCTAGTCTTGAGAATGATCTAAAGATAGCTTGTGACATGTGGTGATTTGTTATGAACATTTGGATCTCTTCAGCTTCAGCATAGACTTGTTTGATCCAATCTATTTTTGTACCCAACTTTTGCAGCATGAGGTTGAGGGAATGCACAGGACAAGGTGTCCAAAATATATGTCGGAATCGTGACTCAACTATCATACCAGCAGCTCTACAATTCTTTGCATTGTCTGTTACAACTTGGACAACATTTTGAGGCCCCACTTCATTAATGCACTGTATAAGGATATCAGCAATAAATTGTGCATCCTTGACCTGCCCCTCACAATCCACAGCCTTTAGAAACATTGCCCCTTTAGGGCAGACTGCAATCAAATTAATCAATGGTCTATTTCTTGCATCCTTCCATCCATCAGAAATAATAGACACCCCTGTTTCTTGCCATGAGGCTTTGATGGGATATAATGCATCTTCTATTTGTTTTACCTCCTTTGACAATATAGTGGTACGCACCTTCGCATACCCTGGGCTTGTGTACCCCTTTGGAGCTTCATTTGCTTTTCTTATCATGTCTTGCCAATAAGGTGATCGAACAACATTGAAAGAGATGCCATTTGCATAGAGGCATCTTCCAATGGCTTGGTCAGCAAGTTGTCTTGCATCATTATTGAATGCCTTCTCCAATGGTCCCTTTGCTCTCTTTGAAACACTACCCTCACTGGCATTTTCATCTTCATTTACTCTCAAAAAGGGATGGCTTTCTACTATAGTGACAGGACAAGCAATATGCGTTTGAGATGAAGTAGATGGTGTAGTTGATCCCTTTCCTGTACTTGATGGAGGCATCATTTTTTTTTGAACCCTTGCATCTGCTTCCTCTTGCTCTGCAATATATTCTGCTAGTTTCTCAGGTGTTATAGGTATTTTATTTTTTCCTGGACATGGTTTAATTCCCTTTCTACTAACTCCACACAAATGCGCTTTCACCTTGCTATAAGAACTAGTGTATTTATGTTCACACCCAGGGCATATCCAAACACAAGTCCACCCACCTGGAACTTGCTCTACTATTTCTACATGTCTCCATAGCGGTGAAGCTGGATCAAACTTGAATGAGGGATTACTATTGCTCACAGAAGCTGCACTGTTTGCCATGATATTTGGAAAATAGAAACAATCTCTAAACCTGCAATTACAAATAAATTATAATTTTTTTAAAAATTGTATAAATTATAAATTTTTTAAATCTAAACTTTATAAATCTAAATTGTGCCGAAAAACAAAGGGCCGAATTTTAAAGAAACTGTTTCCTCAACTTTCTGTTACTTGTAAATTATATTTTTAGATTTAAAAAATATAATCATAAACAAAAAAATATAATTAAATCTAAACTTTATAAATTATAATTGTGTCGAAAAATTATAAATCTAAATAATTATAAATTTTTAATTTTTTTAAATTGTATAATTATAAATTTATAATATATGAATATTATATTTTAAAAATTATATATATTACTATTATATTATTATTTATTAATAATTTAATAAATTATTCATATAAGATTCTAAGAATTAAAAAATAAGACTATAAATAAATTATATTAATTTTAAATAGGGTTTTGTTTTATTTTAAAAATTATTCATATAAGAATTAATAAATAAAATTACAATGCTATTAAATTATATTATTAACTATTTTAAATTTTAAAATTTATATTTTAATTTTTAAAACCTACCTATGTTTTCCGTTTTTAAAACAATAAAAAAAAAATGCAAAAAAATTAAAAATTAAAAAATACCTGGTCGCGCCTCTACCCTGGTTGCACCTTTGCCCTTCGCGCCTCTGCCCTGGTCACGCCTCTAGTTCTTCTTTGCCTGAGCGCGTCGTTTGTCTGCCTCCTTGCTCGTGGTTTGTCTGCCAGACCGCGCCCTCATTTTTACCCTCCTCTCTGTGTCTTCTAAACGCCGTCCAACTCGCGTTTTTTTGCAGTCGTCGCCTAGTGCGTTTTGGTGTGTTGTAAATTCGCGGGATGAGATGCAGACGCTAAAGCTGTGTCTTTGACAAGTCGTTCGCCCTAAATTTCGCGGAAATTGAGATCAAAGTCAAACGGCGGATGAAAAAACGGTCAAAAAAAGTTTCTGATTTGCCACGTCAGCGAAAAACGTCGGGAATCGCTTTTGGTTTTTAGGAATTGAACCCACAGTGCATTTCGCGATTCCTGTCCGATTCCCATGCGATTCTTTTCAGTACTAGTACCCGAAACGATTCCAAACGAGAATCGCTCAGCAAAGGGTGCCGATTCGGTAACCTAGGTATTTTGGTTATTGGAAATAAACACAATCTCCAATTGTTCACCTCTACTCTTCAGATCATTGTAAAATTGTATAAGCTTCAGGGTCACTCTTTACAAGGAGGGTGCCAATGAGTCGAGAAATAAAGATCAACAGTCTTGCCTACTAGCTTCAATATAGGCACATTTCTTCCTCCATTACCAAATACAAAATCTTTGTTAGGAGAGACAAGAAGATAATTCAAAGACTGAAAGCCTAACGGTCTCCTTCTCAGCTTTAATTTCAGTAGGCCTCTCTTTGCTAAACGGTCATGCCTTGGCACCATAATCATCAATTGATACTTACACCATCAGTACTGATAGTTTAGCATTTCTGGTCCAAAAGGATAAGTGTGTGAATGCCTTTGACATCAAATTCCTGATCAAGTTTCTCTCAGACCTGCTTACGATTGAAGTCTGTTCATTTCATCTCCCCTAAACATGGTAAGACAACCATTAAGAGCTTTCAGTATGCGAATATTGGGAGACTTTTAAAATTTCTAAGGTTTAAAATTTTTAAACAACAATTAGTAAGAAGAAAAATGTCTTCTTGAATATCTAGTTGAAGGGTGTCATGCGCAAGTACAACCTCAAGCTGGGTTGATTCACGTAATTGCTTTGACACATTGTTGGCGTTTCAATTCGCACCTTGGGTATGCGGATTAGAAACGGACAGCTATGCATAGATAAATTGCTCTTCGAATTAGGAGGGGAAGCTCCCTCTTTGCTGATGTTGCTTCAAGAAAGTAAACTAAACTAATTTGCCAATCTTTTTGTTCAGCTAAGAGCACAAGGTTATAAAACTCTAGCGCCGTAGCTAAGATTTTCTTTTTTTGAATTTCAACTACGACTAAGCCTACTCTAATGACGCCTTTAACAACCCAAGTAAATTCATAGTTTGAGAGTTAAAAGTAAACAAGGAATGATTCTTTGACACAAAACTCACATAAACTCACTCTCAACATACACCTTAAGACTCATTGTACTTTTAGATGCAAGCTGAAATAAAGATCATATAAGCATAACACATAAAACAAAAACTTGAGACAGTAGATCAAAGCAACAAAGCAGGCATAAGATTTCCTTTCCCAAATTTCAAATAACAAAGATTACACTTCTGAGACAGCAGGATTGTAGGAATAATAGGCTTACAGTTTTGCGATCAACCAGAATACATTGACACAAGTAACATATAAACTGAACAATATCTTGCAGCAAAGCTAGGCATACAAGCTTGCTCTTACACTAGGTGAACTAACACTAAATATCAACTTGTAGGAAAAAGTAGGCTCAACAGTTTGCTATCACAATAACCGTTAAAGAAAAATGGGCAAGGCTGCCCTTATTTATACACAAGTGAAGGAGTAGGGAATCCTAAAATCTTCTTGCTTTTACAACAAGACTTGCCAACATGCAAGCTTTATTTCTAAAACTAAAACAAGATAACTATCTAACAACCTGCTGAAAGCAAAAAAACAGGGAAAGTGCCAACTATTACAACTTGATATTTATTTCTCTCACACAAAATAGATAAGCATGAGACAAGAATAGCAAGAAAACTCGGAAAAAGCATCGAGTTAACTATTGATTTAAATCTGTCTTTGGAGATCATTGCTGTCCTAATAAGATGACTCATCCATTGGTATTTTGGGAAAGCATATCTGCCAAAAAGCTGGTAACTGCCTCATTGTTAGGAGCATTGATACTATCTAAGGCAATATTTTGCTTTCCCAGGATTTCTTCGTCTTCTGCAATCGAACTTAGAAAATCTTTGACATCTTTAGCTGTTTTATCAAATCTTGCTAATTTCAGCAGCACTACAACTGGAGTGATGACCTATAAATATATCATCTTGCTTCAACATATATTTTTTACCTTGTGTGTGACCTTCTGACATTCCTCCGTTTCTTTTGTGGCTTTTATACTTCTGACATTTCTCCTGATTTTTCAATGGAAGAGTATTGTACAACGCTTTTCCAATACTTGTCCTTTTGCTCATACCACACCTTTTCACGTTCTTCAACTGAGATGATGATATTTTCTGTCCATGGTGGTATTGAAAAAAACTTCTCAACATCGTTTGGCCTGAGGCTAAAAACAACCCATCAAAAGTTTTAGGAAATCATGATACAATACTGGCTTGGTTCTGAATTCCATGGGAGAATACTGCATGCTGAAAAACTTAAATTTTTATAGTAAACTCAACTATGCTCAGACAAGTTCTACACAAAAGCTAAAAATAGCTTGCTGATTTTCTTCTTCAAAAGGCAATTTTTTTCAAAAATAATATGAGATATGGGTTTTGTGAACAATCTCGTTGTGAAGAGACCTAGATTGTCAGATTTTGGAAAATGGGTTTTGTGAGCAATCTCGATCAAATTTGTTTTGGGGTTGGGTATGTTTTGGGTACAGTAATACAAAAAACATATAAAAATTATAAATATATACATATTTGCAGCAATAATTAAGTTTAGAATACACCACCATATTAATAGTCTAATATCATAGCAAAAATACAACACCACTTTCATAGTCAAATATTAAAATATTAGTGATACTCAAATGTCATGATATAAAATTATAAATTAAAGTTCAAACATAAAAATTCGAGTGTTTACAATCAACCATTATTGATCATTGATCAATTTGAATCATATGGGTCATAAAAAAAAGTAGCATCATTAATATTATTAGATGCTACATTTTGTCTAGAACCACAAATAGCATCAGTGGCACTCACACAAGCACTGTCACTAGCACTGACACTACCACTCTTATGCTCAGTGCTTCAGGCTCATACTCATCATCAATATCAAGTGCAGCTAAGTGACTTGTGGAAGCATCCAAGTCAAGCTGCTTTGGCTCAATATCTCACCTCCTTGTGTCTCCTTTGTAGGAACTTCGCTTGTGTGTAAGGAGGCGCAAGTTTGAATGCACATATACCAAGTCCTTTGCCTTTTTTGAATGTAGCCTATTGCATTTTATTGAGTGGATGAAGGAGTATGTGCTCCAATTCCTCTCAGAAGAAGATGAACTAGCAACCTATTAAGACCAAATTGAATAGTTAAGAGTTACAAAATTTAACTAAACAAAATTATTAATTAATATAATTATAAATTAAAATTAAAATTATAAAATATAAAACTTACTTGGGATAATTTTTTTATTGCAATAGGTTGGAGGTGCCTGTATTCTTGCCCATGGAAGTACCCCCAACTATGAGCATCCACCCTGTACTTGTCTCGAAGAGCATCAAGATTCTAATCAACACTACTAGAGCATGCAAAAGCCATGAACTTAGCCCTCACTCGATCACGTTGGTCACGATCACTGAAGAGTCTACGAAGTGCTGCCTTGTACCCTTGAGCCACTTCAACATCCCTATGTGGAGCAACTCTTGATGAAGCATAAAGTATCTCAGGAAAATAATATTTGGGACTCAATGCAAAAGCGAGAAGATGCAACAGAGTGGTCATTTTGTTCCATCTATCAACAATCATTTCTTGTAGCTCTTTGAAGAACTTTTCTTCAGGATCTTCCTCTTTTGCGTTGATGATTGATTTCATCTTCTCAATCATTGAGTTGATACCATCATATACTTCGCCCAAACAAGGTCTATCCATGTCCGTGTAACGGATCATGTTCAATATGGGCTCAGTGAAATTGACGAGATACTCAACACGATCCCACCAACTATCATCTAGGATCCTTTGCGTGACCCTATTTGCCCTTTCACTACTAGATTGCCTCTAGATGGCCCAATTAGGGCTGATAACCATGGCACAAAGTGCCTCATGAACCTTTATAAGTCGTCTCAACACAATTGTGTTGGAGGCAAAACGAGTCTCGACAACCTATTTGAAAATAAAAATAAAAATAAAAATATAATTTAAATTTACAAAATCAAAATTTAAAATTAAAAGAAAATTAAAAATTTAAAAATATTGAGAATTAACTTACCTTCAACAACGCCAATTTTGAGAATTGTCTAAATATTCCTTGTGTCATATGGTGGTTGGTGACAAACATTTGAATGTCTTCGCCCTCAACATACACCTGTTTGATCCACTCAATTTTGGATCCAATTTTTTGTAGCATTAGATTTGAGGGAGTGGACAACACAAGGTGTCCAAAAAATGTGTGGATACTTCTCCTCAACCAATAACCCAACAGCCCTACAATTTTTGGCATTGTTAGTTACAACTTGCACAACATTTTGATGGCCCACTTCTTCAATAGCTTGGAAAAGGATGTTAGCAATAAATGGGCCATCTTTCACCTATCCTTCACAATCCACTGCTCTCAAAAACATTGCCCCTTTAGGGGACACGACAATAACATTGATCAATGGGTGATTTTTTGCATCTTTCCATCCATCAGAAACGATGGTCACCCTTGTTTCAATCCACGAATTCCTTATGGGCTTCAAAGAGTTTGCTACATGTTTCACCTCTTTCTCCAATAAGGTGCAACCCACCTTCTCAAAACTTGGGCCCTTATACCCCTTTGGAGCCTCATTAATAGATTTCACCATTTTTTGCCAATATGGTGAACAAACAACGTTGAATGCCAATCCATTTGCATAGACACATCTTGCTATGTCTTGATCAACAATCTCTCTTGCCTCATTTTGAAATGAAGCTTCCAACGGTCCCTTAGATCTTTTATTTGAAGAGGGCACGGTTTGCTCTTGAGGGATGTTCATAAATGGATGGCTTTCTGTAGGTGGAAGATAAGTAGGTGGTGTAGGGGGTTTCATGGATCGAGATCCTTTCTTCAAAGGATGGCTTGTTTTAAGACTCGGCTTTTTGCTTTGCTTTTTCTTTCTCAGCAATATATTTCAACACTACGTCATCTGGAAGGCCTTTACCATCACCTTTTGGAGGTCCTGGACAAGGTTTGATGCCATTATCAGGGATCTTACACAAGTGCGCTTTCACTCGACTGTATGAGCTTGTATATCGAACTTTGCAATGACTACAAATCCAAACATATACTCCACCACCTGGACATTGTTGAACCATTTCTACATATTTCCAAAGGGGAGAGGTTGGATTTATTTTGAAACGAGATTGGCCTGAGGAGTTAGAAGCCGATGCCATTGTAATACCTAAGGCACAACAGATTGAAATAATTTTGGTATTGAAATTTGAAACTAAAAAACTTAAAAAGAATGAGAACAAAACAAAAACTTAAAAACAAAACAAAATAGTTCATTTGTTAAAAAAATGTAAGAAAAAAATAAAAAAACTTCAAAGAAATCTACCTCTTTTGAACAAATCTTGCTCTACGATCTTCTTGGCAACGAACAGACACTTGCAAGTGCTTAGGAATAGTACAACAATCAACTTTGAACAACCAAGAATCAACCTTCAAGTCTATTCAACCTTCTGCAAACAAGAGAGAAAGTTAAACAATGGAGGCAAAAAAACTTGTTTTTCATTCACAAATTCTTAAATGAGAGTGTTTTTACCTATTTGATGTGTTTGGAGGCAAAGATTAGGGTTGGAATGAATATTTTATTATTTAAAAATCAACTTTAGTCAAAAGAATAATTTAAAATTGCAAAAAAAGGCACTTTTTTTGTGGCCTGGGCGTTCACGCGTTTGGATTCGGTTCGGATTCAGTCTGGGCGTATCCGGGAAGAATCCACAGAGGCTCAACGTACCTTGGGTGTATCCGCAGGCAGAATTTTGAATTGTTTCGAATCTGAATCATACCGTATCGTATCCGCAGGCTTCCAGGGTTGAATCGGTAACTTAGGATTTCCCCCCAAAAAAATTGAGAGCTGGGTTTTGTAGAGAATCACATTTTAGAGAGACCCAGATGATCAGATTTGTAAAAATTGAGGATTTCTTGGACACGCGTGAAAAAAGCAAGTTCTTGAAAAATATAAAATTTTCCAAAGGTTTAGAGAATCAAAAACCAAGCTGACCTAGATTGTTGAAAATTGAAAAAGATGACCCCCTTATGAAAAATGATGCCCTGGAAATTTGAAGCATGAAAAAGCGAGCCTCTGAGCAGCTTGATCTAGAAAATATGAAGCACTTTCAAAAAGCAACACGTTTTAGCCTTCTAATCTTGATATGAATAAAATTCTTTGTTTCCTCCTCTCTTGCTTTGGACGCCACCTGTAAAAATATGTGAATAATGAATGCAAAGGTCTTCTTAAATAGGTTTTGAGGATTAAAAACGCTTTTATTCTCCAACTTTAAATCTTTGAAGCCAATTTTGAACCAGATTCGTTGAATGTGGACACTGCTTCGAATGTTGAAGGATGAAATTTGAAAAAAGTTACTAAGGCATTGATTCTTGGATGCCCTTCTTGGCATACTTAGCCATTTTCTTGAAATTTTCAACTTTTTTGCTTTATTTTGACCTTAGTTTGATCTTGATTTTTGGATACCAGATGAACCCTGTGAACTGCTTGATGATCTCGTTGCGGAGCTTGATCAAATTGGAGAAGATTGTCCTGGAGACTGCAACCTTGAAAAAATGAATCTGAGGCCTCAAAATCTTGGGCGCCCATCCTTAGCAGAGTTTGTCAAAATTTGATATTCTTCAATTTTTTAATGTTCTCTAATCTTCGGATGAATTCTCGTTTTTGGACGCTCAAAGGTCTGATGAATTGATTGCTGGATTCGTTGGATAGCTCGAAGGATTCTGAGAAAGATCTTCTGGAGGTGACTTGCCATGAAAACTTCATCTGATGAGCTGAATCCTTGGGTGCCCCTAGCTACCTGGGGTGCCCATCCTTGACAGAGTTAGATTTTTTATCAATGATTTGCAGTTTCTTTCCTCTGTTTTCTCTGCCTGTTTGATCGGCAATATCTGATGATTGGCAAATCTTTTGAGTTCACCATTGATTTTGTTGGAGAGCATGCTGGAATCCGAAGGAATGTTATGAAGATTGCAAACCCTAATTTCAACTTTCAGGCACTCAAATTCTTGGGCGCCCCTGGCTAGCTAGGGCGCCCAAACTCTCTAGACTGTCATTTTTTTGGACATTTTCAATTTCTCAACTTTGACCTTCCATACTTTGTCCTCTATTTGATCTGCAACTGTTGGTAACTGACGAATTTGATGATTTGGTTGAGATATCCACTAGATAGCTGACACAATTCTAAGGAAGATGAGTATATTTGCAAACCCTAACAACATTTTTTGATCCTCTAAAACCCTAGGCGCCCCTAGCTACTTGGGGTGTCCAAAGTTCCTAGACTTAGAATATTTTTACGTTTTTCATGATTTGCATTCTGCTCCTCTATCAAGACTTCTTTGTTCGATCTGATATTCCAACTGACTGATTGATCTAATGGACCTGCTACTAGATTCATTGCGGAGCCGGAGGAATTTTGAGCAAGACACCTTAGAAGCACAAACCCTAATAACTGCATTTGATAGTTTGAAATAATGGGCGCCTTTGGCTAGCAGGGGCGCCTTTACTTAGCAGTGTTAGAATTTTATTTTGCATTTTCAACTTTCTCCTTCGTTTCTCGTTCCTCGCTCTGTGTTTGGCAGATACTACATTCACCTCATGCCGAAGACTGAAAAATATTCCAAGGCATAGAATTCAAAGTGCCTTATCTAGGCAGGGGCGCTTGAACTCTCCAGACTTAGCCAAATTTTTACCATTTTCATTGATTTCCGGCTTCCCTCGTTCATTCTCCGTTTTACAAACATCCTTTGCCGTTTCTTGATCTGGACAGTGCTTGAGACCTTGAATCTGACACCTGGCAGTTGAGAATCCTCCATTGATGACCTTAGAGCTCCTATTTTAGCTTCTGAAAAAGCATAATAGACCCACCAAAGAAAAACTGATCTTTTGACGATTCTGATTGAACCAGCCTGATGAGGAAGTATTTTAAGCCAATCAAAATCAATTTGAACCCCTGGAGTTAGACATTCTATTTTAAGAAATTTTTGCAAGCATCCATTTGAGAAGAAACCCAAAAAAGTCTAGTTTTAGAAATTTTCTATTTTTAGAAAAAATTCCTAAAATTTAGGCCCAAAAAACTGAGATCTGGGTTTTGTGGACAAGGTCGCTCTAAGCAGACCCAAATCGTTAGATTTTGAAAATTTTGAGTTTTTGACCAACATGTGTGACATGCAAATCCCATTTTTCGACCTTTTTGACAGTTTTTTTTACAAGACTTTTACCATTTCTTCTAAATGCGTAAGTGTAGCAAAAAATTTAATTTGGGGTAGAACACACATCTAAAACCTGTAACCCAGCTGCACCAAAAATGTTGATATATTTTTTCATGTTTGAATCACAAGCGTGATTCAAGTCCAATTCTGCACTCGCAGCATACAACTCAAAAATTTGAGACACTTCTGTTAAGACTCACAATCATCAAATTACCTCTCTGTTTTCTGTTCTTCTACATAAACTGCTCTATAGAAATTGCTGGTAAAAAATTGATCAATAATTTGTTCTTCTTTTTCACCTTCGAGACCAACAACTTCACCTACTTGAGGACACACAACACTAGCATTATCATGCTCAACTAGTGAGTGAAAATTTACACCCTCAACACAATCTTCATTGATGAAAGAAACCTGTTGCAAACCAGGCTCTAAACATATATACATGTCAAAATCCTCATGGCTGAAAGCAATAGACTCGTTTGCATCTTTACATTCGTCTTTTTCACTTGCAACAGGGAAGGTGTGAGCTTCATCAAGCTCTTGGAAAACAGGAGACACTTCAAGCGAAGAACAATGTCCTTAAAATTGTCTCTTTATTTCATTCCCATTTTGGCAATCTATTGTGTAACGTGTACTGCTGGAATTAGACCCGTGACATATTTCTTCTTCCATAAACAAACATTAGTAGCTTCAATATTTAGAAACAGGGACAAAAAAAGGCATTACATCAAAAAAGAGACTAGTCCCTTGTGCATTTTTTATATCATCTACATGCATACACTTTGCATAATCACCCCCAAGAGGTGATTTATTTGACTGTTCATTTGTACACATATATTCCTCTTTGTCCATAATGTTGTTACAAACAACAGGATTATTTACCTCATTATCAAACTTCTAGCCATCATTCATTTCCTTGTAGCAATCACTCACATATGACCTATCCAGTTGAAGGTACATGCATATACTGCTATTGTCACCATTATCACTGTCATGTGATGTTGTACCAATGTTACCTTCTACCCATCTGCAAACACAATCAACATATTTTAATGTTGCACTCATTCTGTTGCTGCATTCATTTGGCTGCTGCTCACAACAACCTTCTCCATGGCATCAAGACACTTATAAGCCTAATGCATATCTGTTATTTTGAAATTTTCTTGCGCAGAACTCAAACCAACCTTATTTGCTTCAAATAACATGCCAATGCAAGCAATTGTGTTAGGTCTGGAATCATTTGGAACTTTGGAAAGAGCAATAGCAAACTTGTGGCTGTGATCCATGCTTCACTCTCCATCATGTCTTTTGATATTTGCAAATCTTGGACAAAAGTAGTAGGGTCAACATTAAGTGCAAACTCATTTTCAAATGCAGCCACAAGGTCATTCCAAGAAGCAAAGGTATGTTTTGAAAAAAATTGATAACATTCATATGCCTTTCCATAGAGAGACGGGAGACCTACCAGAGAATCTTATCCATATGTCCTCATCTTCAAATTAGAACTTATCCATAAATTCAGAAAATGCAAAAATATTTGCATCCCCTCCATGAATATCAAATCCATCAAATTGAGGCATTTGGTTGTAGATCTTGAAATTCATGGTTTGCCTTTCATAATCAACCCAAGAGGTCTAGCTGTTTGTAAATTGGGTCTAGGGGAGATGTAAGGGATGGAGCAACCTGATTTCTGTAACAGCAGGGTAAATATTGGATTGGAGTGCCTTGATTTGTTTTTCATATTCTCTTTTCATTCTGGCAAGCTCATTGGTTTTTTGCTTGCTCTCTTCTATGGATGCTTGTATATCTGAATATGGATTTTTATATGATAGAGGACTATAAGAATAGCATGAGGAAGCACATGCAGCTGTTTTAAAATAATTTTTAGGGGCATAATTTGAAGGAACATCTAAAGGAGTATTAAAACCATGCCAGTCAGCCATGATTGATCATACACCACCATGAAGGGAAGAAAATAGAGGTATTATAAACTGATATGCTACAAAATTTTGGGAAGAAAACAAGTACCTTAATAGCTAGCTATTGTAGGTATTAGATGTGTTCTTGGGACATTAATAGCAGCAAGGCATAGTGGCAATAAAGTCTTTTGTTTGGACAGCAGAATCGCCACTTCTAATAAAAGAGGAAATCCTTGAAGCAATCCAACCTCCAAGGCAAATAAACAAATTTGCGTTCGGCCACCAACGGAGCCTTCAATTCATTTCAATTCAGTTACACTTTCTTCCTTGGCACAATTGTTAGCGTAAGTTGATGGGTTATCAAACCTACCTAAACAAATGCACAGTAAACTTTGATGGCAGCAAGTTTTCTGAAATTAGTTACCAAGGTCATCAAAATAATTTTCAAATATCTGTATCCTTGGTAGTGGTCCTAATGTTAGGTCCCAAAATCATGGGCCCACATTTCTAAAACTTCTTACCTTCAAGGCTGGGGATATGTCGTCAAGAAGATAATGCAGGGGTTCATCAATAGACTATATATGGTATAAGGTTTGCAACGAGAGTGGGTAATCTCTCCTACACTTTAAGCTCAGCTTAATCTCAAGAAGGTATTATTAGAGGTCTCCTTGATAAGTTTGTAAATCAAATAGTATATAACATGACTGCAATAATCAACAATTATACCAGATGTATAGTTGACCCCAATTTTTTTCACTAACTCAAGATGAACTAGCTGCATATGACCTCTTGATAGCTGATAACACCTTGCACATGCAGCTGTAAATAGTAACACTATTTCAATTCTTTCAAGTGGTTTCATTTATCATTTATTACACAATGGCAAGGTGCAGACATGCATGCTTAGATTCTCTGATGGTAGAGCTGTTAAGGTTTACTTAATGTGTTTCCTTGATTTATACTTTTGAATCATTAACAACATGCACATTCCTAACTAAACCTAAAGTTAACCAAGAGTGATGGTTTTTTTAAATGATGGAATGGATGATCTCTCACTAATGCAGATTGGTGCCTACTCCATTGGGCAATAGAGTGATAAACAACAAAGAGGAAAGAAAATATATTTAGTAGAGCATGAACAAAATTGGGTTTAATAGTCATATAAAAACTAGAGATTATATTTCTGCAACAGACATACTTGTTAATCCATAACTAAAATTACAATGATCCATATGGAACAAATGATGATTATTACAAAGCATTTGTAATACATTAGGTGCTGCACACACCAAACCTTCATTACGTTCATGCCAACAAATGTGGCAAGGGAAAACATATAATTGTGATTAATTATATTCCTGAATCACCATAAACAACCATGGAGACATCCATCACAAAATATGTACATTACATCATCCTACACTATGTTGAACACATTCTTTTATTTATAGTTAAGACATGTAGTGTTTGATGCCCTAGAAAGCTCTACAAACTTTAACAAACCCAATAATTTGCTTGACGACCAATTGTTTAAAAGAACAACAAACTAGCATTTGTAGATATGTGGTCTTAGGCGCTAAGTCTACACGTTGGAGCCTCAGGATGATAAAATCATGGCAGATGTGAGAATACCCATCATTCTCTCTACACAGTTGTCATTCTCCAGTGATTTGCGTGTTAAATTGCTTGAAAAACCTTCCAAGAAATGCATCCAAAGTACTATGGGAGGTGTGGAAGAATGTTGACCAGATTTGTAAATCTTTTCTTCATTTATGGTGCCTCTAGATTTAGGTATGGAAAAGCCTTTGAAATCCATTTCAAATGCAGCTAGGAGATGGTATGAATGTATCAGACTCAGAAAACCCTAACAACTGTAATATGGGTTGCCATTATCTTTTATTGCTTTTGAATCTGCACCTTTTAGAATAAATAATGTTTTCTAAGCATAATCAGATCTGATCTGGTGGCAGCAAAGCTTCATCGGATCATTAATGATTGTTTTTGAGCTGTTTTTGCCTTTGTCTAAAACAACCTTTGAATCTGCACGCAAATGATGAACAATAAGTCTTGGGCATTCACATCATCAAATTTGATCATAAATGACCTTTTGGATCATGTAGGGGGTAGGTGAGAGTTATAGTGAAAAATGGTGGGATTTTTCAGGTTTTGGCAGTCAGGGAGGACTTATACTTCATGCTTTTGGTTGGGGCATTGGGGATAGGGGGTGATGATGAACTCATACCATTAAGGTATGTGGAATGGCAGAAGTTTGAACAAGAAATCCTGATAAGATAATAAACTTTGAAATGTCAAGAATTGAGAGTCAGGTATACGTTATAACAGGTACCAAAGTGAAGGGAAGTGCGAAAGTCAGATTAAAAAAGGATATACAAAGGAATTGATGGAGTGAGGTTCGGGGATGACATGGAAAGGGCACTTTGATAGTCTGATGGGTTAAGAGCAAAAGGCACGGCGAGATAAAGAAGTCCAAAAGTTCAGCACTAATGAAAGACTTAAGGTTTTAGTGCAAAATTTTGGGGATCAAAGCTCGAGATGCTAAAGAAATGGTATTGGGGAAGCACAAGCCGGAAACTTTGGCACTTAAACTTTTCTAAGGCATTGGGTTGAGGTTTTGGGGCTTGGATGGATGGTATTCCAACATGGGAGGGTTCGATAGTCCAAAAGCTTTCCTTAAAGAAATTTTACAAGGCAAAGGATTGGGATGTCGGTATTAGGTGGAGGATGGATGGCATGCCAAGATAATGAAGTCCAACAACTTGATAAGACAAAGGAGAAGGTGGAGATAGATGGGATGGTATATCGTGATGAACAACACTGAAAGTCTAAAACTTCAACATCATTCAAAAACTTAAGGAAATGGCCTAGTAGACCTAACACTTAGGATTTTCTGGATTTTTTGGTAAACTTTAACACATAATGACCACACACAGGGGGTGACACAAGGCAGCATTTGGACAAAATTTTGACTCATGGGTCCCAACAATAGGGAAGCCAGTAGACTGGCAGACTTACTTGCCAACTCTGAGATTGATTCCATTGGGGATTGTAAAATCAAGGAGTTGGTGAGATGGAAAGGTTTGGCAAATATTTGGGATAGTCCTCTGTGTTCTTAACAATAATTATCAGCAACAATCATGATATTTCCATAGTCCATAGTAATGCTTAAAATGTTTCTAGATGTAACTACGTCAAGGTTTTCAGAATCAACGTTTCAGATCACACTCCATGAACCATCATCCAGAAGAAGAAAAAGTTAGGATAAAATATAAAAATGAAAGTAGTAAGTAAAGGAGCAGTGCAAGTTAAACTAGAAAACATGGTCAAAATATTTAAATCGTTGAGCTACAGATCTGCTCTGCTCATCATCCCCAAGCTGCACTAGAAAACTTGCCAAAGTCTGTTGTAGATAATTTTGGGAAAATACATGGCTTTCTTGCTTAGTTGATGGTTATGTGGTGCTAAATGGGTGTTAGAGCCAGTGAATTAACTCTTCTGTCATTCTAGGCTGATGAATGTACTGTGTTATTGGAGAACTATTTACAAGACATCCTTTGAGCAGCCTAGAGCTTGGATCATTCTCTTTTGGTGAAATCCACAGTAACTAAGCTTTGAGGAAATGTTGGAACTGTGTTGTTCAAAATTTTCCCTTTTAAGGATGCAGAATTGGACAACAGAAAATTTTCTTCATTGAGCCTCTCTTAGGTTGTGTGCAGAGGATACATTCTTCTGGATCTCTCCTTTAAAATTAGACATCATGTGCTTTTGGTAGACAATCAATTAGTATAAGATGTTTTTCTTGAACTTAAATTTCCTTTCCATGCCTTACACATCAACACTGTCCAATTCCTCTTTTCCGGATTCATCATTTCGTAAATGATAAAAGTCATATAAGAATTAGACATCATGTGCTTTTGGTAGACAATCAATTAGTATAGGCTATTTATCTTCAACTTAGAATTCCTTTCCATGCCTTACACATCAACACAGTCCCATTCCTCTTTTCCGGACTCATCATTTCCATAAATGATAAAATTCATATAAGAATTAGACGCCAACTTATCGTTAACAATAAAACCCTGATTCTAGTGTTGTAGCATGCAAATGCTCAATTTAATCTGCAGAGATAATAAGATGAAGTCTGCTGTATGTAACTTTTTGAAAACATTGTACTTTTTTGTTATATTTTCGAGTTTTTTTTTTGTTTGATGAAATAGCTCAATAAATGACTTGTAAAAACAATGTACAGACTATTTACAAAAAAGTACAGGCAGCATGGGATCACACCCCAAAGTCTTATAAACTAGGGCAAGCCTAGGAAAACAAGCAGCCCAGATAAAAGCACAGGTGGTTTAAAAAATAAAACTGCTCAAGACATCTCACTGTTTAAAGAGATTAAGCAGGAAGAGTAAAAGGCCAGTAGCAGAAGTGAAACATGTTCGGTGGGCTTGGAGTATTTTGATTCTTAGAGATGCAAATTTTGTGAGAGAAATTAAAAGGGAGCATTATCGATATGTCATCCTCTTATTTCTCTGGGTTAGTTGCCACATTACCAAGGAGGTTCCACAATTTATTAGCATTCATCTATATTCAGGAGGGTGGAATTCAATCCTATGGTCAATTTTCATACTGATATAACTTATAGTCAAATGCAATTCAATTTGATTCATTTTAATCAATCTTAATGGTTTATATGACCATAATTGTCACTTAACAACATCAACACACTCACACTTCAAAATGATGAACACTTGAGAAAAGCAAGAAACAAGTTGTTGCAGGTGCTCACATTGAGTATAAGGAACATGAAGGCTCTGGGAAGTTCTGGATTATCAGGGATCCATTCACTTTTCACCATCCTGAAAAACAGGAAAATGTGATTTATTTGGTGCAAACAAGTTTTTAACTCTGTCAGTAGGCTGAATTTGGTGGATTTGAATGTCGATGAATCTCTCAGATGAATTAGCATACGGAATGATCCATCACTTATAGACATGGACAACCAGGTAGATTGAATGAATATGAATTTGCATGAATGTGAGGATGTTGAAGACCAACCACTTAGATCAGAGGACTTGGAGTTCCCCATTTCAACTTTCAGATAAAACATCATTTGGATCTTTCTGCAGTTGATTGTGACTTGATTTGTGTAAGTAAGCTCCTTGGGCACTTGTAATGAACATTTAGTATACGAGTATGTTCATACAGCTGAGTGTAGCAGTTCATAATGTTGTTTGATGTTTCAGAGCAAGGAAAGCTTGTGGGAGCACAGCAGAAGTCTGATTCAATCCTACGGTGTTCTTGAGGGTCCATGGGACAATAGTTGGATCGCTTTGCGTCAATTTGGTAACCTGATTTGTGTAAATAAGCCCACCGGGAACATGTAAGAGATATCTAGGATTGGACTATATTTGTATAATTGAGTGTAGTATGTAATTTTGTTGTTTGAGTGAGTTACAGAGCAGGTGAAGCTTGTGAGAGCACGGAAGAAGTGCTGATTCAGTTGCAGACTACAGTGTTGTTTCAGTTTCTATGGGAGCAACTAGCTGGTACATCTTGCTTATTTTGGTTGAGACGAGGATGCACAGTCCCAACTCCCAAGTATCTGGAATGTTCTACATTGGGCTTCTCTAGGGTAAATTTGTCTTTTTCTTTTTGTGATTTCTGTTATTGATTTGCTTGCTTGTTTATGTCTTTTTTCAACTGCTATTTTCATTTACAGCATTTGGGGACACTTCAATTCTATATTGAAATTTGTAATAAACCTCGTTTACAAGTTACGGCAATATATATTTCAGAATTTCACTCATAAGGCGTGTTATAACTTAAAATATCTTGCCTAACAACAGGTCAGTCAGAAGTATAACTTGAGAATCAGAACAAAAGAGTCCTCATCCAAACATAGATCTTCAGAGTGATTTTCAAGAGTCAAAACAGATTTGGCCACAGGAACTCCCTAATGTTTTGATTTTGCAAAATCATTGACAGCTTTACAGAGAGAAAAGACAGAACTGCAAGGGCTTCCATGATATTTTTTCTTCGGTTGCTACCTCTTGGATTATAGGTGAACGAATTGCTTGTTTTTCATACTCCCCATTATTGCTCCTTAAGTTTGCTGATGTTTGCAATATTTTGCATGTAATACGTTGCTGCAATGAGTACATTAATTTCTGTGCATACTCTCAGATAACTTCTTCTACATGCTTTTCTTTTCATGCTGATGTAAGTAGTGATCTTTACACAACTATCTTTTGTCTTCCAACACCTTGCTTTTATCTTTGGGTTACTTCGTAATGTATTACTTCTTCAAATACTTGGCCATACAGTGGTTGCTTGGATAGAGATTCAACATTCATGTGCTACCTGTTTAGGCTGTCTTAATGTTTGATTCTACAAGGTTGATATCGTGACGTGCTTCCTCTGTTGAGCTACTGGCCTCTCTCAGGAGTTGCTACTTTGGCTCTTTTGAATGATGCTTCCTTCCATTCACTAGCTCCCTCTTTTTGGAGACATTACACTTTTAATGGTTATGCCATTACTTTCTTAGGATTGTTTTTGTTTTGGTGATAATATCTTAGATTCTTTGTCTTTCTTATGTTGCCTTGGAACATTTTCAACTTTTTGTTTGCTCATTATATTCTTTGATCGTTGTTTCTTAAACCTTTTTGTTTATCAGACCCCTCTTGAACAACAACTTGGCGGATTCATTCAATGCCTTATTGGAAGAAAAAAGATACCGTGAAATGTGTAGTATGCATACTTAAATAATATTTTGTGCATCCTTAGTGGTTGTTGGTCGCTTTTGTTTAGAAGATACTTCTCTCCGCCACTATATCCTTTACTAAACTCTCCTTGCAATTCTTCTATGAATTAACTGTGGCTTATCAATGTATCTTCCAATTCTTGATTCACCTTCAATTGCTGCACTAGATTTCTCAATTCTCAGTTTTGCACTTGTCTTTGATGAGTTATAGCCTGTTATTCTTGAAAGGCTTGCCCATGAGCTATGTAACCAAATTGGCCAATAGCATGCTTATTGAGTGTAGAAGTAAATATACAAACAAGTCTGAAATGTGTTAGCAACAGCATTGCAGAAGGAAAACCTGCTTTGATAGCATTTGATCTGTAATCAACTTAGGTACATTCTTTTGTGCTGATCCAATCCAATATGCTATTGAAACAAAACATATACAAGGCTCAAAATTAATGTTTTCCTATATGCTACCATCTATATTCAATGTTTATTATGCAATCTTGTCCTTGTGACATAAATGCCTTCAATGCTTATAAATCAGATTTCGCACCTGTTATATGTTACAATCAACAAGTGATTGTTTCAATCCACAACACGATGGTGTAGCAAATAACTATGGCAATTTCTTAGGTTGTATATAAGTGAAATCTATTTGCTATTGTGAACTATACTGCTTGTAAACAGAGCTCAATTTCAATTGTATGCTTGCTTAAGCACTTGACTATGTGAAGCAGTTGCATGGAATGAAAGCAATCAGGTAAATGATTCAAACAAATGTGTAAAGGGAGATTAACATAAGAGTTTACCACAAATAAACTCAATGTCGGAAAACTTCAGAAAAGTAGGGCTATACCTCACCCCATCTTCACACTTTCTTGCAAGATTTACAAGCCATTTGTTCTGTTTGGGCTTTTAAATGCATCTCAGGTCTTCTTTAGCACTTCTGCAATTCTCATGGAGTATTCTGGAATTTTTTTTAGCACTTCTACAATGCTGTACAAGTTTGGTGAGTTGCTTATTTAATATGTTTTGACTGCTGCTCTCAGAAAACAGTAATCTTTTACATCAAGAACTTTGAAATTGATTCATCAATACTTCTACATGATCGCCAAGGCATATATTTATATGCTTACAAGTGAGCAACGGAATTTTACAGAGGATTTGAAACGTCTCTCACCCAAGGAGACGGAAGAAAATTAATCCTACTTCCCTGTGGTTGCTTGATGATGCTACTTTTTCTCTTAGGGAGTGAGTTGTTGCCAAGCTGAATCTGGTTTGTAAGTCCCATCTTCTGTTGTGATTTTATCTCAGGCTGAACTTTTTGTATGGTTTGGTACCCAGCTGAACTTTTCAAGTGGTGTGGGCCCTAGGATGTCCGATCATCCCTAAGCCTTTGTTTATGTTTCCTTTGCTCATGTTTGTCCATTCTGCTTTGTAAGGTTAGAGGAAACGTACATTCCTAAAGCACTTCGTTTGTTACACAACTGAGAAGTAAAGCTGATCAACTCAATCAACTGAATTATGACGTTTTTCCAGGGCCCAATTCGGATCATGGTGTCTTATATGTAGTAGAGTTCATGAACTTCTTTGTCATTTTCTCTGTGCATATGGGTCAGAGCCAAGTCCACCATTTCTTATCAAAATAAGGGTTAAATTTTAAATCATGTGGGTTTCCCTGACATGTATTGTTTAAATTGAAAGCACCCAACTCAAGATTAGTTTCATTTTATAAAGTTTAAAAAGATGGAATAAGTCAAGGGGGAAACATCAGTATTGAAGTTATTGACAGAAGAGCAACTGCTACAAAATATAATTGGAAACCTTTCCACTCTACCTGGAGTTTAATTAGAAAGAGATGCTGGGGAAATTCTCAACCGATTTGCAGGAAATGCAGAAACAGTCAAACTCACTAATAATATGCATCAAATTGGTCAGAAAAGCATTGTTCATTAAAGAGGACACGCTGTTAAAGACGCAACAATAATTTTAAAAGTTTTTAGTGTTCTAGAAACATTTGTGGCTGTTCCTAGCATACTTCTGTCCTTCGTATTTGTAACATAGTGGTCTTCATACCATGTATATGGTGGTAAATAGAGAACTAATAGAGTTTATACTCCTTTTTTAACATTTTATAGGGATCATTACTTTGTTAACATGTTTTATCATGTGAAATATGGTTGCTGCTGGTTCAACTTTTACTTGCCGGGGTATGCATTTCAGCTATACTTAGTTCTAATTGGATCAATTCACAGGCTTAGAATTGATGAGGCATTCCGTCTTTTTCTAAGCAAATTTACTATTTGCATTGCTCTCATTATGGCGGTGGTTCTTTTTGATTGCCTGTAATTTGATCAACTCACAAGCTTAGAATTGATGAAGCGTCCTTTCTTTTTCCCAAGCAAATTTACTATTTGTATTGCTCTTATTATGGTGGTGGTTCTTTTTGATTGCCTCTCTTATAAATAAATATGTTCCTATTTCAGTTTTGGAATGCATCTTAATAAAAGTGCACCATCGTCGAGGTTTCTCGCTCAATGGAGACAAACCTTCTATTACCCTTGATCTCTTAGTGTATGCTTAGAGACCGGTACAATCTTATGTTATTTTGTATGCTAAGAAGAGGTATTATGGCTTTTTTTCTCCCCATGGATTCTTTATTTAAATAATTTTGATGGATGGAGCACAGTTATCGAAGAAACACAAGCCACTTGACTCATCTAGCTCATGTGTCTCAGCTGCACAAGAGGCAGGACTAAACCTCTTGATGGGCGAGTCTATAAATTAGTTGCTTTAGTCTTCGTGGATTTGTAATCATGAACTACTAGTCTGTTCATGGTATTGGAGTTTAAGCCCAGGGAAATTTGTAGAAATCTATCTTCTTAGGTGATTATAGTTCAAATAATTATTATTACAATTGCTAGTGATTGTACATGCACACACAGCTGTGTGAGAGAGATGAAAAAAGACCAACAAGTCTAATATGTTAAATTTAGTGATCAGATAAGTGCACAGAAAATTAATTCAAAATCAGACACAGTAACACAGCATATACCCTGGGAAAACCCTCCTCTTGAGGGAGAAAAACCCAGCAACAAAGATCTCTCTTATATATATAAGTAATGGCAATAATTCTCTTTACAATGAGGCCAATACCAAGGCCAATTCTGCTGCACCTTCACAATATATAGAAACAGATAACACACTGTACTTGACAGTAAACGATACTGCCTTTAATGAACTCGCACTGATCTATAGAAGAATCTGCACTGCCTTAGATAAATTCGCACTGCCTTAGAATAATTCGCACTTGAATGAGTATTCGAACTTTCTTGAAATCGATATATGAATGAATGATTTCAGGTAGCAACAATGACCTCCTTTTATAGATATGAAAGGATATAACTCCAAAAGATGTGTTCTTCCAAGATGCAATGTCGGCCTTTTTATGTAAAGACGTTTCTTTAAAAAAATCGCGCCTTTTAAGTGAAGTCGGCTATAAAAGATAATTACGCCTTTTTAAGAGTAGACAAATATTAATGAAACATTATTTAATGTTTATCTTCTTTTAGCAAATCGAAATGACTTCTGAATCGTGCCTTTAGAGATCTTATAAATTAGATAGCCGTTGACTATTATCTGATTTCTTCAAGGATATCGCTGGAAGTTGCTACGATGCTGCTTGAACATTAACATAATACACAAGGAGCTATGCAAAATCTTTGGACCACAATTGAGAATAACGATCCCAGTCATTTTATGGTGTATAATAAATTTAGCCATTTGAGACGACATGAATTTTGAGAAATAATTTCAAAAAGACCCCTAAATGAAAATCACTTTTGATTCTTCACATAAAAAGATGTCCTCTATTGAGCAAATGAGTGCATGTGTAAGAATTCTTTAAAAAGTACAATGTAGAGGTCAAGCAGAAAAGGATTATCAACAGTGTTACCCTGAGTTTCCAGGATGGGGATGGTGGGATAGTTCCCCAAGTACCTAATTTTTCAAGCCAAATTTGGGGACGACAAAGGATAACTATATAAAATATATTGGGAAATTTTAAATATTCCTATGAAAACATGGATAAAGCATCCATAATATACATTATAGAACCTTTAACATATAACATTTGTGTTCAAAATTGTTTGTCAATACTCAATACACCTTCAAAATTCAAAATTTTGAATTCATTGTCAATATGCATGTGAATTATTTTTCTTAGATGCCTTTATGACCATATATCTATCTTTAATAAGGTCCAAATATTTTGATTTCATCCTTTCTAAAGTATTCTTCACTACTTGCAAATCTGCAAGAGTGACTAGATGTTTATTCCCAACAACATTTATTTCATTTATCTTGTGTGTCCTTTCAAAAGCTAGAGTGAGCTCTTCAATGAGCATTTTTGTATTATCCAAATCAATTAGGACTCTCACCTCTTTCTCTTCTGTTACCAACAATTGCTCTTTCCATTCATGTAGCTCCTCGAGCCATTGTGCAACACTCGCAAGATCAAATTTTTAATCTTACTTGAGGTCTTGGAAATATTTCTATAAGTGGAAGGGCAATTACTAGTAAATGCCACATGACCTATAATTACTAAGATATCTCTCCTTGTGCTAGAGTGATCTGCATACTTGAGCTGATGTAATTCTAATGCTATTGATTTCTCATGTGCTCCACTTGAGTTAACCATCCAAGGACAGCTCTGTATCATCAACCTTTGACTCCTTTTCTTTGGAAACTGCACCATTCCTTGCCTAGCATTAAGAGTTCAACTATCAACTAACTCCTTCAAATCATCATCCATTTTAACACTACAGCTACTTCTCTACATAAAAGCTTTCAATAGGGATGTTCTTCCAAATCAACCCTTCCCACAATGGACCAAGATTTTAATGATTTTTACAAGTTGTCACATCAGCAATCACACCAAAGCCCCTTCCAGTTGGTCTGAAATTTGGTCTCAGTTTGCTCATAAGAACTTTGTACTCTTCATTAAAGAGGTTTGATCCAATTTTGTTGATCTCGCATGCTTCTATGTCCCTCTACTCTTGTTTACCTATGATCTTGGGCAATGAATACAAGCTCTTGATTGTCATTGCTGACATCCAAGGTAATACTAGAGTATGGCATTTTCTGCCATGATGAATTTTGGGAAGGCCTTGAATTCTCAAATTCCATGCAATCATTCATGAGCAATCTTGAGGTGGAGAGAAAGGATTCACTTTCCATTTAGTCCCCTTCATCTTTTCATCACTGTAAGAATACTTCTCATAATAAAAAGAGTTTTGAGATGATATAGTCCATAATTGGTACAATAAATATTTGCCACAACTATTCTTATGATAAAGATCATTAGTGTCTACCTTCTATTTGCAAGCTAGGAGGTGGGGGCCCACAAGACAAATATAATAATGCTTTTTTTTAAAAACTCAAATGTGTTTTTTTTTTCAAAAGAGGCAGCTAGCGTAGGATATAGCCAATCGTCTGTGACGGTCGGTCCAGCCTCTAATAGTCCCAAGTCACGAGGCGTCTGCAGACGAGGGGCGAGAGTCATTTCAGTGAGGGGGCCATCCTCGGGTTTCCTTGATTAGCAACAATTCATTTTGGGAAAAGTTGGTCAAATGGAGAATTTGAATTTGGTATGAGTTTTCAATATGACCCTTATTAAAGTAATTATTGTTTAGTATTGGTCAATAAGTTTTTTAGCTCAAGTTTTAATAAAGTTGTTTTGACTTTAGTTTGTTTTATGCTTTATGCTTTTATTCTTTATTACTTTGTTGTTTTTATCCACATTGAATAAGTCTTGTAATTTTATATAAAGATGCTTTTACTCCTTATTTAAGTTGAATACCTTTGTAATTATCTTAGGTTCTATTTTTTGTAATATAATTATCTTAGGTTCTATTTTTTGTAATATATTATCAAAAGCTCAGCGAGTTTTGGATTAAAGTGAAATCTTGAAGACACATGGGCTATTGCCACTAGTGATAGAGCAAGTTTTCTTGAGCACAACAAAGAGTGAGAGGCATCATATGCTAGATCTATATGGAATTGTGTAGGTTTAAGGGAAAATTGTGAAGGTTTTTAAGTTTCGGAAAAACTATGGTAGATGAAGCTGCAAAATTGTGAGCTGTTCCCAATGCATTTCATAGATTTTTATTCTAAAAATTGTGACCATTCTTGAGGAAAATTTGATGATTTTTGTAACGAAAATCTATGGTTGCTAGATCTATATGGAATTGTGTAGGTTTAAGGGAAAATTGTGAAGGTTTTTAAGTTTCGGAAAAACTATGGTAGATGAAGCTGCAAAATTGTGAGCTGTTCCCAATGCATTTCATAGATTTTTATTCTAAAAATTGTGACCATTCTTGAGGAAAATTTGATGATTTTTGTAACGAAAATCTATGGTTCATTTATGTAAAAATTGTGATTTATTTTTTTCCTAAAAATCATGCTAGGGTTCGTAGAATTGTGACATCCAAGCAGATTGTAAAATTGTGCCATTTATTTGCAAATTGTGTGTTTTTTTGTCTTTTGTGAGCAAAGGTGAAATTCACTACTAGGGCAAACAAATAGATGGTTTTAATCAAAATTTAGGTGGCTAGAGTTTGTATCTTCTTCATATGTATTTTAAAAAATAAAAAAATTATTAATAGTTTTTATTGGTTATTTTCTTCTGTGGTTAGGGCTTGGATTTGCTATATTCTTTTTCTAGGGTTTCTAGGGCAAAATTTTGGAAGGTATTTTTATATAAAGGCTTTTATTCCAAAATAGGAAGTGCATTTTTTCTTTGATGAAAAATGGCCTCTTTACTCATGTCATGTTTGGAAAGCAACAAAAGGTATTATAGTAAAAATTATAATGTGTAAGTAGTTAATGTTGATAATTTCCAAGTATAGAAGGCTCATAAAATCATCCTTGATAAAAAAAAATATCCAAATAACTACTCCAAGTAAAGACTAGGACAAGTTTGATGAACGTGACATAGAAGTAATCATGTTGATTAAATTAGTTGTTATAGATCAAAAGCTTCTTAAGTACAATTAGGCATGGCTTTAGTTAAAATTTGAAAGCACTTGCGAGATCTCCATGAGCCTTTAGATAAGGGCATAGCCTTCTTTTTGAAGAATATGCTATTTTCAATCACAATGGATGAGAAAATGACTTTGAAGGAGCATTTACTTAAATCAATGAAATTAGAGGTTAGTTGTTAGCCATTGGTTGGAAGATGGAAGATGACATGGTGGTAATCATGTTGCAAAGCTTCCAATGTGCATATGAACATTTTATTGATGCACTCAATACGACCTCTACAAATATTGATCTAAAGTTTTGAAGAGCTATGCAATAAGCACTTACAAGTTAGATGGAAGAGACAGTTTTGTAGTAGGACTAAGATAGATTGTGGAACAAGTATTTATAGCCAAAGGCAAGGGAAAAGGCAGATGACCCTAAAAGGAAGGACAAGGTGATAATGAGGATCCATTGAAGAATTTGAAGAAAATCACAAGCCATTGTTGTGGTAAGATGGGTCATATGAAGAAGCATTGCAGAAAAGGTTTGGCTAAACAAAAATCCAACGAAGGCAGGCTTCAATAAAAGGTCATATTGTAGAGCATTTGGAGTAGTTGACCTTCGCATTTGTGGCCACACTACCAACATATCACTCCAAGTTATTTGTATGGTACATAGATCTTGAAGCATCAGGTCGCATCACCAATAGGTAAGATTGGTTCACAAAGTACATTGCTTGCTCTAATTTTGTGATTTTCAATGGTGGCAAGTACACAACTATCAATTGAGGGAATGCACAATTTTTTGAGGGAAAATGTCTTTTTTTTTCGAATGTGTGCTATGCACCAAAAATGGGGTTTAATCTACTCAATGAGTCAGATTATGCAAGACAATCTTAATCTAGATGTCATTTCTAGCAAATACAACTGTTGTATAATGGACAAAGAGACCCAAAAGACTATTGGTTTTGATATAGAAGATCATGGATTGTATAGATTGGTTGATATTGGATTGGTTAGGGAACATGCATTGCTATCCAAGAGAGCGTTTGATATACACTTTGGCATCCACAATATGGGCACCTCAATTGGCCCAAGAGACTTGACATCTAGCAACAAATACAAGGTGTTTGTGAAGCTTGCCAAGTAGCGAAGCAACATAAAACTCCTTTTGATGATGAGCAAACTTGGAGAGTCTAGAGAGTCCTACACTTGGGTCATGCATATATTTTGTGGACAAATGAATACGACATTTGCTACTAGCGTTGTGGATTTTGTTTTGTTTGTTGATTTTAGAAGGGCAATGCGAGTGTATTTTTTAAAATTAAAGTTAGACGTGTTTAATGAATTTCAAAAGTTCAAAGCATTAGTAGAAAAAGAGCCAAGTTGTGACATAACCACTTTGAGTTTTGATAATGCAAGATAATTCTATTAATTGGAATTCAATAACTTTTGTGCTAAACATAACATAAAAACATAATATACTACAACCTACATTTCACAATAAACTAGAGTAGTTGAGAAGTGAAATTGTATAATCACAAAGATGTTTGAATGTAGGGAGAATGGGAATGTTCCCAAAAGGTTTTGGGCCAAGGTAGTATATATATAAATGTATTTGTTAAACAAATGACCTTAGAGGAAGCATAGTTTGAGATGAAACCTAAAATAAGTCATCTTAAGGTCTTTTATTCCATTGCATATGCTTTGATTTTAGACGAAAAGATAACCAAGTTAGATTGTAAGAGTAAGAAACTAATGCTTATAGGGTATAATGACAATCATAAGGCTTACAAATTGATTGATGTTGACAGTAATCACTTGACTTTCAATAGAGATGTAATTGACGAAGAAGTTTGGTCTTTCCATACTTCTCGAGAATTCAAGATTACCAAAGAATAATTTGTTGAGGCTAAGGATTCAAGTGTCCAACTTTAGGTAGCTCCACCTAGAGGGGGGTTTCACAATTTATATAGTTTACCGTGCCGATATTAACTTAGATTCCATTGACAATAACTTGGATTAACATTCGTAAGATATAGGTACAGGTAGCCCAAGTGATGGTGACAACATTGATTTGGATGAAGAGAATCCTAAGAAGAGACAAAGGGGTGGAAAAACACTATTGGCGATGTCTCCAAGTAAGTGAATTGATAAAGGAACGATCCTCGAGAGGTAAGAATAAGAACTCTGTTCAGTTTGCTCTAATGACTGATATTCATGGAGTTTATGAGGCATAGGTGTTTGAGGAATGAACAATGGGAAAATGGGTGCTTTATAACCTAGGTCATAGAACACCACTATTCTCCTATTATCATTTAATAATGTCCTAGGAACTCTAATTGGATTCACTATCAACCTCACAAGGTGAGTCAATTCTCAACAAGGAGGACCTAGGAGGGGGTTCTTTAAGCTTTTAGGGGTCCACCACCAAAAAAATGCTTGGAAAAAGACAACTAAACATTCAACACACAAAATCATGAAATGGAAGCTAAATAATGAGTGCAAATGATGAAATTAAGCTACACCAAGTTAGGGTATGTGTACCTGGGAAGTCTGGAGATGTGAGGATTTTGGAAATGCAAAGAAGCTGTCCAAATATGCCTGGGAGGACTAAGAGGCCCTTACTGTTGTCTTAGTCACATTGTTTTTTGGGGCAGATGCGAAATCTTCAGATGCCAGATCAGGATTTGAAGGAATCTTTGTAAAATATGCTCAGGAGGACTAAGATGCCCAAGGTGGCGTATTAGTCCCTCTCTGAATTTCTGAAAACTCTGAATGGGATCTTGAGCTCCAAGGTTTGCACTTGCTTCTCTTGCAATCTCATGTTCTGAAACTTTCAGATTCGGCCTATGAGTGAGTTTCCGTGAAGATGACAACTTTGGCAATTCAACTTTGCAACTTTTCAATCTTGCACTCCAAATGATCTACAAGTCTTCAATCGAGATCTGCGAATACAAATATGCAAGAGGGGAAAAACTTATTGGTTGTTAGTAAATGGGGGTTTGCCTTGGTTAAACCCCTTGTTGGTAATTAAACTAAATGATGAAATGAATGAAATGAAACATGAAACATGAAATATGTAAATGATATCACCTTGGATGATGTTTTGTGAAGAAAATATGTAATCTACCATGTAGTGGCCACGAAAAATGTAGATCTTGGATCCTTGGATATGATATGAACAATGGTTGCAAATAGATCTTTAATGCTACATCCACAATCTTGGCTCAACAACATGAATGGATTCACTAAACCCTTGACATGATGCTTGAATCTTAATGATGGCTCCAAATGCTTGATGAATTACTCTTGAATGCATAAACTTGCCTTAGGAATGAATACTTGAATGCTTGTTATGAAAATGAGTGGAGGAACCTTGTATTTATACTTATTCATGCTTAATATCTCGAAATTACACAAGTTGACATATGAAATCATTAATTAAAGGAGGCCAAATCTTGCTAAGATTTGAAGTTAAATCCCAAAAATAAGCCAAGGAGGACTAAAATGCCCTAGGTGGCATCTTAGTCCCAAGGCTCAAATCTCGGGGCACAGACTCCAAAAAGGGACCTTTTTAGGTACATTCAAAATCAAGGTCCCAAGACCCATGGAGGACAAAGATGCCCTAGGTGGTGTTTTAGTCCCACTCAACAAATCATGGACACAGACAAAATCATTAAATGATCATTTATCTTTTTATGTTCGTCAGGATTTGCCATAAGAATATATAGTTTATTAGGCTTGTGGATGCAAAATAGGACCAGTTAAGCTATAAAGAAGCATAAATAAAGTAAGGCGTGCCCAAATAAGTGTGAAAATGCAAGAGTATGCATTTTACTACATTACATTTAGGCCCCACTTTAGTGAGAGGATGAACTTGCTTCAAACTCACACTAAAGGAGGCCAAATCCCGCCAAGATTTGAAATTAAATCCCGAAAATAAGCCAAGCAGGATTAAGACGCCCTAGGTGGCGTCTTAGTCCCAAGGCTCAAATTTCAGGGCACATATTCCAAAAAGGGACCTTTTTAGGTACATTCAAAATCAGGGTCCCAAGACCCATGGAGGACAAATACACCCTAGGTGGCGTTTTAGTCCCACTCCACAAATAAGGGACACACAAACATAATCATTAAATTATCATTTATCTTTTGATGTTTGTCGGGAGTTGCCATAAAAATATATAGTTTATTAGGCTTGTGGATGCAAAATAGGATCAATTAAGCCATAAAGAAGCATAAATAAAGCAAGGTGGCCCCAAATAAGTGTGAAAATACAAGAGTATGCATTTTACTACATTACATTTAGCCCCCACTTTAGTGAGAGGATGTACTTGCTTCAAACTAACACTAAAGTAGCCAATCACGCAATCAAGAGGGGTTCCAATGTACGAATGCTAATAAGATAGGATAACAATAACCAAGAGGGATGATCAAGCCCCTAGGATCAAGATCCTATGGCAAACCAACATAAGGACAAAGGAACACACATGCAGATGATATGTGAAGCCATAATCAGATCGCCAACATACACCATAAAGGCTAGGAAAACAAAAACAAAAAGGAAAATGAAAAATGCCACAGATCAAGCTTCGACTGGCCGTCCAACGCGGTGGACCGGGTCTAGGTTGTTTGTCCAAAATAAAGGTTTACAAGTGGAACATGCTGTCCACTATGCAAACAAAATGCATGCTCACAAGGGCTAGTGGCTTCACTAGGTGAGCCCCATGGGACCATATCAAAGCCATACCTCCATGACTTTAATAAGGTACCAAAAAAAATGTACGCTCACGACGGCTAGTGAGGCTAGGTGTTCACCAGGTGAGCCCCAGGAAGTCCATATTAAAGTCATACCTCCATGAATTTAATAAGGACAAAAGGAAAAAAAATGCAACAAGAAAGAGGGATGTTTAAAGGGATTTTGCTTAGTTTGTGCAAGGTCTCTTCTTAGGGAACATTGTCCTTAATGTTTCCAAGAGAGGACAAATCAAAGAAATATCACACTCTCGAAGGAAATCAAACCCAATGACACCACTAAGAAAAGGACGCATCGCAAGAAGAAAAAAAATCGCACAATGAAACATGAGTGTCGATGTATGCCCCCTCTTTAAAGTGGTTGCTAACACCATTGTTGTGAGCAATTGCTTTAAAGTAGAAGAAGACATGAGAGCTTATTCGGAAAGCCCTATGCCAAGTCATATGTTTCCAATAAGCTACTTCATGCAATAGGATGGAGGGGTTGTTGAGTACGTCACATGCGAGCAACTTAAGGCATGTCGTCCACATCCCAAGCTTGCTCTTATATGTACATGAAAGTTGGTCAACTAGCCAAAAGAGACAACGACAAGTGACATATGAGGACAAGGCTATCTAACCCCTTGCCCCCACTTAGTGTAGAACAAGGGTGAGCCGAATATGATGAAAATGAGTATCAGTTAGAGGAATTAGGTGCTTCAACACAAGGAAGAGCACCACATTCTTTGAGATGTTGAATTTTGTTACTTAAAGCCTTACATTCATTAGTAGCATGACCATGAACTCTATGATATGCACAAAATGAATTCTTGTAGTAGAATTTCTTGTGTTCTTGGAGGGAGAGAGATCAACCGATCTTGGAGGAGTCTCGTCAAGATACTCTTGATCAATGGTAGAAGGTGTTCTTTTATTTTGCGACAAAGATGTCTCTTGCTTAGTATTAGGTGTCATACTTACACAAGGCTCTTTAGATTGCGAGATTTTGTTCTCTCCTTTACTAGAGGGTGTAAAATCTAACGAATTCAAATCATAAGTGTTTTGTGAGATGACATTGACATTAAGCGAAGATTTCTTTGTTTCTTGCAAATGATAACAATCAAGACCACTAGTGTCTATCAATTCAAGATGCACTACTGTCAAATCGGCTTAGAAGGATGTTTTGTGATAGTGTTGATATTAAGTGAAGGCTTATTTGTTTCTTTCGAGGGGCAATAACCAAGACCACTAGTCTTTTCTTGTGTGTGAGGCTCTATAGGGACACATATACCTTGTTCTCTAGCACCACATCCTTTTCCACTATAACTAAGTTGTTTCATCATTTCATAACCTTTTCCATAAAGATTCTTGATCTCTTTTGGATTTGGTGGTTTCTCATAATTGAGTTCATCAAAGTTTGTTGCATAATTTGTTTTGTTTAAAGTGGTTGAGGTGGATGCTTTCAAAGGGTCTTTTTAGTTTTGTGTTGACAATACTGCTTTTACTTTTCCCTTGTCAGAGTCTTTGTTTATGATCTTGTATTCTCCCATGAATGTATGTTCGAAATCCAACGATCCCAAATCATTGATTGATATCGTTGTGAAGGGTTTAGGACATGTATCCTTTTGTTGTTCTTGCATGAGTTTTACTTTTGTAGTTGGTGTCAATGTTTTCAAAGGGTTCCCTTTACCTTTCTCAATGTTCAAACAATTGTATGGTTCAGGATTGACTTTGATTGTAGAAACTTTGTTGTTATAGACATATTTCATGATACGATGAAGGGTAGAGGGCACAACATGCATCTCATGAATCCATGGTCTACCTAAAAGGAGATTATATGAAAGATCATGAGGCATAACATGAATCCGTGTTTATAATGTGGCCTTTTCAACTTTAATAGGTAAAGTGACCACTCCAAGCAATTTCTTTCCTACATTATCAAATCCCTTAATAGATAAAGAGTCGGGTTGAGTTTTTGATTTATCAACACTAAGCTTATCCAAAAGGTTTGTACTACACACATTTAAGGCTGAGCCATTGTCAACAAGGGTTTGCTTTATCCCAATGCTATTGTATTGAGCTATTATCATGAAAGCATCACATTGTTTTTACACTTCCAAAAGGGGGAGTTCGCTTTGGTGGAAAACAATGTAAACATTTATTCCTTGAATCATGATTGCTATGTCATTCAGTTGTGCATTAAAAGGGATAGGAACTTGTAAGGCATTTTGAAGCATAGTGTGATAGGTGAATTTTGAATCAAGTCCCATAGGGATATCTTTGCAGGAGTATTCTTAAGTTGTTCAACAAGATCATACTCCTTTCCACTATTCGAAGACAAACGAGGGGCACTAGGCAAGATAGGATTAGGCAATGGGAGGGATGTTGAAGGTGTTTGTCTTGGTTGTGGATTGTTCCTAGTGTTGTATGTATGAGCAACGGTATTGTAACTCGGTTGTTGCAAAACATTGTTCTTAGGTGTTTCGAGGATAAGGATGGTTTTGTTTTGAACTTGTGGTGTTTGAGAGGGTGGATAAAGGATAAGTTTAGGCTCATGAGAGTACTCCAAGGGGTATCTAATGTGCATAACCTCATAAGTCTTGTTGTTATTTTTGTGATCTCTTAGTGAAGAGGAGTCTAATGTTACTTCATCATCTTCATCTAAGAAATTAATATTGTCAATGTTCTCATTTTCTTCCACTATTATGTCTTCCCTAGTAGGAGAGTTTCTAAGAGAACTACAAACCAAATGTTATGGACATTCAAGGGTTGGTTCTTCTAAAATGACTTCATCGCATGTAAGGGAGTTATCAATGGTTGAATTGTCTTGTTCATCAATAATGGGGATATTAGGAGAAGGCTCTATTTGATGGTCCTTTTTCTCTAAGGTCTCATTCTCTTGTGCTATACCATCTACCCTAATAGGAGAGCTTGTAATATGTTCATCCATGGTTAGATTTTGTAAAGTATCTTCATCACAAGTAGGGGAGGCATCAAGAGAAGGACAACTATGATTTTCATGCTTTCCAAATAGATCTTCCCAAATGGTAGGAGCATTGGGGAAGGGAGGGGCAAGATTCTCATGACTCTTGATAGGGGCATCTTCTAATACCAACCTATCCTCTTTTTATCAAGGGGGGATATTAGGAGAAGGAAAATTTTGGTTGTCATGGCTATCCTCTTTCGCTAAAACATTCTCACAAGCAAGGGATGAATGTAGACTAGGTAAGGTGATGTTTAGAAATGTTTCTATGATCTCATCTTCTTGTTTCTAATATCTTCCAAAGGGGGAGGAGGATAGGGACTATCAAGACTCTCAATGCTTGTATCTTATTTCACCAAGATACCTTCGTCACTAATATGAGAGGTATCAGTAGAAGAACAAGTATGATTGTTATGATTGTCTACACTACCATCCTCACCAATGGATAATGTAATGTTAAGGATTGTGTCAATGGTTTGATTCCCTTTCTCTAACATGTTCTCATAACTATGAAAGATAGTAGAAGAACGACTAACATGTTTCTTAATGACCTCATTGGTGTAACCTAAATTGAACTCATAAGAAGGGATGTTTTAATTATGCAATCCATTTTTAACCATATCAAAGCCACATCTCTTGAAAGAAAACATGCTATTATGGAAAAGTAAAGAAAGTGCAATGCAATAATCTAAAGTAAAATGCAATTTTTAGATTGGAAACAAGGTAATTTGTTGATTACACTATGCAACAACCTGAAAGATGAAATGTTGTAAATGCAAAATTAGAATTAAGCATTGCATGAAATGAAGCACTTTAAACTAGATTTAGTGAAATGCATGTAACAAAAAGTCAACCCACTGAAACAGATAACCAATGACAACAAACAAAAATGTAGAAAAGCAAATTTAAACCTTGGAAACTGCAACTTCAAACTCAACAAGGACTAAGACGCCAACAAGGGCATCTTGGTCCTACTGGTGGAATTCTAAGTTTCCAGGAAGTGGAACAAAAAGCACACAACTCCGACAAGGTTCTGAGCCAGAAACCCTAAGAGGGACTAAGATGCCAGGAAGTGCATTTTTGTCCCAATGGAGGTTTTTTTTCTAGAAAAATAGCAAATTCGAAGTTGTTAACAGTGTACCCATATTGGCTACCCAAGGACTTGATGTTTGGAAATAGAAAATTGTGCAAATAAATGCAAGAAAAAGTAACTAGTGACAAGTAATTGGATGCACAAGTGAATGCATTTTTTTCAATTTTGAATGTAATAAAAATGTTCCCAAATGCAATTAGGATGATTAACAATGCACTTTTCAGTTGTTGAATGAAATAAAATGATGCAAGAGAGCAAAAATGCAACCTATATGCACTTTCACTAATGCAAATATGAGAAACCCTAGATGCAATTTTCACTAAATATGGGAAACCCTAGATGCAATTTCACTAATGCAAGATGCAATTTAAGAATGAATGTAGCCTAGATCTAGGATTTTAATGAGCTCCAAATCAGAAAATGAATGCTCAAGAAGGTTTGGTTCACTAAAATGAACAATGGGAAAATGGGTGCTTTATAACCTAGGTCATATAACACCACTATTCTCCTATTATCATTCAATAATGTCCTAGGAACCCTAATTGGATTGACTATCAACCTCACAAGGTGAGTCAATTCTAAACAAGGGGGACCTAGGAGGGGGTTCTTTAAGCTTTTAAGGGTTCATCACCAAGAAAATGCTTGGAAAAAACAACTAAACATTCAACACACAAAATTATGAAATGCAAGCTAACTAATGAGTGCAAATGATGAAATTAAGCTACACCAAGTTAGGGTATGTGTTCCTGGGAAGTTTGGAGATGTCATGAGGATTCCGAAAATGAAAAGAAGCTATCCAAATATGCCAGGGAGGACTAAGACGCCCTTACAGTTGTCTTAGTCTTGCTGCTGTTTTTCGGGGCAGATGCAAAATCTTCAGATGTCGGATTAGGATTTGAAGGAATCTCTACAAAATATGCTCGGGAGGACTAATACGCTCAAGGTGGAATATTAGTCGTGCTTTGGATTTTTGAAAACTCTGAATGGGGTCCTGAGCTCCAAGGTCTGCACTTGCTTCTCCTTCGATTTGAGGTTATGAAACTTTCAGATTCAACCTGAGGGTGAGTTTCCATGAAGATGACAACTTTGGCAATGCAACTTTGCAACTTTTAAATCTTTCACTCCAAATGATCTTCAAGTCTTCAACCTAGATCTGCGAATACAAACATGCAAGAGGGGAAAAACTTGTTGATTGTTAGTAAATGGGGGTTTTCTTTGGTCAAACCCCTTGTTGGTAATTAAACCAAATGATGAAATGAAGCATGAAACATGAAATATGTAAATGATATCACCTTGGATGATGTCTTGTGAAAAAAATCTGCAATGTACCATGTAGTGGCGATGAAGAATGTAGATCTTGGATCCTTGGATATGATGTGAATAATGGTTGCAAAAAGATCTTTAATGCTACATCCACAATCTTGGCTCAATAACATGAATGGATGCACTAAACCCTTGACATGATGCTTGAATCTTAATGATGGCTCCAAATGCTTCATGAATTAGTCTTGAATGCATAAACTTGCCTTAGGAATGAATACTTGAATGCTTGTTATGAAAATGAGTGGAGGACCCTTGTATTTATACTTGCTCATGCTTAATATCCCAAAATGTCAACATATGAAATCATTAATTAAAGGAGGTTGAATCCTGCCAAGATTTGAAATTAAATCTTGAAAATAAGCCAAGGAGGACTAAGACGCTCTAGGTGGCGTCTTAGTCCCAAGGCTCAAATCTTGGGGCACAAAATCCAAAAAGGGACCTTTTCAGGTACATTCAAAAAAAGGGTCCCAAGACCTGTGGAGGACAAAGACGCCTTAGGTGCGTTTTACTTCCACTCGAAAAATCAAGGACACACAGACATAATCATTAAATGATCATTTATCTTTTGATGTTTGTCGAGATTTTCCTTAAAAATATATAGTTTATTAGGCTTGTGGATGCAAAATAGGACCAATTAAGCCATAAAGAAGCATAAATAAAGCAAGGCGGGTCCAAATAAGTGTGAAAATGCAAGGGTATGCATTTTACTACACTATAAGGAGGCAAAGCAAAAACTTGAATGAGAAAAGGCCAAGGCAATTCGACACAAGTGTTTTGAAAAATAAGACTTGGGATCTCTTAGATCTTTTACTAGAGAAAAAATCTATAGGTTGCAAATGGGTGTACAAGGTCAAATACAAGGTAGATGGTACATTAGACAATTACAAAGTTCCATTGGTTGCAAAAGGGTTCACATAGAGAGAGGGCATTGATTATGAGACCTTTGCTCCTACAAGAAAGATGAGCACTGTCTGATTAATCCTAGCAATGCTAGCTTAGTTTGGTTGGATGGTCCATCAAATGGATGTGAAGAATGCTTTCCTCAATGGGGATATGTAGGAAGAAGTGGATATGTGTCAACCATAGGGTTTTTACGTTACAGGGAAGGATCATCTTGTTTGTCGATTGAAGAAAGCTCTATATGGCTTGGAAAAAGCACCCAAGACATGACACATCAAAATTGATAGGTATTTTGTTGAAAAAGGATTCTAGTGGCGTCCTTTAGATTCCAATATGTACATGAAAAGCATACATAATGATCTCATTCTACTAGTCATATATGTATATGCCATCATTATTACAACTAGTAAGACACATGCAATTGAAGAGATCAAATGTAATACAAATTTTTTTTTAAATGATTGATCTAGGCGTCTAGCATTACTTTCTAGGCGTAGAAGTTTGGCAAACAGTTGGGAACAATTTTGTTTGACAATGAAAATATGTAAAGAGTTTGCTTGATAAATTTAGAATGACAATTTATAAAATATCATCTACACCTATGAAGAAAGGGTTGAAACTTTCTTAAGTTGTTCAACAAGATCATACTCCTTCCCACTATGCAAAGTTAAATGAGGAGCACTAGGAAAAATAGGATTAGGCAATGGGAGGGATGTTGAAGGTGTTTGTCTTGGTTACAGATTGTTCCTAGTGTTGTATGTATGAGCAACACTATTGTAACTTGGTTGCTGCAAAACATTGTTTGTTTTGAACTTGTGGCTTTTGAGAGGGTGGATGGATGATAAGTTTAGGCTTGGGAGAGTAATTCAAGGGGTATCTAATGTGCATAACCTTAGAAGACTTATCATTATTTTCATGATCTCTTAGTGAAGAGGAGTAATGTTACTTCATCATCTTCATCTAAGGGATCACTATTGTCAATGTTCTTATTTTCTTCCATCATTACACCTTCCCTAGTAGGGGAGTTGGATTGGTTCTTCTAAGATGGCTTCATCGCACACAAGGGAGTTATCAATGGTTGAATTTTCTTGATCATCTATGATGCTGTTGTTTTGTTCAAGAATGTTTTCTCTAGGGGAAGAGAGGAAATCAAGATTCCCATGAATTTCATCGATTATATATTCTAACATCAAAGTATCATCTTCAAAACTAGGAGATATACTAGGAGAAGAACAAATGTGATTGTCATGATCATTTACATTTGTTTCTTCTTGTTCATTAATGTCATGTTCACTAAGAGAGGTAGGAGGAGAGAAACAACTAGGACTCTCAAAATCCTCATTGATTAGTTCTTCTAACATCAAAATATCTTCTTTTCCAACAGGAGAGATATTAGGAGAAGAACAAATATGATCATTAGGATTGTCCAAGGTTGTATTCTCTTTCACTAAAATACTCTCATAGGGAGGGGATTTGAAATTTTTCTTAGCGTGCCTTGAAAGGTAAGGTACTAACATTGTTTGACCAAGAATGAGAAGCACTTTTAACCATCTCATGCGATGCTTTAATAATGTAAACAATGTGTATCCAAAGATGCAAAATAGTTTTGTTCAATGAATGTAAAACTTTAAGAATACAAACAATGTATATCCAAAAATGAAAAGCACTTTTATCAAACTTATGCAAATTTTTATGAATGCAAACATTCTATATGCAAAAGTGAAAAGTACTTTATCCATATTATGCAAATTTGCAGAAATGTGAGCATTTTCAGATCTAATGATGCTTGTAATTGAAATGATTTCAAAAATGAGTTCCCTAAATTGATGTTTTTGACCTAGATGCATAGAATAGATGTTCCTGAAACTTTCTAGACTTATAGTATATGTTAGCAAGAGGCTTAGGAAGCACAAAAAAATAGATTTAAACCTTGAAAATTGTAGCTTCAAACTCAACATGGACTAAGACGCCAGTAAGGGCGTCTTGGTCCTATTGAAGGAGTTTGAAGGTTCCAGAAATTGGAATAGAATGCAATCAACTCAGACACGATTCTGAGGTAAAATCCCAGAGAGGGACTAAGATGCCAAGAAGGGCGTTTTTGTCCCAGTGGAGGTTTTTTCTAGAAAAAAATAGCAAAATCTGAGTTGATAACAGTGTTCGCAGGTTGCCTATCTAGGGACCTGATGTTTGGAAACAAAAAAATGTGCAAAGGAATGCAAGAAAAAGTAACTAGTGACAAGCAATTAGATGCAAAAGTGAATGCAATTTTTTTTTAAAATTTTTGAATGTAATAAGAATGTTTTTAAATGCAATTAAGATGATGAACAAGGCACTTTTCAGTTTTTTGAATGAAATGAAATGATGCAAGAAAGCAAAAATGCAACCTATATGCACTTTCACTAATGCAAATATGAGAAACCCTAAATGCAAATTTCACTAAATATGAGAAACCCTAGATGCAATTTCACTAGTGCAATATGCAATGCAAGAATGAATGCAACCTAGATCTAGGAATGTAATGGACTCCAAATTAGAAAATGAATGCTCAAAATGTTATGTTAACCAAAATGATTAGTGAAGAATGGACATATAGAATATCACTTTTCTGCAACTAACATTCAAGGATGTCCTAGGAGTCCTAATTGGATTGACTAACAACCTCACAAGGTGAGTCAATTCTCAATGAGGAGGACCTAGGAGGGGGATTTTTCAGATTTTAAGGGTTCACCACCAAGCAAATGCTTGGAAAATACAAATGAACATTCAACCTACAAAATCTAGCAATACAAGCTAAATAATGAGTGCGAATGATGAAATTAAGCTACACCAAGTTAGGGTATGTGTACCTGGGAAGTTTGGAGATGCTGTGAGGATTCCAGAAATGGAAAGAAGCTACCAAAATATGCCAGGGAATACAAAGATGCCCAAGATGGTGTATTAGTCCTACTGCTATTTTTTGGGGAAGATGCAGAGTCTTCGGATCTCAGAATCGGATATGAAGGAATTTCTAAAAAATATGCTCGGGAGGACTAAGATGCCCAAGGTGGCGTATTAGTCCCTCTTTGAATTTTTGAAAACTTTGAATGTGGTCCTGAGCTCCAAGGTTTGCACTTGCTTCTCCTCTGATTTTAGTTTTTGAAACTTCCAGATTTGATCTATAGGTGAGTTTCTGTGAAGATGATAACTTTGTAATGCAACCTTGCAACTTTTACAACTTTGCACTCCAAATGATCTTCAAGTCTTCAACCTAAATCTGCAATCACAAACATGCAAGAGGGGAAAAAAATGTTGATTGTTAGTAAATGGGGGTTTGCCTTGGTCAAACCCCTTGTAGGTAATTAAACCAAATGATGAAATGAATGAAATGAAGCATGAAATATGAAATATATAAATGATATCACCTTGGATGATGTCTTGTGAATTAAATCTGAAATCTACCATGTAGTGGCCATGAAGAATGTAGATCTTGGATCCTTGGATATGATGTGAACAATAATTGCAAATAGATATTCAATGCTACATCCACAATCTTGGCTCAACAACATGAATGGATGCACTAAACCCTTGACATAATGCTTGAATCTTGATGATGGCTTCAAATGCTTGATGAAATGCTCTTGAATGCATAAAATTTCCTTAGGAATGAATACTTGAATGCTTGTTGTTGTGAAAATGAGCGGAGAAACCTTGTATTTATACTTATTCATGCTTAATATCCTAAAATTACACCACAACAAGCTGACATATGAAATCATTGATTAAAGGAGGCTAAATCCTGCCATAATTTGAAATTAAATCCTGAAAATAAGCCAAGGAGGACTAAGACGCCCTAGGTGGCATCTTCTTGCCAAGGCTCAAATCTCGGGGCACAGATTCCAAAAAGGGACCTTTTCAGGTACATTCAAAATTAGGGTCCCAAGACCCATGGAGGACAAAGACGCCCTAGGTGGTGTTTTAGTCCTAGTCCACAAATCAGGGACACAGACAAAATCATTAAATGATCATTTAGCTTTTGGTGTTTGTCGAGATTTTCCATAAAAATATATAGTTTATTAGGCTTGTGGATGCAAAATAGGAACAATTAAGCCATAAAGAAGCATAAATAAAGCAAGGCAGGCCTAAACAAGTGTGAAAATGCAAGGGTATGCATTTTGCTAGACTACAAAAATACATGAGTATTATTGAGGTGGCTATTTTCGAGGGTCCACATTTGCTCCATCAGTCGAGTCTTGTTGACTGGCTACTACACATGCTTTGTAGTCCTTGAGCGCCCGAGTGATAGTTGGAATCTCATTGTGTTGAGGAATGGTGACATTTTTTGTTCTGAGTTTCTAGAGAGCTTTGTTGCTATGAAGGGTGTCAATTTTGGTGGTGAGATTGGTTGGAAGTTCTCATACTAGGATAATGTTAAATCAATTCTAGCCAATCTCTTCAAATTGTTTTATTAAAGGCTTGTTCGTCTAACAATGTACCAACAAATTTATGAAATCCTTCCCTTAACTCATCGATCGTAGCCACACCATCATTGTCTTTCTTCTTAAGTTGACAACTTAAATCTGAGAATTCTTGGATGAGGTCAGCATTTACATGGTTGCATTCTTTCAATAGCTTATTCTATTCTTAGATATTTTTCTTCAGGAAGGAGTTTTTCCATTCAATACTCTTCTTCCACATTATTCATCTTGGGTCATTTTTGGAAGGGATGATTTGCTTTGTTGCAACTTTATCTAAACCCATGTCTAAAATTTCCTTGAGGTCTCGATCAACTTGCAACTAGAGGGACTTTTCTTGCTTGCAATTTGATATCTCAGTTTTCATAGCATTCTTCACCAAAGTTAACTCATCATGAACTTTCTTTAATTTCTCGATCAAAGGGGGACCTTTGGATTTTAAATCTATTACCATTTCCTTCTCGGTTGTAGAATTTGGATCAAAGGAAGAACTTGATTGGTTGATAGATTAGGGAGAAGGATCTACCAATTACTTTAGGTATTTTGTGAGTAATGCCGTTGCCTTCTTCAATTCATCTTTATGTTGTTTATCCTTTTCAGTCCTCTCAACTAACCTTTTGGCAGTCACCTAAAATTTGTGAATGTTACCATCCCTACTTGAGGGTCCCAAATCTACTTTTGTCATATTGTAGTAAGTTGGAGTAGCTTGACTAGGTTTTTTTTGTGAAGAGGGATGTGCAATTTCTATAAACAAGTGCCTAAAATCACTATCCTCCATTAACCTTGAGGTGGTCTTTAATTTCTTAGGCTTGGGAGATCTATGTAATAATTGACACACGATGTTATCATTTGGAAAACTAATTGGTATTGTCTTTCTTTTCTTAGCTAATGTGTTCTCCAACCATGAAGGAGAGGAGAGGAGGTAGTACCAATGTCTTGAGATGCAAAGTCTAGTGATGAAAACAAAGTGCTCTCCTTATGGGAGGAGTCTTTGCTACACTTTGCAAATTAAAAGAAAATGAGGGAGGATATTTACCCTTTTGTTTTGTCTTATCAGTCACATCTTGATAGGGGTTTTTTTGTACTTTAGAGATATCAACGTCCATTATTTCATTTTTTTTCTTGTTCATTATCTCCTTCCTTTTCCTTCTTTTTATCCTTCTTTGCTTGATTTTCCACTCCACTATCTATGGGTGGGCCATCACCACATCTTCTTAGGGTTCTTTCTTCCCTTTGGAGGCTCTTCTCCATCTCCACTTCCCCTTGGTACAATAGTGTGTTGTGTGGGAGGTGGCACTGGAACTATGGTTGATGAGGAAGTCCCTACTTAACTTGGGTTATTTTTTCCTCCTTTGTGTTATGCCTTAGAAGCTTTTCCCTTTTTCTTTGCAAGCCATATCTAAGTCCCTTTTAAGACTATGGTTGTTCTAGTCTCAAGGTCCTTAGGTTCTTTGAGACTCCAATCAATTGGCACCATAGGCTATCTGTATATGACTGGTGTAGATTGGGTCTACCAAGTTGGGCTCATCATCTTCAACACCCTCAATGTTCCAACCCAATCTAAATGTAACAATCTCTAAGATTCATTTTCATCCAATTCCTCTTTCTTACTTCATAGTCATCAAAGCAATCAACTCAATAATCCTCCATACAAGGGATGTGATGTATTTCGAGACCAAGCTACAAATTATCCTTTACAAAGCTCTTGTTGTTAAATGGAAACCTCATATCATAAGTAGAAATGATATATTTCACAATATCTAACTCAATGTTGAGGAATGGAATAATATCCAAGACCAATGGGTAACGGGATGCCAACTTTCTTCCTTTCAAAACACCTTTTGTTCACCTCTGTAACTTGCCTGCAAATTTCAATGAGGATGAATTTTTCCTCTGCATACTTAGGTAACTTGTGAGGGAGACCATCATATCCTCCTATTCTGACGTAGGTGAACCTTTGGAATCGAATAAAGTGGCTACCGGACTTGTTTATCAGTTGGATGGATTCAAGGAAAATCCTTTGTCCCAAATCTCCTTACAATTCCCTAACTAGCCTCATGGTGAATACACCATTCATCCACCTATACTTTTGATAACTTCTTTCTAATTGCAAATCATGCTAGTAGTGATATATCTGAATTTGATCATCAAATTCTTCAATAGGTCGAAGTACTGACCACAAACTAGTGTATGCCAAGGCAAAAGAGGTATGCAGACATGTAGAAAAGCTTATTGATGGTGAAATTTGATATCATGTAATGCAGTCTATCACTAATAAGAGTTTCCTAATCTAGATATTGTTGCTCAACACAAATTATTTTTATGAAGAAAAACATCCATTCCTCAAACTCATGGGCATTCACATACTGTTCAATCTATGTAACAATATGATGATTTTTGAAATTTCATTTCTAAAATGTGATCTATGCAATTTTTTGGGCTTTTGGAACTTTCCCTTTTTGGGGACAACAAACCACTCCGTAGTGATGATATTTTTATAATATCCTTTCTTCTCATTGAAATTGCCTTGTGAAAAAGTGAAATTAAAGTATGCAAAACGTCTCTTAGACAACCTAAAACAACAACTAATGGTAGGTCTGTCCAGAGTAAACAAATTATTATCCTTGGTTCTTATTTTCCCTAGTTTGAGGATCATAGTGGTTTATGCATTCGGGGATTGGATCTATGCACAACACAACTATGGGGAAGGCAACTGCTTCAAGTAAACCACTCTTGACTAGTCTCTGAGTAATTGGGGCTCTATTTGGTTGTTTACAGTTTACCATAATTCACCAAGGTTTACATGCCCTAGCCTAGTATCACCAATTTATGATAATGTGCTAGTTAAACCAGATAGGTGTTTGTATCCTAGATATTTATACTTAATTTCTCCTAAATTTCAACTTCAAAACTCAATTTAGTATTTTTTAGATTTTTTTTGGCAGAGTATCACCTAGGATTTCTAATTTTAACCCTTGAGAATTTTTAGAAATTTTCTCAATACGAGCAATAGGAGAAACTAATTGAGTGTTTGGATTATGCACTTACCCATTTGAATATCTTTTGAGACTGGTTTTATGAAGAAATTTGCTCTTCACCTTAGTCCAACTATCCATCACAATTCTACTCTTCGTGCTCTAGAAACCCTTAACTCCTGTTTGCAGATGCGTAGAATGAGTCAGATTCGTGGATTTTTCCCTTCATATACATCTACATTAAGTTATCTCCCTTGGCTCTCACAACAATTAATGCAGGGTAGGTAGTTTTGCTAGTTTTTCTAGCAACAACTTTCAAATTTACTTTTTGGATAAGAGAGTTGGAACTTTAGTCAGTTCTTGAAATGTTGTCGAAGTTTGAAAAAGGTTTCAAAACCTCAGTTGGTCTCCACTTTATTGCTCGTTTTGTTTCTTTTTCGTGTTCCTTCCTTTCTTTGTGCATTTCTTTATTTTTCCTTTTGCTATCCTTCAGAGGATTGGAGGTTGTGAGTTATGTGTCAGATGCTGATAAGGTTGTGAGAACCTCATCGATTTCTAAAAAAGTTATCAAAACTTACAAAATTCCTTAGGACTTTGAAAGAGTGCTTTTTATTTATTCTTTTGGCTAGAAAATACGAAGTTATTGATTTGGTGTCGAAGCCCAAAAAGGTTGTGAGAACCTTGTCGACTCCTGACACTAGTTCCAAAACCAATTGAATGGGTCGCTTTACTCTTTCTTTTGATAATTTTCTTCTTGAAGAAGAATTTTTTCGGGAGGTGTAAGGTTTCAAAAACCTCAACGATTCCCGAAAGAGTTTTGAGAACCAACTTAAAGACCATCTCTTGAAGAAAAAGACTCAAGATTTCTCGAGACCAAGGCAGGTTGTGAGAACTCCGTTGGGGCTTGATGATAGTTTTGAAACCAACTTAGGAGTCCAATTTTAGGAAAAATGACTAAGTTTTGAAAGATTTAAGGGACTTGAGTGGAGTGGTAACGATCATAGGAAGACTTGAAAACCCATAGGACTCAGACTTAGTCAATTAATGAGCGGTATGAGACTTTGAAAATGATTGGGAGGAAAGGTGAATCAAATATAAGGAAACAATATATAATATACAAAATAGTAACATAAGATTGTTCAAATGTGATCGTGATGGTTGAGTGATATATGTAGAAAATGGAAATGATGTAGTCTTTGTGAACATGGTATGTTGAAAATGATAATTGAATTAAAACGTACTAGAATAAGGAAAAAAAGATTAGAGAAAATAATGATGCTGGAAAGAAGCTAGAGGAAGACATTAGCAAAGAAAGACAAAATAACTTTCTCTCAATCAAAGTACATTCAATGCAGCAAGGGTCAAAATAACTCCTTGCCTTGAGTGTTAGGATTTGGTGTTGTACATAATTGCATAAATTGATTTATTATAATGTTATAATTGAATAATTATTTAGTTGTGGTACATTTAGGAGACGTGGTTAGCCACACTAGGTAATTATTTGGGGCCACTTGTAAAGTTTTATTGTAACATTGGGTTAATTATTCTATGTGGGGGAGATATAGGATAATTATTTAATAATTGGGGAAATATATTTAATAATGTGCAAATTTAGTAGCTAATATTAAATAAGGGTTCAATGGTTTTGTGTTCTCATGGTTCTGAGGCACATAGTTTAATCTTACCACTTGGTTGTATTTGAATGAGATTGAGTCTATACAAACATACACATGTTTAGTGGTTAAGGTTGGTTGGGTGAGTGGGTTTTCATAGTTTTGAGTTTCTTTTATGAGTGTATATGTGAAGCTTGACATGAGATGTGTGGATTCATGCTTGGACACATGGAGAATGCATTTGAGGAGTTCAATGTTTCAAAAGTATTCATTGTAACTTTAAGTGCATGTATCGTTTTATTGTTGAATAATAGATGGAGTATGGATGTTTGTGGAGGTTAGGTTTTTCCTTTTTGAGGGTTTTCCCAAGTTATATTTCATGTCATCTTGCGACTTGTCTATTTGATCTTTGCATTATAGTTATTTTGTAAGTTTGCATGGATTCTTTTCTTTCATGAGATTATGTAAGAAATTGATTAAACATTGTGGGTAATATGCATTATTTCCCAACAAGTGGTATAAAAGCTTTCATGGTTGTGGGAGGTGTGTACTCTTAGGTTTTGTTATAACCCTTGTTTGAGTAGATTTGGTGCAAAGTTGAATCTGATGAAATAAACTCCCCTTACAAATTTGAAAACCCATAACACAACTCAAAATAGCACAATATATGCAAGAAGGAAAACACTATATTTTATTGCAGCAAATATGGATTAGGATTATAATATGCGGAAGCTCATAAGCTCCCTTACAACATGGGTTTCTATGCAAATATAAATTTGAAACAATGGAGTCTTCAATCCTATGCTCAATCCAACAGTATCTAGTTATGTAAACCTACAACTCCTTCAAAATACAACTTCACCAAATGAGCAAGCATCAATATATAGAAATTGTGTGAGAAGAAACCACTATTGGTTTCTCAAAACAACCTCCACTAAACTGCCAAGAAAAACCCGTCACTTTCTACCTATCAATACTTTTTTATTAGTTATAATTTTCCAAAACAGTTTTTGGGTTTGGTGCGCCTCATTTCTAGCTTTCCAGATCATTTTGAAATTCTTAATTTTGTTACCGTATGAGAAAGTTATGGCAATTTTATTGAGAATGGGTCTCACAATTACGACCTAGCCATGCAACAACATGCAAAGCTTGTGGCCAACATGCAAATACATGCAAGGCATGCAAATGATAATGCAAGAACATGTAAGAAAAGTGGTCCCCTCTTGTAAATGAATGCCCAAGAATCATATTCCCTTTGGAGATGCTTTAGAAACATTTATCAAAGCATAAATCTTTCAAAAATTACCTCTTCAAATTACCACAAGGGAAAATTATAATGTTGTAAATTAAAATATTTATTATCCTAACAACTAAGCCCTTAGTGAAAATAAACAAAATTGAAATAACAATATTTTTGGTGACACAGGATTGCCATTTCACCTTGGATGCTCCTGCATCAGAATCCATGACAATACAAGAAAGATTTGAGGAATTACTAGGTATTGAAACATTGTGTAGGCGTTGGTTTGTAAATTTGGGCTTTTGAGGTTTTTAGATTTGTTGGGTTTATTGTATAGATTTGGGGTTTGAAAATTTTGCGTCAACAGGGTTGGTTGGGTGCTACCAACCAACCATTTAATATAGTTAAATTTTTTTGGGACCTAGAAGTTAGATATTATTTGTTACACAATTTTGAACACATCTTTTCCATATGGAATTATATTTTTCAATTTGAAATAGGCATTGGAGAGCATTTGTAGTGTACTACGCAGTGGATAAAATAGATTTTTAGTTTTTGGTGCAAAAAGATGTTTGTACTTCTTTGATCGCTTGTATGTGCTTGAGATTTAAGGTGTGATTGTGTGAGCATTCAAATGAGTCAAGAGGTGAAATCTTGAGGGAGTGCACATTTTTATATGGTATTTGTGATGGTACAATTGATTATTAGTTTAGTGCTTCTTGATATAGATTTACAAGTATCTTTAGATTTTGGAATTTGATAGTGACATGAACACATGTTGTCTTCTATTTTGGGGACATGTTTGAACATGTGTAGAGACTTGGAGTCTCGTGTTGGTGAGAGTTAAGTGCAAGTACAACAATGGTGATAATTATGATGTCATGAATATGCATATGTCTATTTGAGCATTAACACGATATGATTATGTATGTGGTTGTTTGGTGATGGTTTGGTTGGGTGTTAGGAGGTTGTTTTTTATCTTCTGGATGCTTGATTGGTTCCTTGACTATGGTTACTCATTTGTGGACATGTTTGACAAATTAGGTCTTGGTTGATTTTGTGTTTGAGTCTTGATGTCTATAGGATTATCTTATTTGATATCTTAGTTTGCATATTACTAATGTGATGATGAGTTTTTATGTTTCAATTTTTGGGATCTACGAGTTATGCAATTGTGTGGACTGATCACCCATTTGGTTGCAACAGGATGACTTATATGTGGATTCTTTATATCCACAAGATTTATTCAATGTTGATGCACATTTTATTAATTGGGCTTGTTTGTGGTCATTTGTGCATTGGTATGCATTGCTTTGGAATGAGAGGATGGATGATTAGAGTGCTTGGATAGTTGTTGGGACTTATAGCATTTGGTTTTATCATGATGTCATGGATAGCTTGGATACATGGTTTTATGATCAAGATTTTGATAGTAATGATTTAGTGATGCATCATTGATGCTTGATGTTTTGTGGTAGTTGTATCTTCTTGGCTTGGAGATCTTGGTTCTACTTGTTCTTTGGAGTTGCTGAGATTGCAGTTGAGTGTGTGTGGACCATGGTTGATTTTCATTTAGGATATGGTTGTCACAATGCCATTCCTAGCTTGGTATCATGGTTTAATGTGAGTTGTTGGTAGTGACGCGGTTTCATCCTTGGTGATGGATGATTTTCTTTAGTGTTTGTTTATGTCTTGGAGGAGCTCTTATATCTTGTTGTTGTAGAAGAGTTCTTTCACATTTGATGGGTATCTTCATGTGATTGGAGATGTTGATCTTTGGTTTATAGTATGTTTGATATTGTGTCTTGGTTTACAATTGATGCTAACTTAGAGTTTTGACATGATACATGTTCTCTTGAGACCAATATGTGTGCATTGGTGCATGTGATCTTCTAGGAGGAGATGTTAGATCATGATGTCATGTTTGGATTCTTGATTTTGCTATTGGGGTTTTGATAGTGATTTGGATAGGTTCTCTTGGTATTGAGTGCTTTGGTCACGTGCTTGGGAGATTCATGAGAGTGTTGTGTTACATTTGAAGCTCAACATAGATTGATCATTGGTAGGTGCTCATGGATACTTGGAGACTTGGGTGAGGTTGGAGTTCTCTTGTGATATGAGACATTTATTTGAGACAATCATTCTTTGGAGGTTTCAACAAGAAATTGAGAAGCCTTTCACTTGGATATGGACATGAGTTCATGATGGACCTATAGAGGAGATTGTTCTTGGAGCGAGTCATGATGACTTAGGTATCTTGAAGGAGCATTCTCATTCCCCACTCCTGGTCTACTTAACTGTTTATCTTCTAATAGGTATTGCCCATCCTATTTTTAGATGCATTATGTTTTATGCTTTGTCTTCTCATGGATATGGATATTGAGCTATGGACATGTAGTTCTAGAGGGTTCATTTGCGGAGTGTTAGCATGGTTATCTACTTGTGCATATGATTTACTTTATGTTATCATCGATTGATGTGGAGTTATAGGAGATGTTATTGGGATAATCTATTGTCTTTGGGAATGAATATTGTATGAGTTTGATTTTCCTCGGTTATAGAAACTTACATCCGTGTTGATATTACATGATACATATATGTGCATTTGATCTGTGAGATTGAGTGGTTGGGTGTTGAAATTCTTCATTTGGGGTTGTAAGGAGATTATAGTTGACATAACGTGTTACTTTGAGGTGTTTATAGAAGGACATGTTACAATTTACATGCTTTCTCTCTTTGTTCTATGACTATTTCTTGGAGGTTCATGCTAATATGATTAGGGAGAGTTATGGTGACATGTTGCGAGAGTGCATGCAACTATTGGTGTTGCATGTGTGGATCATTGTGGTTGTCCTTGGTACTACATTGTTTTGATTATTTGCTACACCTTGGTTTGAGTGTTAAGTCGTAGACTTGATATGCCTTGATCTATATTTTCAGATTTGACATTTTCCATGCAGTGGAAGTTTGTTGGATTGTATGTTCTCATTGACAGGTTTTATATAGGGAGCTTGTGATTTTGGTTTATGGGTTGCCTATATTGTTGGCATGAGTTTATTGATGTTCTTGATTGGATGCATTGGCATGTGTTGTGGATGTTATTTTTGATTATGTGGGTTTTTACCTTGGACAACAACTTAGAGCCTTTGATATCACTTGGATTTGATGTTTTTGTTCTTTGGATTGGTGCATCTTCACTTTGGTTTGTTCCATTTCTTCCATAGGTGGCATGTTGGAGGATGAGAGTACTTGAGATGGTAGTAACCTTGGTTTTATTGCAAGTATCTTGATGGAGCATGAAAACATGCCAAAGATTCATGTGGTTTTATGTATGGTTATGGTGATGTATTTCATTGATTGACCCTTATGCAATGTATACAAGTGTGATAATTTTATTATTTGGTATTGCACATCATTACATATATTGATGTATTATAATGTAATTAAATAATCATTTAATTATGGTATATCTAGGAGATGTGGTTAGCCACATATTTATTTGAGGCCACTTGAAAAGTTGTATTGTAACATTGGGTTAATTATTTTATGTGTGAGAGACATAGGATAATTATTTAATAAATGGGGAAAAATATTTAATAATGTGCAAACTTAATACCCAATATTAAATGAGGGGTCAATGGTTTTGTGTTCTCATTGTTTTGAGACACATGGTTTTATCTTATCACTTGGTTGTATTTGTGTGAGATTAAGTCTGTAAAAGCAAACATATGTTTAGTGATTAAGGTTGGTTGGGTGAGTGTACTGTCATAGTATTGATTTTCACTTGTGAGTGCATATGTGAAACATGACATGGGATGTGTATTTGGACACATGGAGAGTGAATTGGAGGAGCTTGATGCTTCAAAAGTATTCATTTCAATTTTGTAAGTGCATGTATTATTTTATTGCTAAATAATAGGTGGGGTATGACTGCTTTTGAAGGCTGGGTTTTTCTCAAAGTATATCTTGTGTTATCTTGTGGCTTGTCTATTTGATATTTGCATTATGGTTATTCTATAAGTTTGCATGCATTGTTCTCTCTCATGGGGTTATGTAGGAAATTAATTAAACATTGTGGGTATTATGTAGTATTTCCTAAAATTAAGTATAAATTTTAATAATTCTAAGAGGCCCATATCCCTATAAAGAGAAATCCACAAGATTTAGTTTAAAAATAAGAAATTAATCAATAAAAATGAAGTTTAGAAAGTGTCTTGGAGAAAAAGAGGAAATTTGTTATTACATTTCAAGGTGAATGATTGACTATATGTTGGACTCAACTAGACTACGATACATTATGTATATAGGACATAGTAGGTATGGTTATAAGTGAGATTTAGAGACTAAATAGTAGCTTGTCCATCTCTATTCAAATTTCTATTCTAAATATTTTCTTATGTCAATAACGAATGTATGTAGAACACAAGCATCCCAAATAGTTAAAAGAAGAAAGTCTAATACAATAAGGGGTATGTGTCAATTATCAATAAAATAAAAATATAAATTATTGGCTCTTTATACAATCTAGAGGCATTAGAAATATATAAAATGTGAGTTTCACATTTATGAAGTATGAGAAGGAAATGAAATAAAATAAATAGGGTTGAGGTCCTTATTTATTAATTAATTTATTTTTTACAATTTTATGTATTTATGTCAAGAAAACATTATGTTTATAGAAGATTTATTGTTAAGTGAACATTATGTTTACATAAGTTTTTATTCATTTTTAGTTGGGTTTCTTTTGAATAATTTCTCTTTTTGAATTTTTTTCCTATGTATTGCATGCATTCAAAAAACTTGATCCTTTAAATGGTTGAGGTTTTTTCTATTCTTTATCCCCACATATACTAAATCTATTTTGATTATTGTTTGTAGGTGTGTACATGTTTAATACCTCAATCTTCCCCTTCCCTTAAATATTTTTTGACCTTAATGCATAAAATCACATTCAAAATACTTTTACCAATAGACACCTAGAATACTACAATATCATACTCATGTTGATAAAGTTTGAAAAGGAAATGGAATGAAATGCAACATGGTTAGGTCACTTTTATTCTCCTTTTTAATTGTGTTTTCAAACTATGATCTTAATTTATATACCATCAAATTAATGCTAGGTTTATTTGAACATATAGAAATGGGTTTTCCATCAAGTGTAGGACATCTTGTCAAAAGCTTTACCAAAATTTCAATGGGTGTCAAATTACTACATTAACCATGATGATGCCAAACATAAATATATGAAAATTATGGTCATCACCACATTGATGTTATGAGCAAAGATTTGAAGTAATTAAAGGGAAACTCATAAGAGGAGACATAATGTGTGTGGTGAGGAGACAACATAGAACAAAATGAACTTATTATAATAATGACTAAACCTTGTACAATACATGAACTAAGAAAGAACATGAAAGAGGAGTGGAATATGGACCAATGAATACATAGTAGCTTTATGTGTTGAGAAAGTTTATATATATAATGAATGCAATAGGAGTGGAGTATAAGGTATTAGGATATAATCCTATTAGTTATCATTGGTGAGGATATAATTTGTTTAATTTGAGAAAAATCAACTCCATAGATCTCAAGGATCACCTGCAATCAAACACTTATCACAAAAAGAGAGAATAGCAAAGCTATGGAGGCCAATATTTATTGATCCAAAAAAACATGAATCATTATGAATGTGCATTTTACATAAATTGATGGTGTTGTTGAAGAGTTTGGGCTCTGCGTTCGAGGAGGCTAGGGTTTGAGTGCGTGCCAGGCAGGCGCGATTCTTGGGGCATGGGGAGGCCGTGCCCTCCTCCATGCAGGTTTGAGAAGCCGCAAGCCCACTGTGCCCCCATTCTTATTTTCCTTTATTGCTTTCTAAGTGTGACAGTGGTGTATTATTCTTCTTTCCTGCTATTTTCTTTTAGTTTGCATGTGTGTGGGGTTGTTACTTTGGTCCTGATTGTGATTTCTTATTTTAATTTCATTTATGGAGGGAGGTACGAAACCCCCCGACCAACTTGTTAAATCTAGTGGTATCGATGATACCCTTTTCAATCTTGCTAAATCCTTCAAGGAGGTCGTCGCTAAGCAAAGCTTTGCGGCTCTGGATGGTGCTAGGTTTGTAGTGGAGGAGTTCACTAGTGAGGATGATGAAGGGGAAGGTAAGTTACCCTTTGAAGGATCTAAAATGAAAGGAATAGGTTGAAAGACACCGCTATCTTCCTGGCGGCGGTCGATGTAAATAAATTTCCTACAATAATTTTTTTTGATTCTTGGTTTATAAATGTCTGGCTTAACAAGTTTGGGGTTCAAATTTCATATTGTAGAATGACTCAAAAATGATTGTTCATCATTTTCTTGAAATCACATGCTATGCAAGAAAAATATTGGGAAATCCCTATTGGAATGTCGGGGGTTGTTCCTTTTGACCCCTTGCTTGGTCTTCCTTGACCATTGCTAAGGAAGTAATTGCTTTGTCCTGCCCTAAGTGGGTGATTATAAAAAAATTTCCTCCAAAGTTCTAGAGGATTCTCCCACAAGTTCTTGAGCTGGTTGGAAAAGTAGTTAGGGTGGATGAAACTAAGGCCGCCCTGCCAAATTTAGATGCCCGGGCCCTAGTTTCTCTTAACCCTAGTTTCAAGTTTCCTAAATACCTTAAGATTGTTGAAGATTTAATAGTGTCACTTATTTCCCTTTGGAAATTTTGGGCAGGATTAATGCATGCTTCCTGTGTAGAATGGAAGGGCACTTTAGGAAAAATTATCCTATTACCCAAAAAATGAAAATGTTTAAGGTGGCTCGTCTGCCTGAGAAAGGGAACCCTAATAACAGTAATAGCATAATCAAGTTTGAGTCAAGTGTTGGAGAATGTGGGCGAGGCCCATGAATTCCAACAAATGGGTAACATAGAAGAAGGGTCTACTGGTATTGTTAGAGCGTCTGGCCTAGAAGTAGTAGAGAATGGAGAGACGATAACTCCCAATAAGGGTTGCGTTAATGACCTCCTCCCACTCAATAGGTAGGTTGAATTTGTGCATAGTAATCCATTCACTGTCCTTGACCAAGTTGGACCTAATTGTTTGCTTGATGAGCCTTTGGCCTTTAAAAAGATTGCCGACCACTCTTCCCCAAGATTGCTGTCAACCCAAAAGGAGACCGGTGATGTATTGCTTCTTGAGCAGCTAAATGCACAACAATTAGCCATGAAAAAAAATAGGTAGCACATCTAAGACACCTTTGGTATGGTGGATGGTGGGCTAAAAACTTTGGTGTTCCAATTGAAGAAAAAAGCTAACTAGTTCTCTTTTGAAAAGGTGCCCCAGAGTCTGGAAGGGTTAGGGGGTACTTGTGTGAGCAAGGATCCTAGGGACCCCCCACTGGCATCGAAGGATGGCATTTTTAACACCCTAAAAGAATCCATGGAGATTTCTGTAGTGTCGTCTCAAAAGGGAGACTTCCAAGCTGAGAAGCCAATTGCTGGAGGAGTCTATTTGACCCCCTCCTCATGTGAAAAGGTCCCTTCCTCGATGGTTGGATCCCTTGGGGCCCTTGGGCAGATTGGTAACCCCACCCCTGCCTAGACTTGCAAGGTAATCTGGATCAGGCTTGTGTGGATAACAATGGGGATGCTAGCAACATTCTGACGGTTACTCCCCCTCTTGAATTGGAGAATGAGGTTTTTGAGAACCAGTCAAGTCTACCTATTGGTAACCTTAAAGCTAAGGAAACCAAAGACATTAGCTTTGACCGGAGGGAGGTGATAGGGTGTAGGAGTGATCCCACAATAGTGGTTTACACTTTTTGGCCAAACTTGACATTGAACTATTTTTTTTTAACTAAATCTTCACTTTTGGGCACCTATAGTTGCTAAACCATGAGGAATTTGAAGATGATGCAAACTAGTAATTTGGGAAATTTTTCTCTAGATTCTAAATATATTTTAATTTTTTTGGAATCAGATTGCATTTCTTTTTCCATCTCCTTCAAAAACTAGTTTTTAATAGTAAACACCATTTTTAAAGAGTGATGTTCACCATAAACAACATAACTTTTTTTTATATGAAGGATAAAATTCTTTTTTTTTGAATTTAGATTTGTAACTACGATATCTAGCATGTTCATTTGGTTTCATAGTATTTTATTGAGTATTTTTTTCTTAATTAAGTTTTGAAGTTACAATTTAGACATAGGCTGACCGTATACAACATAATTTTTTTTGTATGTATCAATTTTTTTTTTCTAGATCAAGGACATCAATACCTAGCACAAACATTTTTCAGATTTTTTTTTGGTAATCTACTATTTTTTCACATGTGTAAAACATAGAGCTTGCTTTTCATTGAAAAACCTACATTCACAAGAAATAAAAAATAAATATAATAATCAAAGTAAATATATTTAAAATTATACTTTTTGGGAAGCTTATAATAAGGAATACATGCTTACAAACAATAAATTTTAAATGAATTAATTTGATTCCCTAAAAGGTAAATCAAAAGTGGTTTTTTATCAGCATTTTGATAGGTGTAAAGCAGAATCTGTTATAGGTATGGTTTAAAACTAGTGGGGTTCTATCCAAGGGGGTTTGATCTAAGGTGGTTTGATCAAAACCTCTTCAATTGGAATCCTTTAAATGGAACTTTTCAAGGATTAAGTCATTATATTTTCTAAAAATATGTGATTTCAACAAAAATCAAGATGTCCCAAAAAGTGTAAACCACTATTGTGGGATCACCCGTAGCGAAGATAAGAATGTCACTTTAGGGCAGTTAGAAATAACTCCTACACCAAGAGTTGTCCCTAAAAGGCCACGAAAGAACAAGGGTTCTGTGGCCACTAGTAAAGGTGCAGTGTGCGAAAAACAAAAGGAAAAAAATAGGTGTGGTAATCCAGTCTCCTATGGACAAAAAATTTGAAGTGGAAGAAAAACTGTCCAAGTGCTTTGAGAAGTTCTAACATGAACAAAGTGATAACCCTATGAATGGTGATGATGAATATTAAATGCATCTCATGGAATGTTAGGGGGCTTGAGTCACCTGACAAAAAATACATTATCAGAAGGTTTTTAAACCTTGAAAAAAGTAAAGATGTGGTCTTGCTTCAAGAAACAAAGGCTACTAGTTTCACATTGGAATCCAACCTAAAATTCATTCAGAATGGAGCCTCCTTCTCCACTACACATGAGAGGGGTAGAGGGGGCTTCCATTCTAATTTCCAATTAGTGGGATCAGTGTGTCAGGAGCACTGGTTGCTCCCCTTGCAACAGGGTGGTGTGGGTAACCCTGAAGAAGGGTGATAATGAGTTTGGGGTATGTGCGGTGTACGCCCCTAATGATTACAGAGAAAAAATCACCTTATGGAAGTGGTTAACCAACATCCCAACAATCCCATGGGTGCTAGGTGGAGACTTTAACATGGTTGAGAAAACAAAGGACAAGTGGGGGGATTGACATGTCCTGGAAAGGCAATGAAAATTAATTTTGGCACATATTAAAACATAAGCTCAAGCTGGTGGATCCCATGGAAAAGGGGAAGGAGTGTAATGGAATTTGGTTTACCTGGTGCAACGCCCAGAAAGGGGGTAATAGAATATATTGTAGATTTGATAGAATTTATGCAAACACGGAGTTTTTCAGCTTCATACCTAATGAAAAGGGGATTAAAGTGTGTGTCCACCCCTACAAACTTTTAGACCACCATCCTATAAAAGATGATCTTGCAACTTGTCAAGACAGGCCGAAGAAGTTAACTAAGAATCAAGCCTTCATCCTTAACACCCTACTCCTAAAGGATGATGATTGTAAGGAAGCTATCTCCTCCATTAGGAAAATCAATAAATGGATGCTCAAAGATGCATCCACCATTGAGAGATGGAACACTAATGTAGAGGCTTGGAGAAATCTTTTCCAAATAGTGGGGAAGAAGAGGGCTATGGACCGTATGAAAGAAGAAAATGAGCTCCAGGAGTTCCTTTTTAAAGTTGCACCCAAGTTAAAACAAACCCCAAGTGACATTAAGTTAGGGGAGGAGTTGATTAGATCCAAAGATAGCTTGAGGAAAATTTAGACTGAGAAAGTGAATGGGCTTAAAATCAGGGCCAAAATAAATTGGCTAAAATCTGGGGATAAGGGTTCCAAAATTTTCTTCAAATTTTTAAGGGAGAAGAACACTGAGGAACAAATAAATCAAATTTGGGATGGAGAGAAAATGCTTAACACCCAAGAGGAAATCTTGATTCAGTTTCACACATTTTTCAAAGGGCTCTTCACTTCAGAAGGGGAAAATGAAAGATGCCACACTGCAAGGGAATTTATAGAAAGGTTTATCCCTAGGAAGATTTATGAGGACTCTGCTAGAATCTCAATGAACCTAACTAGGGATGAAATCCTGAAAGCCATAACCTCCATGAATAATGAAAAGTCTCTGGATTGTGATGGGTTGCGTGTTGAGTTCTACAAATATTTCTTAGATTGGGTATGTGATGATCTTCTACAGGTGTATGAAGAAGCCTTAGCATTGGTTCTTTGGGGACTACCATAAAAAAGGGGATCATCAAGCTTCTCCCAAAAGGGGGAGATAAGACCTTAGTAAAAAATTGGAGACCAATAACTCTGCTAAATGTATCCTATAAGATTTTAGATAAGGTTCTAGCCTTTAGATTGGTGAGCATAGTTCCAAGGTTTATCAACACCACACAAACCAGGTTCATCAAAGGCCGGTACATTCTAGAAAATATCATAACGAGCTAGGAAGCTATGGAATGGGATAAAGTCTCCAATAAAAATGTGGAAATGCTGCTTCTAGACTTTGAAAAGGCCTATGATAGGGTGGAATGGCAATTCTTCAGGTCATTCCTTAAAGCTTTTGGCTTCCCCAAGAGGTTTTGCAAAATGGTGAATACTCTTTTAAAGGATTCTTCCATCCAGGTCAATGTGAATGGAGCACTCTCTGAGGAAGTGAGACTAGAAAGGTCCATCAGACAAGGACACCCCTTAGCCCTAGCTCTTTTTGTAATAGCTTCAAATGCCCTGCACTACTTACTAAGGGATCAAATGCTGTCCCCAAGAGTTAAAGGCATAAAACTTCCACACAATAATGAGTTGGTCAACGTCCAATTTGCGGACGATACCACTCTATTCATTGAATTAGATAAGGATGATATGGATTCACTAATGGTGAAGCTTGAACTATTTTTTCAAGCTTTAGGAGCAAGGATATCCAACTCCAAATCAATTGCCCTGGGGTGGGAGGAATCTCCACCAGATTGGGTAAAATATTTCAACTTTCAGTGGGGTGGTTTGAATATGCAAGTGATATATCTAGGGAGATCATTTGCTGTTAGCCCTAACCTCAAGGAAATGTGGAGATGGATCAACACCAAAATTGAAAAGAAATTGGAAAGTTGGAATAGGAAATATGTCTCTCTAGCTGGAAGAAAAGTGCATCAAAAGGTACTATCTTCCTATATTATATATTTTTCTTTAGTTTGGTTCTTCTGTAGTTACCAAATTAATGAAATTCAAAAAAGGATAAGAGGCTTTCTCTGGTCATATGTTAAAGGAAAAAAAGAAAAATCACTTGGTAAATTGGGAATGGTGCTGTATTGATAAGTTGCAAGGTGGGCTAGGCCTAAAGGATATGAGATTACAAGGAATTGCACTAGCATCTAAATGGATCGTTAAATCATTGGATGGTAATGAACCTTGGAATATTTTGGTCAAAAACAACACCCAATCTGCAGTGCCAAGGCAGGCCAAGTCTTGGAGGCAACCGCCCCTGAGTGACATTCTCATTAGTAAGCACCCTATGACCCCTATTGGGTGTTTGGTTTTCAAGAGCCTGTGGAAGGCTTGGGAGATTACCAAGCACAATGCTCACTTCAAATCTTGCAATATTACCCTTAGAAATTCCACTTGCCAAAGCTATAGTTCTATCTGGTGGAACCTGTAGCATAACGGGAAGCCATTAACTCTTCTACATGGTTGCTCTACTAGAAAGTGGAGTCAAGCTGGAGTTAGAGTTTTTAGTGATGTTTTAGAGGATGTGAGCCTAAAAAAAGGGAAGTCTTGAGGGCCGAATTTGGCTTACTTCCCTCTGGAACAAGGTCTCACTCCACCTTGGTTGAAGCCTGCAAAGGGGCCAATTTACCCTCAAACATTGACAAAGAAATGGATCTCGATAGTGACCTTGTGTGGAAGGATGGGTGGCTCTAGTTGGCCTCAAGGCTAAGACAATTTATAAAGATGGTGTGAAATAATGTTGTCTATAACCATCTAAAACAGTGCTAGGGAATCTCCTTAATCGATAATAAGTGGATGAAAGTGCTTGCCGAGGTTTGGAACAACTATGTTGAGCCTAAGAAAGCTTGCTTTAAGTGGCTTACTCTCCTCCAAAGACTTCCTTTCAAATTGAATATGAATCATATTGATATTTGTAGTATATGTTGTACTCTTGAATCTATCTCTCACATTCTCTTTGATTGGTTGTTGCTTCGGCTACATCTTTCGACGATGCTCTATAAATTTTTGGTTACTGCTCTGGCTGCCTCTTTCGACAATGCTCCAAAAATTTTTGGTCATTGTTCTGGTAGCATCCTTCTACGATGCTCCAAAATTTTCAATCTTTTTGTGTTCCAATGAAATCTCTCCACAATTCTCTAGAACTTTTTCTCCTTCCACCCCGACTGCATTTTTCGGCAATGCCCCATATTTTTGTAAACTCTTTCCTTTTTCGGTATTTTAATTTTTCCTAAGTTTTGTGCATGCCCATCATTTAATTTTCTGCTGCCTCGAGATCCACTCCATAATTGTCATTTCACAATATCATATCAAATATTTCTGTAATAAATGAAATTATTATGACAAATATTTTGTCATAATAATTTTTTCCATCATTTAAACCATCTCATCGATGTCGTAATTATCCACTGCCACCCTCGCCAAATCATGTAACTATCCAATTATGTCAGCAAAGGTGAGTGATGTTCAATTTTATGACAAGACATAAGGTGCGTATGAATTTATTTACTTAAAATTAGTAATTATTTTGAATAGAGATTAACTAATTGGCATGAACCATTCCCTCTCTCAATTTTGAAAGTTGTTGCATCGCACGATTGCTAAAAGTATGACAATGGTTGCATAATTTTCCATTAAAAATTGTCATGATTACTAAGTAAGACTCAAGTAAGGTGATTAATTCCTCTTCCATTGGTTATATTTAAATTGTGTCCCTTTTCATCTACAATTTAGTTAATTGAAGCAAGGAAAATATTACAGAGTTCCATAGAATTTGGCAGAGCGATAAGGGAAGGAAAAATGGGAGGAGCCAAGAAAAAGTCTGAACCAGCCTCAACAGCTCAATTGCTGGCATTGAGTAATGTTGCGGGCCAATTTCAAAAAATTGGGTGGCTGGAATTCATGAAAAAGTTTGAGGAATATACAGAGTAGCTGGTAAGAGAATTCATAGAGAATTTTGTAGGCAGACAGACCGTGGTGCATGGAAAGCGTTTCTGGGTAAGTCCAAAAATTATTGCTCGTCTTTCTGGCCTTGAAAATAGAGGAATTGATTTGAATGAAACTACCAATGTTACCTATCAAAAATTGGTAGAATTGTTTCATAGGGAAGGGGAGCCTCAACCTATAATCACCAAAAGTACCGAGGGACATAACAAAGGTTTCCATAGAATGCCTATTCTAGAACCTTGGAGAACTGTCGTAGCTTGGATAATAAAATATTTTACCTGTGAAAGACAAATAACTATGGTAGTGGGACCCCCTTTCTGTCTGCTAATTCATTTGCGCCATGGCATTGAGGGCCCTTCTCTTAGGGTTAATTTACCAGCCTTTTTGTGTCATTAAGTTATCTCCATGATCGAAAAATATAAAGTTGGGACAGGGCCCCTCAAACACCATGACCTTATACAGTTGATATGCAAGTATCATTTTTGAAAAAATATAGAAAAAAAAGTAGCAAAATTTTTTGCAAAAAAATGAAAAAGTGGAGTCTAAAAGACTACTTGAGGAGGGCGAGTCCTCTAAAAAAAAAGAACAATATTTAGAAGAACCATCCTCTAAGGCTTTAGGTGCTCCTGAATCCCAACAAACCTTAACGACTCCTAGTGGTGATGCACCAGAAACTTTTCCGAATGTGTTAGAAACCCCAAGATAGTCAGGGGATGTGGAAATTGTGCACTCTGGAGAAGAAAAAGAGCCTCCTTGCAAGAGGAAGAAGCGGACTAAAGTCACTTTTCAAACAACCCCTCCTCTACAAAGAAGTAAGAGGTTGTCTGCAGAGTCTAGTGAAACCGGGCCCTATGACATAGGAAGTACTTCCAAAAGGAAAAAGCATAGGACTCAAACTAGAGTAGTGGAAACTAAAATTCAGCCTGGTAGTGAGGAAATAAGTGAAATAGAAAAGAAGGATGACTAATCCCCCAATGATGAGGAGAAGAAAATTCCATCTCCAAAGGAGTAGGAAGAGGAAAACGTACAGTCGCCACATTCTGTGGATATTGAAGATGAACTTGTGGGGGGACTCTCCCCTTTTCTTGATAGAATTAAAAATGTACCTGATATTGAGGAAAATGCACCTCATACTGACATGGAAATTTCCAATCCATCTTTCTCTGTGGACATAGGGGATGCAAAATTTGGTCACAAAGAGGAGGAATTAGAGAAATTGAATTTTTTTTTGATGAATTAAAATCCTTGTTACAGAGTAATGAAGAATAGATCACCCATCAACAAGAAGAAATTGAGGCACATGCTGCAATTGTAAATAAAAGGGATCAAGAGATTGCAAAATTGACAGTATAGATTAAGAAAATAGATAGGGTCATTGAACAGTTGCAGTACCAAATCCAACAATGGAATCAACGAAACAAGCAAAATATGGCTGATTTGTTTGAGAAAGACAAGCATATCCAAGATTTGAAAAATAATTTTATGCAATTGTTTAATGCTTTTGAAGAAGAAAGAAATATGCAGGAAATTGAACTTAATGCTTATATGAGTAGAATTGTGGAGTTAGAAAAGGATTTGTAGGAAAGTGACACTAAGCCAATAATGGAATCTAAGGGGACACAAATTGAACCAAATGTTTTAGAATGGTTTCAGGTACGTATCCTTCCATTATTGATGAAATGGATGGAGAGATGCTACTTCTTAAGGGATGCAAAATTTGAAAATAATAGGCTCAAAATGGAGTTAGTACTGTTAAAATAATCACTTCATAAAGCATAGGGTAAAACAACAAAAGTGGTTTACAATTTGAATGAGGAAGGAAAACTAACAAAAAATGACTCAATGCCAAAAAAAATCATTCTTGGGGTTTGAACGAACCAAAAGAGGGTTTGCTCGAACCTATTAAATGCATCCCGCCAAAAAAGCACATGTAAACCCATTTTTGAAAGGGGGTTCACTCAAACCAGGGTTTAAGGGAACCCTAGTTCGAGTGAACACCCCTTTGCCCTCATTCTCCCCCTCAGGTACTTTGAAAGTCCAGATTTTTACGCTTTGAAGCTTGGGTTGAGGATTAAAATGGAGGAGAATTCACAAACCCAGCTGGAATCAGGTAGTCCTTAGAATGAGCTATCCAACGACTATATTTTTAATATGTTTTGGTTTTATTATGTATTTGTTTTTTTAGTTTTATTAAACATAGATTTTTCATTGAAAATCAAGCTCTCTGTTTTGCACATGTGGAAAAATAAAAGATTATCAATTTTTTTTTGAAAAATATGAGTGCACTAGATATTGAAGTCCTTGATCCAACAATTTTTTTAATTTCGATACATACAAAAAAGTTACATGTTATATGGTCGCACTATGTCCTGAATTGTAATTGGTTTGACTTCAAACTTGATTAAAGAAAAAATATTCAATAAAAAAACTATCTAACCAAGTGGAAGCACTAGATATCAAAGCTAAAATCTAAATTTGAAATAATTATAATTTTATCCTTCATGGAAAAAAAATTATGCATTATATGAGTATCACTTTAAAAGTTTTTTTTTTCTGAAAAAACTAGTTTTCAAGGGAGATGGAAAAGAAGTGCAATATGATTCCAAAATTTTTGAAAAATATATTAAGAATCTACAGACAAAATGTCATGAAACTCTAGTTTGCATCATCTTCAAATTCCTCATGGTTTAGCTGTTATAGATGCCCGAAAGTGAAGATTTAGTTAAAAAAAATTATTTCAGTGTCTTGTTTGGCCAAAAATTGTAAACCACTATTGTGGGATCACCCCATATAGAGGTCAACATGATACTTGTGAAATCAATGAGTTATTGTTGGCCTGTAGAAGACCATCTAGGTTGTACTGTATGTTCCTCAATCAACAACTCCTAAGATGGAAGTTACTCAGAATTCGCTATAATCAGCCGCATGACCCCGATGATAAAGAATTTGTTAAGATATTTGTTGAGTCTACCCCTAATCAACAAGATTTATTATGTGAATTCTTTGTCCATAATTTTCTCTTGGAAGAATATACAAATTTCTTTGTTAATTTCTTTGTGGGAGAAGTTCAATTGAGATCATTCCTATCCACAATGCGTAACCAGCTTCACCAACATGATCGGTCAAGGGAGTATGCACATGCAGAGAAAACTGTTGGATTGCAAATGAGATACCCCCATAGGAGGCCTTTCTATTTCAAGGCACAGTTTATGGGTGTTAAACTGAGAGAGAATGTACAAATAAAGCATAATAATAATATTCGGCTATGCTATAATCACTTTCAAGATCAAGGACCAAAGTTGATAGGGAAAGCTTGACATGCCTGTGAAGAAAGGTATACCCCTCTTCCTATGTATCTCAGGAAGAGAGAGGTAATCTCACGTCTTAATATTAAATGGTCTTATAGAAGGGCAGTAGCCTTGGTTGATATTCTTGAGAAATCAAAAGTTAACTTGATTGGCATGAGGTATCGACCACCTCTACTTCTTTCACCACCCCCTGCAACATACATCAATACAGATCAGAGTGATGACAATTTTCAAAGATGGGTACAAAGGGTCACTTTTCATCAGGGGTTTCTAAAGGAACTGTTATCACCTGAAGTCGCACCCTTGTTGAACCTGATGTTCAACACCTCAGTGTAACATGGGGAGACCTCCAAAGCTGTGGGTCACTTATAGAATGAGGTCAACCTCTGGAGAAGGCCGGCTTCCTTTGGTGTCACATAAACTACTGATTTTGTAAAAGAAACAGGAGAAAGAATGCATAAAAATAAAACTAAATACTATGGTGATGCACCGAACTAATAAGAAATTATGAAATAAAAAGAAGATGAACATACAATGGAGAACTAATTGTAGCTATTTCATTTACTCAACATAACCCTATTGAACTTATGCATCATTCTTAAAAGGCTTGATCTACATACATATTTTAAGAAGGAAGGTTGAACTTCATAGCTTTAAAGTATGAATGCAGACTTAGAAAAGCACAGTTAAAAACTTGCATAGTCTAAAAATACAGAAATGAGAGTAGTCTGAACACTAACATTGGCTTTCAAGGTAAACTCTATGTTTTATATTCTAGAATCAAAATGAGTTACAAAACATACATCAACTAAGAAAGGATTGTTAAAAATCACCAACTCTTTAGAATGCATAATATGAACTCCTTACAAAGAGGCAAAAATGCCTTATATACAAAAAGATGTCAGCGCCCTAGGGCTTACAAAAATATCAGTCTTTAGAAAGATCTTCCCTTAGATCTTTTCGAATGAAATTAATGCTGCATTCAAGTGCATCCTTGCTATCCATGTCGGTGAAGAAATGCTCTAGGAATGACCTCCTTGATCTTTTGCGACTACAACATTAACTTCCTGGTCTTCGTGTCCACCTTTGAACCTCCCTGCCGAACTGCCTTGAATGCCTTGAAGTAATATCATTAATGTCTATTGACCCTCGCCAGTTGACATCCCAGTTGTCCTTGCGGTCTCCGCCCTTCTGTTTACCGACAACACCTCCTGGAAATCGAACTGATTCATCGCTTTATTCTCAGGGCAGATCCACATTGCTTATGTTTAGTTAGTCTTCTTTACAGGGGTCAAACTACCATGGATCTCCTGTAGCTCATTCAGATTGGTTGAATTCGTGCCACATAGGTTTTCAGACAGTCAAAGGTCACTCCATTAAAATCACATGTTGGTGAGACAGTAGCCGTGTCTCCTCGATGTGATTATGCCCTTCAACAGTTATCGGCATAGCTCACAACCGTTGGCAAGAGTTCATAGCGAGCCCAAAAGTCATATCGACATCCACAGTGGCTGTGACCCAGACCATCGGCAAGACTTATCGCCTTCGAGAAGACCTCACGGCGAGTCCTCAGGAGTCATACCGATATCTCTTTCCATTGTTGAGACCTCCATCCCTCGGAGAGACCTTTCTTCGAGCACATTTCACTCTCCCCGAGCTCCGATCATTCCTTTCAATAAGACTCCCACGGGTCAGCAAGACCTCTCACCGAGCTCTTCCATTCTCGACGAGAGCTCACGTGGGTCGGCAAGACCTCATGTTGAACCCCTTATCTTTGGGCAAGCTCGAAACATTTCGAGGGGACCACCTTTGTTCGCCGAGACATCATACCAAGGGCATTTCATCTCGGCGAGACTATGACCCGTCGGTGAGACCTTACACCGATGATGCCTCCCCTCGCCGAATTCCCTTCTCTTAGCAACGCTAGCACTATGCAACGGTCTTCGAGACCTCAACAAGTCGGGGAAATACATAAAGACTCATGGTGACTCGAATGTCCTGGTGACCAGTGTATTCAAACAAATAAAATGCACTGTTAGTCGGCAAGACAACAGGAGGGTCTTGCCGACTTTCTGCTCTGATGAGTTTTATGCCAAAATTGACTGAGGCGAGGCTTTCCAATAGACTTCCCTGTTAGATAAGGACCTTCCCAATGAAATATGAGCACCTGCATGCTGGGCTCAACCCTTATGGGAGCCACATTTAATCCACGTGCGAATTTGAAACATAATTTCCCCTTGATTGAGCCCGTAGGTGAAAATTTGGTAACATTTCTGGTGACCTCAGCTGGATGTTTGCCTGCTAAACCTAGAAACTAGGAGCCAAAACTTGTCCATTGGGCATGGAGTTATAGGAAAACTCAAAAAAAAATAAAACATCATTTTTGTACATAGCTCAAACGTGTCTATAACCTATAGATCATAACAGGTTGTCCGAAGCCCAAGAAACAGGAAAAACTGAAATGAAAATATTTACTGCGCTGAAACAACACTTAGGGAAAGAAACAACAAACAAACCAAAGTGCAGAAACACTTATTGAAAACATAAAACCTAATCTAATATGTACAATGGAAGAACTTATTAAACCTCAAAACAAGGCTTGAGGTGTATCCCATTAACTGGGATAGGAAGCACTTCAGCTTCAGTTGTGGCCAGTTGGTATGCATTATGTTCTTTGTAGTCTTTAACAATAAATGGACCCATCCACATGTTGTCAAACTTGGTGTGATGGCCTGGCTTACTTTTCAAAACATCCCGTTTAAGAACAATATCACCTTCTTTAAAAATTTTGACTGTAGCTTTCTTGTCAAATGTTCTCTTTGTTTGGAGCTGATGATACTCCAAAGTTTTCATTGACTTGTCTCTTGATTCTTCGAGCTCCATGAGCTCTGCATATCTTACAGACATTGGGTCCTGCTCTTCATACCTCTCTAACTGGTGAACAATGTCTAGAGTTGGAATCTCTACAGACAGAGGTAACCTAGCCTCTTTACCATAAACAAGGACGTATGGAGAATTACCCACTGATCTCTTAGGGGTTATTCTATCTGCCCAAAGTGCAGATTTAAATGTGGTATGCCAAATTCTTTGATTCTCTTCCATAGTCCTCTTAATGATTCTGATCAATTTTTTATTTATACTTTCAACTAATCCATTACCCTATGGGTAATAATTAGAGGAAGTATTCAAATGAATCCTATATTTAACAACCCAATTTGTGACTCTTAATCCAACAAATGCAAGAGCATTATCCGAAATGATGGAGTCAGGAACTCCAAACCTGGTGATTATGTCTTCATAAAAGCTCAGAACTGAAGATTCATTTACTTCTTTCAAAGCTACTACCTTCGTCCAACGTGTAAAATATTCTATAGCAGTAAGCACCCACTTATGACCAGCACTAGATGGTGGATTAATTGGCCCAATGAATTCAATGCCCCATCTCATGAAGGGATGCTCCACCTGAATTGGATGTAGAGGCATATCAGGAAACCTTTCTTTTCCTAAAAATAAAGCACATTTAACACATTTTTCTTGACCATGCATATGCATCTTTAAACAGGCTAGGCCAGTAATAACCAGCTCTCATGACTTTCCAAGTAGTTGTCCTTCAAGCAAAGTGCCCTCTTGAAACTCCATCATGCAACTCATGCAATACTTTTTCTGTTTGATCAGTATCAATGTACCTTAACAAGACACCATTCAGATCTCTCCTGAAAAGGATATTATCAATAAGGATATAAGGAATTGACTGCAATCTGAAGTATCTTCATTTTTCTCTATCCAGACTTGGTGGAAATTCACCAGTACGAAGAAAGTGGGTCATGTCTTGAACCCAATTTGTTGTTATCAGGGGCGCATCATCCCGAGCATTTTGAGGTTCATTTGTATTAACAAAAAACAATATCCTTTTCTAAGTCATTTTCACTGCTTGACCCTGTAGCAAGCTGCTCACAAAGACCTTTACCCCTAACCAATTTGGTAATCTTGATGTCCACATCGTATTCCATAACCTTAGTGACCCATCTTTCTCTTTTATGATTTAGATCTTTGTTTAACAAAAAATCTTTCACACTCAGGTGTGCAATCAAAACATGAATTTTGTTGTTTGAAACCAAAGGTTTAAATTTTTTTAGGCTTTTGATGACAGCGAGAACATGTTTCTCAACAAATGTATACCTCTCTTCATAATCAACAAGTACCTAACTAAAGAAAGCTATTGACTGCTCTAAATTATCACTATTTTTCTGAACCAGCATAGCAGAGATTGAACCAACGATGCCAAAAACATACAATAAGAAGTCTTTAGAAAAATATGGATTTACCAATGTTGGAGCTGATGCTAAAGCTTCCTTGATTTTTTCAAAACTGTGTTTTGCTTCTCCAGTCCAGCTAAAAAGTGCATTCTTTTTAAGCATGGTGGTCAAGGGCTGTAGTAAATTTGCAACATCACGAATGAATCTTCTTAGAAAGTTGATTCTTCCTAAAAAGCTTTGCAATCCCTTCTTATGATTGGGTAATGGTAGTTCAAGTATAGCTTTAACTCTTTCAGGGTCAATGGTAACTCCATCCTTTGACACTATGTGACCTAACAACTTACCTTCATGAACTGCAAAAATACTCTTTGTCAGATTGAGAGACATTCCATACTCTACATTTTTCAAAAAATTTCTTGAGATGTGACAAATGTTCATTTGCATTTTTTGAATATACGGTTATGTCATCTAGATAAACTAGCAGACATTTCTGAATTAAACTCTGAAATTCCATATCCATGGCACGCTAAAAGGTGGCACTGACATTAGATAAACCAAAAGGCATTCTCTTGTAGGCCATAGTGCCCCATTTTGTTGTAAATGTTGTTTTATACTGATCCTCCTCTTTGACTAGAATCTGGTTATAACCAGAATATCCATCTAGAGGAGAAAACCTTTATGATCCAGCAACAGCTTGAAGAATTTGTTCCATAGATGGCAAGGGATAATGATCTTTCAGAGATGCTTTGTTAAGGTCTCTAAAGTCTACACATAATCTTATCTCACCATTCTTTTTTCTAACTGGAACAAGGTTAGAAACCCAAGATGTGTGTTTAATTGGAAATATGATACCCCCTCAACTAACTTGGTCAGCTCTTTGATCATCAGGGGTTCAAGTTGGGGGTTCAATGGTCTTTGTTTTTGTCTAACAGGCTTGGCATCGGGTTTTAACTCAATTGTATGTTGTGCAATATGAGGATCAAATCCTCTTAAATCAAAATATTTCCAAGCAAAAACATCATGATATTCTTGACATAAAACAATGAAAGCTCTCTTATCTTCAGCGGAACAGATTTTGCCTAATTTGAGAAGCTTACCTTTAAAGATTTCCACTTCTTCATAATGATCCTCTTTCACTTGAATGCCGAATTTGTTCTTCTTAAGCTGATCATCAGAATTGAATATGGATTCCAAGGTAACCAACCCTTTGGGAAGTTTATTTGTCTTCAGCTATATCACTTGATCATCATACTGCTGTTTGATCTTTTCTTGGTTTACTACAGAGAACTGATCCTCTTGGAGCAGAAAGGTTAAAATTTGTTCATCATTTTCAAATACTTGACAGTTAATGTTGTTATGAATAATTGACGACCTGATAACCACCTTAACATACTGCTGTATTTTGTCTTTTTTAATATCACCTGGGATATCAAACTGCGCTCCAATTGCTGCAAGTCTGTCAGCATGCTTATTTTGATTTTGTGGAATAGAAATTAGATTGAAAGCATTAAATTGTTCAATTATGTTCCATACTCTGTTTCTGTAAGACTTCAAAGCATCATTCCTGACAACATTCAACCCCCTGATCTGATTAACTATTAGTTCACTGTCTCCATGGAATTTCAAACAGTCAATTCCTCTTTTCCTTGCCCATTCGAGGCCTTGGATAAGTCCTTCATACTCAACACTGTTGTTAGAACAAGCAAAAACAAAATGAAAGGCTGCAAAATACTTATCACCCTGTGGAGAAACCAACATTGCACCTCCTCCTGCTCCATTCTTGCTTCTAGAACCATCAAAAAACATTTCCCAGAGTCCACTTTGTTGTTGCAACAACTGATCTGTACCCTTCTCAAGGTTTGGGATCTCTGCATCAGGTTCAAGCATCACATAATTACCCATACTAGCATCTTGAATAAGATCTACAGGATTGTCCCACACGTTTTCAGCCGCCCACTCATATAGAAGCACATCAGGAACAACTTCTGATTGAAGTTCTTGAGTAGCAGCTAGTTCCCTGTGAGAAAAAATGACACAATTTGTGTCTGTAGTAGTAGGAACAACGTTGATAGGACTTGGTTTATATGGCTCAATGTGGTCTTTAGCCAACTTTTTAGATTTAATAGTAACCTTAGTTCCATATCTGGTTCTAAACAACATATGCGACCAGTCAGCTGACACATATCCACCTATCTTAGCTATAAAGTCTCTTGAGAGGCACAAAGAAAAGAAAGGTGGGAGATCTATGACACATATGTCCTGAGGAACTGAAAAATTAGGACAAGCATGAAGGGTAAGACTCAAATCCTTAATAACACCCAATGTATTGATAAAAGTACCATCCAACTGAATCACTCCTTTCTCTAAAGGCTGATACTTCAATCCAAGTTTGTCAGCAATTTGCTTTGGCATTACTGAGCTACTAGCTCCACTGTCTACCATACAGTTATGGAATAACTTATCACCTATGATTACTGACAAGTAAAATGGAGGTGGTTTGACTTCTTTTCCTATCTCTTTGCTAGGCTGTTTATCATCTCCTTGAGGATTATTTGTCAACACAGTTCTAACTTGACCTATTGGAGACTCAGATTCATCTGACACTTTAAAATTTGACAAAGCTAAGTGTAACATATCTTTTTGACCTAGGATGGCTAATGAATCCCACATAGACATCATTACATTTGTCTTTTTCATACTATCAAGAATGTTATAGGGTACAACTGGGTTTAATTCATGATGTACCTTTATGCCAGCGTGGTTGGCTTGCAAGTGTGGCTGCTCCTTCACTAGGAGCTGCTGATTTCTTTGTGATCCACGAGTCACTTGAGAGGTAGATGGTTCTACCCCTGATGCTTTTCCTTTATCAGCTGCTTGATCAAGCTCAAAATCTCTTTTCTTCGCCCTTGTATTAGCTACAACTGAAGAATCATCTACATTCAATCCACAAAATTCTTCACCTTGCCAGTTAAGAAGAGTAGTGTCATTGGTAGGCTGATCTTGGTGTTGTAGGGGTACATCATTGAATTCATTTTGCTATGAACTTGAGGCATTCTGTACCATAAGTGCCTGATTAATGAGTCCATTTGAGCAAGTGGCTTGATTATGAGGCTGGTTATAAGGGTAGCACCACTCATAATCTGCTATTAAGTTGTTTTGAATAGGGACAAGATCCTTGACTACACTAACAGGTGCTGGAGCATAAGCCTGAAAAGGTCTAGTATTTACCCCTATCTCGGGCCCTGATAGTTGCCTTGGTAAGCTTGTCTATTACCTTGATACTGCTGTTGCTGACCTACATTCTGCTGTTGATAAGGCCTGTTATATGATTGTTGCTTTTCCAAGCTTACAAGCTTATTACCAAAAGTCTGTAATAAACTTTTGATCTCCTGTAGCTCATTTGAAGAACTTGAAACAACAACTTCTTGTGTTGCAGCAGCTGGAACTGCTAGAACAGGTGGTATTTGCAAAGGGATATTCGAATGAATATCAAGAAATATAGGCATTGGTGGCCTAGGAGCAAGTTTACCAGCTTGTATTAGGCTGTTTTCAGCTCTGATTGCTATTTCAAAAGCATCTGGCAAAGACACTCCTCCCGTTGATTGTATTAAAACTGAAATATCGCTATTTATAGCTCTAAGATAACACAGGAAGGAATATTCAGGTGAAGGCCTCACCGTTGCAGGGATTCTATCCCAAGTTCTTTGAAATATGAAATTGAAATCATTCATTTGTTCTTGTGGAGCCCTCTTAATCGTAGCTAATTGTTCCAATAAAGACAAATTATCAATCCTGTCTTAAAATTGTTTATGCAACTTGTCTCCAAATTCGTCCCAAGTTGCGATTGAGCTGACTGCTAGACCCCTATACCATTGCACAACTCTTACTTTTAGTGAAGCAACTAATAATCTCACAACAACATCCTCTTGAGTTATGTGATGGACTCCACATAACGAAGCCACATCTCGCATGTGTTCAATCGGGGTAGTCTGATCTTCCCCAGTGAAAGTTGGTAGAATTTTCAAGGCTGCCATTGGAATGTCATTGTGCTGTGCCAAATTTAAGGGACTCCCTCCATTGAAAGCAAGAAATGGTTGACTCCTTGGAGCAGCCATTGGAGGTGGCTGAGATGGATTTACTTGTACTCTAGGTGAAACAAAAAGCGGGACAACAATATGAGATCCTACAGATGGAGGAGTAGATTTAGTTCTTCTAGAATAGATAAATGTTGTCCCTGGCCTTTCTGTTGCTCTACCTTGTCTTCTTGGTGGTGATAGCTGCAAATATTCGAAAGGAACTAAGCTGCTCCTTGTCTGAACTCTTCTCATAAACTGTAAAAGCACTAATTCTGTAGTTCTTTCTCTCTATGAAGTCACCAAGTATGCAAAATTGACCTCTACAAAGTCTGATACGTGTTGGTCACATACTAAAACAACGGTATAATGTGGTACTTGTCCCACCGGGCTTGCCAAAAACTATTATCACCTGAAGTCGCACGCTTGTTGAACCTGATGTTCAACACCTCAGTGTAACATTGGAAGACCTCCAAAACTGTGGGTCACTTATAAACAGAGGTCAACCTCCGGAGAAGGCCAGATTCCTTTGGTGTCACCTAAACTACTGATTTTGTAAAAGAAACGAGATAAAGAATGCATAAAAATAAAACTAAATACTATGGTGATGCACCGAACTAATAAAAAATTATGAAATAAAAACAAGATGAACATACACTGGAGAACTAATGGTAGCTATTTCATTTACTCAACATAACCCTATTGAACTTATGCATCATTCTTGAAAGGCCTGATCTACATACATATTTTAAGAAGGAAGGTTGAACTTCACAGCTTTAAAGTATGAATGCAGACTTAGAAAAGCACAGTTGAAAACTTGCATAGTCTAAAAATATAGAAATGAGAGTAGTTTGAACACTAACACTGGAATTCAAGGTAAACTCTGTGTTTTATATTGCATAATCGAAATGAGTTACAAAGCATACATCAACTAAGAAAGGATTGTTAAAAATCACTAACTCTTTAGAATGCATAATACGAACTCCTTACAAAGAGGCAAAAATGACTTATATACAGAAATATGTCGGCCCCCTAGGGCTTACAAAAATATCAGTCTTTAGAAAGATCTTCCCTTAGATCTTTTCGAATGAAATTAATGTTGCATTCAAGTGCGTCCTTGCTGTCCATGTCGGTGAAGAAATGCTCCAGGAATGACCTCCTTGATCTTTTGCGACTACAACATTAACTTCCTGGTCTTCGTGTCCACCTTCGAACCTCCCTGCCGAATTGCCTTGAATGCCATGAAGTAATATATTATTATTGTTTATTGACCCTCGCCAGTTGACATCCCAGTTGTCCCTGTGGTCTCTACCCTTCTGTTTACCGATGACACCTCCTGGAAATCGAACTGATTCATCGCTTTATTCTCAGAGCAGATCCACGTTGCTTACATTTAGTTAGTCTTCTTCACAGGGGTCAAACTTCCATAGATCTCCTGTAGCTCATTCGGATTGGTTGAATTCGCGCCACATAGGTTTTCAGATGGTCAAAGGTCGCTCCATTAAAATCGCATGTCGGTGAGACAGTAGCCGTGTCTCCCCGATGCTATTATGTCCTTCAACGGTTATCAACATAGCTCACAACCGTCGGCAAGAGTTCATAGTGAGCCCAAAAGTCATATCGACATCCACAGTGGCTATCACCTAGAACATCGACAAGACTTATTGCCTTTGGGAAGACCTCATGCTGAGCCCTCAGGAGTCATACCGATATCTCTTTCCATCGTTGAGACCTCCATCCCTCAGAGAGACCTTTCTCTGAGTGCATTTTACTCTCCCTGAGCTTCAATTATTCCTTTCGATAAGACTCCCATGGGTCGGCAAGACCTCTCGCCGAGCTCTTCCATTCTCGGCGAGAGCTCACATGGGTTGGCAAGACCTCATGCTGAACCCCTTATCTTTCAGCGAGCTCGAAAATTTTTGGGGGGGACCACCTTCGTTCGCCAAGACATCGTACTGAGGGCATTTCATCTCGGTGAGACTATGACCCGTCGGTGAGACCTTACACCGATGACACCTCCCCTCGCCGAACTCCCTTCTCTTGGCAATGCTAGCACTATGCAATGGTCAGCGAGACCTCAGCAAGTTGAGGAAATACATAAAGACTCATGGCGACCCGAATGTCCTGGCGACCAGTGTATTCAAACAAATAAAACACACTGTTAGTCAGCAAGACAACATGAGGGTCTTGCCGACTTTCTGCTCTGATGAGTTTTATGCCAAAATTGACTGAGGCGAGGCTTTCCAATAGACTTCCCTGTCAGATAAGGACCTTCCCAATGAAATCTGAGCACCTGCACGTTGGGTTCAACCCTTATGGGAGCCACATTTAATCCACGTGCGAATTTGAAACATAATTTCCCCTTGATTGAGCCCATAGGTGAAAATTGGGTAACAGGAACCAGAGGAATGAGATACATAGGCAGATGATTTGTATGATCTCAGTGCTAAATATGAGGAGATGAATAAGAATTGGGGAAATGAAGGGCATGGGGCACAACAAAGAGCAGGAGGACCTGCTTGGGCTTAGGAAGGGGAGGAAATGATGAGGTAAAAATAACCTCATCAATATAATGGACTGAATACTTAACCTTACACCTTTCAGCCAACCTTACCCTGCCAATTAATTATCTTTAGGACAAGTAATTGCTTAATTTTTGTGAATAAGCATATGTTGGTATATGGAGCCTAATTAGATTCAGAGGTTAAATTTTCCCCACTTTTATTGGCGCGATTTCCCCCAAAATTATTTTAATGAGGGTTTGGGGGCAGCGCCCCCAAGATGGCGTCAAGGGGTAGCACCCCTGGTGTGCTCCCTGTCATGGTATAGGGTAGGGTCGAGGGGTAGCGCCCCCACAGGGGCTCAAGGGCAGTGCCCCCGAAACCTCTCACGATTTTTATTATTTGATAAAGGCATTGAGAATTAATTTTTTTTCTGTTGGCCAACATAAAAAAACCCTATTTTGTAATCGACATAAGTCTTGATAAAAGGCTAAGGGTTAGGGTTTCTGTTGACATTGTATTGTAATAATTGCAATGGTATTGAGTTGCAATGATTACTAGTTGTAATCGGTTCTATTTACTGGATAATAATATTGGACTCTTTGTTGGTGGATGTAGCCCGAGTTTGGGTGAACCATGTTAAATATTGTCTCTCTCGCAGTTATTATTTTTGTGTTTTTCATTCCTTTGTTTAATGTTTATTTGTATTTAATTGATATTTTCTGTATACAATTCCTAACAACGTACAATCTTTATTTCTTGAAATTAGTCAAAATAAGCTAATTTTTGCTGACTTAATGGTTTAGTTTTTGAGCATTCCACAGGTCAACTCCCACAATTGGTTACCATCCTAGTCAAAGAGGTTTAATGCATAAGTCAACACCATTGAAGACAAGTGAATGGGCGCTGAAACTTCAGGAGCATACATGATGGACCGAGTTTTTATAGTTTCTATTATTTTCAGTTCTAAAGACTTTATGGCTTGTGTCGAGCCTCCTTAATATTTTATGTCATGGGTTTTAAAGTCTGTTAGTTGTTGACAATCAGTTGAAGACTTTACCAACTGAAAAGTAGGATTTTTTTAGCTGCTCTCATATAAATATGTAACTATTGAAAATGATAAAATATAGAAGAATATCGTTATGCTGCCACTATGTTTTCTAAGTTACACTTTTCATATGAATAAAATGAGTTTTTCCCGCCACTTTTGGAGTTATTGAATAATGTGAATAGAGTTCTTTGAATGAAGTAATTTTGAATTACTAACTTCATTTGGAATTACTAGTGCATGTGATCTAAGATAGGCGTAGGAGCAATTGAGAGCTGGCCACTCAAGGGGTTGTAGCTTAGATAGATAAATATCTTACTTTTAATTCTGTACTTTCATTTAGTAGATAACAATTGGAATTGAAGTTCACTTTCATGTGTGTAATTCTGTTAAGACTATTCCTGCAGGTTGTAGTTGAGTCTGTAGTTTTTGAGTTCAGTGTCTGAAGTACCAAAGCACCTTATTTCATTTTTTTTAGATTGTTAAATCATTTTCTGCTAGTTGTTTAGATTGTTATCTTTTCATTAGATCAATGCTTCCTAGTTTCTTTAAAAGTTTTTCTTCTTCAAACATTTATACATTTCTTAGTTTAATCATTTCCATGCTTTCTAGTTTAGTTATGCTTTTCAGATTCATAGTTTTTTGCTTCCTAGTTTAGTTATTTCAAGCTTTCTAGATAGATGATTTCCTACTTTATAAGTTTAGTGGCCTCTTAGTTTAGAGTTTTATTTTAGCTGCCCAACATCTAGAAACTCGAGGGAGATAGTCAAGATGTCTTTTATTGCATATAGCCTTTGGACACTAGCCGATTGATATATTAATGTATTTATCAATTAAAGTGTTAGGACCTAACGACAACCTATCACTTTTTGGCACCGTTGCTAGGGACCTTTTTCTAGTGTTAGTAGAAGATACCTTGAATAGCTCTTTTAGGAAAAAAATAGTCCTTTTGCTTCTTTTTCTGCATGGTTAGGAAATGAGGCCCCCATGGAAGATTCATACCAAAAATCCCCCCAATCGATGTACCAACCACAAGTAGGGAGGAAGGAAACTCAGATCAAGAACTTACTGAGGAAATGATCGAGCAAGGTCAACCTGAGACCTTCCCACATACCCCTGAAAGAGAACACATAGTTGTAGAGGAGCGTATTCCTTTGCAAACTCCAGAAGCTCGCCCAATTGAGTGAATTTTTGAAGAGGATCACATTCCCTTCAACATCATGGGTGACCGTAGAAATTCTTCCAACAACAATAACCCTCCACCACCATGCACATTCACTTATCCTATTGCTATTGATGTAGATGATGATACGACAATGCAAAATATCTCACCAGCCTTTTTGCCAACCTTTCGAGGTTTGTCTACTGAGGACCCTAACTAGTTTCTATTTGAGTTTAAAGTCTTGTGTCAGACATATGACTACAAGAGTGATAATTAGAAACTAAAGCTTTTCCCCTCCACTCTAAAAGACTCATCCATGCACTAGTTTATGGGATTAGCTTCTCAGTTGATAACCTCCTGGGATAAAATGGAGTTTTCCTTTTTGAAGAAATACCAAAGTTACTATAGGATCAACGATAGGAAAGAAGAATTGTTCAAAATAAGGAAAAATGAGGATGAAAGTCTAGAGGATTACCTAGATAGGTTTATCTTCTTATCTAAATGATGTGGTGGAGAAGTCATAAGTCTTGATATTCTGAAGACCCTACTCCTTAAAGACCTCGATGACGAAGCTAGAAGGAGCTTGGATTTAATGGGAAAAGGAGACGTGTCCTAATTGGGGCTTGACGATATTACTAAATTGTGTCAGAATTTCTCTCGTACTCAAGGAGGTATCCGAAATTCCACCCTCTTTAAAGATTCCAATGAAATAGGAAAACTACCTGAAGAGCTAGCCAACTTCAAGACTAACATTCTTGATCAGCTGAATACAACGTTAGATGACATATAGGCTAAAACAAAAAATCCTGAGACTTTGTCCATTTATTGCCCTAGGTGCCGAAACAAACATTTTCTAAGGGAATGTCCTTTGGAAAAAGTTGAAAAAATTGACGTTTGTCAAGTTTGTGACAAAAATCACCCCACTAATTAGTGTGAGATTTTGAATGCCATCAAGAATTCTAAGAAAAGAACACCCCCGGTTGAGGAAGAAGTCAATGTTGTAAATCAAAGAACTGGAGGGAATTTTTCCTATGGCTAGAATTCAAAACCTAACTTGAGACCTCAACCCAACTAGAAAAATAATCAATGGGAAACACCCTAGCCTCAGGAACCACCTCCTGTACCACCTAACTAGGGAACTTATCCTTGGGGACCACTTGAATGGGCAAATAAATCTTGGGGCAGTCCTCAGTGGTCTAACCAACCTCAACAACAATGGTACCCTCAAAATTCTATTTTTCAATGGAATCAACCTCAACATCAATTTTATACTAGTCCTAGAAGGATTCCTACTCAACAATAGAATATTTTACCACCTCCTTGGAGTACTCAAAAAAATGAACAAGTTAGCCAAACACCACTTCCCATGCAACCCGTTATGAACCCAAAGAACAATCACCTGAATACTCTAGTGTATTCCACCGAACAGGACAATGTCACTGAACTTAACGTGATACACTGTGGAAACTGTTGAGAATTGTGACTCAATTTACTAGCTTGGTCACTTTCTTGAGTAGTTCAATTTTGCTTCTCCATCGGCCTGTGTTTTGTTTCAGGGTTCTGAAAGTTTATAACCGAGTGACATCAATCTTGTCGTGGGATCGGTGGATTTGCTAACTTCGAAACCTATGTCACGGAGTTAGAAAGTTCTTTAACTCCCCAACATGGTGATAGTGTGTTGGTCATGGGGGGTTGCTATAGATTCTAACCTTGGAACCTTGTCATGGTGTTTGGAAGTTTCTTAACTTCCTGATTGGTCGATCTCCTTCAATGTACCACTGTACCACCAGGTGATGGTGAGAGAGGTGTGGTAGCATGGTGTACCGCCATACCACGAGATGCTTTTGAATGCCTGGCAGTAGTGTAGTGTACCGCCACCTCATGAGATCTTTTTGGTTGTTTGGTGGTAGTGCGGTGTATACTGCCATATCGTGGGAGCTTCTCTCCTGTCTAGTGGTAGCGAGGTGGATGGTGACGACCACAAGGAAAGGTCGACAGGTGGCAATTATGTAGAGGAAAAATGGCATGTGGGCCCATGTGCTCGATGGTTGAATCGGTGACTCTTGGAGGAGCCTACGGTGGTGTGGTGTAGTAACTACCTCACTGTGAGGGTGTTGTGTCTTGGTTGCGGTACAACAGTGGGAATTTTGGTGAACCCTAAGCTCGACGGTGGAGATTTGTTTGACTACCTATCTGACGGCCAACATTTGGTGATGGCATATGGCTCGAGGTGAAACCCTAGGGGGCGCAGTAGTTGAATGGTCTGGGAGTGATAGAGAAGAGTAATCTCTCAGGGGAAGTTTGGTGTCTCTTGTGGAAGCTCTGTTGGAGTGGAGGTTGACCCTGGTCAAGCTGAGCTACAGGCTGAAAGGCCAGATGTAGCGAAGGCTGAAGGGAATCTCTTGGATCTCGATGTTGGAGTAGAGAGAATGATGACGATTGTGAGCGGCGGTAAGCAGGAGGTTGAGATGCTGGATGCAGGCTGAGAGGCCGGATGTAAGCAAAGAGGCCAAGATGTTGGGTGTAGAATGGCTAAGAACCTGAGTGTTTTCTGAGTGGTTGTGATGCTGTGGTAGAGATGGATCTTGTAGAAGGTGAAGGACAAGTGACTGTGCGGCCGGTGATTGAGTCGTGTGGCTGTGTAGCCGTGAGATGTCTCCAGCTTAGAGAGATAGCCACGAGGGTTTGAGTTGCCATATTTTCTACAAAATGAAACAATATGTAAAATCTATAAAGGTCATGAGCTTGATATTGTATTGTTACTATTTTTGTTGCTGAATAATACAATGGCAATCTGGGCTTTTGGAGTGTGGGGTTTTTTACCTGAAAGGGTTTTCCCCATGTATATCTATGTGTTCATGTCTTCTGTCTCATCTTTCATGGCTATTGATTCTGCATGTTTGAATCTGTTATAGGTGTTGTTGAAAATGATTTGCATGAGTTTCTCTCTAAGGGTCAATGTGGGAAATGAACTGTTCCTGTTTCCACCTTGTGGCATAGTAGTAGTGTCCTTGAGGCAATCTGATGAAAATAAACTACCTAAGGCACTGCTGTTCTCAGATGTTTCTTTCTGAGATGACCCTCCTATTTACCAACAAAAACTTGCAATTAAGGTATGGAAAAACACTTTCGCAACCTACTATTGACAAAATTCTGGATGAACCTATGAAGAAGTCTACTGAGACAACTGCAACAATGCCCACATTTGTAGAACAAGCCCCAGAAGCTATTCAAAACAAGTCCGACCCACCATCTTTAGTTGGAGCTTTCGACCTCCCTCAAGAGGAGGGGGGTTAGTCTCCAACTGCACTTTTGAAGGATTCCACTCCTAAAGACAAAATCAAAGCACCTTTTCTAGAGCGTCTAAAACCAATCACCATGAAAGATACTTTGGAAATGACCACATCTACTGAAACTGCATTGATACAAGAGATTAAGTAGTTGTAGATTTAAGTCCCTTTGCTACAAGTGATTGAGGAGATTCCTAAGTTGAACCAGCTGATCAAATAGTTGTGTATGAAAACTCCAGGGAGGAAACCAAAATGAATAAATACTATCCACATAAACAATTATCTAGCTAACTTGTTGGCTAGGACGACCACTGCTATGAAATATGACGACCTAGGTAGTCCACTTATAATAGTAATAGTTAATGAGGTAGAAAAAACTAATGCTTTGGTGGACCTTGGAGCAGGCATTAATGTAATGACTGTTGATGTGATGGAAAAGTTGGGACTTACCGATTTACGTCCCACAACTACAGTCTTGTAGATGTAAAATCAATCCATAGCCATTCCTAAGGGTGTCATTGAAAATTTTCTTGTTAAGGTGGATGGATGGGAATATCCAGTATATTTTTAAATAATTGAGTCCGTTACTCCTAAAGACAGTTATCCAATAATTCTTAAACAACCATGGCTGGCTATGGTTGTAGCAAAAATTGACTGTAGAGAGGGAGGAATGACCATTTCACATGGACCTAACAACAAACATTTGTTTTTGTATCCTCCTACCAAGCCTGCCAAACACAATAAAGTATGTGTTGATGAACCAGAAAGTCCCAACGGATAGGAAAATTTGGCTTCACTGGCCATGGTAGTTATCAAATAGCATGGTGAAGAGTTAGAGGATGAATTGGAAAACAATGTGGAAAGTCTTACTATGGATTTGAGTGGTGAGGAGATGATAGACGTAGAAGAGATCCTAGGACACCCAATCAACATAGATCATACATAATTTCATAATGCTAGTTTCATGGGATTTCCTTGTCCTTCGACAAACTTAGTTCCAAAAATGTACCATTTCTTTGCAAATGTTGCCAGGCTTCATAAAACCATACCTCATAGCTGTCCTCTTAACACCTTGATAAGGCCCATGTATACTATCACATCCAACCATCCGAGAGTTAAAACCATTATGTTGCTGCCAGGAAAAAAATTGAACATTAACAGTTGGTTGTCTGAGCCAAAAGAACACAATTTGTTTGACACCTTGGTGAATAGATCTAAAGATTTCACTTGGGACTATACAGATATGAGAGGAATACGCCCAAGTGTATGTACTCATCATATCTATACTGAGGATGTTCGATCTGTTCGCCAACCACAAAAGAGATTCAATCCTGCTCGGAAAGATATCGTTAGAATTGAAATTGAGAAACTCCTACAAGTAGGGTTTATTTATCCAATTTATGATAGCAAATGGGTGTCACCTTTGGTTGTGGTTCCAAAGAAAAACAAAAAGTGGAGTGTGTGTAGACTATAGGGAACTTAACAAAGCAACATGCAAATATTATTTCCCTCTACCATTTATAGACCAGGTGCTAGATAACTTGGCTGGGAGGAAATATTTTTCATTTTTGGACAGATTTAGTGGTTACAACTAGATACAAGTAGCAACAAAAGACTAGGGTAAGATGACCTTTACCTACCCTTGGGGGAAATTTGCATATCAGGTTCTTCCTTTTGGGCTATGTAATGCTCCTACAACATTCCAGAGAGCTATCCTAGCTATATTTGCTGAGGTGGTGAATGAGTGTGTGGAAGTTTATATGGACGACTTCACTGTATATGGTTCAACCTTTGATGAGGCTCTCCAAAATTTAGACAAGGTGTTGAAGCGATGTGAGGATCATTGTTTGTCCCTAAGCCACAAGAAATGTCTGATAATGGTAGAACAAGGAATAGTGCTGGGACACCATATTTCAACTAAAGGGATTAAGGTCGATCCTCAGAAAATCGAAGTAATACAGCAAATCGAGACCCCAAAAACCCAGAATAATGTTAGAAGTTTCTTAGGGCATGCTAGATACTATCAAAGATTCATAGAAAATTTTAGAAAAATCACAGCCCCAATGTTTTCCCTTCTTCAGAAGAATGTAGAGTTCATCTAGACACCTAAGTGTCAGTCATCATTTGAAATCATCAAATAGAAACTCATCTCTGCTCCTGTCCTTCATGGACCTAACTGGAACCTTCCATTCCATATCTATGCTGATTCATCTGATGATGCCATTGGAGCAGTTCTAGGACAAGAAGATGAGAATGGGGGAAAATATGCCATATATTTCATCAGTAAGAATTTGACTCCAATAGAAATGAATAATACCACAACAGAGAAAGAATTCTTGGTTGTAGTTCATGTAATCAAGAAATTTTGACATTATATCACAGGATACAAAGTCACAGTATACACAAATCACTCAACCATCAAGTACCTCATGAATAAACTCGTAGTAAATGCAAGGATAATTAGGTGGTTACTTCTCCAGGAATTCAACGTAACAATTATTGATAAACTAGGGAAGTCCAATGTAGTTGCAAATTTCTTATCCTAGATTAAACATGATGGTGATTGTGCTCTGGTACATGATGAGTTCCCAGATGAAAATATATTCACCATCTCTAATAAAACTCCTCGATTTTCTGATATTGCAAACTACTTGGCCATTGCAGAAGTACGACCTTATTTTTCATCAAAATAGAAGAAACTCCTTGTTAGAGAAAGTAACCCTTTCAAATGGATTAATGAGATCCTATTTCGATGTGGACCTGATATGGTTCTATGACATGTTAGGGTAGATGAGACCTATACTACCCTTAGAGCCTGTCATGATGATCCTTCTAGAGGGCATTATTCTGCTAAAAGAACAACTCACAAGATTTTGGGAGCATGATACTACTGGCCTTCTATGCATAAGGACATCAAGAAATATGTTCGCAAATGTGATGAATTTCAAAGAGTAGGAAGACCAACTGCATCTAATGAAATGCTCCTCTAGCCTCAAGTAGTCCTTGAACCATTTGAAAAATGGGGATTGGATTTTATCGGCCCTATAAACCCTCCTTCACAAGGAAAATAGTACTTTTTTTTGTACCAACTACCTAACTAAGTGGGAAGAAGTGCAAGTCCTATGCATTTCTAATGATGAACAAGTAGCTGATTTCCTTTACAACAAAATCTTCCTCAGATTCAAAGCTCCTAGGACAATTGTCATAGATCAGGGCCCCCAGTTTATGTCTAAAGTTCTGTTAGCTTTCACATATCATTTCTAGGTGAGTCACAAGAAGTCCTCACCCTACCACCCTCAGGTGAATGGACAGGTCGAATTCACTAACAGGGTATTGGAAAATATTTTAACAAAAACAATTTCATCAAGAAGAAAAGACTAAGCTCCAAAATTGCCTGAAGCCATTTGGGCTTACAACACCACTTGTAAATCAACTATTGGCTATAGTCCATACGAGTTAGTTTTTGGGAAGAAACCCCTCTTTCCCATTGAATTTGAACTCCAAACCCTTAGGAAATCCATGGAGTTAGGTATAGATCTTAAATGAGCCTAGGTAGAGAGAGTTTTACAACTTAGTGAACTAGATGAACTTCATTTGGATGTCGTCCATCAAATTGAGTTGGTCTAACAACAACGTAAGGTCTAACATGATACACATATCAAGGAGAGAGAATTCTATAATGGGGATTGGGCGTTATTGTTCGATTCCAGATACAAGGATCACCAGGGAAAACTCAGAACGCATTGGCTTGGAACATATGAAATTTCTAAGGTATTTTCTAATGGTTCAGTTCAACTAAAACCCATTGATGGTGATACCTAAACTCTCCTAGTTAATGGACACCGATTGTGCATATACTATAAGCCTATTAATAGAGAAGAATTTACAAAAATGGTAGAAATACAAGGAGAAATTGATGCAAGAGCATCTAACAACATCTATTCATCAAGGTTCTTCTGACCCAAACTTCACATGGAGAAGATCAAATACAACACACCAATAATTCTTTATTATTTCACCAAAATCTCACTCAATTTCACTTGATTCTTCATTTCACAAAGCTTCAATGCAACAAGTCAGTATTCCAATTTCACCAAAAACCGTATTTCAGACCATCAACAACATCAAATTGACAGAAACAAAGTACTAATCTGCTTAATGAATTTTGAACCAAAACACCAAAACATACACCATACCACTCTTCATTCCAATTTGCTTCCACAAATCATGCAAAATTCTTTCTAAACTATCATCAGATTTCCAAGGCACTGTTATCATCTCACCTTTGATTGAAATAAACCAAGAATATGCTCACCAAACTCTGTTCCATCAGAACCATTGTGTCTTGCAGGAAAAACACTCTTTTACACATTGAGATCACAAATCCAAATCACCATGAACAATAGATTCTACCTTCTAATATTCTCTAAATCATAGTAACCGCTTTGTCATCACTATTTTATCAGTCACAATACAAAAGAAATATGTATTCATTGAGTTACACCTATTTGTAAACATAGTCTCAAAAACCCTTGTAGCACAACAACATAACTAAACTGGGCATGACTCCAATTTCACACTGAATCTCCTCAATCTAGACACATGTTTAGGAACCCATTTTAGTCCATATCAACATATCACAAAATCCAATACACTTGTTTTGTAACAAACACCAAGAAAATGGACTGAACGCTGAAATACGCCTCTAATTAGGCCAAAATATCAAAGCAAGTATTAAAAAAATGAACCCAAACTCTCTAATTACCTTGGGAAGCATTGAAACATGTTTCAAAACTTTTAAATCACCAACCTTTAGAGTATGAAAGTCTCATTAAGACCCCAAGAATCAAAACCCTCATTCTAGGCATTCTTAAACCAAACAAAGCAGGGGTTTAGTGGAAATCAACCTTCCAAGCCTCAAACCTTCTTGAAAATGCTTCAATCACCTTTGGATATTCCTCCACATGCTAAAAAAAACCAATTACCAAACCTGAATACTTCAATTTTATCAAACCCTAACTTGTATCCTTCATTCTTACACCAAAAATCAAATAAAATCATTGAGGACAACAAAGAAACTAGATTAAAATGACTTCTCCTAAGTTTGCAAGCACACAAAACTGAAAAAAAACTTAGTTTACCCCATTCCACCAACCTACTTTTCCTCCACCAGTGGAATGGTGGTTTATCTCTTTATAAGACTCTCAAACCTCTGAATTAAGGGTTACAAACCAGATTACAAAAAACAACCTTAATCTGATTTTAAATTCAACAAGTCTTTCTCAAATAAATCCTATTTGAAGGCTTACACCCTATATTATCACAATCAACATAAATTAGGGCCAAATATTATAGTACAAACCGTACAATTCTGGTAAATGATAGAGAAAATGTTATTTTCTGCAAATCAGGATACTTTTATTCTCAAAATTGGTTCAATTTACAATCTTCAATGCCTTTCTCGGGCTTACAATGATTTTTAAAGGTGTATACATAAGTTAAACTAACCGCCTCTTCATCTTCATCGACCCATCCTTTCCTTTTCACAAAAAGACTCTTCACCTTCCTACTTTTTTGCAATTTTACCTTTTTACAATAATTGACAACTTTTGTCATAAAAGGAAACTTTTCAATATTACCACCTAGTGACCTATTTTAAGACTTGAAATACATTAACTTTGACCTCTTCATGATGCTTTTCCTTTGAGACAATACACATTTTTACAAATTGCTTGTTAGAGACACAAAAACATAAGGTGCTCCTGCACCAGAAATCCAGTGCATTGACTCTGCTATGGCAGAGTTGATATAGTTTTACCCATAATAAATGCCAAAAAAAAAAAGAGAAAAAGAAAAAAGTATGTGGATTTACTTCATTTGGATTTGGCTAAATTTTGTGTATATTTTGCTGGACTTCATTTTTGGTAAATACAAATTCTGGCGCACCCTATTGCGAGGCTCCAAAACTTGTTGCTACTATGCTCTGGAACTTGTACAACTGATTTGTGCCATTCCTTGTTTTGATCCTACATTCTGATGCATCACTCAATGATGCTTCAGGAATCCAAAGCCCAAAATGTCAGATTCTTCTTCATTCTTCTAGCTGCATCTTCCAGTGATGCTCCATAATTTTGTTGTTTCTTCCTTCTGGCGACATCTTTCAGCGATGCTCTGAAAAATTTTCAGATGCTCTAGAAATTCTTGGTTACTGCTCCAGTTGCATCTTTCGACGATGCTCTAAATTTTTTTAGTTGTTTCTCCAGCTGCATCTTTGGACGATGCTCCAAAATTTTTTGGTTGTTGCTCCGGCTGCATCTTTTGATGATGCTCTAGAAATTTTTGGTTGCTGCTTCAGCTGTATCTTTCGATGATGCTCCAAAATTTTTTGGTCATTGTTCTGGTAGCATCCTTTTACGATGCTCTAGAATCTTCAATCTTGTTGTTGCATTCTGATGACATCTCTCCATGATGCTCCGAGACTTTTTCTCCTTCCACCCTGGCTGCATTTTTCGGAAATGCCCTAGATTTTTGTAAACTCTTTCGTTTTTCGGTATTTTGATTTTTCCTAATTTATGCGCATGCCCATCATTAAATTTTTGCCACCTCGAGATCCACTCCCTAATTGTCATTTCACCATATCATATCAAATCTTTCCATAATAAATGAAATTATTATGACAACTCTTTTGTCATAATAATTTTCGCCATCATTTAAACCATACCATCCATGTCATAATTATCCGCCACCACCCTCGCCAAATCATGTAACTATTCGATTACGTCAACAAAGGTGAGTGATGTTTGATTTAATGACAAGACATAAGGTGCACACAAATTTATTTAATTAAAGTTGTAATTATTTTGAATAGAGATTAATTAATTGGCATGAACCATTCCCTGTCTCAATTTTGAAAGTTATGCCATCACACGATTGCTAAAAGTATGACAATGGTTGCATAATTTCCCATGAAAAATTGTCATGATTAATCAGTAAGGACTCAAGTAAGGTGATTAATTCCTCTTCCATTGGTTATATCGAAATTGTGTCCCTTTTCATCTATAATTTAGTTAATTGAAGCAAGGAAAACATTACAGAGTTATGTAGAATTTGGTAGAGCAGCAAGGGAAGGAAAAATGGGAGGAGCCAAGAAAAAGTATGAACAAGCCTCAGTAGCTCAATTGTTGGCATTGAGTAATGTTGCGCGAATATTTCAAAAATTTGGGTGGCTGGAATTCATGAATTTTTTTGAGGGATATATAGAGCAGTTGGTAAAATAATTCGTAGAGAATTTTGCAGACAGACAGATTGTGGTGTGTGGCAAGTGTTTCTGGGTAAGTCCAAAAATTATTGCTTGTCTTTTTGGCATTGAAAATAGAGGAATTGATTTGAATGAAACTACTAATGTTACCTATCAAAAATTGGTAGAATTGTTTCATAGGGAAGGGGAGCCTCAACCTATAATCACCAAAATTACCAGGGGATAGAAAAAATGTTTCCATAGAATGTCTATTCCAGAACCTTGGAGAACTGCCATAGCCTAGATAATAAAATATTTCACTTGTGAAGGACAAATAACTAGTGGTAGTGGGAACCCCTTTCCGTCTGTTAATTCATTTGTGCCATGGCATTCAGAACCCTTCTCTTAGAGTTAATTTACTAGCCTTTTTGTGTCATTCAGTTATCTCCATGATGGAAAAATATAAAGTTGGGACAGGGCCCCTCAAACACCATGACCTTATATAGTTGATATGCAAGTATCATTTTTGAAAAATGCCAGAAAAGAAGTGGCTAAATTTTCTACAAAAAATTGAAAAAGTGGAGTCTGAAAGACTACTTGAGGAGGGCGAGTCCTCTAAAAAAAAAGAACAATATTTAGAAGAACCCTCCTCTGAGGCTTTAAGTGCTCCTGAATCCCAACAGACCTCAACGGCTCCTAGCGGCGATGTGCCAGAAACTTTTCCGAATGTGTTAGAAACCCCAAGACAGTCAGTGGATGTGGAAATTGTGCACTCTGGAGAAGAAGAAGAGCCTCCTTGTAGGAGGAAGAAGCGGACTAAAGTCACTTTTCAAACAACCCCTCCTCTACGAAGAAGTAAGAGGTTGTCTGCAGAGTCTAGTGAAACCGGGCCCTATGACATAGGAAGTACTTCCAAAAGGAAAAAGCATAGGACTCAAACTAGAGTAGTGGAAACTAAAATTCAGCCTGGTAGTGAGGAAATAAATGAAATAGAAAAGCAGGATGACTAATCTCCCAATGATGAGGAGAAGAAAATTCCATCTCCAACGGAGTAGGAAGAGGAAAACGTACAGTCACCACATTCTGTGGATATTGAAGATGAACTTGTGGGGGGACTCTCCCCTTTTCTTGATAGAATTAAAAATGTACCTGATATCGAGGAAAATGCATCTCATACTGACATGGAAATTCCCAATCCATCTTTCTTTGTGGACACAGGGGATGCAAAATATGGTCAAAAAGAGGAGGAATTGGAGAAATTGAAAACAAAAATTGCTGAATTAAAATCCCGATTACTAAGTAATGAAGAATAGATCACCCAACAACAAGAAAAAATTGAGGCACATGTTGCAATTGTAAATAAAAGGGATCAAGAGATTGCAAAATTGACAGTGCAGATTGAGCAAAAAGATAGTGTCATTGAATAGTTGTAGTACCAAATCCAACAATGGAATCAACAAAACGAGCAGCATATGGCTGATCTATTTGAGAAAGATAAGCATATCCAAGGTTTGAAAAATAATTTTATGCAATTGTTTAATGATTTTGAAGAAGAAAGAAATAGGAAGGAAATTGAACTTAATGCTTCTATAAGTAGAATTGTGGAGTTAGAGTAGGATTTGCAAGAAAGTGACACTAAGCCAATAATGGAATCCAAGGGGACACAAACTGAACCAACTATTTTAGAATGGTTTCAGGTACGTATCCCTTCACTATTGATGAAATGGATGGAGAGATGCTACTTCTTATGGGATGTAGAATTTGAAAATAATAGACTGAAAAAGGAGTTAGCACTGTTAAAAGAATCATTTCACGAAACATATAGAGGTAAACATGATGCTTGTGAAATTGGTGAGTTATTGTTGGCCTATAGAAGACCATCTACGTTGTACTCTATGTTCCTCAATCAACAACTCCTAAGATGGAAGTTACTTAGAATTCGCCATAATTAGCCACATGACCCCGATGATAAAGAATTTGTTAAGATATTTGTTGAGTCTACTCCTGATCAACATGATTTATTATGTGAATTCTTTGTCCATAATTTGCTCTTGGAAGAATATACAAATTTATTTGTTTATTTCTTTGTGGGAGAAGTTCAATTGAGATCATTCCTATCCACAATGCGTAACCAACTTCACTAGTAGGATTAGTCAATGGAGTATGCACATGCAAAGAAAATTGTTGGATTGCAAATGAGATACCCCCATAGGAAGCCTTTCTATTTCAAGGAATAGTTTCTATGTGTTAAACTGAGAGAGAATGTACAAAGCAAGTATAATAATAACCTTTTGTTGTGCGATAATCACTTTCAAAATCAAGGACCAAAGTTGATAGGGAAAGCTTGACATGCTTGTGAAGAAAGGTATACCCCTCTTCCTATGTATCTCAAGAAGAGAGAGGTAATATCACCTCTTAATATTAAATGGTCCTACAGAAGGGCAGTAGCCTTGGCCGATATTCTTGAGCAATAAAAAGTTAACTAGATTGGAATGAGCGATAAACCATCTCTACTTCTTTCACCACCCCCTGCAACATACATTAATACAAATTAGAGTGATGACAATTTTCAAAGATGGGTACAAAGGGTCACTTTTCATCAGGGGTTTCTAAGGGAACCAGAGGAACTAGATACAAAGGCAAATGATTTGTATGGTCTCAGTGCTAAATATGAGGAGATGAATAAGAATTGGGGAAATGAAGGGCAGGGGGCACAACAAAGAGCAGGAGTACTTGCTCAGGCTTAGGAAGGGAAGGAAATGATGAGGTAAAAATAACCTCATTAATATAATGGACTGAATACTTAACCTTACACCTTTCAACCAACCTTACCCTGCCAATTAATTGTCTTTAGGATAAGTAATTGCTTTCTTTTTGTGAATAAGTGTACAATATTTATTTCTTGAAATTAGTCAAAATAAGCTAATTTGTGCTGACTTAATGGTTTAGTTTTTGAGCATTCCACAGGTCCACTCCCACCATTGATTACCATCCTAGTCAAAGAGGTTTAATGCAGACTTCAACACCATTGAAGACAAGTGAATGGGCGTCATAACTTCATGAGCATACATGATGGACCGAGTTTTTATAGTTTCTATTATTTTCAGTTCTAAAGACTTTATGGCTTGTGTCGAGCCTCTTTAATATTTCATGTCATGGGTTTTAAAGTCTATTAGTTGTTGAAAATCAGTTGAAGACTTTACCAACTAAAAAGTAGGATTTTATTAGTTGCTATCATATAAATATGTAACTGTTGAAAATGATAAAATACAGAAGAATATCGTTATGCTGCCAGTATGTTTTCTAAGTTACACTTTTCATATAAATAAAATGATTTTTTCCCGCCACTGTTGGAGTTACTGAATAATGTGAATGGAGTTCTTTGAATGAAGTAATTTGGAATTACTAGTGCATGTGATATGAGCTAGGCCTAGGAGCACCTGAGAGCTGGCCACTCGAGGGGTTGTAGATTAGATAGATAAGTATCTTACTTTTAATTATGTACTTTTGTTTAGTAGATAACAATAGGAATTGAAGTTCACTTTCATGTGTGTAATTATGTTAAGACTAATGTTGTAGGTTGTAGCCGAGTTTGTAGTCTTTGAGTTCAGTGTCTAAAGTTCTGGAGCACCTTCTTTCAGTTGTTTCAGATTGTTAAATCATTTTCTGCTAGTTGTTTAGATTGTTATCTTTTTATTAGATCAATGTTTCATTGTTTCTTTACAAGCTTTACTTCAACAATTTATACATTTCTTAGTTTAATCATTTCCATGCTTTCTAGTTTAGTTATGCTTTTCAGATTCATAGTTTTCTGCATCCTATTTTAGTTATTTCAATCTTTCTAGATAGATTATTTCCTGCTTTCTAAGTTTAGTGGCCTCTTAGTTTAGAGTTTTATTTGAGCTGTCCAACATCTAGAAACCCGAGGGAGATAGTAAATATGTCTTCTATTGCATTAGCCTTTGGACATTACCTGGTTGATATATTAATGTATTTATCAATTAAAGTGTTAGGACCTAATGACAACCTATCAATTGGGCTGGGTGAAAAGAAACCTCTGCCAAATCTAGCAAAAATACAACTAAATTTGGAAGTCCCAAATTTAGAACCCCTGGGTAAAAAAAACTCCTCCAAACATGTACAATTGCATGTGGATTTATTGAGGGAAAAAATGCAAAAAAAATCATTTATTTGACTATTTTATTTTAAAGTTAAAAAACCGTTAAAAAAACTATTATATATATATATATATAACTTTAATATATTTTTATAAGGAAAAAATATTATTATTATTTTTAAATATATTAAAAAAATAAACAGGGGCGGTAGGGAAAAGGGTTGGTGGGGGTTCGGGAGGGGGGGTTCGAGAGGGTGGGGCAGGGGTGGTAGACTCCACCATCGCCATCCTTGGACGGGGCCTGAGGGGCCGCCTTCTACCACAATGTGGAAGGGGCAGTACCCCCCTTACCCCCTGTGAATGGTGGATCTAGACCTGGACAAACATAAACAACAAACACAATATTAGTCAATTAGGAAAATCAAACCATCATTCCCCATAAGATTCATTTGAAGCATGAAGAACAAGAAATAAAGTAAAGAACACAAATGAAAGCAATCTAAATCTTATTGAAATGCTCAAACTCTCAATTCCATGGGGGAATTGGTGCTATTTTGATGTGGAAAATAGCCCTTTCCCAATTCCTTGCAAGCTTGAAGATGATCAATGGTGCTCCTTGATAAAATTTTCCATAACCTAGCTATGAAATTGATGAAAACTATGAAACTTGGATGATAATGGATGAAATTGCTCAAAACATGAAGATAATGATTTTGCATAAAGTTGTGTCTCAAATGCCTAAGATTGTGGATCCCAAATTAGTAAAAGAGCTCTCCATTTAAAGAAGAGAAGGATGGAAGAATGAGAAAAAAGGATGAATGTGGGACAAAAGATCAACCAATAACACAATGCCACTTGCCAACATGTGAGTGGAGCAAGGTGGAGCACATTTTGATGAATGTGCACATAAATGCTATTAGGTGGATATTTGAAATTGGAGAAGTGACATGTTGGAGGGAGAATAAAGGAGAGTTAATGCCACTTGGCTCAAGAAAAAGGACATGTAAGAGGCCTTTAATGCCTTGTTGGATGGACAAGTCTTTTGGGAGGGAGAATTCAAATTTGAAGAATATTCCAACTTGATGCCTTTTTGAATGAAAATAGGAGATTTAATAAATAAATTAAATTGATTTACTTGCACAAGTTGCAAAATCTAGAGGATTTGATGGATAAGAGTTAGTGTTAATCAAGATTTGATTAATTTATATGATAATTAGTTGATTTGACATTTTGACTTAGACTTTTGGATTTATTTAAATCAAAATGAGAGGAGTAATGAATATTAGCTTTAATTAAATAGAGTTTGATTTATTTAATTAAAAAGGGATGATGTTAGATTAAATCAAATAAAGATTAATTTATTTAATTTAAAGGAGATGACTTTAGAACTTAATTAAATAAAATGAATTATTTAATTAAAAGAGGGACAAAAAGATTAATTAAACAAAAAATGATTTATTTAATTAATAAGAGATAATGATTTAATCAGATAAAATTGATTTATTTAATTAAAAGATGAAATATGATGAATTTAATCAAATAAAGATTATTCGATTAAATGGTTAGCAAAGGAGATAATTCAGGATGAATTGGTGTTAGTAAAATCATGATCAGATGCATGAGATCAATCAATATATTTTATGTGTCTACATTTTGCCCCTCTTTGAAGCAATGTACCTATTTTGTTGGTTCAAAGAATAAACTTGCTAAGATCAAAATTAAAAAAAAATTCAATTTTTTTCGGATGCCCCACTGCTGCCCTAGCGAAAGAATTACGCTAGTATATTGCCCCCTCGAGAGATTAGACGAAAATTTGGATTTTTGGGTGATTTCTCAAAAAAGGAGGACAAGTTTCCCAACGAGTCTAGAAAGGCTCCAGGATGCCAAAAATGTGCTAAAACATGAGAAAAAGACCTAAAACGAGCCTTGGTTGGGTAAAAATAGGGTTGGGGGGACAAAACCCTAATTTGACGGCTAAACAGGGTAAAAAATCCCTAATTTTCATGCTTAAATAGCCCTCGAGGGGTCACTTTCAATTCATTTTCACATTCAAGCCTTGAAAATTTCTTCACTTTGAGCTCTGACTTTTGTGCGAGATGGCGCAAAGAGTGTTTCTTTGAAACATCTCTAAGTGAGTGCGAGTCTACCAATGACTTCCAGGTGCAGGACCTTCAGCATGTGACCCTAACCCAACTTATCATTTTGATTTTTGTGCGCATTTAATAGGGTTTGAAAGTCAAACTTGTCCAACAACGCTGTTTAGTGCCGCTGAAAGTGTAGAATCGACGTCGCTAGGCCCCAAACCGCGCCGCCGTTGCTACCTGCAACGCCACATCACAGTTTAGGATTTAGGAGGCAAAATCCAAAGGTCAACGCATATGCAAATAGTGTTGCCGCGGTCCAGTTAGGTCACTAGGGATTTTAGGTCAAATAGGCCCGCAGTCAAATAACGATGCCACAGTTGGGTTTGAAAATTTGGGGCTTCCAGCGGTGCAGTTTGGAGTTTCCAAACAACGATGCCTTTGCTGTTTCAGTTGCAAAAAATTGAAACGGGATCCAATTTTTTTACGAAACTTGACGTTGTGGCTTTATTGGTGCAGGAGGATAGAGAGCCTATACATTCACGTGAGCACCGATCCCTGGTGCTTAGTAGATTGACCATATTATATGAGTTGCTTCAAGAGCACCTTGGAGCGATCGGTCTATGGTACGTCACATGCGCGCCTGTGATCAGGACTCACCTAGCCATGATGATCACATTGGTAGAGAGATGTCATAGCGAGACATCATCTTTTCATCTACCCACTGGTGAGGAGACTGTCACACTGGAGGATGTATGGAAAGTTTTATGATTTCCCATCCACAACGAGAGAGTGATAAATGACATGGACGCCAACAAAGATGCATGCTATGAGATCATGGGGATGGATGAGATCGTCTTCACCGAGGGTCAGATTGATATTGAGTGCTACAGAGGTCGGGTGTTGACATTTTGACTAATTGTTGTAGCTATTATTTTAGGACTTGTAGCTCCAGATTGGCGAGGTAGGTATTTCAGTCCAGGATGGGGTCTGGCTTGGGAGTGGATGCTCTTCAGGAGATGCTGCTTTGCTTGGGGACTAGTGATGCTGGCCTCACTTTATCATGATTTTCACGAGTTTTCATATTGCGACAATAGAGCCATCGGTGTAGGGGTCACCCTTCTACATATCTGGGCATGGGAGCACATAGCTGTGCTTCGACCTAGAGTCATAGTGGTTGACGTCGAGCTTGATGACCCAAACATTTGGCGATACTGAGGCGGTCTCACATTCATTTACATAGCACAAGCTGACATTCCCCACTAGCAGAGGGTTATCGATGAGATGACCACATTTACTTGGAGGCCTTGGCTAGGGATACCCACATGGTACGATGATGTGCAACAGTTGCTTTATGTGAGGCAGGATCAACTCATGCAGGGGCGTGAGCACACTATGATTGAGTGCTACTTGCTTGATCGAGTAGCGAGACAATTCAAAGATGTCTAGGATAGGCCGAACGACCAATATGTGGCCATATTTGCTTGGAATACCAGAGAGACGACATGGGGCCAGATGATCGCACCAGAGGATGTAATTGAATCTTTCAGGAAATTGGTAGCTAGGACATGGGCCTATGATTAGGGCTAGGAAAATATAGGGACTACACAAGCCTATGTTGATTGGTTCAGGCCACCAGTCCGATTGATAGTACCAGGGACAGTTCTTCCATGGTGGAGATCCTGAGGCCAAACATCAGGGCGGGGGCAGGGACGGGGAGGAGGAGGACCACCTCCACACCAGCCAAAGCACAAAGACTAGGGAGATGAGCATCAGTAGAGAGATTCCCCTAGGGATCAGCAGCCACCTGTGAGGGACCAACAACCCACACAGAGAGATCAACTACCACCGCCACTGCCACCACCTCAGCCTGATTAGAGGGATGCATTGATTCAACAGCTCTAGGCTTAGGTATAGACACTAACAACAAAGAAGGACCAGGCTCGACAACAGGTCCAAGCCCTCATAGCAGAGCACAATCATGAGAGGCAACAGAGACAAACTACCGAGCTGCAGTTAGCATAGGAAGTGGGCCGATGACATTAGTTAGAGAGCATGGCAGCTCTGACATAGGGAGAGACAATACCCACATGGATGTACCACGAGGCCATCAGAGAGGCCAAGTACTACAAGGTTCATTATCGATAGGCAGTGCCTCCACCGGCCCGAGTGCCAAAGTTTTCCCAGCAAACAGGGTACATACAGGATTAGCCTGAGAGACAGGTGGGTGAGGGGAGCAGCCCCTAGGGCTAGCTCACATTTTTTGATCAGAGACACTATTATTTTTGAGATCCATGGGCTCCATTTTTTATAGCCCGATGGGAATTTGTATACATTTGATCCTGATGTGTACCATGACAGTTACATTATTGATATATATGTGATATGATTGATTTGATTATGAGATGTGTCCTATTTTATTTATGCATGATGGATGGATGTATCTAATTTTCTATCTGCGATATGATGACATGATGTGACTCTATATTATGTGATGTGATGCGGTGATTATGCAAATGTTTATAGATGGATGCATTTCTTTTTCAGGATGATATATGTATGAGATGTTGTGACATATTCCTTTTCTTTTTCAGTATATGTATGATATGGTGATGCATGTATGGATGATATGACAATGCACATGAAATGATATGATGATGCAAATGGATAATATGATGATGCTTATATGATATGCAAATGGATGCAAATGTATGGTTTATGAGATGCTTAGAATAACCAATCTATATTATGCAATGATGAAATGCAATGTATGTGAGATAATCAGTGTTTCCTATATGATATGATATGATATGCAACATGCTGACGGTTTGTGGATGCAGGATGGATGCATTAGTGATGTTGATTAACTATCATGGCACCATGTTAGAGAGAAGAGAAGAAAGAAGAAATGAGATGAAGACAAGAAGATCCAAAAAGTCCATGATCTACGGGACTTTATTAGAGATGACGATGATGATGATTTTCTTATTAGGAATTGGGATTTTAAAAGGACTACTTACCTTATGTTTGATAACACACATAGGCACGATGCATCAAGGTATAAAGAACTAGGGTCGTTGCAACTAGTGTGAAGGACTTTGAATCGACAATTAGATAGGAGTATCCTTGTTCACACCTGACATACAAAACCTTATTTAAAATGCAGTTAAGATATTCCAAACATCTTAGACCAAAACATAGAAAGGAAAGCCTTCCTATGTGGTCAACAAGACACCTAAAACACCCTCCCTACAAACCAAACAAAGCACACATGAACAAGGTTATATTACAAGAATATCCAACAAGCACAATAGACAAAAGATAATGATCATTGCCCCATTCCTTTCTTTCTAAATCCTTTTGTTTGGACATCATTGAGAGGTCATTGGAATGAGCACAATAAGATAAATCAACAAGAAAAAGATCAAGTAAACAAACAAGCTAATGTTCTTCATACCACTAGCCAAGACTAAACTATGATGATGCCTGATGTTGATGTCCATTGTAGGAAGGATGCATCCTAGGACATGATGTTATCAGATGATTTTGGGATTGATTGGATGATAGGCTATTAATACCAAGAGTTGACCAACTTGTTTACTTACTGACCTAGACTTGAGACTTTGACATTTTTGAGTTTTTACTTTTTGACCTGCTAGACTTGTTTCTGATTGTTTCACCAAAGGTTGAGGGTGATGATTGATTTATTATGAGTGATGTTTATTGCAGGTGATTGTGAAATGAGAACAAATGGTTTTTTTCAAATATTTGAATATTTTTGGGTATTTTTGAAATGTTTTGAGGCTATTTTTGGTATTTTCAAGATTTTACAAATGTTTTGGTTTTCAAATTTTCTAATATTTTGGGGTTTTCTGAGATTTTAACCAAGAGAATAACCTAAAAACCTATCCTAGGGGCCTTAGGGGCTGATCAAATATAATCATTTCCTATGTTATACACGCAAAGACCACATAGTTCGACCGACATTGACTCGATTATTGATGAGATATGAACAAAATGGATTGCTAATTTATTATGGACTCCTAAAGGACTGACCTAGGTGTCTTGGGGGATGATCAAAGATCAACCTTGCCTATGTTCAAAGTTCAAAGACCTATAGTTCGACAAGATGACTCTGCTTTTGACCTTTTCGACTGACTTTTGACCTATTTTTGGGATTTTGATATATTTTGAATGTTTTTGGATTTTCTAATTTTTTGATGTTTTTGGATTTTTTGATTTTAAGGAAGACTTCAAGAATATACACGAATCCAATCCAATGAGAACATGCCCCCAACACGATGCAATAGAATACTCCGATATAGGTAGGACAAACTAACCTTAAGAATGGGCTGAGTAGTACTAGGAGGGATCATGACACGAACACAGGATCAAGCTATGATGCAGACACAGATATGTGACAAAAGGAGATATGGAAGCATGATGGATGGATGATGCAGAACAAGCCACAAAGATCATGGTGTATGGAGAGTGCTTATTTACACAAGGTGCCTATTTGCCAGGTTTTCACCAAGGTACTTTCCCAAAGTTCCACCGAAGTGGTTTTCACTAGAGGACAATTTTTTCTCTTTACTATTTTCAATCCTTTTTCTGATTTTTTTTTTTGGATTTTTGTATTTTTGTATTTTTTTGTAATTTTGGATTTACACCCTGGAAGATTAGGCATAAATTTTTTTGAGATGGGAGTTATTCATGGGCTCCTATTGAGGTTCTCCTTCAGTTGTTGATAGCTGATATGCCCGTAACTTGTAGCTTGTTGTGATGACGAAGGGTCCCAACCAATTGGGTTCAAATTTGACCTTGCTATTTGGATTCATAACATTCTTCTGATTCTCCTTTAGCACAAGCTCTCCGAATTGAAAGGTCTAACTCGTGATCTTCTTGTTGTAGCTTCTCTTGAGTTAGTTTTGTTAGACTTACAAATGGTTTAAGGCATCCATGTGCCTCTCATCCAATAGTTCCAGCTTGTTCAACCGTGATACCCGATATTCTTCATCCGTGATGAGATTCTGCAATGATATTCTCAAGGATGGGAGCTCGATCTCAATGGGGAGAATGGATTCTAATCCGTAGACTAGGGAGAAAGGGGTTTCACCTGTTGGTGTGCAAATACTTGTTTGGTAGGCCCATAAGGCGAGATTTAGCTGCATGTTCCAGTCACGACCAACATCATTGACTATTTTCTTGAGGATCTTTAAGATGGTCTTATTTGTAGCCTCAACTTGGCCATTTCCTTGGGGGTAGTACAAAGTGGAAAAGCGATGTTGGATATTAAACTTGTGGCATAGGTCTTGAACATCCTGGTTTTTGAAAGGTGTCCAGTTATTTGAGGGACACCATAGTGGAAAATTAGGTAGTTTAGGATGAACTTGGATATCTTCTTTCCAGTGATATAGGTCATGGGAATGGCCTCCACCCACTTCGTGAAGCACTTCGTGGCGGTGATGATGAACTTATGTCCATTGGATGAGGTGGGGGTAATTTTTTCGACAAGATTGAGCCCCCATTGTGAAAAGGGCCAAGGTATGATGATCAGATGGAGCTCCTGAGTTGGTGCATGGATGAGATCCCCATGCCCCTGACACTGCAAAGACCTTCAGACATAGTTGTGAGCTTCCCTTTCCATTGTAGGCCAATAGTAACCAGTCCTCAATAGTTTCTTCGCTAAGGTCATACCACTTGAATGTGAACCAAGAATGCCATTGTGTACGTCGATTAAAGTGGTCAAAGCTTCCTTAGCGTTTAGGCATCATAAAAGGGTTCCTTCAATGCTTCTACGGTATAGGGTATCTCCTAGGATGAAAAATCGAGATGACTTTTTGACAAATGCTCTTTTAAGGTTCAGGGTTATATCAGCAGGGAGGACTCCTATTCTCAAGTAGGTGTATATATCATGATACCAGGGATCACCGAGACCAACGATTTCACACACAAATTCAGATTTTGGTACCTCGAATGCTGGTATGAGAAGCTGCTCTACGAGTAATTCTTGCTTTGGGATGTTGCGTGGGATATCCAATAGCGATCCAATTTTTTCCATAGCATCCATCGCTCTGTTATTTTCTCTAGGTAGCTGCTCAAATGTGATATCAATGAAGAACCCTTTGAGGCTTTCCACTAGTTTCTTGTATGGAGTCAACTTGTCATCCTTCATTTGGTACTCATTGTTTACCTAGTTGATTATAAGCTATGAGTCTCCATATACTTTGAGTGCCATGATCTACCACTGCATTGCAATTCTGAGTCTTATAACAAGAGCCTCATACTCTGTAATGTTATTTGTGCAAGGAAATGATAGCTTGTAAGATTTAGGTATGCAATCTCCTTGTGGTGTGATGAAAAATATTCTAGCTCCCGACCCATGTTGCTTGTAGGATCCATCAAAGTACATTTTCCAGTGATCTGCCACACTTAGGTTGAAGATTGATTTGTCGGGAAACTTTGATACAAGTGGGTTTTCTAAATATATTGGTGCCTCTTCCAACTGATCCGCAATTGTTTGTCCTTTAATAACCTTGTGTTCCACATACTCAATGTTGTGCTATGTCAGGATCATAACCCATTTAGCCGTTCGCTGTGTGAGCATTGCTTTAGAAAGTAGATACTTGATGGGGTCTATCTTTGCGATGAGTTTTATTTGATGTGATAGCATGTAATGTCTGAATTTTTGTGCGACGAACAAGACTTCCAAGCAAGATTTCTCAATGGATGTGTAATTCAGCTCGTGTCCCACCATGGTTTGGCTGATGTAATAAATATCTCTCTCTTTCCCATTTTCATTATGTTGTGCTAAGAGAGCACCAGGAGCTGCTATTGTTGCCGATATATACATGATCAAGGGTTTTCCTGGAATTGGTGGCATGAGAACTGGCAGTGTGAGCAAGTACTCCTTGATTTTTTAAAAATCCTGGTCACACTTCTCGTCCCATTTGTATGCTACCCCCTTGTAGAGTAGATGAGAATAGGGGATAGACTTGTGTGCTAGTTGCGTTATGAATTGGTAGATGGACTGAAGTCTTCCTTGTAAGCTTCTTAGTTGTTTCAATGTCTTTGGTGCCTCCATCTCGAGAATTTCCTTGAACTTAGCAGGGTCTACCTCGATTCCTCTCATGCATACAATGTACCCTAGGAGCTTTCCTGATTATACCCCGAAGACACACTTTTTTGGATTTATTCGGACCTTGTACTTTTCTAGCCTATCAAAGATGGAGCTTAGAGTTGTTATGTGATCTCGACATTTCTTTGAATTAGCCAATATGTCATCCACATAATCTTCCACAATTTTATGAATCATATCATGAAAGATTAGTGTCATGGACCTTTGATAGGTAGCTCCTGTATTTTTCAACCCAAATGACATCATATTCCAACAGTATGTCCCCCATGGACAAGTGAAGGCCATTTTATGTTGGTCATATTTAGCTATCATGATCTGGTTGTAACCTGAGAATCCATCTGTTAATGATAGCATCTCATGTCCTACTGTCATATCCACAATCATGTCAATGTTTGGAAGAGAGAATTCATCCTTGGGACATGCTTTGTTAAGGTCTCTGAAGTCCGTGCAGATGCGGATGCCCCCAGTGGGATTTGAAATATGTACAAGATTTGAGACCCACTTTGGATAATCAATCGGTCATATGGATTCGACATCTAGGAGTTTCTGTAATTCCATTTTGACCAATAATGCTATCTGGAGATGCATTTTCTTAGCTTTTGTATCACTGGCTTTACTTCAGGATATACAGCTAGGTGGTGAACCACAACTTCTGGATGAAGGCCAGGCATGTCGGCATATGTCCATGAAAATTTTATCTTTCTTTCTTTTAGGAATGCCGCTAGAAGTTCCTGTTCTTCTATCAGAAGTGATTCTGCATAGAAGGTTATGTGTGGCATTTCTTCTATTCCCAGGTTGACTGGATTGCACTTCTTTGCTAGGACTGCTGACTTCTCCTGATGAATGGCACTATGGGGAAGATTGAATCCTTCATCCTCCAAAACCTTAGAGAGGTTTTCACCATTGGATACATCCTTTATTTTTATTGTTTTCGGGTTAGAGAGTGCCACAGTGTGGTTTTCACTTAAATACCTAGAGATTATTCTCAGATTTTCACTTTTGCGACCGAAGGATTCAATCGTTTCCCCATAGTAGGCATGTGTGTATAACACGATGTCGAACCTGGCCTTTTGATCTCTATATGGTATAGTATCCCATAATCCCATGAATTCTGAGAGCGCCTCATCATTTTTGAATGTGTCCAAAATTGGTGGTCATCATTGGTTGTAATCGATGAGTTGGGGATAAACTAGGTTTATTTCATGGGTTTCATTGTTTGACTCAAAGGATAGGGTACTAATCATGAGTTGGGAGGAATCCTCAAAGAGCATGGGAAAGTCAGTTATGGGATCCTCATCACTGCATACATCGGTTACGTCAAAGGTAAAGTTATCTATGACTCGACCTGTGGATACTGGTAATGAAGGGAAAATGTTGATAACTAAGGGGGAGTTTTGACCTTTTTAACGGGGGCTGATCTTCCAAGTATGGTTACCTTCAGAGGGGTACATCTGAGACCAAGATTTATTATACGCTTCTTAGCGACAATGGGTTCTAACAGGCCGTTGTCATTCTGCCCAAGTTTCTTGTTCTTATTGTAACCCATGCTAAGCATCATTTGTAGTCCTTTGCTGCTCTCATCCATAAGAAGATCAAGCATGGGCATTTCATCTTGGTATAGGAGATTGGATATGTCTTTTTCATCTACTATTTCCTGACTTAGATCCCCCAACATCTGAATCTAGAGGGGTCTGCTTTGAAGGTTTGGGATGTTGTTTTAGTTGGTTGGGTTTCCCATAAGACCTAGGAGATTGAGGTAACTCTCCTATTATGAAAGCACTTTTCTTCATTTTGTAATCCCCACACCTATTATCTTGGACAATGACTTTGATTTCAAAGATATCAAGAATGGCGGGTGTCTTTGTCTCAGAAGTGGAGGCTAATGTAGCTAGGTCTATATACGAAGCTGTGGGGCATTCATCATTCTTTGGGACTTGAGGTATTTTATAGTACTTTGCTTCTAGGTTCTTGCAGTAGTAAAAGGGCTCAGGATCACCATGGACCGTGACCTCTTGATTTTGATATGGGAATTTGATGCACTGATGGAAGGTTGATGCGACAACTTGCATCCCATGGATCCATGGATGCCCCAGGAGGATGTTATAAGGAAAATCAAGGTCAAGGACCTGGCAAGTGGTTTCCATGATGGTTGTACCTACTTGAAGAGGGAGTTGAATAGTGGGCCTTGAGACACTCTTTCCTGATCATCATATGCTCTGATTGTGATACCCTTACCCTTTTCAATGGCATCCTCTAAGAATCCCAAATTCTTTATTAGTTTGAGCGAACAAATATTTTGACCTGCACCCCCATCCACCAAGACCCTTTTAACCTTATTTTTATGAAACAAGACTTCAATATGTAGTGTGAAATTGTGAGATGGTTGGGTGGGGAAGTCCTGATAAAAAAATGTTAGGAGATTTGGGGTGGTGATATGTCCGACTATAGCTTGGAACTGGTCAACATCAAGATCCACAGAAATAGTGGATGAAGCCAATGCTTCCTCTAGGATTTTTCTATGTGCGGGTGATATCTTGAGGAACTCCATGATGGAGATCTGAGCAGGGGTTCTTTTCAGTTGGTCTAAGACATTGTAGCCATTGGGAATGAATTTTGGATTTGAGGTGGATTCCCTAGGTGGCTGTGATGGTCCAACAATGGTAACTTTTCCTCCACGTATGGTGACTCCACAATCACCTTTGGCTCCCTTGACATTAATAACAGTGACCATTTCATCGAGGGATGGGACAACATGATCGTACACATGGTTTACATTGCCATACTTTGTCTTTCCATGGTTGTTCCCTTTGTTATGACCAGGCATCAAATTCATGTATATCTTGAGGTCTTGATTGCCTACTGGTTGTTCAACATTTATGACTTTGTCATCAATGAGGTCTTGGATCATATTTTTCAGCCTCATGCAACTAGCCATTGTGTGCCCCTTGATCTTGTGAAAATTGCAAAGGTGATTTTCGTTGTACCATGGTGGTTTCACTTGGGGTTCTTGATAATTCTCATAGACGGGGATTTTGATGAGATTCTCATTTACTAGTTTCTTCATGACTGATTCAATTGATTCCCCAATGGCCGTGTATTTTCACTTGGGGGGATATTTATTTCATGGGGGTGGTCCCCCTTGATTATTCAGATTGTTGACTTGATTATTGGGTGGTTGTTGTGAGACTGTGTTGGCTTGTGTGTTGTTTTTACTATTTCCTTGCGGTTGTTGGTATGATTGTGTGTTTTGTTTTGGAGCACTAATTATGACCTTGGCATCCACCACACCATCATTAGTGACATTTTATTCTTTGCCCATGTGCGAGGTTTCTCATTGTAATTGGTAGATGGGAAATTTTCTGGGTATTCTTGATATGAGGGTGTCCCCCATTGTGCAATAAGGGTTCTTTCGATGTTGAGAACCTTGGGGATCAAATGGTCATATGTGGTGATACATTGCATTTTTAGATGGAAGGACAAGTTTTTCTCGAGATTGGAAATGATGGTGCAAATTTGTTGTTCTTCTGGCATGGTCTATTTTCTCCTGTTAGCCTTGGATCGCCATCGTTGTAGGAAGGAAGCAAATGATTCCCCCTTAGCTTGTTTAAGAGTAGATAGTTCCTCTAGACTCACATCCATACCTATATTGAATGCATAGTTCTGTATAAATGCGTCTACAATATCTTGGAATTTTTTGATTCTAGGAGGAAGGAAAGAGAACCATTCCATGGCGGGGCCAGCCAAACTTTGAGGGAACAATTGCATTAGATATGTATCATCATATGCAACCTCCATGCAATGTACTTGGAATTCCCTGATGTGATTTTCAAGGTTTCCCATCCCATAATATTTGTCAATTTTAGGGATTTCAAACCCCTTTGGGAATGGTACCATCACAAGGCTCCTGTCGAATAAATAGGGGCACAAATTGCTTGGTGTTTTCGTTGTTTTCCCAGATTGGAGGTCTAGCACTTGTTGCGAAAGCAACTTGATTTGTGGTCACGTCGTTTTGTGGATCGAGAGGTGGAGTGAAAGTGTTTTGAGGTGGTTGAAATGTTCGAGTGATGGGTGGGGTGCTTTGCATGTTTGTGGGAGTTTGTTGCAAGCTCTACTCTGCGATCAAGGCTTGCTGATATTTCTGCAATTGTTGTTGGTCTTGCTACTGTTGTGCCAACAATGCTTGTTGTTGGTCTTGTTGCTGCTATGCCAACAATGCTTTTTGTTGGGATAATAGTTGGGCTACTTCTTGTTGCACTTGGTATTGTTGTTGGGAAGCTTGGTATTGTGCTTGCGCTTGTGCTTGCTGAGCTTAATATTGGGCTTGTGCTTGAGATTGAGCTTGTTGGGTGGCTTGTGCAGCTTGGGTAGCCTGTGTAGCTTGTGCGGCCTGTGCAACTTGAGCTGCTTGCATAGCTTGGGCGGCTTGTTGTTGTTGTAATAAGGATTGAGCCTAGGAAGCTTGTTGCAGTTGTTGTGCTTGTTGTGTGGCTTGCTGTGCCTGTGCTTGTTGAGCAGCTTGCATCTTTTTTTGTGCTTGTTGTGCTTGGAATTGATGAAGTGCCTTTTGATAGGCCTATTGTGCTGCTTGCAAAGTGATGCTATATGGGTTTTCCATGTTTGGCCTTGGTGGTGGTGGTGGTGGTGGCATATTTGGAATAGTGTTTGTTGTTGTGATGAGGGGTGTTGTTGTATTGGTGATGGGAATTTGCGTGGTAGATGGTCTGATTGATATGCTTGGTCCTTGAGAGACCATGTTTATAGATGGTGTTGCAATATTTTGTGTTGCTTGGATGGTTGCCACATGTTGTTGTGATATTGATGGCATGATGGAAGGATTTGGTGTGATGGTTTGATTTATGATTGGGGGGTTGTTTTGATTTTGTTGATTGATGGTTGGTAAATGAGGTTTCCCTAAAACGAGGAGTGGTGTGGATGTTTGTGATAGAGCTGGAAGTGGTGGGAAGATGGGTGGTGTGCTCCCTTGAGGAAATGATGATGATGAAGGGTCAAAGATTCCCCCTTTTCCAAATAGCCCACCTTCTCCTTGTGAAGTCATAGAGAGAGAGGTTTGTGTGTTAAGAGGATATGCCAGGGTTGCGTTGAAAGAGGATTGGTTGGTGGGGTCATGAAAGACAAGTGGAACATATGGGTGTAGAAAATTCAATGGGATAGATTGACCCAAGATGGTGTTTGCATCCAAATCTTGGTTATTAACAAGGGGATGTGTTTGAAGAGCATGAAGCAATGAGCTTCCCTTGTTGACAATTGGTTGAGTTGGAGCAATGGATGATGTGATTTGGGAGATGGATTGAGTGATGCTTTGGAATGAAGGTGTGAATGAGACCGGTGGAATAATCCCAAGAGGCTTCTCCACAATAGTGCTTACATCAAAATCAGAAGGGAGTTTAGCCCCTTCTTTTTCCAATTCTAGCATGTATTGTGAGAGATTAAGCTTCATCATGACATTGGAAATTTTGTGAGTCTCGGGATTTTGGACCATTTCAATAATCTCATCTTGAATCATCCCTAGAAAATTGTTGGTGATGTCCTCTACTTGGCCACCTTCCTCTTGATGATCTTGTGGAAGTGGAGGAAGATTGAGTGTGGAATTGCTAGACCCAATGGGACTTATTTTAGGTGCAGTTTGACTTAAGTCACTTGAAGTGGATGTTTCTTTGTTCATTTCCATGTTCTTCTTATGTTGAGATCAAGTTTGGACCATAAAATGAGGATCAATTTTTAGGAATATGGGAGGTAAACCTCTAACTCCTTGGATTGATCTAAATCTTAGGTACAAAAAAGAAAGTCTAAGATATTAAGGATCAAGGATGGTGATGAGATAGTGAAAGATGGGTGATTGTGGATGATTGCAATATTGAGAGAAATTTTGAAGGAAATAATAGGCTTTAGGACTTTTGGATTTGATGTTGGATTTGATTTTAGATTTTGATTTTGGTTTGGTTTGATTTCGATTGGATTGGGTTTGGATAATGAAATCATAAACTCTAAGAGGTTGGATGTTTTTCTAGAGTAAACTTGTCCACAAGATGATAATTTAACTAAGTGTGTAAAGAAGGATTCATCTACACACACCTAGTCAAACAAGATGATTTTGATTTTGATTCAAAGGATTTTCCCAAAGTCTAGAATGAATATTTTTTCAAGATTTCCAAGAGTTGTTTGTGAGATGGATTTTGATTTTGATTTTGAGGATGGATGAAGGTGTTTTGATTTTGATCCTAAGAGACTTAGAGAGATCTTTGTTTACTAGACCTAGGTGTTGAAGAACATGCTAATACCTCCTATGTGAGTTACTCAAACCTTTGAAAAAGTCTTGAATTTTGACAATAGTAAAATGAATACAAATTAGGATTGTTCTTTGATGCACGTTGGTAAAAGTTGAAGGTGAGTCTTTCTCTAAATTTGTAAAGCATAGACAAACATTTCTTGTGAGATTTTTGACTAAGACCTTTGGACTTTGGTTTTTGGATTTTGATCTTTCAGGAAATCATTTGGAAGAGCACATGTGTGGGGTTTAATTGTTTCTTATCTTTAATTGATGAGTCCTTTTTACCACAAACACTTTCTTGATTAGGTTTTCAAATTAGATGTCTAATGTCCCAATTTCTTCTCATCCCACAAAGTCTATTATATGGAAATCAAGAAAATTAAGGCAATAGTTCCCTAATGTTGACTTTAGTGAGAGAAAATTGAGATATAAATTCAAATTCTTAGAAGCCTCTAAGGATAGAATCCCTAGGGAAAGCAATAACACTTGGATTTTGTCAAAGGTATTTGCTTTCTCTAAAGGGTTTGCAATTTGATGATCATGGTTAAATGTTTGTTTTCCAATGTTATAGATCCAAGCAAAGTGTTTTGATTCCAAGATAATGTACAACCTTATGGATATACAAGAGACAATATTTTTTGAATCCCCACTTGGATAAATCCAGCTGCACTTATTCTTGGCGGATGATTAAAAGCTTGAAGACACTGGCTCCCCTCCATGACACTCACTTCTACAAGTTAGCCAAACTTTAGAACCCATGAAACTCCCATGGCATACTTCTCATCTCTACCAAGAATTAAAAAAATGTGGGGTGGCTTCAGAGGTCCGACCTCTTGCACCAAAAAATAGAAAGGATTTTTGCTTTTACACAAATTGGTTCTTAGTCAAGGTGATTGGGGACATGGTACCTTGTGAGCATCCAATAAGCCACTAAAAGCTTTAATCAATCCTACTAGGGGATCTTATACTTTTTAAGGTAGTACCCCATTCTGAAAGACACTATATGGCTAAGGCCTACATACCATTGGACTTGACAGTTTAGTCTTATCCTTTTATACACCAACTGAGTGAAAAATTGGTTGGAGTCGCCTTCGAGTTCTCCTTTCAGATGTATCTCTTAGGCAGGCCCCTCTAAGGGTAAACAAAAGTGAGCAAGCATGTCTGTAGTTCGATTGATCTTTGTTTATGTGAAAAAATAGAGAACACACGTGTGATATACTCAACTCACACTAGCAAGCTTTGTTCAATTTTAAGAATCCAAATTGAAGTGTGGAGACAATCTTTTATACAACTTAATACCACCAAAAGACTTTTGATTCTCAATATTGCCGTGAAGCGTGAGAGAAGTGCATGCGCCTTTTAAATGATATTAATTTGTAAAAGAGATTATAAAACACAAAATACACGTTGATTTTAACCTCAAAAGCAGTAATGGATTCTTTTTAAGCACCAAAATGAAATGTGAAGTTTGCTTGTTCAATTTTAAAGTCCCAAAACCAACTCTAGTAAGTTCCTAAAGTTCTTTTAATCCCTTTGATTGTTCTTTTTAAGCCCAAATGAAAGTTATTTTGAGTCCTAAAAACTTAAAGAGAACAAATCCTTAAGAATGGGATTATAATTGCTCCCAAAGTGTTTAAAAACACTTGATACAATAGAAAGAACATGCCATAAGAAACCTTGTCTTTGCCTCCTCTTCCTTTTTTATTGCTCCAACCTACAAAACTGGTTAATCAATAGAAAACAGAGCCACAAAACATATTAGAATTTCAAATTGATCAAAATGAAAAAGCACATATTAAAAATAACTTGAAATCTACCTTTTACCCCACCCCAGTGGTGCAATCCAAAAAGGTGACACAGTTTGAAGCAAGTTAGCGGTGCTCTGGTGAGACCAGTGGTGCTTTGTGGAGAAACAGAGACTGCGATTGCATCGCTATTTCAACCAGTGACACACTTTGGAGTTTGATTTGATCCGGGCTGAGGAAAATGACTCAAGTGTTGTGGTTTGGAGTTTGACAGTGTCGTTAAATAGAGTCACTGGATTGATAGTGGTGCTGTTTGACCCTGGAAACATCACACTTTCTTGTAGACACACAAAAGTTTGAAAATAGCAAAATTTTCACAAAAAATGTGTTAATTGTTCAAGATTCGCCCTCCTAGCGCCAAAATGTGAATGGTGGCTCTAGACCTGCACAAACATAAACAACAAACACAATATTAGTCAATTATGCAAATCAAACCATCATTCCCCATAAGATTCATTTGAAGCATGAAGAACAAGAAATAAAGTAAAGAACACAAATGAAAGCAATCTAAATCTTATTGAAATGCTCAAACTCTCAATCCCATGGGGGAATTGGTTCTATTTTGATGTGGAAAATAGCCCTTTCCCAATTCCTTGCAAGCTTGAAGATGATCAATGGTACTTCTTGATAAAATTTTCCATAACCTAGCTATGAAATTGATGAAAACTATGAAACTTGGATGATAATGGATGAAATTGCTCAAAACATGAAGATAATGATTTTGAATAAAGTTGTGTCTCAAATGCCTAATATTGTGGATCCCAAATTAGTAAAAGAGCTCTCCACTTATAGAAGAGAAGGATGGAAGAATGAGCAAAAATGATGAATGTGGGACAAAAGATCAACCAATAGCACAATGCCACTTGTCAACATGTGAGTGGAGAGAGGTGGAGCACATTTTGATGAATGTGCACATAAATGGTATTAGGTGGATATTTTAAATTGGAGAAGTGACATATTGGAGGGAGAAGGAGAGTTAATGCCACTTGGCTCAAGAAAAAGGACATGTAAGAGGCCTTTAATGCCTTGTTGGATGGACAAGTCCTTTAGGAGGGAGAATTCAAATTTGAAGAATATTCCAACTTGATTCCTTTTTGAATGAAAATAGGAGATTTAATAAATCAATTAAATTGATTTACTTGCACAAGTTGCAAAATCTAGAGGATTTGATGGATTAGAGTTAGTGTTAATCAAGATTTGATTAATTTACATGATAATTAGTTGATTTGACATTTTGACTTAGACTTTTGGATTTATTTAAATCAAAATGAGAGGAATAATGAATATTAGCTTTAATTAAATAGAGTTTGATTTATTTAATTAAAAAGGGATGATGTTAGATTGGAATCAAATAAAGATTAATTTATTTAATTTAAAGGAGATGAATTTAGAACTTAACTAAATAAAATAAATTATTTAATTAAAAGAGGGACAAAAAGATTAATTAAACAAAAATGATTTATTTAATTAAAAGATGAAATATGATGAATTTAATCAAATAAAGATTATTCAATTAAATGGTTAGCAAAGGAGATGATTCAGGATGAATTGGTGTTAGTAAAATCAGGATCAGATGCATGAGATCAATCAGTATATTTTACGTGTCTACATTTTGCCCGTCTTTGAAGCAATGTACCTGTTGCGTTGGTTCAAAGAATAAACTTGCTGAGATCAAAATTAAAAAAAAAAATGATTTTTTTCGGATGCCCCACTACTGCCCCATTGAAAAAATTACGCTGGTATATTGCCCCCTCGAGGGATCAGAGAAAAAATTGGATTTTTGGGTGATTTCTCGAAAAAGGAGGACAAGCTGCCCAATGGGTCCAAAAAGTATCTAGATCCAGAGCTTTGATACCATGATGAAGTTGGAAAAAATTAACTTTATAACTCTTAAGGATCACCTGCAATCAAACACCTATCATAGAAAGAGAGAATAGAAAAACTATGAAGGCCAAGAGCTATTGATCCAAAAAAGCATGAATCATTATGAATGCACATCTTAATGATTATATAATAAATAATACCTATAAAAAGATAATTAACCTAGAAACCCTAGGTGAGGATAAAACAAGATCATGACACGTGTCCTCATCCTAGACATAAGACATAGAAAGGATATGACCTAAGTAACCTTAAGTAAATAGAGGAAAAATGACCTAATAATTAAATAAATAATTAATTAGAAAATACCTTTTACTCTAAATTAAGTATATTATTCGTCATAATATTGAGCAATGAATGGAGATGAGTCTAGACTTCATACCCAAAGAAATTTTTTATGGTTTGAATAAAAACTATTAATGTGATGGTTAGGTTGTGTAGGCTTATTACACAAGAAATTTATGAAAGAAAGTAGTTTCATGAATATTTTCAATTGGTACACAAATATGAGCCATACATGAACGTGTGGGAAGAAGTAATTGTAAGAATTGAACATGAATATTTACAATTTTTTTTGAGGAAGATTACTATTGGAAAAAATGAAATAAATACCTTGTGTTACTTCCATCTACCATAACCTTGTTTCTCGTGCATGTTTTGGGCATATATTTTGAAATTAGATACAAAATACCTCTTGAAAGGATTTATTGACATGAGTGAATAGTAATTAAAAATAATTTAAATATTACTCATTATGTGATTCATAAAGCGAATTGAGTTGGTTGGAGTGACAATCAAGGTATGTGGTTTAGTAGTTAAATTAACTCACTTTACATTGGCAACCCAAGTTTTCTTTTCTTTGCAAACATAAGCAAAATGTGATGCAATATTATTTGTAATAGATACGTGATTTTAGAGGATTTGGAACTCTTACTATTTGTTAATATCAATAACAATTTTTTAAATTGAATATCGCCTTTACAATTACCATTTTTTTTTATCAACTCAAGCATATGAGGTTAAACTATAAAATTTTACTTGGTTGTATCTTATTGTACACAACTTTGAAAGTGTTAAACACTATTCAACATGCTCAACTATATTTGAAAAAAATGATACAATGGCTCAGAATACAATTAAGTGGAGGGTGACTAATTGCATTTCTCATAATTTCCAAAACATATTTTCACTTCATTTATATATGAATTCAAAGGACTTATTCATTGAGGTTAGATAGTTTAGTTTGGTTGATACATTCAACATTTTGAATCTTGAATAAGTCTAGTGATTAGGTTCTAACATTGTGTTCCCTTGAATTTTAATCAATTGAGAAGCCATTTGGAGGTAGAAAACCATACAAGGTGCAAATAATACATGTTAATTATGGGGGTGCCACTTTGTAAAAGGGTTCATAACATGTATGATCAAAAGATTCTCAATATAACCCCTAATTTTTTAGATTTATCATGACACACTATTATTCTTGGGATCCAAGATTTACAACTTAGTAATACCCAAACAAGATTGATAAATATTCATCATATTTAAAATGTAGGAGTTGATAATGAACTCTAATGAGCTGATAGGGAGCTCTCACAACTTAGGATCACTAAAAAAATAAAAAAATATCCTTCCACAAGAGAGTATGTTAAGACAATAGCTTTCTTGATTATGGATGAAATAATGTACAATGATCAATAATATATCAATGATAGCACATCCCTTATGATACAAAGTGTACAAGAGGCATTGCTTATATATGCAAGGTAGAGAGATAGGATTAGACAAGATTATTACAAGTGGATTAATCCTATGACATGAGACAACTAATATTAAATGACCTAGGACACAATAAGTAAATGACATAAAGTAAGATAAGATCTAATGACAACTAATACTTCTACAAATATTCCTAGGACCTAAGTAAAATTAACATGTGAATAAGACCAACTAGAAGAACTAGTTAGGAAGAACACTTGAGTCACACCAACACCCCCCTTAAGTCCAACTTAAGAAGTAAACAAATGCAACAATGCATATATGATACAAGGATGCATTAATGATGGGTCTCAAATACTAGGCCATATTAGGTACACATTTACAAATGATCTGTGAAAAATAGAGTAAAGGAGAAAAACTACATGGGAAAAATCTCTCCAAAAGAGAAAATTAAAAAAAAAATCATGTACAATTGATAGAAGTGATGAATGGAGGACTCAAAATGACCCCCCCAAAGACTATATCCTTCAAAAATATACAATCATAGACCCCCCATAAGAGGGAAATAGAGAGACTATGTAGCCCTCCACAATGTGGAATCTCCTATAGAAATGGTAGATGCTTGAAGGAAAAACATGATCCAATGCCTAAAAATAACATTCTCTCCCTTGAGAAGAAACAAAACTAAGTATAGATGAAGAATGCTTCCCATTCTAGATAGGAATTGATAGGAAAAAGGATGTATATGATGCAGGAGCATCTAAGGTGTAAGAGAAATATTGCATCACCAAAAAAAAGATGTTTCTTTTCAATAAGGGCTAAATTTGGCAAGGTTACTATTTTTAGTAAGTTTTCATTTATACACGGTTGGACACAAAATCTTACACAAACCTCCAGAATGATAAGTTGAAGCCAATGGTGAAGAAATCACTTTAATGTCATTTTTCATTTGAGAGATTAAAATTTGAATTTGCAAAAATCCTATTAAAATATTTGAAGTCAATTTTGAGGCACTTAGAGGCTTCGAATGGGCCTAAAAATTGGTGGAAAACGAAAGTGGTCAGCCTTTAGGACCTACTTTATGACACAAAATCTCTCGAGACCTTTTTGAAAAAGGTATTATAATAGAAAATCTAACGATCAGATCAAAAGTTGACCCCGCAAAGTTGTACTACCAAAATTAATAAAATTTCAAAATATCTTCTCGAGGAAGTTACACTTTCCAGAAGATTCTAAGATGGTTAAACCTTCCAAATAAAGGATGTGAAAGGGGGCTATAGAGAGGAGGCCAAAGCAATGTAGATGGTGGCTTCAATTTACAGATTTGTAGGTTTATGTAATCAAAAATACCATATGATGACAAATATAATGTTGTAATTTCATTTTTCATTTTAGTGATAATAATTTTTTTTGCTTCCTTCTTGCATTTTGTTTATGCTATTATCTGTTATTTTTTTGTTTTAGATTGTAAGGGGAGTACCCTTCATCAAGTGGTATCAGAGTGGGTTTTTCTGAGTGTGTAAATAGATCACCAAATGTGAGGAAGTTTGCACTAGGACTTGTGGTTGTCGGTTTCTGAGAAAGGTGATCAGAATGCATCCGTGAAAAAACCATGGTGGTGGAAGGAATGTTATTGTACCAGAATAGGGTTTTAGAGCCTTGCAGAGACAAGTTCAAGCACTACAAGAGGAGTTGCATCAAGGGTTTGAGCCAAGAAGAGGAGATGAAAGTGAAGATGAAGCTGAAAATGAGGAAAATTTTGAAGAAGAACAAGATGCAATAGATATAGAGTACCTCAGATTATTTAAGGCCATCTCTAAGATTGGGAAAAGGCCAAAGATCGATGTTTCTACATTTTCTAGAAATCTCAACCTAGAAGAGTTTTTTGATTGGATCAATAATAAGGAGGAGTACTTTGAATATGAGTAGGTGGAAGATCCCAAGAGGGTGAAATTTGCAAAGACCAAGCTAATGGGTCATGCAAATATTTGGTGGAAAAAAGGTACAACTAGAAAGAAATCGAAGAGGAAAAGAGAAAATAACTAGATGGGACCGAAAGGTGGACAAATTAAAGTGATAGTTCATTCTTGTGGACTATAAGCTATATTTGTTGAAGAGGATGCAAGGGTTGAAACAAGTGGGGAAATCTATCAAGGACTATACAAAAGAATTTTATCGTGTCTTGATTAGAACATGACATTTTGAGGCAAACAAGGAGAAAGTTTCCCATTACATAAATGGGTTGAAGCCAAGTATTCAAGAAGAGTTAAGTCTAGTAATAATGTCTACCATTGAAGATGTATATTAGTTTTCTTTGAAGGTAGAAGAAAAGTTGAATAAAAGGTTTCAAAGCAAGCAAAGAGGTGGAGGTTGCACTGGAAAGACTAGCAGACGATCATATGGAGGTCAGAATGAAGAACAAAAGAAAGGCAAAGGATCTAGTAGTAGCCATAACCAGCAAGGAGATAACACCTACCATCCTCGTGATCAGAATAATGGAGACCAAAGAGGAAGATGAAGATTTGGACAAGGACCAGGAAGAGGATGATTTCATGGAACCTATTTCCAGTGCGGAGAAGAAGGAAATAGAATCTATGAGTGTCCTCAACATCAAGGAAGGAAAAATAGAAGACCTGAGGGTAATACACGAGTTGCACATGTAGATGAAGATGTCGAGTCTTCGAATTCTAAGGATGCAGAAAGAGGAGAGGTTCTTGTTACTAGAAGAGCCTTGTTGAATGAGGAGAAGGAACCAACTCAAAGGAAGAATTTGTTTCACACCAGATATAAGTGTGAAGGTAAAGTTTGCAATGTTATTATTGATGGAGGTAGTATTGATAACCTTGTTTAAGAAGAGATGGCTAGTAAGTTACAGTTGGAGAGAAGAAGGCATCTAAATCCATACCAGATTTCTTGGTTGTAAAAGGACCATAAAGCTTTGTTAAATGAACAATTTCTAGTAAAGTTAAAGATTGGAAATTACCATGACGTATTGTGTGATATTATTCCTATGGATGTTTGTCATATATTGTTAGGAAGACTGTGATAGTTTGATCGGTGAGTAGTACATGATGGAAATTCCAACAATTATTCTTTGACAAAGGATGGAGTTCGTCATAAGTTGAAGCCCTTGAAAGAGGTAGAGGAAAAGGTATGCAATAATGTAAGAGTTTGTTTGGTTGATGGAAGAAAGTTTCTAGAAGGTATGAGGCATGAGCATATGTGTTTTGCATTGATCCCTAGAGTTGATAAAAAAGATACTAATGAGGTACCTGTAGAGGTAATAGATATGTTGAATGAGTTTCAAGATATTGTTTCTGATAACGTACCTAAAGGTTTTCCTCCAGTAAGAAAGATTAGTCATTAGATGGACCTAATTCTTGGAGCCAGTTTTCTGAATAAGGCAGCTCATCGTATGACTCCAACAAAGAGTGAAGAGTTGAACAAACAAGTGCAAGAGAGAGTTTGAGTCCATGTGTAATAATTGTAGTACTAGAACCAAAGAAGGATGGGGAATGGAAGATGTGTACAGATTCTAGAACCATCAACAAGATCACCATCAAGTATAGATTTCCCTTTCTGAGAATGGATGGCATTATGGATTGTTTGATTGGAGCTGAGTACTTCACGGAGATAGATTTGAAGAGTGGATATCATCAAATTCGGATTAGAGAAGGAGATGAATGGAAGACAACCTTCAAAACCAAGGAGGGATTGTACGAGTGGTTAGTCATTCCTTTTGGGCTAACCAATGCACTGAGCACATTTATGTAGCTTATGAATGAGGTATTGAAATAATTTTTAGGAAAATTTGTTATTATTTATTTGGATGATATTTTGATTTTTAGTAAGACATTGGAGGAGCACCTGATGCATATCCGAAGAGTTTTTGAGAAGCTAAGGGAGGAGAAGTTGTTGATTAATTTGAAAAATGTAGTTTTGTGAAGAGGGAGTTGGTGTATCTAGGATTTGTTATCTCAGTAGAGGGTCTTAAAATGGATCCAGAAAAGGTGAGAGCTATCATTGAATGGCCTACCCTAAGGAGTATTGTTATAGAGGTAAGTTCATTTCATGGTCTAGAAAGTTTTTACAGAAAGTTTATTAAGAATTTCAGTAGTATTTGTGCACCTCTAACTGAAGCAATGAGAATGGATAGAAAGCATTTTAAATGGACTATAGGAGCAACAAAGAGTTTTGATATGTTGAAGAAGAAATTCATATAGCAACTTGTTTTGGCACTTCCATATTTCAATAAGGTCTTTCAGTTAGATTGTGATGCTAGTGGCACTGCCATAGGAGTTGTTTTGAGTCAAGAAGGTAAGCATTTTGCCTATTTTAGTGAGAAGTTGAATGATGCTAAGAAAAAATATTATGTTTATGATCAGGAGTTTTATGCTTTAGTTTAGGATTTGAAGAAATGGAGACACTATTTTTTTCCAAAAGATTTTTTTTTATATACTGATCACCAAGCTTTACAATATCTCAATAGTCAAGGAAAGTTAAATCAAAGGTACTTAAAATGGGTTGAGTTTTTACAGAGTTATACTTTTTTTCTGAAGCATAGGAGTGGAAGGTCAAACAGAGTTGCAGATGCCTTGAGTAGAGGGAAAAATTTGTTGAAAAATATGAATATAGAGGTTGTTGGGTTCAATGAACTCAAGTTTTTGTATCTTGAAGATACAAACTTTGCAGAAGCTTGGAAGGCTTGTTTGGAACCTAGTCCATTGGATAGGACAAGATGGTTGGATTTCCTAATCCAAGATGGGATGTTGTTTAAAGGAAGTCAATTGTGCATTCCAAGGAGTTTTATGAGAGCGAATCTAATCAAGGAGAAGCATAGTGGAGGATTGGTTGGAGATTTTAGTCGAGATAAGACCATTGCTCTTGTTAGTGAGAATTATTATTGGCCACAACTACAACAAGATGTGAAGAAGTTTGTACAGAGTATGTTAGATGGAAAAAGGAACAAGTCAGAATACTAGGTTGTATCAACCATTACTCGTACTTGAGAGGCCATGGGAGGATATTAGCATGTATTTTTTTCTTGGCTTGCCAAGGACACGAAGAGGGCATGATTCCATATTTGTGGTGGTGGATATATTTTCAAATATGGCACATTTCATTTCATGTCATAAGATCAATGATGATGTTCATATTGCAGAGTTGTTTTTAAGAGTGGTAGTGAGACTACATGGTCTACCAAAGAGTATAGTTTTAGATAGAGATATCAAATTTGTTGGTTATTTCTGGAGGACATTATGGAAGAAGTTGAAGATAGATTTGAAGTTTAGTTTTGCACACCATCCAAAAATTGATGGAAAAATAGAGGTGGTGAATAGGAGTTTGGGTAACCTACTAAGATGCTTAGTAGGAGATAAGCCCAAGGGATGGGATTTGATTATACCACAGGAAAAATTTGCTTACAAAAATTCTGTCAACGGGAGCACTGGTAAATCACCATTCCAGATTGTGTATGGGAGTAGTCCAAGAACTACTTCTAAACTGAGAAAGATGGATTAGGGGGAGAAGAGTAGCACTGAGGTTGAATATTTTGCTGAGTACCTGAAGAATTTGCATGAAGAGGTGAAGAAACATATCAATACGACGAACTCACAATATAAGGCTAAGGCAGATCAAAAAAGGAAGTATAAGAATTTCCAAGTAGGAGATGAAGTCATGATTCATTAGTGAAAGGAGAGGTTTCTAGTTGGTACATACAACAAGTTAAAGATGAAGAAGTTTGGACCATGCAAGATCCTGAAGAAGCAAGATTCAGGAAATACATATGAGGTAGAGTTGCCTGATGGAATTCATATTTCACATGTGTTTAACATATTAGATTTAATAGAATATCATAAAGGAGAAATTGATGAAGAAATAATGGAAGCACAGTGGAATATTCCAGCACCTACTTCAGAAAAGGAGGAGATAGAAGAAATTTTGGATAGTCATGTGGGTAGAAGCACAAGAAATAGGCAATATGCAGAGTACTTGCTGAAATGGAGAGGAATTCCCATTGAAGATTCATCATGGTTATTTGAGTTTGAGGTTCACCGTATTGGTTTCCCTCCAACTCCTGAGAAGTGATAGGGTCACTTTTCAAATTACCCCGGGTGTTTGGTGTAGGAGCATCTAAGGTGTAAGAGCAATCTTGCATCACCCAAAAAAAGATGTTTCTTTTCAATAAGGGCTAAATTTGGCAGGGTTACTATTTTTAAGTAGTTTTCATTTATACATGGTTGGACACGAAATCTTACATAGACCTCCAAAATGGTCATTTGAAGCCAATGGCGAAGAAATCACTTCAATACCATTTTTCATTTGAGAGATATTAAAATTTCAATTTACGAAAATCCTATTAAAATTTTCAAAGTCAATTTTGAGGAACTTTGAGGCTCGAGATGGGCCTGAAAAATTGGCAGAAAGCAAAAGTGGTCAGCCTTTAGGCTCTACTTTTTGACACAACATCTCTTGAGACCTTTTCGAAAATGTATTATAATAGAAAACCCAACAGTCAGATCAAAAGTTGACCTCGCGAAGTTGTACTACCAAAATTAATAAAATTTAAAAATATCTTCTTGAGGAAGTTACACTTTCCAGAAGATTCTAGGGTGGTTACACCTTCCAAATAAATGATGTGAAAGGGGGCTATAGAGAGGAGTCTAGAGCAGCATAGATGGTGGCTCCGATTTACGGATTTGCAGGTTTATGTAATTAGAAAGCCCATGTGATGGAAAATATAATGTTGTAATTCATTTTTCATTTAAGTGATAATAGAAATTTTTTGCTTCCTTCTTGCATTTTTTTGGTGCTATTATCTGTTGTTTTTGTGAGTTTTAGATTGTAAGAGGAGTATCCTTCATCAGTATGATGGTGATGTTGTCTTTGAAATTTTCTTATGTGTCCCCATGTCCATGAAAGATGATGCCACAATATGTAGACACCTAAAAATGACTAATGCATTTTCATCTATCATTTTATCATTATCCTCATCAATTCTTCCATCCATATTAATTAAAAAAAATTAAAATTATTTAATTAAGATAATATCCTCTCTTTTCATTTATAATATTTATAATTTTCCCTCAAATTTTATTAAAATCAAATTTATATTATCTTTGGTCCTCTATAATTATATAATTTTTAAAGATTTAAAATAAATTAATATTTTATTTATTTCTCCAACTATATCTTATGAATTAAATAAATAAATTCATTTAATTCTTTCAACTATCCCACTTCATTAATTCAAATTTTAGCTCCTACCTTATCTCAAATTTTCAATTTTAGTTCCTACCTTATCTCAATTTTTCTTATCGACTGATCTTTCCAATCAATCTCCACCATTGATCAAATATCAAGTGAAGCATATAAATAAATCTTTCATTCATTCATATCCCCTAAATCACTAGAGCATCATTAGTCAAGCTATCATTATCAAGCATTATCAAGATCTCATATCTCCTATCCATTATCTTTTAGCAAATATCACTATCTTGGCCCTCATACTATCATTGTGATATCATAGTTATGCTATTTTGAAGAGAAACCCACATATCAATCATTCAAACTACTAAAAAATAAACAATGGAGAAAATCAAGGTCTTTAACATGGTATAATTATTTATTATTTCATTTTGTGCATAGATCTTGGGCTTTATTGAGTGATTTTTTAGTGTGAATTGGGTTCTTTCATTGTATTTTTCCTATTTTTCATAATTCATACAATCAAATCAAATAGATGCCCAATTAATGATGAAAGTGACAAACCAAGATCAAGTGGTAATTTATGTTGAACAAGATCCAAAGACAAAAATAGTGATACGACTGTCATCAAAGAGGAGAGGTAATCCCTCAATTGTGTCCTCCAAATATGTAATATGAGATTTACAAAACAAATAAGATATACCTATCAAATGCTCATCCCACAAATGAATTTGAAATACTATGATGGTCCTACTGAACATGAATTATGGAAGTCTCAATTAATGATTATGCACAAGGAATCAAAGCAAGTGAAGGATCAAAACCTATCTTTGAGGGAGAAGGAGAATCTAAAGAAACCTCATCATCCTCATTTGAAGATTCAAATCTCTCCAAAGAAGCAAAGATTTGAATAGTATCATAGTCATATGGTATGTTATCTGAAGCATCAAGAGGTATAAGAAAATCTGAAACATGATCATTTGGGAATGGATGCATGTATTACAATCTCAATATATCTCCCAAATTTTAGTCCAAATAGCATGAGGATATTCAAAGTGAACAATAGAATTCAAGGTGTCATAATCAACATGCATAAGAATTAGTCCTAGGACATGACCCTTTTTGCAATTCCATGTAAATTTCTTACCAATAGTACTTGGAGGGGGAACAAGACCATAAAAATTTGGCAACAAATGAAGCCAACAAAGATGTTTTATGATGCCATGTCTCCATTATTTATAGGTTCCCCTTTTCAATATGATCAAAGAAGGATGAAATGAAAAACCCATAATGAACTATGAGAGATCTTCTAATTTATAAAGACATCACCCTTCAATGGTAATTAGACACTCTCATATATGATGAATATTGAAAATGAAACCCCCAAAAAGATAGGACCTCTCCATATGTTAGGATGTCCAAGTAATGATGCAAGAGCATCCGGGTGCACAGACAATCCTACAGACCAAAATTATTTGTGTTATTTTCCCTTTGATTTTTGGCTTGTTTTTGTGTTGCAGGCATGATTTTAATCTCCTTACACCTTTCTACAACAACCTTTGAAGATACTTTTATTCATATATTTTATTGTTCCAAAATTCTAGTGAATTAGCATGACATTTGATAAAATGAAATCGCACACCCCAGCTAGGAAATGTATATTTTATTGCTCTTGTAACTCCCCGGATTAAATAAAAAGAAAGAGAAAAGAAGTTTGTGGGAGTGGAGGTACCAGAAGGAAGAAGTGGATGACAATTTTAGCAAAGATTTGAATTTTTTTTGGAAAAAAAACATTGAAGAGAACAATTAAGGAGTTGAATGCATGAATCCCACACCCAAAATGGAAGAAGAGAGTTTTGACTGCAATTTTTTTGGAGAATATTGTCTGGGTCGTGACTGTGAGACCCAGTTTTAGTAAAAAAAGCATAACTCTCATATGGTAACAAAATTAAAAAATTAAAAATGATCTGGAAAGCTGAGAAGGAGACACACAAAACCCATGTTGTTTTTAAAAGATTCATGAGGGAGAAGTGATGGAAAAAAGTGACGAGTTTGTGGAGTTGTAGCTGATTTTTGAAACTTGCTTGTAGGTGTTTTCATTCTAGATTTGAATCTTTCATGTAGTTGATTGTAGTTGCAGATGGGGATTTCAATATGGGGGTAAAAGCACAAACCTGTGTCACACTTTATAAAGGAATCGGCCAACAGCAAAAAAAATTATGAACTTCGACCACATAAAAGTGGTCTTTATGTTTTGAATTTCAAAATGGTGTAAACTAATGAAATGTAGAACTTTTGATGAAGTTTATTGTTGTAATTTTTTTAAAAAAATTTAAAAATATTTTCATTATGTTTTTATCAATTTAAGGACAAATTTTGGAATGCTGAAAATTTCAAAAAAGAGTGACTTCACGGGCCGTCAAAAACAAATTGAAAAAAACTTCATTTCTCCCTAATTTTTTTTTCTCCAAATAGACAACTTCAATATCTTGTGCATGGAAAAATAAAAATCAAATTTTGATGTATATTTTTCTTGTAATAACGTTTTAAAGTCAAACATGTCAGAATTTGACAGTTTTCACGGGCCGTCAACCATTTTCAAAATTTTAAATCATTTTCAAAAAAAAATTATACCCTTTTGAAGAAGACTCTCTCCTCTTGTGCCCCATATAAGATTTAAAATCTTGTTTTTAATTTGTAATCAACTTCTTTTTTCATTTTGAAAACCTACTTGCATTATTTTAAAAATAAAATATATTAAAACTAATAAAAATATTTAAAAAATTATATATTTGGATTCTCCACTCCGAGCTCTACAAAAGGGTTTTTTTTTTTTTGCAAAAAAATCATTCTGACTAAAGAAATGCTTAGCTAAAGTTGAAAGTTTTAGAAAATTCTGAAAAAAGCTGAGTTGGCTGCCAACTAGGATGCCACATAGATAGTTTTGGTAGAAACAGTTTCTATAGAAAGGGTTTCGGCTGAAACAATTTCTATAGAAATTGTTTCTACCGAAACCCTTTCTATAGAAACCCCGCACATTAAAAAATCCAATTTCGAAGCCAGTTTTAAAGTGGGAAAAGGAAAATTTTGATTTTTTTGGATTCGGGCGAAACTTATTCGACCGAAACCTATGTGCCACGTAATACGCCACATGGTTTTGGTCGAAACGTAGTCGGGCGAAACATTTATGGCCGAAAATATTTCGCTCGGAACTATTTATTTGGCCGAAAGTGTGACACAGCTTTGTGCTTTTACCCATGGATTGTAATATTTATTTTTTATGAGTTTGTAGATTTCTAGTATTTCTATGAATGTAATAAAATATTTTATGGTGGAGTCTTTATTTAAAATGGTCTCAAGTGTTGATTTTGTGAAGGAAGGCTGTAACAATTGACAAACCTCTTTGGTTTTTCAATTGTTGACTACATCAAATGGTAGCAGAGCAAGTTGATCTTGTTGGGGTGTGAGATGTGTTGAGTATGAGTTTTTTGCAGGAGCTTGTTTTGGAGAAGAGTGAAGCGGTGAAGTTGCAAGAGAGAGAGTTGTGAGAAAGTTGTTTGTTGTAGGCATGAAAGAGGGTCTCTAACTACTATCCTCCAATAGAGATAAAGTTGGGTAGAAGGTGTAGAGTTTCTCCACTGAGAGAGCGTGGGTAGAGGAAGCATATTTTGGAGTCTTTGTTGGGTAGAGGGTAGTGTGTTGTGAGAAATTCTTTTTGTAGAGTGTGCAACAAGAGAGATGGGTATACACATGAGGAAAAATCCTATCATATGGGAAGGATGGAGCAAGTATCAAAAGAGGAGAATCATCTAGATGATTGTGGATATAAATGCAAGGTTGGATAGATTGGAGCTAATGCAACAAGGAGAGATAGTCAAGAATCATGAAGATTTGAAAGGTGCAACAGAAGATAATAGAGAAGAAATTGGGACAACAAAAAGAAATGAGGTACAATTTGATAAATTTCTATTTTTGATTTGTTTGTGAGTAAAGAAAGTGAGATAGATGGAGGTGTGAAAGTGGGGCTCTTTGACGGTCCCATCTTTGATGAGGAAATTGGTGAAAAAGATCTCCTATTGAGAGAGGAAATAAGAGGAATAGAAATGTTGTTAAATAGAGAAGTAACTTCTAATTTTTCAAAATTGTATGAAGATGAAATTGATGGGGATTTGTTTGTTGTTGAGATGGATATGGAGTTGGAAATAGATAGGAAGAAAATAAATGAAGATGCAGATTTGTATGCAACATGTTTGTGTGAAGAAGTTGTTGAAGATGTTATAGTGGTTGAAGACATGAAAATGATAGTGGGAGTAGATGAGGTAGATGAAAACCTCATAGTGAAGGATGAGATAAAGGTTGCAGCTGAAGACGACATCAAAAACATTGTAGCGAAGAAAAAGAAGGTAAACTTGTTTGCATTTTGGGATAATAATATTTGCATTCATTTGTAATGTTGAAAGATGAGACATATGGAGAAGAAAAAATGGAAACTATTGATTCCCATGAAGTTGTAGGGGCAAATTTTTATATGTATGTTCCAAGTGTTGATGTGTATGATAAGAGAAATTGTTGGAGGAAATCATATTTTGGTGGGTTGGATCCCACGAAGGAGATTAAGAAAGAAGAGAAACATTGGGAGGGGAGGATGGTTTATGGTGGATACAAATCAATGATAAGAAAGAAATATAGCGAGCAACTATATTGGAAGAAGAAGAAGAAAATACAAGAAGATAAGGAAGAAAAATGGGTGAAGAAAAAACACAAGATCTTCAAATGTCTATGAGTTCCCACTCATGAAAAATTTCTCTTACCCAGGTTGTTTGATGTAGGAGCATTTGAGTGCACGGGCAATCTTGCACACCAAAATTATTTGTGTTATTTTTCCTTTGATTTTTGGCTTGTTTTTGTGTTGCAGGCATGATTTTAACCTCCTTACACCTTTCTACAACAACCTTTGAAGATATTTTTATTCATATATTTTATTGGCCCAAAATTCTAGTAAATTAGCATGACATTTGATAAAATGAAATCTCACACCCCAGCTAGGAAATATATTTTTTATTGCTCTTGTAACTCCCTAGATTAAATAAAAAGAAAGATAATTTTTTTTTGTGGGAGTGGAGGTGCTAGAAGGAATGAGTGGATGGCAATTTTAGAAAAGATTTGAATTTTTTTTTGGAAAAAAAAACATTGAAGAGAACAATTAAGGGGTTGAATGCATGAATCCCATGCCCAGAATGGAAGAAGAGAGTTTTGGCTGCAATTTTTTTGAAGGAGAATATTGTCTGGGTCATGACTATGAGACCCAATTTCAGTAAAAATGGCATAACTTTCTCATATGGTAACAAAATCAAAAAATTCAAAATGATCTGGAAATTTGGGAAGGAGATGCACAAAACCCGTGTTTTTCTTTTAAAATATTCATGATAATAGGGGATAAGTGATGGACAAAAGTGACGGGTTTGTGGAGTTGTAGCTGATTTTTGAAACTTGCCTGTAGGTGTTTTCATTCTAGATTTGGATCTTTCCTGTAGTTGATTGTAGTTTCAGATGGGGCTTTCAATATGGATTGTAATGTTGATTTTTATGAGTTTGTAGACTTCTAGTATTTCTATGAATGTAATACAATATTTTATGCTGGAGTTTTTATTTAAAATGGTCTCAAGTGATGATTTTGTGAAGGAAGGCTACAACAATTGACAAACCTCTTTGGTTTCTCAATTGTTGACTACATCAACTAATAAATCAAAATTTGATAATTGAAAAAATTGAATAGAATGTACTTGGGGCTAAATTTGGAAAAATGCATGGATAAAATAAAATATATCCTCAATACCTTTCCAACATTTCAATAATTGTGAAAATTGGATAAGCAAGCAAAATTTATGAGGTCAAAAGTCTAAAAGGGAGACTCAACTTCAAATAGCAATAACATTCTCCAACAACAAAATATAATAATGAGACCTACACCACTATAAATTATGTATGGATCCAAATTTTTGATGATATATCATCTGTAAAATTTTGATACTCGATTCAAATGTTATGGCTCTTGAAAAAAACTACCCTATTAGGGATTTAGGGTAAAAAAAATCCCTTCGGAGTTGCTGGGAAGTCCTCCACATGACCTAGTGCTACTATGTAGGTTTTAAAAAAAACATCATTGGTGGTGGTAGCCCCGCTCAAGTGTTAAAGCAGTGGCAACTCCTGTACGTCCCCTACGGGTTTAGCCCTTATGTAGGAAATATGATTGAAGCTTAGTGAACTCGCAATTGGGTGCTAAGTCTTGGAAAACTAACATGGTGCAAAAGATAAAATAATAATTTAAATTAAAAAATCTATCGACCCTTTCATACCTTTATGGCGTAAGCCTGACACAAACCAGTGCAAAAGAATATTCTATGAATATTCCTTCAAAGATTATACTAAATGTATAGTGAAATTGACAGTGATTGTAGACTTGTAGAGATCAGTACAACTATATGGACCATAAAAATGAAAAAATGTAGATTTTTCCAAACCCTAGCAAAAGTGGTCAAAGTTTTTCAATCGCTAAATATCAAATATTTTATATTAAAATAGGAGTTTTTGAGTCTTCTAGACTCAATGGTGAGATCTGTTTTGTCCCAAAGTACACCCAACAAAAAATCAATGCCCAAATCACTCTCAAATTTGAGGAGTTTGGTGATCTAGAGCTCTAATACAATGTATGAGTTGATAGTGATCTCCAAGGAGCTGATAGTGAGCTCCCACAACCCATGATAACTTGAAAAATGAAAATATATGCTTCCACAAGAGAGTATGGAAAGATAAAAGATTTCTTGATTATAGATCCAATAATATACAATAATCAATAATGAATCAATGATAGTACATCCCCTATGACACAAAGTGTACAAGAGGCCTTGCTTATATAGACAAGGTTGAGAGATAAGATTAGATAATATTATGAAAAGTGTCTTAATCTTACGACATGAGATAACTAATATTAAATGATAAAGGGCACACGAAGTAAATGGCATAAGATAAGATAAGATATAATGACAACTAAGACTTCTTGAAAGATTCCTAGGACCTAAGTAAACTTACCATGTGAATATGATCTACTAGGAGAACTAGTTAGGTGGAACATCTTATTCACACCAACATAAAAAAAGGGAAAAAATGGAAACTAGATGTTGGTTAAGCAAAGTTTTCCCTAAGGAATAACATACTTCTAAAGGAACATGAGATGGTTTTATTGATGCCTTCAAATAAAATTATTACCTTGTTGGTAACTACAACGATCAAAGTATTAATTTCTCCCAATTTCAACAATGTTGTGATCAATCTATATAAGAATATAATAATATGTTTTATATCTTAACTTCCAAGTCAAGTGTCTAAGAGACAATGTATTATATTGAAGAAAATGTTAGGTGAATTTCATTGATCTCTTGTGTAAATCTAGGAATGATGATCCTTTATAGTTGATCGATTCATAACAAGAATTCCAAATTTAGATTGAACAATAAAACAAACCACTATGTCATAAAGAAGGTTAAAAGAAGTCTCAAACTAGAAAATCACACTTAGAAATAATTTTTGCAATCATCTAATGAGGAAATTCATAGTGAAATAATTTTTGCATAGGTAGTAGCATTACTTTCTACAATGATGGTACTAAGAAAAGGAAAAATTCATGTAATCTTATTCTAGTCCTACAATCACTAAACATAACACTATATTCAAATTTAAATCAAGAAAAGGCATAGTATTCATTCTTAGCCATGTTTCAATGAGTAGGCAATGCACTTAATTGATGATGATAAGATTCAAAAGAACATAATTTTCACATAATAAATTAGAGGTTGAAAATTCATTCTTAGCCATGGGTCAATGGGTAATAAATGCACTTTATTATTGACAACAAGATTCAAAATAACCCAATTTTCACTTAATAAATTAGAGGTTGGAAATTTCATCGATGCCTTATCTCAAAGAAAACACCATTGGATGGTTTAGCTTGTTGAAAATAAGGTGGAAATAAGCTGCGATAATAACTTATGTATGTGCATTCAAATCTAAAAATAAGATTACCAAAATTTATTTAATGTATGTGATTGCACATTCATCACAATAGAAAAATTAACAAACAAATATGACACTAGATTTACGTGGAGAAACCCTTTCGGAAAAAAACTCCACATGAGAAAAGAGGGAAAATATATTATTTATCTTTAAAAGAGAAATACACCACAATACAATTCATCTCTATTATCCTACAACCTAGATGCTTCCATACACATGCAAATAACATAAGATGCTACTACCATCTCAAGGCTCCAATTTATAGAACTTGTGGGAGACAAAACCATAATGGTAAATTGAAACAAGAGGTGTTGAAACCACTTGAAAAAAACCCATGCCCCTTCCTTGGAAAACAAATATTCATGATAATAAACTAATTAATGTGAAAAAGCCTTCAACATGAGCATCAAACCCATATCCACTTTAACTTTTGGCATTTAGGATGCTCTGGTGATTGTTCAGCTTCCAGGTGGCACACCAATGGACACCTATTTCCCTCCAAACTTGGTTCCCCACTGAAGACTCTTCATATTCTCAATGTGCACACATAGGAGAGATTATTTATCCTCTAGTGATGTGTAAACTACACCAAAATTAATTCCCTTTTGAAAATGCAATTTCAATATGCCAAAATTAAATACATTTTCACATGTCCTCTACGACACTTTCTAAGAAATTTGGATACATAAAAATGACATAGGTTTTCAAGGTAAATTTCACCTAACCTAACATTCCCTCACTTGAAATTATACATTGCAATTACATCCAAGAGATACAAATAATAAATTTAGTACAATGATCAAGGCCCATGGCCTTCCTGCACCAAGATAACTTATCCCCAGTCATTGGCTTCGTGAGAAAATATACAACATTATCTGAAGTGTTAACCTTATCAATAAAGACCTTACCATTCTCAACAATCTCTTGCAAAAAGTGATATTGAACATCAACATGCTTAGTTCGAGTATGATACACAAGATTTTTGGCCAAACAAATAGCACTATGGCTATCACACCTAATCCTCACTGGCTTGCAATCAAAACCAATGCCATTACCAAGTCTTTGTAACTATACTAACTGCTTAGAGGAATGTGTAGCAACTATATATGTTGCTTCAGTGGTGGAAAATGCAACTATGGGCTGCCTATTACTCATCCAACTCATTGCACCTCCAAACAAAGTAAACGCATAGCCACTAGTGGACCTTCGACTATCCAAGTCACTTGCCCAATCTACATCAACAAACTCTTGTATGTCCAATGAATTGACCACATCATTTTTACCTTGATAAACCAAACGATAATATGAAGTACCACATACATATCTAAACACCCTCTTAAAAAAATTTGAATTCTCTTTACCAGGGTTAGACATAAACCTACTTAAAACTCCCACTACTTGGGCTATATTTGGTCTAGTACAAAGTATTGCATACATTAAACTACCAGTGACACTATCATAAGGAACCTTAGACATATCCTCAAAATCATCATCAAAATGAGGACACATATCTTATCCAAGCTCAATTGAGTACCAATTGGAAATGGAATATTAACTGGCTTACAATCATGCATATTAAACCTTCACAAAATTGTATCAACATATTTACTTTGACCTAACCAATGATTTATGTTAGCCCAATCTCTACTGATTTCCATCCCAAGAATATATTTTGCAGCCCCCAAGTCCTTCATATAAAATGTGTTAGAGATTTGTTCCTTGAGTTCCCTAATCATCACCTTAATGTTACCCATGAATAACATATCATCAACATATAAGAAAATAATTAGAATATGATCATCAATAACTTTAATATAAACACAATGATCCTCTTAACTCCTAAGAAAAACCATCTTCAATACAAAAGTATCAAACTTCTAGTACCACATCCTGGGTGACTGTTTCAAACCATACAAAGATCTCTTCAACCTACAAACCAATTATTCTTTTCCTTTCACAACAAAACCATCAGGTTGTCACATATATATTTCCTCCTCAAGCTCCCTATGCAAGAATTTTTTTTTAACATCCATTTGCTCTATCTCAAAATAACAAGCAACAAAAATAGATAATAAAAATCTAATAGAAGTTAATTTTGCAAAAGGAGAGAAAATTTCACCAAAATCAACTCCCTCTTAGGGAGTAGCCCTTAGCCACTAATCTGGCCTTGTACAGCTCTAAACGACCATTTGCATCAAATTTATTTTTAAATAACCACTTGCATACAATGGGCTTCCTTCTTTTGGGAAAATTAACAAGATCTCAGGTGTCACAACTATCCAAAGCCATCATCTCCTCCTACATGGCTTGCAACCAAGAATAACTTCCCTCCAAAGAGAGCCTCCCTAAATGATCTAGGTTCATCATTAGTTCTCAACAAAATAATACACAATGGTAATTTGATGGGATATACTTGTCAATTAGATTTTGTTTCCTTGTGGACCTCCTCAAGGTAGGAGTAATGGGCCCTACCTATTCTTCTTCTATGTGCTCATCTTGCACATCCTCTAAACTATTTCAACTCTCTTCTTCTTCTCCATCCTTAGATCCATCTAACTGTTCTTTCACATGTGCATCTTCTCGCTTCTCAATCTTTGTCTTGAAGTGTACTGTCTTTGTCTTACATTTCTCCTTTGGTTGTTCATCTCTTGGTGAAGCTCTAAATTCCTTGAAGATCACCTCTTTAGACAAGATTATTTTATGGGTTAGAGGATTCCAAATATTATAACCTTTTACATTCTTACCATAACCAACAAAGGTGCATTTTTGTGCTTTTGGATCCAATTTTGATCACTTCTCTTGAGGCACATGAACAAAATCCTCACAACCAAAGACCCTTAAGTGTGAAACATAAGGATTTCTACCTATCCACACTTCATAAGGAGTTTTATCAACAAAATTTGAACAAGGAGATATATTAATTAAATAGCAAGAAGTACCAACTTCTGCCCAAAAACATTTATCAAACTTATCACTACTTAACATACTCCTAGCTCTTTCCATTAAGGTTCAGTTCATTCTTTCTACTACCAATTTTTGTTGGGGAGTATAAGGAGTTTTCTTTTGCTGAGCAGTACCTGCATGCTTACAAAATTCATCAAATTCTTTGGAACAATATTCACCCCCATTGTCAGACCTTAAAACTTTTATCTTATAATCTGTTTGCTTTTCAACTAAGGCCTTAAATTCCTTAAACTTAGTGAAAACTTCATATTTAGAATGCATCTAATAAATCCAAGTGTATCTTGAGACATCATCAATGAAAGAGACATAATATCGAGATTTACCCAAAGATACAATATCCACTAGACCACATATATCTGAATGAATAATCTCTAATAATCTCTTTTCCTTATTAGTTCCACTAGGAAATGATGATCTATTTTATTTTCCAAACACACAATGTTCACAAAAATCACTTTTACCAATAGAATAATCATAAATACCATGAACTAATTTTTTTAAGGATAATCTTAAGTCCTTTTTCACCTATGTGACCCAATCTATGGTGCCACAACATACATGTATTTTCAGTTTTAGTTACATTGGTAGAGTTACTTAAAATAGAGGCATTTAGGCTAAACAAAGTCCCTATCTGAGATCCTTTAGCTATCACCAAACTCTCTCGTACCAACCTACAACCAAACTTATTAAATGTCACATGCATTCCATAATCATTTAACTTGGACACTAAAAGTAAATTTCTTGCAAGTACTGGAATATGTAAAACATTATCAAGAGTTTTAATCTTTCCATCACTGAAACAAAACTTTAGTTTTCCCTTACCAACAATCCTCTTTGTGCTATTGTCACCAAGGAAAATGTCTCCCCCATCATATTCTTTGTAATTAGTAAATCACTCCTTGTGAGGAGTCGTGGTAGGAGCAACCTAAATCAATAAATGAAGCATCATCACTAATAGTGTTAGTTGAAATTAAAAAAGCATCAAAATCATCATCAAAAGAATTCTCCATGGAGGAAACAAAATTCTTTATCTTATTCCTACATTCCTTCTTCACATGCCCTCTTTTACTATAATTCCAACACTTTTCTCTTTTCAAGGGTTTTAGAACATCCTTTAGACTTATCCATCTTATTATCCCCTTTAGGACCTTTCTCTTTGGACCTACCCCACATGCAAGGAATCTTTGGAGTCCACATTCATGGAATTTCTTCTCATCTCCTCTGAAAGAAGTATGAAGATCACAGAGTCTAGTTTAGGTTCTACATTACCACTAGTTATGGCAACAATTAGATTTTCACAAGATTCAAGAAGAGAACAAAGAAATGTGATGCATTTATCTTCATCTTCAATTTTAACATCTATGAATGTAATTTGACTTATAATCATATTAAAAAAAATTAAATTATCTACTATAGATTCATCATCTTTCATTTTTAAAGAATATAATCTTCTTTTGAGATACAACTTATTAGAAAAACTTTTAGTTTGATATATATCACCTATCCTTTTCCACAACTTATATGCAGTGTCTTCGGTGGAGACATTCAAAAGGACAAAATCCATAAGACACAATTGAATGGTTCCTTGTGCCTTATTGTATAACTTTTTCCTTTCTTCATTACTCATTATAGCTAGTTTACTTTCTTGTGAAACCGACAACCACTGATCTCTCTCTTCTAGGACATCCTCCATCTTTAATTTCCACATCTTGTAATCATTACCATTAAAATTTTCAATATCCTGGTGAGAGATAGAAGCCTAGGTATTCAATATTCTTCACAAATATGCAATAAACCACCAAAATAAGAGCTCCCACTACAACCAAAAAACCTCCAACACTTAAGAGAAAGGTGTCCCCTTCTAAACAAAACCGTTATCTTTGATACCAAATATTGAGAACAAGATGAAACTAAACTGCAATAATAAATTATGTATGCATATTCAAATATGAAAATAAGATTAATAAATTTGATTTAATGTATGTGATTGCACATTTATCACAATATAAAAATCAACAAACAAATATGACACTAGATTTACATGGAGAAATCCTTTTGGGAAAAAATACACATGAGAAAAGAGGGAAAGCATATTATTTATCTTCAAAAGAGAGATACACCACAATACACTTCTTTGCAGTTCTCGTACAACTTAGATTCTTTCATACACCTGCAAATAACACAAGATGCTACTGCCATCTCAAGGCTCCAATTTATAGAACTTGTGTGGGGAGAAACCATAGTGGTAAACCAAAACAAAAGGTGTTGAAACCACTTGCAAAAAACCCACACCGCTTCCTTGGAAAACTAGGAGTCATGATAATAAATTAATTAATGTGAAAAAGGCTTCAACATGAGCATCAAACCCACAACCCCTTCAACTTTTGGCATTTAGGATGCCCCAGTAACTATTCAACTTCTAGGTGGCACACCAATGTACACACGTTTCCCTCCAAACATGGCTCCCCACTCAAGACTCTTCATATCCCAATGTGCACACCTAGGATAGAGTATTGTATCCTCTAATGATGTGTAACCTCTAACAACATAGCCCCATAAATTAATTAATGTGCAAAAGGCTTCAACATGAGCATCAAACCCATAGCCCCTTCAACTTTTGGCATTCAGGATGCTCCGGTAACTATTCAACTTCTAGGTGGCACACCAATGTACACATGTTTCCCTCCAAACATGGCTCCCCACTCAAGAATCTTCATATTCCCAATGTGCACACCTAGGATAGAGAATTTTATCCTCTAACTATTCAGCTTCTAGGTGGCACACCAATGTAGCCATGTTTCCCTCCAAACATGGCTCCCCACTCAAGACTCTTCATATTCCCTCTTGAAAATGCACTTACAATATTTTCCCAAATTAAATATATTTCTCACATGTCCCCTAGGACACTTTTTAAGAAATATGAAGACATATGAATGACATAGGTTTGCAAGGTAAATTTCACCTAACCTAACATAGCCTAGGTTTAGAGAAACATGTTAAGCATTAATGTCACTTGTATGCAAAATTAGGCTTTTCCAAGATGAATTCCTTTGTGATGTTGAACCCTTAGAGGTATTGATGTTTTACTTGGTCAACCATATTTTTATTGATAACATGCAATATATAAAAAAAATTCTAGAAATTTAATTATCAATAATAAATTATGTAATTATTTGGTAGGTTGTAGCAATAATTTTTTTATGGTGAGTTTTGAGCATAAGAAATAAATATTGGTGGTACAAGCTAATACCACACCTCATTAGGTATAAAAAAACATCAATTGAACCAAACACCAAAGGAATAAAATGATCTTTCCACATTCCCCAAAGGACTGCTTAAGTGTTGCACTATTTATTATTTTGATTCCAAAGGTACCTCATCCTAGAATGTCCCTACAACATTGTTTCTTTGTAGAGAATGAAGAGATCAACAAACAAATAATAAATTTTGGGAAAGAACACATGAAGCACAATGTTTTTTCTTACAATAACCTAGTTGTTCTTATATGAAAGAAGGATTAAAACATGGTGGTTGCATGTTGATTGTAAAGCCTTGAACAAGATCACAATGAAGAATTACTATCAACTTCCAAGGATAGACGATCTATTAGACCAATCCATCTTCTAAATGAATTAAGAATTTATTTAGTAAGAGAGATCTAAAATTATGTTACCATTGGATCCTTGTTGAACATTAAACTATATATAGAAAATTCAAACCAAAGGAAGGCTTTCTTGAATGGTTCATTATACCATTTAGGTTGAACAATGTTCTCATGAAATTCATGTGGAAGATGAGTGGCATCCTATGAAATTTCATAAAAAGATTTTTTATTTATTTTTAAGATAACATACTCACCTTTAACAAAACATGAGAAAAATATGTGGATCACATTAAGATTATGCTAAACATTGTTCAAAAACACAAATTGTATGCAAATATATATAATTTTTGATTTTCCATGTTTGGGCATATTGCTTTTTCGAGGACTAGTCAACACTAAAAAAAATTGAAACTCCGTGCTTTCTTTGGGATGGAAAATTTATATATCACTTAATCCTTGAATCAATTCACTAAGGGTGACACGAAGGTAAACTTCGTCTATCCAAACAAATGCACTTTTTTTAAAGGAATACAAAAGTGAATTTAATTTTGTGATAGTGATTTTACAACCATATATTCAACAAATATTTAGCATAGGAACTGAAACATATGTATATGCACTTGAAATAGTCCTTACTTAATTTAACTACCCAATTTCTTACTAGAGCAAAAATTTTAATGTTCTGGCATGTATTCCATATGTAGTGGAGTTCTTTATGACATTGTATAGACATGAAAGCTTTGGAAACACTATATATAGGGAAGGGAGAACATTATTGATAATGATAAGAAAACATTGTTGATATTTCATACATAAAGTGAATTATAGTAAAAAATATAAAATAGTTAGTATGTCCAACACTTTCACTTGAACATTGAAAGAAAAAAAGAAAATATTGATCAAGTAGAAAATATTTTAGTGAACAGCCAATCAAATCCTTTCTCTTTATGTTGTCTACGTGTGCACATGAGACCAATAATTGACTTAAATCATAAAAGACAAATTTAGAGTTTATAAAAATATATCAAGGATTGCATTGTAATATAAACTAAATTATAAATTACTATTTTAGGATGGAATCTCATATCACTTTAGATAGTTACACTAATCACATGAAGAAATGGATCAAAGTTTGATATGTGAGGTTCACTTTAGGAAGGTTGCGTGCCATTTTAGAGTTGAAAATACAATTATTTTAAGAATTCAATTGACCTCATATCAAGTTAAATGTTATAAAACACATAAGATCCCATGCTAAATGAACTATATCTAAGATGACCAACACAAAAATTAATGCATAATCTATTGGAAAAATTAAACCCTCATAAGGATTAGTACTTATGAATCTCATTTTAGGGTTTCCTACTACCAAACATGGTCATGATTATGCACATGTATTGGATACACTTAAAATGATGGAAATATTTGCACCACGAAAACTAGGCTCTCTCAAATTTTTACTAACCCAATTGCTCCTCTATATCGTATGGGCTCTTTGGGTTTACATTCATATCACATCTAATAGAGAAAATAATTTCCTAAGTAAATTATAGAAATTAGTTTAGTTAGTGATGGACACAAAGCTAACCAAGTCTACCAAATTATATCCCTAGATGAATAGAAAAATATGTGTGGTTATTAGAATAGTCTTGTATATATTCTTATAATATATAATTACAATAAGCATTGCATTGAAGATGAAATCATATATTTCAGTTAACATAGCAATGACAGATGACTTAATATCTCTACTATTGTTTGTTTATATTTACAGCCATTGACACCTATCAATTTATCTTATCATATGGTAATATCATAAATAATCCTCTTAGAATAAAGTTGAGAAATAAACCATGTTCATTGAACACATTTAGACCATTCTACAAACAAAAAGTAATTTTGTAGAAGTCAATGCTAAGTGCAAGTAGTGTCAAGGTTAGAATCATGTGGTATACCAATTTAAGATTAGTGACATAGTATGCACTCACTTGTAGAAGGAAAGAGCTACAAGATCTTATTGAAAGATCCACCTTCTTTGATGTGGTTCATATACCATTTATAAGAAGGTTAAATATAACATTTTTTTGATTTATTTGAGCTTAAATATAACATTTGAGCTGAAGAAAACACAAATAAATCATGATTAAAACATGCCAACATAGCACATTGAGTAATTAGCACATAAATGAAACATACAAGCATTTAAGATACTTTTGTACCTACCAAATAGTAAAGTTTTATTTGGTGTCTTATCAATAGATTGTACACCAAAGCTAAAGTTGTAGTCCACTTCCCACATATTCTCTCAACTTACCAAAGTTAGGACTATTTACTCTCAATGAGGGGTAACTAACCTTGAGAATTTTGTAGCTTCAGGGATTTCATGGTATCACAACAATACCCAAACTGAATTTCGGCTTCATTAGTATGTTTTCCATCAATTCAAGGACACATGATCAAACCATGAACTCCTAATTTTTTTATTCTATTATACACATGTTTAACAATATCAACCTTGTTTGGTAGACTTGCTTAACAATATCCTTAGAAAACAAAATAATGGAGGATACAAACTAGTGCAATATGAGTGATTGTGTTTCTTGTAACTTCCAAGTTGTTTCTCCATATTCTTCATGTGTTTATTAATTTGATATAATTAATAACATACATGATATTTTTATTGTACATAATTTATCATTTTTCCTAGATTTCTATTATTGTATGTATAATACTAGCTTGGTAACATCTACTTATTTTTTCACTCTTATTAGTATTATTAATTTTTTGATAGCTTATTTTTGACTTCTTTATGATAATCAATCATTTTGTATTCTTTGTCTTTATCTTTCAATTATGATCATGGTCCTTCCTTTTTCAAATTATAAGGATATTTTTACTTTTTAATTTTTTTTTGTATACATTCATTTTTTTGATCTTATTATTATAGCCACTAAACTATTTTTGTTTGTAATACTATAAATTTTTTAGTTCTATTTTATTAATAATAATCTCTTTACTATTATATTTTGATTATGATAAATCGGGAAGGGCCTGAACCTATTACAAAACAACCATAGAGGTTTAGCATAAGGGTCTCAAAAGTGGTGAGACAACTTAAAAACTAAAAACTTAAACATAAGAAAAGACCAACAAAAAACACAGAGAAAGACAAGAACAACTAGCTAACAACATACACACAAAACCAACTATTGATCTATAAGAATACGAAGACCCTTAATGGCTTTCCATTCCTTGGAGAGAAACACTAGCTTTTATTTAAAGGATTGAGCCTTTTAGGTCTTTTTTCCAATGTTATCCTTGAGGGTAGGAGGCACACTCACCACATTCTTTCCCTTTTTCCTGGAATTGGCTTGACGGGCCGTTGATTGTTTATCCTTGGCACACTTTGTATAACAACTCTTTAGCTCCTATTGGAGCACCTGAAAGGTAACCACATTATTTTTCACCGTATCCTTTCTATACTAAGTGATCTCTTGAAAATTAAGGAGGATTTTATCTTGGTTGTTGTGAAGATTAGCAACCTCATTCCTTAATCTCATACTCTCCTCAATGGACCTAATTGCAGTTTTGATCTCCACAACCTCTTTTTCAAGGTTGTCCCAGTTATCAAAGGTGTTATCCACACCTCTTATAAAATTCCAATGGTCTATATCTTCCACTTCACCTGGCCAATCCATAGAATTTTTGAGTAAGAAAGATTCCAAGTTTTTTTTTCCATTGTAATTAGTTGAGAAATCAACCACTTGAGAATATCATTCTAGATGTTAGTGGCTTTGCAAAATTTGTCCAGATTCTCCCTCATGGGTGCATATTTCTCACAATTGTTTGATGTTTCCAAATGAGTTTCCTCAGACCTTAGGGTTTGGTCAATATCCCACTTAGGGGAGGATGGGGGACTAGTAGTAAAGGTATGCACAGGAGATCTAGGAGATGAATCTTTAGGGGAACCAACTGACATTGGGGACCATGAGAATCCAAAATCATCATAGATGGAAATTTGGGGGGGTCCACAAAAGACACTTTTTCTTATTAGAGGGGGTTAGGGTTCTCAGACACAAGGGTTTTACCTTTGGAGGTACAAGGAGGATTATACCTAATGATTCTAGGTTGATAGCAAGGGGTAGACAAGGTATCAGAGGTAGGGGTGATGGGATTCCCCTCCATGATCTCATTAGCACTTTTTTGGACAAAGATAGGTTTTAACACCCATGAGAGAGAAGATTTTTCTAGAGAAAGTGCCACATTGTGCTAATAAATCTTGTAAATCAAGCCCTAATGGAGGGCAACGACTTCCCATTATCCTGGAATACTTTAACAGATAGCTCCAGGGAGGAGTGAATCTAGAAAGCAAAGTTCACTTTGATATTATGGAAACAATGATTTAACATTAGAAAAACATGGGCATGAAATATTTTAAAGTGACCATCCAATGTTACATACCTCATTGAAACCTCAATGATCCTCTTCCAAACACCTGACATGTCTTCTCTATTGTATCTATTTTGTAATCTATTCACCTTCTCACTTTTCTTCAAGAATTTCTCCATGTCCCTTTTGTAGTTCCCTTTAGGTTTTTTGGGATATTAGAACCTTCCATGGGGAGGCCAGTAGTCATTTATATGAGATCCAAAGAGACCACAAAAGAGAGGGCTCTAACCTCTAGAAGACCATCCTTCCAAGAATTGGAAAATTCCACTGAAAGGTTAGGGTCATGACCCTTCATGGCCTCAAAGTAGGAATAAAATTTTCCTTTCTACATAATAGGCCATAATTTAGGGTCATTTTTTAGAATATAGTAGGAATTGGGATCCTCCTTAACTAGGTCCCCTCCCATTTCGATAAACAAAATAATAGTAGAATAGTGATTTGAACCCAATTTCAAATGAGTCCATAAGCAAATAGAAACCATAGACAAGACAAGCTTGATATGAAGAGATTGAGATGGGTAGAAATTATTATCCTTCAAGAGACTAGGATGATACATGTTGCCATTATGAACATGAGGGTGATACATGTTTGTCCTTAGTATGATGTGTAATCGCTTCATGAATGATTATAATTTTTACATGCTTTGAGATCATAAGAATGTCATCCCAAACTTTAATTTTGTTAACAAAGGCTCCTATATTTTCCATGTCATTCACAACCATATTCCCTTCCCAATAAACGTGTCTTATATGCCACTTTCCTATAATCATCATGTTAAGATGAGCCGAAGCAATGATATCTCGAAGTGACCAGCAAGGAAATGTATCTTGTTTAACATCATGATGGTATTCCTGGAATCCCCTTCAATTACCAAATTGGTGAAGTCTCTATTATTAGCTAGTTGAATCCCATGAGAGACCTTTTCCACCTCAACAAAACTTTAAGTCTATCTTCCTACGTTCACTACATAGGAAAGTGTCATTTTGCCTCTTTGATCCCATAGAATGCCACCCCTTCTCACCTGACTCGGTTTCCCTTTAGGTGAACCATAAAAGTTAAGTTGAATCCAACTTGGGTCAGTGGGGGTCCAAAAAAATTATTACAGCCTAAAGTAATTTTAGAGTTCAGATTGTTTAGAACATCAATAATTCTCTAGGAATCAACAATCTTAGCTTCCAAATTGAAGGGGTTTCTTTAGGGTTGATTGGCACTATCTTGAGATTTTCCTTGATTTTATGGATAGTTTGGTTAGCTAGGACATTCTAGGGATATTTTTTACTCTCAAAATATGATTATTGCATTCCATCTAGAGAACCCAATCAACAAGGAGGAGGGCTTACCACCATAGCTCAGAGAGTAGGGGATGATTGAATTGGGGGTTCTAGCTATCCACAATACTTTTGGTGTTCTTATGTCAAACCTAGTTGAGGAGAAACAAAGACTAGTTTTTTGACAAACTCTTCAATAATAATTATAGTGAAAAATGATATGAGCAGTAGTTTCTTCTTCCTCACAGAGGATACATTTGTTAACTAGTTACATACCTCTCTTTTGGATATTGTCAAGTGTGAGAAGTTTCTCATGATAGGCCATCCACTATCATAATATTACTTTGGGGATAGTTATATTTTGCCATATCTTCATCCAATTTAACCAAGAAGCCCAATTAAGTGCCAATATATTATATCTAGACTTGACCATATAATTCCCATATTTGGAATTCACCCAAACTAAGGATTTAAGAGAGTTTATTTTGTAGAATCTAATTTTCAATTATCTAGAGAGGCTCAAAACAACCAAGTGGATTGAGAGATCATGCCAATTGGGGTCAATCCTCCATATAGGAAGGTCGAAGGAATGGTCCCAATAATCTCACTTTGAATCCCAATCTTTTGCAAACATCCATTTGAATAGAAGAATAGACTAGGTTAAGATCCAGAGTCGACAAAAAGATCCAAGAGTCTTCCCAAAACCTCATAGTCCCCATTACCAATCCGTTAGAAAGCACTTTGTCTTATGGGGCTAATGCAAGAAGTTGGGTCCACAAAAAAGCTCAAAAAGTGGAAGTGTTTTTGCTGTTTTTTAGAATTTGTCACACTTGGACTAAAAATTTGAGGCACTTACACAATGAATCTTAAAAAAAATCAGTAATATAAAATTTTGAATTTTGAATCTAGTTTCCAAATATGTAATTTATTCAAATACCCAGATGATAGAAATTTAATTTTGATAGGGATGTATAAAAACCACTTTCTAAAAGTCTTTTTTTACCATACCATGCATGTGTACAGACACCACTTTTTGACCCAAATAAAAGTATTTTGCTAATTAATTTTGAGGAAAGATAGCTAACAACATGAAGATTGATGAGGATATTTTTTTGTAATTTTTTTAATTGAATTTTTATTGGCCTTAATTGTTGTTTTTAAAAATCAACGTGTACAGACAACATAATTGGACCTAAACTAAACATTTTTTGAATCTTTTTTTTCCATTGTGTAGAGAATTGTTTGAAGATTGATGCCATATACATTTTTTTACAAGAAAATTAACCAAAAAAAGTTTGATATTTCAAGTTTATGGACTAGTTTGTTTAGAAATTAATTAAAAAATAACAAATATAATCCAATTTTTTTTAAAAACTATATATTTGGAAACTAGACATTGTGTTCTCTAATGGGTTTTAATTTCATAGATTGATTCAGAAAAAAGTCCATCAACCATATTGCCAAAGTTGGACATTTCTCTTGAACCTGCCTTAGTTTTTTAGTTGTAGGTCAAAGGCTAAGGGTCGGGTTGCCAAGCCTTTCCCAAGCCTAAAACCAGGGCAACATGTGGGTTAGGGATTCAAAATTTTAAAAAATCATATGCATTTTTAAAGACGCATACGTGTTACAAAACACATACGCATTCTTTATTTGTTTGATTATTTAAAAATTAAATACTTTTTAGAAACGTGTACGTGTTTTAAAATGTGTACTTGTTTTGCATTAAAAAACATATACACGTTTTAAAATGCGTGTGTTTCTAAAAGGTATTTAATTTTTTAAATAAATGAGTCGTTCGTATTATAAAATTGTTGGAAATATGCCCCAATAATCACAGGCTGAAACCTCCATTAGAGCCAAGTCGGTGTGACATCTATCATGTCTAGCCGACAAGCAGTTTGTATCATTCTGTTTTGAACAGGTCGTTGTGACCTAGCTTCTATCTTTTCGAAAGGTTCACTTTGGTCTATCGCTGTGACAGTGTATTCGCTATGATCTCTTAGCGCTTGGGAGACCTCTGGCTGAAAGGCCATTCAATCGTGTATCGGGGAGACTCTTGGCGACCATGATCTTCGGTGTAACACGGTGGCTTGGTGAAGAGTCTCATTGAAAGCTAATGTCTCGCCGATAGGAATACTGCTAGTGTCTTCGTCGTAACATATGGCTCAGTGAGAAGTCCCAACAAATAGAGAAGGTCTTGCCGACAAGGACACACTCGGGGGTCATCGGTGTAACATGGTGGTTTCTGTAAGAAGTCCCAGTGCTTTGGTGAGTCTTGCCGATGATGAAGAGTCTTTGGAATAGCTTAGAGATCTCAGAGTAAAGTCTTAGCGAAGGGCAATGTCTTGGCGACAGATGAACACTTCGGGGTAACCTTTATGTCTCGGTATGAACTCTCGGCGAAAGATGTGAGTCTTGCCGACTTCTAGTTGGTGCTCGATATGACTTGTGTCTTCGGTATAACCTTGGTGACTCACTATGATCTCCTGGTGATAGCGATAGGTCTCACCGACTGCTTGATGGTTCGGTGTAACACAAGAAGGCTTGTTGAGATGTCTTGGCGAGAGTGATACTCTTGCCGAAAGGAAATCTGAAGCCGATACATGTTGTAAGCTCGGTGAAACATCTTGGCGACTACGGTAACTCTTGGCGATGTCGATATGAAGTCTATGTGGCATCGGCAAGACACTGTTAGTGTCTCACCGAGATGCCAACACAGTGCGAATTCTGTTGACCGTTTGACCGTCCTATGTGGAGTCTCATGGACCAATAGGAGAAGCCAAATTTGAACAGTTGGAAGGTAATCGGTTGTGACGGTTTTGTGAGGAAGTTCGATAGTCAGGGAATGCCATGGATATACTTTGTGATTGTAGATTGTGAACTGTTGGATGGTTGATTAGATCGACAGATGGTTGAGTGATTTTATCAATAAATGTAATATATTCTATAAAGTCTGTAACTCGAAGGTTCATGTAGAAATATTGTTCATGGTGAATGCTGCTGAAAACAGACACTAGAAAGATAAATCTGGAATTTGTATGTAATTTCTGTTACTGTAATACAAAATGATTTCTCTTGGTGTGGTGGGTTTTTCTCTAATAAGGGTTTTCCCACGTATATCTGGTGTTCATGTGTGATTTTCAAAACTTTGTTTCTGTAATCTGTTTCTTAGTGCATCTTAGTTGGACTGTAATTGTAAATTTAAAAGTACATCTGCATTCTTCCTTGAGGTATTGACGTTAGGAGAATTGTTTTCCGCATCTAATTTTCCTTACAAAAACGCGTATGCGATATAACATGTACACCTTTTTTAGTGCATACGCATTTTTTTAGGCTCGGGTACCTGAAGCATAACACATACGTGTTTTTTTATAATGTGCACATGTTTTATATGAGATTTTTTTTGGCCAAAACTCCCCCTCTCTGTGGACCCAACTTCTTGCTTTTACCCTATGATTTCCTTGTTTTGTGAAGGTTATTCCATATGGCTGAACCTTTAGGGATATGGTTGTTATGCAAGAGAGATATTCCTTCCCCACCATTTAAATACTTATCTCTTAGAATATTGATCCATTCCAAATTCTATTTTATCAAATGCTAGTTGACTTTAGATAGGAGAGCTATATTCATTTGTTTGGTCTTACTAATATCCAAACCTCCATTCTTTTTGTGTGGGAAAACCATGTCCTAGTTCACCAGGGAGAAGCGATTATTTTCTGCAATTTCAGACTAGAGAAATCTTCTTTGAATTTGGTCCAATTTGTCAATCCAGGTAGCAGGCATGATAAAAAGAGAAAGGAGGTAAATAATAGTGCTCTGTAGGGTAGCTTTTAGGAGTTGGAGTTTTTTGGTATTACTGAGGAGGGAACCCTTCCAAGCTAATAGATTCCTTTGAACCCTTTTTGATATATTAGACCAAATAAAATTATCAAGTTTTCCAGTGGTTAAAGGCATTCCAAAATAAGAGGAAGGGAGGAGATAGATTTGACACTAGAGAATCCTAGCTATTTTGATCTGCAAAGAGGGAGGCACATTTAGGAAAAAGATAATGTTTTTATCTAGGCTAATGTTTTGACTCGATACTAAAGAAAAATTACAGAGAATTTTGATCCAACCCCTAGCCTCAACAACAGTGGCTTCCCCCAGAAGGATGGTGTTGTCAAAAAATTGTTGATGAGAAAATAGTTGCAAGGAAGAAGAGGGAGGGAAGCCTTTTAGGCTTCCCCACGAAATTCCTTTAGCAATATTTTGATCAAGGACCTTCGCCAACATAATGAATAGGTAGGGGGAAGAGGATCTCCTTGCCTAAGACCATGCTTCATAACAAAATGACCATGAGGAGAATTATTGATTAGCACTGAGAAAATTGGGGAGGAAACACACTCTTTGATTAATATGAGGATTTTTCCTTTGAATCCAAATCTCTAAAGGAATTGAAAAAGAAAGCTCCAAGAAACTTTATTATACACTTTAAAGGTGTCCAACTTGAGGGTTATACTTTCCTTGTTACTTTTTCTCATAGAATGGAGGGTTTCATGAACCAAAAGGATGACATCAGTGATTTGATTTCCCAGAAGAAAACCTTTCTAAGCACTGTGGATCATCTTATCCAGGAAAGGTTTTATTCTATTCGGTAGTAGTTTGGAACAAATCTTGTATATGATTTTGTAAAGACTTATAGGTCTTAATTCAAACAATTTGTTCACCCTAGATTTTTAGGTATGAGGACTATGAAAGTATTATTAATATCCTTGAGGATATCGGCTGTGGATTGGAATTATCTAACCACTTGGGCCACATCCATGCCTACAATCTCCCATTATTTTTGAAAGAATAAGGAGGGGAACCCATTATGACCAGGAGCTTTAGAGGGGTTGAGGGAGAACACTATATCCTTTATTTCTTCAACAATGACCCTTCTTTCCATGGCCTTAAGATCAAAGGTAGAAATAGAGCAGGGGATCACCTGTAGTAGTTGGTTAGTAATATCATCTAGATGAGAAGCATTTTTTGAGGGCTGATTGAGGAGGTCCAAGAAAAATATAACATCTTCCCAAGATATCTCATCTTCTTTGGATAAGTGAGAGCTATCCTCTCTAATAAAATCAGTTATTCTGTTTCTCTTTCTATGTTTAATGGTCGATAAGTGGAAGAACTTGGTGTTCTTGTCTCTTTTTATCCACTAATTTTTGGCTCGTTGTTTCATATAGATTTCCTCTTTTTCAATTATATTATGAAGATCACTAAGAAGAGACTTCTCCCTCTTGGATAGAGCCTTAGAATCACCACTCCCATCTATGTCCTTCTGAATTTGCTTGAGTTGGTCCTTTAAAGCTGACTTCTAAATGAAAATGTTGCCAAAAGAGTTTTTATTCCAAACTTTTAGGTTTCTTTTTATGCTTTTGAGATTGAAGGCGATCTTGAACATTGCAATACCATAAAAATCAATATTACACCACTCCAACATGAGTCTTTTGAGGTTACGGTGATGAGTCCACATTAATTCAAAATGGAAAGGATAGTTTACTTTTATGTTGGGCATATTCTATTTGAGAATCAAAGGGGTGTGATCAGATCCAATTCTTAGTTGAGAAGAAAGAGAACAATAAGAGACCAAATCCCAGTTAGAGGAAACAAAACATCTATCAAGCTTGATTCAAATAAAGTTTTCTCCTATTCTTTTTTGGACCAAGTGTACCAACTACCTTCTAGATCAATATCCAAAAGGCCACCATTCAAAAGAAGGTTATTAAGGTCCATCATACTATCAAAAAGATCTTGAAGGCCTCCCATCTTCTCTGAGGGGTAAAGAGGAGAGTTGAAATGACCAAATAACATCTAATGAAAAATCAAGGAGTTTCTACTACTTAAGAGGTTAGATCAAGTCTCTCTTTGAAGAATGGTATTGTTCGGGGCATAAATATTTGATAGAACCCAATCAGAGTGTCCAAGAATATTAGAAAAGAGAGTACTAATATTTTTTTTTCATAGAAATGAGGGAGCCATGGAAGTGGGGTTTCCACAAGGTATCTAAACCACCTGAAGCACCATCCACATCAACAACAATAGAAAGAGCATTGGGCCAGATATACTTACATGCCTTTTCAAAATCAGCTGCACTCATTTTGGTTTTTTGAATAAGTAGAATGTTAGGATTAAATTCCTTGATGAGGTCCCTAACAATATGCTTCATGTGTAGGATATTTATCCCCTTGATATTGCAAGAGAGAATTAACATTTTTTTGTTCTTTTGGAGCCCAAATGCTCCAGGGTGCTTTGGTTCCAACTAGTGATATCTTTAGTCATTGTCTTCTATCTAGTTTCCCTAACAGATTTTTGTCCTAGTTTTGAGTTGGTTCCCACATCGGTCATTTTATGTAGCCCCTAGCCATATATCAAAGGTGATGAGGGAGTGCTTAGAATACCAACACTAACCTCTCCAGGATTTGGAGAGATAAAGGTGGGCTTAAGGAACTCCTTAGGAACCAACTCAAGAAGGGGAGAGGCAACCTTGTCCTTCTTTATCAAACCTTCTTCTAGGGAGGTAGCAAAGATGTCTAGAGACTTATCCATATCTGATCCAAGAGAGGAGGGAGGGGCCAAATGAGCAACCTTCATAGGGCCAATTTCAGCATGGCCCATCAAAGCTTTACTTGATGACACCCCCTTAGGAAGGAGAGTGTTTTTTAAAGGAGGAACCAGTAAGGCTTCACCAATGGAAACCTCCATAGGAAGAAGAGAAGGATACTCAAGGGGAGCCTTAACCAGAGACCGAGAGGTTAAAACTGTTGCTAAGGGAAGAGGAGACTTTAAAATATTTTTCCTCAACGAACCTAGATACTCCGAGTTGAAGCTGGCTATACTCTTATCTTTATTGGAAGTGTTCAAACCCCTTACTACTTTTACTATTATGTTTATTATGTTTATAATTACTATTGTTATTAGATTACCAATTGATAATATTTAAATTTTTATAATATTATACTTAATTTTTTACATTTACTTCTACATTAATACTATTTCTATTATAATTATATTATATAAAATTTTAAATCTATTAATTTTTTATAATAATACTTTCTCTTTGTTATTATAATATATGTGAGGACCAAAATCTGCATTAAACAAAGATTGACAGATATGAGTTAAATCTGTCAACTTTGAACAAATGAGACAAAAGCCCTCCCCATGAAATTGTTGAGCAAACGTAAAGGAAATAATGACATTATCAAACTAACATAAAATCATAAGCAATATAAGCATAAAATCTATTCCTAAACTACTCAAGCATCATCCCATAGGGGGATTGGTGCTACTTTGATATGAAAATTGGCCCTTTCCCAACTCCTATGATGCAAGCTTAATGAATGTTGATGAATGATCCACTTTGATGAAGATTTCCAATGTGCTCCAAGATAAAAATCTGCATAACCTAGCTAAGATTGGATAAAAATGGGTGAGAATTGCTATGGATTTGAGTATAATAACTTTGCTCAAATTATGGATGATGAAATGGGGAGATTAGCCTCTTATTTATACAATGAGAAGATAGATGAATGTCCAAAATAGAGCAATGTGGGACTAAGAATTAGCCAATGGCCAAGTGCCACTTGTCAACTTAAGAGTGGAAGGAGGATGTGCAAGTTTTGAAGAATGTGTCAATAAAAGCATATATTTGAATTTTGAAATTGTTGAAATGACATGTAAGAGGGAAAGAAGATGCATTGAATGCCACTTGGCTCAAGGCAAAAGGACTTTGTAAGAGGAGTAAATTCCTTGTTGGAAGGACAAAGTCCGCTTAGATTTTGAATTCAAATTGAGAGAATATTCCTTAAAAGATGCCTTGTTGAGAAAAATAGAGATTTAATAAATCAAATAACTCTATTTTCATGTGCAAGTGGTAAAAGATGGATGATGGGATATGCAGAGAGATTAAATTAATCAAGGTTAATTAATTTAATGAAGGGATTAAATGATGTGACCTATTTGACTTAAATTTGTGGATTTATTTAAATCAAATATGAGAAGAATGTGATAAAAGGATTAATTAAATAATGATTTTTGATTTATTTAATTAAAAGAGATGATGTTAGATTAAACTAAATAAGGTTTTAATTTATTTAATTTAATAGATAGACTTTAGAAATTTAATCAAATAAAATTAATTATTTAATTAGATCAAAATGGTCAATTTAATTATTGGGAAAATATGACTTAATTAGATAACTAATTTATTTAATTAAGAGAAAAATATTGATGAATTTAATCTGATAAAGGTATTTGATTAAATGGTTAGATCAAAGAATGATTCAGGATGAAACGATGTTAGTGGTCAGGATCAGATGTCTAATGTCAATCAGTACATTTTACGTGTCTACAATATCAAAACTACATCTTCAATAATATAATATCATTATTTATAAATTTTATTATTTTAATATACTATTAATTATTTCTCTTCTTTATTTATCCTATGATTATTGTACCTTATCTCTTTTTGACTTGAGTACAACCTTTTACCCTCTTTTTATGATTATGATAAATTTAGTTCTTGTCAGGGTAATATGTCACCTACCCATTGAAAAGGAGGTAGTTGTAACTAAGTTGGACCTTTCTATCCATGCTTTTAGATAAATATCATTAATGGAAAATGATACTCCCCACATCAAATCAAACCACTAGTGTGTTTGGGTGGGTGCTAGGGACCCTCTTTTTCATCACTTTAATGAATACCTTACATTCTATTCTCCACATCTTGATGAAATACAAATTCAATCAATGATGTTATTCATCAAAGAAAAAAATATTTCACCTGCACGTTTATGATATCATATCTTGCACTTCTCCAATTGGTTTTGTTTCCAATGGAACTTACAATGTAAGTGATATGATCCCAAAGAAAGTTATTTTTTATATTAATATATATAAAAGAATGTTAGACATTTTAATGGGTGACTAACATTTTGCTTTTTTATTTTAGAAAGGATATTTTTTCCATGGAGCATAATTTCGGTATATGGTGTCAAATTTTTATAAATGAATAGATGTTGGAAAGATGGTTCCAAGCTCTACACAATCATTCATTTATTTTTTATTTTTTTTTACTAGGTATTTGTTAATTTAATTTGAAATCATATTTTGTATTTTGGTTTGTCTTTTGAAAAATATAAAAAATGGACTTTTTTTAATGAACGAGGGGGTTGATTGCTTGTATTGTAAGGGATCTATTACTATTTCTCTTTATATTTTATATATTTTTGTGTATTCATCATGGATCAAATCCATATTGCTTCACTCACTCCATAAAATTATAATGAGTCCAGAAAAACCAAATAGATGTACAACTAAAGAAATTGGCATTATACCAAGTTATAATGGATACACAACTTGAACCAAAAACTACTATAGAAAAGAGAAAGTGGTGTAACAAGTGTGATGAAGCTTATGGAACATTATTTATATCTATTTCTCTTGATCTTCTTTTTCACATTGAGTCTTGCACAACACCAAATTAGATATGGACTACATTAGAGAGTGTATTTTGGAAACATAATACTTTGCGAGGTTTTCAATTGTAGAATGAGCTCATTGATTTTAATCTTATAGATTTTGATAGAATCCAAGACTTCTTCACTAAGGTCAAATCATTAAGATTATAATTGAAATATTGTGATAGTAAGAAACATGGCTCCTAGTTGATTCTTTCCATCCTCACCAAACTTGGTAATGATTATTCAAGTTTTGTTTCTATATTTTATGCTACTAGGGATGCTCTTGGTATTCTTTCCATCCTCACCAAACACCATAGGGGTACTTTCAAGTCTTCAAAACACCATAGGCTCTTATTGCTAATCAAAGCACAAAAATCAAAGGATTCAAACCGAAAAGGAAAGAAACAAAAAAATGAATTTAAGAATAATGAGAAAGCCAAGGAATCACCATCATAGGCTACCCCTGAGTCCTCTTCCTCTTCTAAGGAGGAACCACCTTGGAAGGAGAGACACAATGCACATACTACAAAAAATAGGGACATAATGAGCATCAATGTTATACACAATATATTAATAATTTGAAGCACCTTATTCAAAAGAACAATAGCCAATTACCTTCAACAATGTCACATAGTTCATCTTATTCTTTAAAATAATCTTCATCTACAAAGTCAAGGAAAACTATAGTGAAAAATGATATAGGAAATATGGAAGGAAAAACACTTTTTGTATCTATAAGTCTTGATTCAAGCAAATAGCTTCTTGATTTTGGAGCCTCACATCATATGGCTTCATCACAAGATATGTTCTCTTCATTTGATGCTTTTACTTTACCACACATCCTAATGGGAAATAGCACATATATGAGAATTTATGAAAAATGATCTATTGATATCAGAGAAGGAACCTTCAATGATGTATATTGTTTTCCTTCCTTGTCAACCAATATACTTTCCATCTATCAAATTACACATCGTGGATTAGGGAATACTATTGAGTTCACACTAGATTTATTGATTATTAGAAACTTGAAGAATAGTGATATTGTTTCTATTGGAATAGTTGATCATGCATCTCACTTATACACCTTTTCAATTTTTCCCTTGATGATCTTACAATTTCTTTGATTGAAATTCATACTCATACATATAGTGTTATAGTGTTGATTGCATTCTTGAGAAGAATTTTGGAACACATCATGATACTTCTTCCCTCATCTCTCTTCTTGGAGTGGGATTTTCTTCTAAGTACACTATTAGATTTATTTTTTCCTAAGGGGAGAAATATTTTTGCCAATTCTGGACCATCTTTAGCATTCATCTTTGAGCACTCACCATTGTCATAATAGATACTTTTTGTGAGGTAGGATACATAGTATCTTTTATCTCATATGGGGGGATATATTTTGTACATTAGTGACATAAATAGTCCTTGGGGGATCATGTTGAGTCCTTAGTTCTTCCATCACATGTACATGTTTGTTTGTATTTTTTCTCTCTTTTAAAGAGAGTTTTTTTTATGGGTTTTTCTCCTTTACTTTGTTTGTGAGAGATTTATTTATTTGTACATGGGTACCTAGCATGACCTTGTAGCTAGGAACCATCCTTTCATTTTATGATACTCCCTAAGTTTCACTTAATAGGGAATGTTAGTGTGAACGTGGTATATTACCTAGCTAGTTTCTTATAAGATCCTATTCACACTTGCCTACTTAATCTTACTCAGGTCATTTACTTTTTGTATCTCATATCATATAATTAAGAGACATGCCATGATATTAGTATATCCTATGGTTTCAAATCCTTCTCTTTATAATAAGGGTTTCTTCATTGTATATTGAATCATTTTTATTTTACATATAATTATTGTTCTGGCTCTATAACAATTATATTGCATCTCTCTTGTGTGAATTGTTGTTTTGTTTGTAGGTTATCCTTGAGCTACTATGGGTTTGATTAAAATTGTACAATAATTTATGATGACAAGTATAGAGGATATAACTACCTAAACATGCGATACTAACACATCCAATGGATGAGACTACACCATAAAGAACAAAATTGCATCCATTAAGATAGGAGTAGGCATCTTGGGATGCCACCAAAAATTTCCATAATAGAAGCTTCCAAAATGCATCTTTGACAATTTGATATTTTCTCTAATCAAATTTTAATCATCTTTAGCTATTGCAACTTCCAAATCAGATATGTTTTCTTTAACCTTATCCCATTTCTCTTCTCAATTCTAGTGCAACCTCAACTCTCACATTTCATTTACTTATTTGAATATAAAATTAGTATATAACCTATGTACTCATTACCATGTCTAAATGTAGTGCATTGTATATCTTTTTCATTATAAGGGTTTGTGAGTTTATTTTTATGAATGATTAGTAATATGAATTGTATTAAGAATAGTTTTGTGCATATTAGAACTCTACATATATGTGTTGAATTGTGTGTGTGAGTGTAATACATGGCTTTAATTTATTTAGCTATCATTTATTGATGTGTTTGATGTGTGCAATGGATGTGTATGATACAAGCATAAGCCAACATAGATAAATATGAGTTTTTATTATCTTACTCCATTATGAGGGTGATTAGATTTGACGTATCAAACCAATGCAGCCAATTTTATTTAAATCAACTTAATTTGAAGACGCCATGTGATAAACATGTAAATTGATGTCTAAGTGCTTTATACCTTAGTATATCATGCATATGTATTTTCCATGTATTTTAAAATGAATTATATGATTGTTTAAAGTATTTAGAATTCATCAAGAAAGATTAGAGACTAAATTTGTGTGAAAATAATGTTTTAAAGGCTTTAGAAAAAGTTAATGCAAAAATTGAATATAGGTTGATAGCATATGTGTTAGGCTTTAATTGGAAGTATTTATCTTAGTGAGAAAGATATGTGTACTATTTTATTATTTTTATAACTATGAATTGAATTGAAAGTCTTTACCCTTCACACATGGCTCCTTGTGGTGCATTCTCTATTTGTAAAAGTTTATTATATTTGAAAAAGGTTTTGTCTCCCAATTAGTAATGTTTTATTCTTATCTCATGGATGAGAATAATTACCTAATTTATTTATTATAGAGTTTTTCCTCCTAATTATTTCTCTAATTGATTTATGGACCAAGCTAGAGGCTTTAGAAACTTGTATTGATTTGATTGGTGAGGATTATGAGAGAGTTAGAATTGACCTTATGAAGTTTTCCAATAGTTGAAGGGTTATGCACTTTGAAGATAAAAGTGTCGAGGAGAGTTTAGAGAGAGGATTGAAACCCTAGAGTGTTCTTGGAAATTTTGAGAATAGATTGGGCTTCAAAAAATATTTTGAATTGGTAAAAGGAGTGCAAATGAATTGGAGAAACTAGGAGAGTTCTTGGGAAATAATTGAGATATCATTTAAACTATTTTGGAAGAATTTGTTTAGGAAGAAGCATCCTTCTTTTATTTTTATGATTTTTGTGTTTACTAGTATGAATAAATAGTTTTCTACCATTGTTGAATGCTCGCATTTTTTTAAAACGGTTGTTCAAACATATACATTTATTTTGTGTTGAAGAAAAACTTGAAATAACTAGTCTTGAGTTCTTGAGACAAAACTTGTGTGTATTAAAATATACAAAATAAATATGTTATTTAATTTTGTGGGTGTGCCTAAATGGGAAGAGGTGTTGAAATATAATGTATATGATTATTTCATGATGATTGTGTGTATACCCTTGCTCTTGTCTAAAATCCATCTTTGAGATTTGGTCATCTTAGTATGTTTAGGATTTAATAGAATTTATAGGAGGCTTGAAGTGGTTTTCTCAAGCTTAAGAGTAGAATTATGTGATTGAAGGAGGAATAAGGAGATGTACAATTATTGAAAGTGGGGCCCTTGCAAGTTTTATAGAGTTCATTAATGGATGCAATATTTTTGAGATATCATTATGATTATTCATAAACCAACTTTTAGACTTGGAAGCCTATAATGAAATACATTCAAACGTATCAAATACTCTTATCATAATTCTTTTGGGTCTTGAGAGATCCCTATTATGTATGAGAACCCTTGATTTTGAAGTAACTGTATATGTTTCCAAACACGAGTGTTCAAGTGTTGTGTTTACATCCATTTGATTATCCTCTTACAAAAATTGGAGTAGAACTTTGGGTTTTAAAAATTCACATGGTAGACTTGCTTATACTTAGATTAAAGATTTGGAATCCTTGATCTTAGAGAGAAAGCTATCACCATTATTTTCTTTCTTTAAATAAAATTTTAAAAGTTGACTATTGATCTCTATTGTTCAAATTATGCATTGGTAATTGATGCTACAAGTTAGAAAAAAACATTCTAACCTTTATTGAATAATTTTGTAATGGTAATTAATTTATGTAAGAACCATGGAATTTGCTTGAAAGAGGGAAATTATCATTATAAAAAATTGAAGGTTACGTCTTGCTTTCATTTGAAAGAATCTGTAAAAACCGGGAACTATATTTTCTTGCAACTGTTCTAACTATCACCAAAGAGAACACTGATCTCCCACATCGCCAACAAAATAGAAGAAAGCAATAAATTATTTCTTTCTCACAGGACTTGAAACATCCCATATTCCAATGCTAATAACGTCCAAACTGGTTAATATAACATGCTCTTTAGATTGCATCCGTGCAATAGATGAAGGCATTATATTGCCCAAAATTTTAATCTTTTGTAGTTTGATAATACCTTTGGAATTCAATCCTTAGTAATCCATACCTCTCTTTCATCAATCTCCTTGATAGTTCCAGCGAGGGCTTTCACCATGAATCAGGGACACATAACCTTGACAGTTTATATAGCATCGTCCAAGATATGTTCTCAACTTGCTTGATGCTTATTTGTATTAGAGACTTCATGTAGATCAAAATACCAATGGAATAAATGGTTATGAATGATAACAACAAACTGAATATTAAAATATCACAGGGGCTTTTGTTGGACTGTTTCTTTTTCTAATTTTTCATATGAAAATTAATAAATGGATGGAGAAAAAACAATGGAAGGAGTGGATAAGATGGAAAGAGAGAAGAAATGAAAATGATTGGTGAATGTCATATATTTTCTCATGGTCTACACTGCTCTTCTATTAACTAACATTTAGGAATGATGAACAAACATCCATGGCTGTTGCACGTGGTCTACATTGTTTGACCATTGTATGCACCGCTTTGAACGAAAAAACACAAGTGAAGAAAGTCAAACAAAGAGGTCCATAAAGCCTATCTTCATACCATATTGAAATGATGACAAGAGAGAGCAAAAGACTCAAACTTGAAAATTCTTCATTCATCAACAACACACTTTATTACATTGCAGTGGCTTTATAAAGCCTTCTAACTTGTAACTACCCAACAAGTAACTAACAACTAACTAGCTATTAATAAATTAACAATATTATGTTAATTTATTATTTATTATCTAATAAACTACATTATGCACTATTTTCCAACAAGCTGTAGATTTGAATCTATCCTTATAAAATTTGGAAGCGTGGAAAATAAAGATTTTTTTAGATGTCCTTTAAACATTTTTTTTCTTTTTTTTTTTTTATTGTAGAGAATTTATAATTGAAATTTATCAATTTGTGAGGCTAGGGAATCATGTGAAATAAGTTGTGTAAAAATCGCATCTTTAGATTCTATGCTTTTCACCTATTTTTGAAGTTATGCGGTAGCATTCTATTAATTGCAATAGTGTTGTGCCAACCATGATGGCATCCAACCCTTAGCTCTGTAGTGATTAAAATAACCCTTTAATTTTTTCATAGGTCTTTTTCCTTCTTTCTTTTATTTTTGTAATATTGAAAATGCTCTGTTTTGAGAAATTTATGATAATTTCTTTTGTTGTGAAGGACATTCATGTTTTTTGAAATATATTGTTGGCTCTATCCCTACCTAGAATATTTTTTTATCATTGAATAAGTAGTTCTATGGTTTTGGAAGCAATTTGGGTGAACTAGTCATTGTCACCCTATGCATAGTGTTCAATGATATATTCTAATATATAATTTTTAAAATAAAATTTTTTTATAGTAGATTATATTTTATTATCATGCATTACCTTATGCTTTAAATGGTGCATTTACATGTATGAGATAACTAGATACTTCACCTAGTGCATTCTTATGATTAAATAATGAAATAGATTATGTTAGGAATGAATAGATGGAATTTTTATTTATTCAAATATATACTTATGAAATGAAAATGACCTAACATCATTGGTTTAACTCATTTATTTTATTATTAATCTTTGGAACTATTTAATTGGCGAATGGACCTATAGAAAGGTTAAGAAAGGATATGTTTACCTGCATATTGAATTTACTTCAACTATGTTATAGGAATATTGGATTTGCAAGGTGATAGGAATGATTTCCTATGCACTCGATATAGGGTGAGACTTTGTTTTAACTATGTTGTACCTTGAGATTTAGTTAGACTCACATCACAATCCCTATGCATGCCCTTGTGTGCTGAGTTATTTCTATTAGGCTTAAGTATTTTTCTTGTGTATGTTAGCATGTGCCACTTCTCTATTATGTTTCCTTTCATAGATCAAGGTGATGAAACCTTTCTACTTGTGCATGTATACACACATCTTCCACACGTGTAGATGTGTTAGTGTGTAGTGTTGTCATGTGTGATTAAAACACTTGTGAGTTAACATGCATTGCATTACATTTAGTGATATATTTTTAATGCAAAAAAATTGTTGGCCTTGTTTTAAGCTATTTTACCTTTACAAAATTTATGTATTACATTTTAATTCTTTCTCAATAGTTTTAAGGTCTATGCAATGAATAAATTTTCACATTGTGTGAAATGTAGGAAATAACAAAGTTTACAAGGTTTCAAACTTTTTTCTCATATAATCTAATCAAAGACACACCAATACATCCATTGTCAGGGATGACATATTAGCTACATCAATTTTATATTATTAATCAATCTAAAGAAAATATGGGCTAAGGTGATAAAATTGTAATGGTCAAGTGGTTTTAAATCCCTCTTAATATTATGTATTACTATTGTAGTGCTACATTTAAGAGGTAGGTTTATTATGAGGGTGATGCACACCCTAATCCCACCTCACAAAGTAATTTTTTTGTATGGGATAAGGAGTACATCATCCTCACAAGCCCTCATGTATATATATAAATCCAAACATATGCATAATGGATTTTATTAAATGAATTTATTCCATATACCTTTATTTCAAACAACTCAATAATTTAAGCACATACTTGGTTTGTTAGGATTAAGGTGTCTTTTACCTTGTAATCCTATGTATATTTTATGTATCTCCAATACTCTTGAAAAGTGTTCTTGGATGCCTAGGGTGTAATTGAAAAATAAATTATACACAATATTCTACAAAATTTTTGGAATTAGTTGTTATATGCACTCATGGAGGTAGAGTTAGTAGTGGTAGTTACAAAGGTTTTTTTAATAAATTTCTCAGCTTGGGTCTAAGAATGAGTAATGGATCATCTTCCATGCTGTTGGTGGATCCCATATGAGTTGGGTGATGATCTTGGACACATATCTTGGAATATGGGACATTATGGAGGAGTTACAAATCAAAGATGTCATCTATTATTGGTATGGATGTTATTTTTCTATTAATGGATCATTAGGAGTTACAATTAATTGGATTTTTTTATAATTTACCATGGTTTCATGATACATTGTTTTGGGAAAATATTTGTGGTATTCCTCTCCCCTTTCTCTAAAAATTGGAGGTATGAGGTAGTAGTTTTAAAATTTATTTTATAGGTACTTAGGTGTTGTTGGAGTGTTGTCAAATTGAAGAGAGTGTTTGTGTGTTGGATGTATCTCTTTCTTGAAGATTAATACTTAGTTTTTCTCTTTCTCATGTGGATTTTTTTCTCAAAGAGGTTTCTCCATTTAAATTGTGTGTCCATATTGTTTGCTGAATTGCTAATTTTATGTATTCACATAATCATCATATGGTAATCCTTTCATAAAAATATATATTTTAGATTTGCATATAGTTGAAAGAGATTTAATCATAGTATTTTCACCTTGTTTCTCAACATTTGGTATCAGAGTTAATAGTTCTATATAGAGAGGGATTCCTTTCTATTAAGTGTTGATTTTTTTAGCTATAGTTGGAGATTTTGCATTGTGTGGTTTCACAAAATTGTAGAAAGGATTGAAAACCATAACTTCTTCTTCCTATATGAATATTGAGAAATGCAATGGTACCAATTACAAGATGTACAAGTTGAAGATGTAAGATCTACTTGAAGAAAGGGATCAACAGTTGCCCATTTCAAAAGAAAAGAAGCCACTAAATATCTAATGAAAATTATTTGAAACTAGACAATAAGGTATGAGGAACCATTTGGTTGCATGTCTTGTAGATTTTAGCCTCTTGAATGTTTTAGAGGAGACTACTACATTTAATTTGTGGTTGAATTAAACAAAAAGTATTATTAATTTTTTTTATATCAAAAGATGGTGTAGCAGAGGGGATTTGTTACTCTCAAGATGATGAGATCTCAAGGAGAAAATAAACCTCAACTACCTCAAAAGACCCAACTCAGGTGATAAGATAAAATGATGGAGGGTGTCTATTTATGTTTTATGCAGAATTAAAAGGCAAGAGTTACAAAAATAAAAAGAGTAGGTTAAAAAGGTCTTATGGGAAAATTGACAAGCTCTCGGCCAATGACAATAATGTGGCATGTGGATGTCCCCACAACACGACGGTGTCTCGTATAGACCAAAAACTGAGAATGGCTTAGAAAATAACAAAGTGGCTACTAACAGTTATGATAATTGGAAACTCTTAAAATGCGAGAAAATGATAGAGAATAACATAAATTAAATTAATTTAAACTAAATGAAAGATGGATGGTATAGCGAGAGGAAAGGAAGAAAACACTCATAGAGAACCAAGAGATGAAGCCTCCAAAAAAGAAATATCTTTAGTACTTGTCCACATAAGACCAAGGAAAAATGTTGGGGCTATTTAGGGATTTTCCTTAGTCAAATCCCCACTTTGGTGTTTTCACCTCCATGGACAGCTATACATGATAGAGATAAATAAAATAGATGTGATAGAAGAATAAATAGATATACTAGAACAATATGCTAACTAGATTAAAAGATCATGCAATGAAGAAATCACAATTACCCTCCTTCAGCAAAATGAGAATGTTGAAAGGGAGAGGCTACAATCTCCAAGATTGAGAGAAATATACTGATAATACCAAAGTTTCGATGTAGTATGGCTATGAGAGAAAAAATATGCAATGGAGATGGTGGAATGTAAGAAAAGAAGTTTTTGTGATGAAGAAAGCAGAATAGAGAATACAAATCTTATGAATTCCTTCTTGTGTAGAGAGATAGCATTCAAAATGAAGTGTTTTAGAGAGGTTTATGCATGCAGGATTTGTCCCAACACGTTTGTGAGCTAGCAGAGGCATTACATTTATTGATAGGTGGGAAACATAACATCAACAACTATTGCAATTGATAATCTATTGAGGGCATTCATGTGATGCACAAACATCTATGTGACACACATTTGTTCGAGACATAAATCTGCCTTGATGAAAAGAAACAAATAGGTTAAGCAATTAAGGATTAAATTAAAGGAACATTTCATTATTGTCTTTAATTTCTCTAAAAGTGAGGCTCATGGGATGTGAAATTTCATAGGACATAATTTATGATATTACAATTTTCCCCCACTTTAGTGAGCATATGCATTCTAGCATATGTGAGCTAAAATAGAGAGAGAAAGAGGTTGAGGAGAATATACCCAAGATGAATAGGATGCATGTCTTCAATCTTATATATATGCAATTGTAAAGCTAAGCCAAGACACGAAGAGGAAATAGTCTTCTATCCCGCAAAGCTAAATGCAAATTCACCAAAAATATGTTAGCTGGAGAAAAACATGTTAGGCAAAAAATAGATGTGATAAATCTGATCAGATATAAAGACAATGTTGATAAGTATGGCTAGCAAGATGTGTTATGCTAGAGACCATACACCAATATGATAGGCTTGTGGCTACTACAAATTGCATTGTAGGATAGTCATAGAAAAGAAAAGTCTAGTTAGGTTACCCCAAAGCTAGATGATGATATCATAAGAAATCAAGATTTTTAAGACATATTAAGACATATTTTTGAAAAATAAGAATAACCTAATATGATAGGCCCCCCTTAGAATGATATGTGCTACATAGAGGAGCACAAGTTATTCTAAGAAGAAAGATAGAGAGAGATTTTGTGTCATGACATACATAGCAAGATGTATCCATGGAATGGTGTCACGCGAGGGATAACACATAGAAACAACAACATCAAGAAAAAGTAGAGATAAAGAGATTGAAAGAACAAGGGGATCCAAGTATTCAGGTTCAGAATTGATCATAAATGTATTTATAGTATAAATTATATGAACTGTCATCACCCTCCAAATAGATTGGAATGAGAAGAAGAGGACATGAAGACAAATAAAAATTTGGGTCATGGAAGAGGCCTAAATGCCTCGATGCTTTGCATCATCCCCATTGTGTAAAGAAAAATAATTTACGACAAATAGAAGAATGATGAAACACATAGAAGAATTTACGACATATTTTCTCTCTTGTATCCAAGTACCTACAAGGGTCCTCCAAGGGAGAGCATAAACATAAACAAACAAGTACGAGGGAGCACAAACAAACAAACATATCTAATCTAAAGATAAGAAGTATTGCACTAGTCAGGCACCTCTAACAAGTCATCCTACTCCCAATCTAGATCATTGTAAGGGGAGGGAGGACAAGCTCACAGAGAGAGGACAACAAGAGAAATATTGTGCGACTCACCTGCAACAAGAGACAAGGAGGAGGTTGCCTAAATATTCTCATCCAAGATCTCTCATGAGGCTAACATCATCAACCTAGCAAAGATGGATGATATAGTCAAAATATTATCTAATGAGTCGAACATGCACTTCTCTAGAGTGGAGTGCAATGACTGAACAAAAGGAGGCTAAGAAATTAGGGAGCCATTGCCGAACTTCAAGAGAGGGATAGTGAAAAAATTTGAGGAAGGAGGAGACTCCTTCATCACAAGAATGGAACAAACCAAACTAGAGCGAGGTGGAGAAGATGAAGAACTTTTACGATTGTCCTTCAGAATGAGGTCATTCTCTAATTTACACTTAAGAAGAGGATGCAAAACCCTCATGTTAGAAGTAGAAGAAAGAGAAGAAGCAGAAGGAGCCACATTAGATATGGCCTCATGTGAAGCATATCCATGAGCTCAGAAAAAGAAGGAAGATTAGGTATAGAAGTGTTGAAAGGAGGCTCTGAAGAGGGAGAGATGAACACTTGCACCTGCTTAGGGTAAGGTTCATCAGGATCCATCCAGGAAGCTGAAAGAAAAATTGAAGCAATAGAAACAAACATAAGAATAAAAAATAGAACCTATAGAATCAGAGACTAAAGCAGAAACAAAGATGGAAGGCTCACCCTTGGTCTTTTGCAAGGTATCATGCACCTGATCCAATGCCTATTGGTGATGCTTATACTCACGCACAACTTGGTTCCAAAAATTATGAATACCAAGAACATAAGCTTGAGAAGACTTCAGGTCTCCTACTCCATCAGAGGAGTAATCTTTGCAGCTATTACTAACAAAAGAATAGGCCCTTAGGGGGGACAGGAGGTGCCACAAGAACAAAGATTTGAGTCTCAACCACAAGCTCCTTTCCTTTCTTTGCTTTATAAGTAGGTGGAGGAGTGGGAGGAGGCTTTGAGGGCAAAGATGCAGGAGAAACATGAGAACTAACTTTGGTTGTATGCTTCCCATTATCATACAAGGTAGGGCGAGGGATTGTAGGAAAAATCAGGAGTTGGAAAACTCGAGGCTTAGATTTCACCAATGCGGGAACCTTTCCTTTTCCTGTGCTAGGAATTTTTGAACCTTAGTAGAAGAAGGTCTATTTGTGGGAGAATGCTTATTTGTAGCCCTTGAGGAGGAAGGTATAGAAGACAAAGCATGATATTGCACACACATAGATTCCTTCATAGAAATAACATGAGATGGAGGAAAGAAAAATTTGGGGACTGATACTCCAACCTTGTACTTAAAATAAGCCTTATATAATAAATCTCCATGGGGTGGTAAAGGTCCAACTGAAGCGAGATAAAAATGATCTAACAAAAAGCCCCCACACAACACAAGTGGTTTGTACCTAGTGTCATGAATAGTGTGCACTGTGCCATTGTGAGGGAGCTTCAAATACTTGTGGGATACTGATGTGACCGCATTCATAGAAACTAGCCATGGAATACCTAGTGTCACTCTAAATAGGTTAGTTTTAGGAATCACAATAAATAGAACATCAATAGACTTAGGTCCAACTAGGACCTTCAAAGAAATAAAACCAATAGGTGGTACACAAAGGCCATCATGAGTGCGGCTCATATCCTTTGACTCATATTTCTCCTTATGTAAACTGTTAATAAAGAGTGGGGATGAAAAGAGGAGAGTGCTCCCTATTAAGGGGGAAGTCATGTGGTGTGAAATTTATGTTAGGAACCTTATCCATACAACTCATAGGAGGAATAGGAGTAAATGTGACCATGTTCACATACTCGTAATGACCAGATTTAGAAGATGTAGAGGAAATTGTAATTAAATTAGCAGAATGAGATGGAAATGGATTTGTTTAAATCTATAGCTGGATATTAGCCTTCACCACAAATTTTTTCAAGTTTTTGCTTCCTATCACTAAGCCGAATGACACCACTATCTATGTGGTCTTGGATTACATGTTGAAGATGCACACAATTTTTAGTGTCATGACCCGAGATTCGATGATATTGACAAAAATTTTGTGCATCATACCAACTAGGGTATGGCTTATCATGAGGAAGTAGTATGATTTTTGGAAGGGTAATTAAACTATCTTTTAGCAATTTTTGAAGAACACTAGCATAAGATTTAGATAATTTTGTAAAAATTATATTACATGTACTGCAACATTCTTTTCAGTAGGAATGGAGACAACATTTGTTGTTGCTTTAATATTTTTAGACTCTTCTGAAAAAAACATAGTTGTCCAATTATCAAGATGGGAGGATGAGGAGGAACCCTTGTACTACATCACCATTTGTTGATAATCTCTAAGCAGTACACATGTGAGCAAAGGATGGATATTTCATTAGAATAAATTTTTCCCTTAATGCCAGTTGTAGATTCCCCATGAATACACATTGAACATTAGAATCAAGCAGGGCATAAGGGATCTAAGCAAATAAAGAATGATAGTGAGCAATAAAATCAGTCACTTTCTCGTGAGCTCCTTGATTACGGCGGATGAGGTCAGTGAATGTGACCTTCGACCCAATATTTGCCTGGAACTACTAAAAGAAATGGTTAATTAATTTATCAAAAGTGAAAATAGAGTTTTCAGGAAGGGAGAAAAACTATTCCAATGTAGTATCCTTAAGGGACTGCATAAACAATTTAGCTAGCAACTCATCCTAATAAAGGAAGTCATTGAACATAGCAGTGAATGATGAGACGTGAGTTTATGGATCACCTCTAGCATTATATTTATCAAATTTCAAAACCTATAACTCTTGGGGGATAGAGACATTCAAAATGTTCAGGGACAAAGGACTGTGATGGTAATAAGGTTGCAAAGTAGAATAAGAGGTAGCGTTGGCTAACTATGATTGCATTCGACCCATATTTTATAATAAGGTATTTAAAATGGGATTAGATGGAAAGTGAGGTATATTAGCCATGGAAGAAGAGATTTGAGGTGCGGATCTAGGTGGAGGAGGAATTTTATACCCCAAAGGAATGTGAGATACATTAATTCCAAGATTAACAAGGGGCACAAACACATCGTCTCATAACAATGGAAGTCATGAAAGGTATAGAAGGATTAGTGTCCACCATATGCACAAATACCTTAGGCATTATAAGATTCAATTGAATACCAGTGATATTCAAGATCAATGTGTATGAAGGTACATGGGTCTCGACTATGTTGGTTAGTGCACAGAGAAATTCAAAGCCCTTGTGGTCTAAGATAAGTAAGTTTCTTAGACTACTGACAATAGGGGCAACTTGAGTGTATAGGTTACCACGGTTTAAAAAATATTCAAATTCTTTAAGCCTCTCCTCCAAAGATTGAACCTACTTAAAGGGGAACCTAAGAGTAGCTTCATAATATTTAGAGGAGGGAGACCCTAGAGGAGAATTCGATGGAGAGGAACCACCAAATATCGGCTGAGAGCTGGAAGGATCGAGATTCCTATAAAACATTAGACCAGGTCTAGTAGGACTATATCTATTAGGGGGGATGGTAGGCCTCAAGCTTATTCTTACTATGTGTCTGAAGGTAGTAGATTAGGTTGTGTTAGCGAATGAATTGGCCTTTATTATAACATTATAACAGCTTCGTAGCCCAAATTATAAAGGCCAATATTACCAACAACTCTGGAAAGATCATAATTTCATTTGTGATTTTCCTTTAAATTATTATCGAGGTACAACTCCCTTTGAATTATTACCATCTTTTATAAAGTTTGCTTTTGACCAAAATGCAGAGAAAGGAAATCAAACACCAATTCATAAGTATGATATTAGTGCGACAGACTGAAAGAAACTATTAACGCCTAAGGAAAAAGAATCAAGACAATAATAGTGAATGAATAGAACACCAAGTAATTGATCTTAATCACAAATATATGAACATAATATCAAGAAATCATTTTGAATAGAGAATAAATCTCAGTTATTGTTTTCAGCCAACAAACTTATTCAATAACACACTATATCCATAATTCTCAATCCAAAGATTAAGAATAATTTTAAATCATAGATACAACTCCCAAAAATTTTCTTTCTTCCCTCTATTACATCATAGTGCACATTGAAAGAAAAATCAAACCCTGAATTAGATTTTATAAGAAAACCCTAATCTCTGATCTTGGCAGTTAAAGTAATGGTCATTGGATCAAGTGGCGGTTTCTTGCCAACTAATTCCTCACTTAGAGAGGCTGATAAATGAAGAATATTAATGATTAAGAATAATCATCATTACATAGCCTCTTCAATATGATTTTGACAGTCATCTGAAGTGTTTCTTTCTCGAAATCCTTCCTCGTGGCCTGACATACATGCAAATGGTGCAATTCCTAGAGCCTGTATTAAATGAAATATGTATATCCTCATAATCTTATACATACGAACCATCCAGATGAAGGAGCCACTTGAAACTTAAATATCCAAGCTAAGGTTTATAATAAATCTTGTCACATTGAAAAACTAGGAGCAAAACTAAGAAAGGTAAGAAGGATGTTGCTCGTGATGTGGAAGAAATCATGGAAATGCATGAAAGGTTGGCGGCCAAGGATTTGGGGGCTGCAAAAATGCTTAAAGTATTGCTTTAATGGTCGTTTGGCTTGTCTTTCTATATTTTGTTTTTTGGCTAATGTAACTTCTGATGGTGGGCTAATGGTCTGTTAATCAGCTGGTTTTTTGTGGTTTTTTCTGGGTGGGCAGTCATATGTCTTATCTTTACTGCCACTTCCTTTTTTGTTCAGGGTTTCTGGTCCCTTCAAAACCAATTTTTCGTTAATAAAAAACCCTCAAGCCATATCACTATCCTTGCATTTTCCTAGTCCCAAGGAAATCTCTAGCTCATATATGCCAAGTTTAATTTCTATAAATTCAATGAAAATGGCATTCATTTTCACAATTCGAATTGCATTCCTAGATATGGCGAGCATTGAGAGTGATGCTTCCTCTAGAAATGACTTTTTCATGATTGAGGACGTAGAGTGCAATTCGTTCCATAGGTTAATGACTGACCAACTAAGGGATGTATTCTTAGTCCAGAGCAATGTGGAAGAGGGTGTGCTCTGAAAGATTATTGGAGAGAAGTTTTTGAGTCTTGTCCATGTTCATAACGTTGAGCTCCTTGAACACTTCGTGTACAATGTGGTTTGTACTTTAGGGAAATGTGATTGGGGAATAAGGGCGGAAAAGCGTCTGGTTTGTGTCACGTCTCAAATTTTTGCTTGCATTTAATAATGTGAAGTTATTTTAATAATTATGGAAAAATAAATTTATCAGTTGACTTGTGATAAATTTAAGATTTCAATGGAATTTGAAATATATTTATATTATTATGATTGAATACGAAAGATGAAAATTATGATGTGAAATGGAATCTATTCATTTTGAGCATTGGTTAAAGGTTACTAATGAAAATTTGCAAGTGCAAGTGTGTGAATGCAGGAATAGGTTGAAGACTGAGAACATGGTTGAGGTAGGAATATTTAGCCAGATGACGAATGGTAAGCTTGATGGAATCTGGAACGTGCACACACCACTAGAAAAATCATAGCATTTGCATTCAATTTGCAATTGATAGATATCAATATTTCATGAGAAAATACATTAATGATTAAATAGGTAAGCATGTGGAAAAAAAATTTGTTTGATAATTTTCCTACCATGTCTATTTGATGCTATTGTATGTCAAAAGAAAATGAAAAATATTGCAATTAAAATTTTTGAGAAATAATAATTATGAGAATGAATTTTAAATAAAAAGATTAAATTGTTATTTAAAGGGGTATTATTTTAAATGGGGAAATAATATTAAGTGCTCAGGATGTTGAAAAAAAATAGAAGAATTAATGGTTTTGAGGGCTGCCCATAATCCAAAAATGTAGAGGATTCAATTGCATAATGGGGCAGCTAACTTTTATGAACTCTCCAAAAATAGAGTAAAACATAGATTTTGTAGGAGAGAAGAGAATCACAAAAGAGGGAAAAAGGCAGAGAAGGCATGATGAAGGGGATTTGGTCCAAAAAAGCAAGGGGAAAAGTTCAAATTCCAAAGAAGAAAGGAGGCTTTCAGGGAAGAAAAGCACTAGCCTTTCAACGTAGTCTGCATCATTTGTCAAGTGCGAAAAGGTAGAGGTAAGGGTATATTTCATGGAAAATTTCCATTCATTTTCAAGCTCTCTCAATTCCTTAAAAAAAAATATATTTTTCCTCAAGATATTCGGGTCTGCTAAAGGAAACTCTTGCATATTTTTTATCCCTTCTTAAGGGACTTTGCATTTGTTTTAATGTTTGGTTTCACCATCTTGGGTTGACTCCATTTTTTTGGAAAACTTGTTACATTCTTGGTTTTTATTGCACCAAAAGATCAACCTGTTAATGCCCGATACAACTGCCAAATTTATACAAGATCCACAGGAGGCAGTTAAGCCATGTCACTAACCCAAGTGCCACACTGCACAGAGGAGACCAAGGGACACACTATCTTGCAACAATCCCCCCAACGCAAGCGAGGGGTTTGAACCTATGACCTCGGCTCTAATACCAATTGTTACATTGGTGGTTGTTGTTGAACCAAAAGATCAACTTGTTAATCCCTGATACAACTGCCAGATTTATACAAGATCCACAGGAGGCGGTTACTCCATGTCACGAACCCAAGCACTGCACTACACAGAGGAGACTAAGGGACACACCATCTTGCAAAAAAACCAAGTCTCAGTCTATCCTCATGGGCATCAACCTCATAGACTATATAAGGAGGGGGATAATCAACTGTATAAATAACCCCTACCATTTTTATTTTGTGTTATCAGATTGGCTGAAACCCACTATCTATTTTTTTTAAATGATTTCCTTGTTAAATACCGTAGTATGAGCTTTATGTTTGTGATCAAATTCTTCTTAAGTTTGAATCCTGTAAGGGATATGCTCATGGTTTCCAGCTTATAGTCGAACCCTCACCATATATCTTTGAATTAGAAGTTGGTGAGCCGAGTCTAATTTAAAAGGGAAGAGTATAATGACTTTATCGTTCTATCTAAGTGTCAACCATTCTAAATGAAGCCTTAAGGCTGAGCGATGCTTAGCATCAAGCTCATATTGATGGATCGGGTAAAGACCCGAGTGTCCATTCTATTCCCTTGTGTTTACTAAACTTCAGTTCAATTGATTGAACCGGGGAACGTTACCTTCATTCCACAATATATATGTATTTTCCTTCGTTTCAATTTGCTTTGTTTCAGTTTGGATGACTCATGCGTTCAAATCATGAAGCTCTGTTAGAAAAGAGCGATATCCTCTTTGATAAAAAAGGAAGCCTTTGTAGGCCAGTCAATGCGTTCCCATTGACCCATTATTAATTATCTCTCTAAGAACAAAATGTTGTTCATAAAAATGTATATATATGCCTATATATGTAAATATACATATAGTCGTTCAATGTGTTATATGTGATACAGTGATGCTGAGCAATCACTTTTATTGTGCTCATTGACTCAACTCTAATGGAGTCTTATAAATTGTACTCTGTATTTCATAATATTCAATGGAATAAATGATGAAAGCCTTAATGATATATGTATAAGGCTGAACGATAGCATGTGTATCGTTCTGGACGATCGCATGCATATCGTTCCCAAACTTGATAAGAAAGTTCTTAAAAGGGATAACTTAAATATAACATAATGAGGTTCAACATATTCTTGTAAGAAATATTAAAATGATGTATAAAACTAGGTGATACAAGAGTTTAATATTCTTTGACATCAAGTTCTCATTTGAAGAACGACTATAAATCAAACAACATGTACCATTCATATTGTTTGTATTGGAAACACCAACTTTGTATTAAATTTATTTCACCTATTGATGTTTAATTATTGGAATCAATGATGATGTGGTTATAAATGCATAATAATGTTCATCTTGAACAGATCGGAACAAATGGAAAAAACTGGTGATTTCTTCATGAAAACAAACTACAATGAAACTATTATTGTTTAAATTGTTTTAACTTAGATTTAATCTGATTATGATTTCACTTTATTCTGAACCACTTTGTGACAATTTGGTTGAGCTTTAGATTTATACAAAAGTCTAAGGACTATTTGATCCTTGTATTTCAATTGAAATTAATTATGTTCTGATGAAAGTTGACATCTTGAATATGAAAATTTGTATGTAAAAATAAATCTTTCTTTTTCAAAGAACGTATACACATACACATTTTTCTTACAGAAGGCCATATATGTGTACATGCATAAATCTCCATTTATACATTACAAATACATGCGATATACCTTATTTTAAATTGCTTATTTCTCTTTATTTGAAATACATAGATTTCTTAAAGGAATTGTTGGAAATTTGAATACCATGCATGAATTGTTATATTCTTATTAATGAAATAGATTATGTATTGTGACTAAATGTCAAACGTCATTTTATCAAAACCGATTTAATACTTTGCATATATTGTTAAACTAAATTAGCCAAGATGAGACAAACATTGTTGACTATTTGATTTCTCATATAAAAAGGATTGGCTAGCAGAACTACTAGAAAATAAGTTGATTGTTTTACATAGTGTGTGAATTGGATAATATGTATGTTATCTTATGTATGTGGGAGGTTACCTTTCAGGACAGGTGCCAAAAATGGGTTAACAATGAGTATAGGTTTTGATTTTCCAAAATCTATTATTTTAACTGTATACAACATATGCTTGGCCAAGCATTTGTAGTTTGGATTATGTTGAATGGTCTAAATTGTATAATGTAACTCTCTATCATTTCCTAGCAGAGATCTTGCATGTTTTAAATGTAGATAGAAATGCATGTAGATGTTAGGCACACAATAGATTTTACCTTGCATACTGTATCTCTTGTTAAGTATTCCATGCAGGGTCGGGTATTCTTCGAATTGGAAAGAATTCTGAGGAAGTGTTGCTCCATGTTTTGGTGGAAAAGCACTTGAACCATGTTCTCGTCCACCAGATGCTACAAGCATTAAAGAGGAATCACATGGAATTCCATATTCTTGATTATTATACTTGTACTTCATGATGTAATTTGAGTTGACTAAGAGGCGATGTTGGCCTAAGTCAAACATTGTAACTTGTAAATTTGGCATTTGGAAATGAATATAAATTATTTGTTTTTGACATATGGTGCTATGCTGGAAAATAGCTAATTGACTATGTCTTTAATTTAATATTCATAATGTCATATTTTATTTTTGAGTGTTATTTATGTATGACACATTCCAGTTCAGCTAGAGTACCTAATGAGAGCAAGGGTGACCATTAGAGGATTGAATAGGTTTCCCAAAATTGGCCTTATAGGCGATGCTATATGTATTTTTGTTGCACTTTAGCATGACATTATAGGGAAGTGGTGGCTCTTCTTCATACGGGGCTAGGACAGAATCATGGGGTTATTTTCCCATTTTGTGCAATCTTATGAGAACTTGTTTTCACTAGCCCAAATCTAATGCCTGCAAGAAGTAGTGGACGAGATACACATCCTCATATTTTTACTCTATGTTTAGAAGAAATATAATGAAAAATCCTATTTTGAATGTTAATACAATTTTGTAACACAATATATATATATATATACATATACACATATATATGAATATAATATATAAATCTTTTTCTTTTTTTTTATGTTCTGCTTCACATCTGAGAACCACCCTTTTTAATTCTTTACTGCATTTGGCTATGATGTCTAGTTGTATTAATTTTTGGTTACTCTTGCTTAATAAGCACTTCCCTTGCATTGTTATCGCTCCTTAAAATTGTCAGAATCTGTTGCACTAACGATTTTTAATAAAGGCACAAGTATAATTGACATATGAAGAGGTTTTTGAAACCCTATCAGAGACCAAGAATGGTTTTGAAACCTCTTGTGAGTCCCAACAATGAACAAAACTTCTTTCCATGCCTTAGTTTTCCGTTCATGGGTGGATTTTTGAAAAAGTTATAAAAACTTTGGTATGGACCAACAACTTCTTAAATAGATTAGACTTAAAAAATTTCCACACAAAATATCAGCGTTGAAGGAGGTTATGTTAACTTCATCAATGATAAAAAAATACAAGGAGAAATGAAACAAAGAATAAAACCGAAGACTTCAAAAGGGGTGTCAGTATAAAAAGGAGTTACAATAACATTATCGATGACCATTGAAGTTCATGAAACTTAGGAAAATATCGAGAAAGCTTGTACTTAGGAAAATTTTCAAGCAAATACAAGGGTTTGGGAGAAGTGACCAAAACTGAAGTAACAGTAGCTCTGTCTAGGGATGAAGACAACAAGGATGAAGCCAAGAACCCAGTAATGTGTTTCAAAGGCCAGTGTCTAGATCATTAGGAAATAGAGTCATGTAAGAGAAAAAGGAACCAAACCAAAACAAACCAACAGAAAGGGGAAAAGGACGAAAACCAAAATGAACACACACCAAAAATGGGATGAAAAAGGATTGATCATGCAAAACCATTGACTGGCTGGGAGAAGAATAATCCACACCTAAAAAAGCTAGAATTTTTGTGTAGCTTCTGGAGGATACTAGAACAAAAATACGCCCATTAAGTTTTTAGTTCATTGAAGAACATCTCACCAACCGTTATTCTTCCAAAAAACCACTTTTCATCATAGATCTCTTCTTTCTGAGGAATGCAACCTTGTACAATGCTTCTCGTATCCCACACTACCTCTTTTAAAGGTTTAACCTTTTGAGTGAACCCTATTTCATAAGTAGGCTTTTGTTAATTCCTTGATGGGTCAGATGATCTAACAACTTGCCTTCCCTTGTCATCTTCATGTTCTACAAGAATTCCTTCGATCTTTTCCCCCCTTTCCCAAAGATTACATCCTTTCTTATCAATTTTCTCCTGTGCAACTATAACACCAATGCCTTTTGTCTCGTGAGTTGCCACACCACAATCATCTTGATCATTCAATTCATATGTGTTCCTTTTTACCATTTATTTATAACTATTTTCCCTATCTACATCCTTACAACATATAACTTCACTTACCATATCGTTGTAAAGGAAAAATTCGAGCATTCAAAAAGGGAGATACTTCTTACTTCATAAGATTCATCAAGAGTGAATAAGGGATTTGAAAGTCTGCACCACTTCACTTCATCTTTCTCCCTATCATGGAGATCATCCTCACAACACCATTCTTGGGTAAGAGTAGTACCCCACGCCTCTGAACTAGATTGCATAGTGGTGGGTTGTCTAATACCTGTGAACCCTATGATAGCCTCATTTTCAATAGACGGATTATCATCTTCTTCATTCATTATGTCTAAAGATTTTGTATTAATATCCTCAAAAGTAAAAATTTCATATTCAGGAATACATAAGGAGTCTGGTAACTGATATCTCCCATCAAAATATTGAGCATTCATATAAAAAATAGAGGTACCAAAAAAAATAGGGTGTATTTGTTGCAGGAGCACCTAAACCCTTAAGTGCAAATTTGATCTTTTGAAGATGTAATAGGTTGGTCAGTAGGAGATTCTAGGTGGTTTGGAGTAAATAAGGTTTGTTTATGCTAAATAAGATCTAAAAGGACCATTTACTATGTAATTGGGTGTGTTTTGAGTCTTAGGAGTCAATTAGGCAAAAGATGCAAAAAAGTGCAAATGTTGTCATAAGCAAAATTGTCAAAAATGCAACTTCTAGGAATTTGAAGAGTCTAGTATTTCAAAAGATAGTTAGAGGAATTTTGGCGGTTGGTTTTGATTATAATTTTTCTAAAAATCCTCTTCATGGCTCGGACAATATTTTTTGAAGTTTGTTTTGAAACATCCATACCAATACGACAAGTTTTTTTTCTTCAAATTTCTCTGTTTTCTAAACTTTTCCTATTTTGTATGGACCCGTATAGGCTGTAGATGCTCTAAAACATATTGTGTTGTGTAGATACATGAATTACATTTCTTTTCCATCAGGTTTGAGATTCTAATATTCAATTTTGTGGGAGATTTCTTTAAATTATTGAAGCAACCTTGTTAACATAGAATTAAGGGTTTGATTTTTGTTTAAATGAAGTATTAGTCATTCCACCTACTGTCCATACCTATGCCTCGGTGGAATGAATCATCTAGTGGTAGGTTATGTTTTTTTATGTTTTTGAAGGCAAGGAAGTTAAGTTGTCCAATTTGGGATGATGCCCTACGACTGAGCAAAGCATTTTTCATGTGAAAATGAGGTGTGGTGATGGGGTTTTGAGGAAATGTTGAAGGTTTTGTCAATGTAATGGTTTTATGAGTCTGTATTGACCTAGTTGAACTTGTTGGATGCATTGGTTGATTTTGGAAAGCCCTGAAGTTGTGATTTTCAGTAAACCCTAGTTATTTGCATGAAAAGAGAGTGTTTCTTGGATTAGCGGTCTAGAGGTCATGAATCTGAGAAATGATTGAGGAATTTATGGTTTTGTATCTCAATTAGTGTCTGTCTATGGAGATTTGGTAAAAAAAAGAGTTTAGGAAGTACTTCCTTTGGAAAATAGGGCTAATTGAGTAGCTTAAAATAGGGGTAGTGTATTGGATCTCAATATTGTTGCAAAGAAGTCACTTGAAACCTTTTGAGGATGTTGTGTTAGGTTTTGTGGTAAGTCTTAACTGATGTTTTCTAGGCCATTATATGGCCTTCTCTGAAAGATATCTTCTAAATTTAGGTTTTGAGGGCTACAAGCCTATTGATGAGTGTTTGGATCAAGTTGAGAGATTTGTGTTGCAAAGGTTGTTTCCTAGTTTGAGTTAGGTCATATTGAGTTGGATAGAGTTTCATCACCACCTTGCTTACATCAGGTGGTATCAAATCCCAGTTATTAGATCTTTTGCAGGTGATTTGGTTGAATTTTGTAGCTTGGAAGGTAAAAAGACAAGTTTGGAAAGATGCCTTTGAAGAGTGTTGGTGCTGATAGGCTGATAGAGAGTTGCAGGAGTTAAAGGAGAAGCATGCTAAGCTTCTGGAGTCACACAATACTATATTGTCAAGGCTTGTTGCCTTGGAGACAAAGAAAAGAAGAGATGAGAATGAAGAGAGTGAAACAAACGAAGAAGATGATGAATATGAAGATGTTGATGAGGAGTTAGACCCTGAAGATCAGAGGATGGAAAAGTTGCTCAAGGAAGTTAAAGGTGATTCAATGAAGGTAAAGGTTGATCTTCCTATGTATGGTGGAAATTTAAATGAAGAAGTTGCTTGATTGGATTGTTGCTATGGACAATTACTTTGAAAGTGAAGACATTTCAGATGAGCAGATGGTGAAGGTGGCAAAGACTAAACTCAAAGGTCATGCTCTTCTATGGTGGGACTACAAGAAAACAAAAAGGAGAAAACAAGGCAAGTGAAGAATAGTTTCTTGGGACAAGATGGTACAAAAAATGAAAGGTAAGTTTCTTCCAAAGGATTATGAAGTTCAATTGTATAAAAGATTGCAAGGTTTGAAACAAAAAGATTTAGATGTCAAGACCTATATAGATGAATTTTATAAATTAAGTATAAGGTCAAGAAGGGATGAGGATGAAGTTGAAAAAGTGGCTAGATATCTAGGTAGCCTTAGATTCAATATACAAGATGAATTGGTTATTGCTAACCCAAAGACTATTGAAGAGTGTTTTCAATTGGAAATCAGGGTGGAGGAAAAGATCAAAAGAAGGCAAGAGAAATTTGTTAGAGACAGAGGTACTAGCACAAGAGGGAGATGATCAATCCCTACATCACAGCAGCCATTTGAGGAACAAGAAGAAGCAAGTAAAAGTAAGGAGCAAGGTGTTGATGTAAGAGGAGGATTTAGGGGTAGAGGTAGATTCAATGGTGGTAGAAATTCTAATGTTTTTGCAGGGAGATGTTATAATTGTAATGAATATGGTCATCCTTCTTGGAAATGTCCTGAAAATTTTGGTAGTTCATCAAGTGGAGAAAAGAGGACCGAAAGGAGGGCACAAATAGTACAAGAAGAGGAGTGTGAGAGCACAAATTCTGCAAGTTTACATGTTGCTCTTGAAACAGGTGAAATGTTGATGATGAGAAAGACCATATTGAAGGCAACAAAGGAGATGGAGCCATTGCAAAGGAAGAATCTTTTCAGACTACATGTAAGTGCAAAACAAGGTATGCAAAAATTTTATTGATTCTGGCTCTATAGAGAATATGGTGTCAAGTGAGATGGTTAACAAACCGAATTTGCAAAAAATTCCCCATGAGTTGCCATATAAGGTGTCTTGGTTGAGTGATGGGAAATATTTGTTGGTCAATGAACAAGCAGTTGTTGAATTAAAAATTGGAGGCTATAAAGATAAGGTGGTTTGTGATATCTTGCCTATGGATTTTTGTCATTTACTCCTAGGTAGGCCCTGGCAGTATGACAGGCGTGCATTGTATGATGGGAGAGAAAACACTTATATAATAGGGTTTTGAGGAAATGTTGAAGATCTTGTCAATATAATAATTTTGTGAGTCTGTACTAACCTAGTTGAACCTGTTGGATGCATTGGTTGAGTTTGGAAAGCCCTGAAGTTGTGATTTTCAGTAAACCCTAGTTATTTGCATGAAAAGAGAGGGTTTCTTGGATTAGTGGTCTAGAGGTCATGAATCTAAGAAATGATTGAGAAATTTGTGGTTTTGTATCACAATTAGTGACTTTCTATGGAGATTTGGTAAAAAACAAAGAGTTTAGGAAGTACTTCCTTTGCAAAATAGGGCTAATTGTGTAGCCTAAAATAGGGGTAGTGTATTGGATCTCAATATTGTTGCAAAGAAATCACTTGAAACCTTTTCGGGATGTTGTGTTAGGTTTTGTGGTAAGTCTTAATTGATGTTTGTCAAGCCATTGTACGGCCTTCTCTAAAAGATATCTTCTAAAGTTGGGTTTTGAGGGCTACAAGCCTATTGATGAGCGTTTGGATCAAGTTGAGAGATTTTTGTTGCAAAGAACGTTTCCTAGTTTGAGTCAGGTCATTTTGAGTTGGATAGAGTGTCATCACCACCTTGCTTACATCAGTATTGCAAAACTATGTCTTACTTGAGGAGAAGAATCTTCTTCTTCACTTGATGAACTAGAATCTTCTTCTTCACTTGATGAACTAGAATCTTCTTCTATTCCATTGGAATCTAGACTATATACTTGAGCATTCTAGATTTGATTTTCACTTTCCTCACTCATCCTTTTATGTTTCCCCAAATGTTCAGGACCGAAAATTGTGAGGTTTGAATTCTCGGCGATAGGGTAAGAATGATTTAATATATACTGAGGTCTTGATAACCTACATTTTGGTGTTTCACAAACTAGGATAGGTTCCTTAACACAGTCCTACTTCCATACCCCATATGTGGTCAGATCATCGTCAATATTGATTGCTTCCAATTGCGCTTGTTCAATCCCATAGAATTTGTCTCTTTTTAAAATGAATTGGACTTCAAGGTGAGGAGTGGATATAAATATGTGGAATTGAATTTTCTTACTTGGTTGTTCAAGGGAAGGAATTCATTGAAGGTCCCGGTTGAAACGATCAATGAAGTCTCGGATGGATTTTTTTTCCTCTTTTACTATTTTGAAAAACTGTCATAGCAAAGCAACAACATCAACCACATCTTTGAAACATCCAAGAAACTTCTCTAAGATACCCCAACTAGCTATACACCCTCTTTCTAGAATCCTAAACCATTCTACTGCACTTTCAATAAGGCTATCAACACACAATCTCACAAAAATGTCCTCTTCTTGAATTCCTAGGATTCCACTCACAATAGTCAAGGCTAAAATATGTTCCTCGGGATCTTGCAAGTTTATCCCCAAAAAAATTGGGAAGTTCTTTCTTGATCCACGTGGTAAGACATTGTATTGGGGTAGGGAAAAGGTCCAAAATGATTTATTCAAGAATTTGATACAACAAAAGCCATAAAGTTTCAGAGCCACCAACTCCTTTTAAGGAGCAAAAAGAAAAATCACACCTTCAGAACAATTTTTTGGTGGAGGTTGAGTTGAAGGAGGATTTGGACATCTATTTGGATGAAGAGGTGGGTTATCGTAATACAAAAATTCCAATCTTGGAGGTCATTCCACTACCCTTCTTGACAATCATAGAGCTCATTCTTCTTCTTCTTCTTCAAGCATAGAATTTGCTCTCATGTAGTCTGCAACGTTCCTTCTATATGTCTAGGCAAGGGTATTAAACTGAGAAAATATATCTTCTTGTTCATCTTGCATCCAATCTAAATCTAGTTGTAAAACAAGAAAGACATTTTCATGCAAAACCACCATTTTAATGCATGACAAAGAGGCAACCCTTCAAATATTTTACTTGATGTTTCCCCATTAGAGCCGCCAAAAATTTAATTGGCCTTTATTATAACCTTATAACAACTCCATATCCCAACTTATAAAGGCCAATATTACCAACAACTTTGGAAAGATCACAATTTCATTTGTGATTTTCCTTTGAATTATTATCGAGGTACATCTCCCTCTGAATTATTATTATCTTTTATAAAGTATGCTTTTAACTAGAAAGTGGAGAAAGGCAATCAAACACTAATTTGAATAAGTATGAAATCAATGTGATAGACTAAAAGAAACCATTAACGCCTAAACACAAAGAATCAAGACAATAATAGTGAATGAATATAACACCAAGGAATTGATCTTATTCACAAATAGATGAACATAATATCAACAAATCATTCCACACAAAGAATAAATCTCAGTTATCATTTTCAGCCAACAGACTTATTCAATAACACACTATATCCATAATTCTCAATTCAAAGATTAAGAATAATTTGAAGTCATAGATACAACTCCTAAAATTGTTCCTTCTTCCCTCTATTACATCACAGTGTAGATTAAAAGAAAAATTGAACCCTTAATGAGTCATTTAATTAGATTTTGTGAGAAAACCCTAATCTTGGATCTTGGCCTGGTTAAAGTAACGGTCATTGGATCAAGCGGTGATTTCTTGCTAACTAATTCCCCACTTAGAGAGGTTGATAAAAAAATAATATTAATCATTAAGAATAATCATCATTACATTGCCTCTTCGATATGATTTTGGAAGTCAACTGAAGCATTTCTTTCTCGAAGTCTTGCCCCATGGCATGTACATGCAAATGGTGCAATTCCCAGAGCTTGTATCAAATGAAATATGCATATCCTCACAATCTTATACGTGTAAACCGTCCAAATGAAGGGGTCACTTCAAATTTCAAATATCCAAGCTAAGGTTTATAATAAATCTTGTCACATCAATATTTAATCCTCAAGCCATATCATTGTCCATGCATTCGCCTAGTCCCAAGGAAATCTCTAGCTTAGATATGCCACTTAATTTCTATAAATTCAATGAAAATTACCTTCATCCTCACAATTCAAATTGCATTCATATCTAAGATGGTGAGCACTGAGAGTGATGCTTTCTCCATAAATGACTTTTTCATGATTGAGGATGTAGATTGTAATCCATTCCATAGGTTAATGGTGAACCAACTGGGGGATGTATTCTTAGTCCAGAGTGACATGGAAGAGGGCATGCTCTAAAAGATTATTGGAGAGAAGTTTTTGAGTTGTGTCCATGTTCATAACACTGAGATCCTTAAACACTTCATGTATAATGTGGTTCACACTTCAAGGAAACATGACTAGGGAATAAGGGCGATAGAGCATCTGGTTCAACTAGAGTACCTGATGAGAGTGAAGGCAACCATTAGAAAGGACTGAGCAGGTTTCCCAAAATTGGCCTTGTAGGAAACACTATATGCATTGTTGTGGCACTTCAACATGACATTATAGAGGAAGTGGTGGCTCTTCTTCGTACAAGGCTGGGATAAAGTGATATGGGGTTATTTGCGTATTTTGTGCAGTCTCATGAGAACCTGTTTTTACCAGCCCAAATTGAACGCCTGTAAGAAGTAATGGAGGGGATACGCATCATCATATTTTTCCTCTATGGTTAGAATAAATGTAATGAAAACTGTACTATTTTGAATGTGAATACAATTTTGTAACACCAAATATATATATATATATATGAATATAATATAAATCAATGTTATGTTCTACTTCACATATGAGCACCACCCTTTTTAATTCTTTACTACATTTGGTTATGATTTCTTGTTGTATTAATTTTCAACACATTTTTATTTTCATGGTTATGCTTGCTTAATAAACACTTCCCTTGCATTGATATCACTCCTTAAAATCGTTAGAATCCACCACACTTACGATTTTAATAAAGGCACAAGTATAATCGACATATGAAGAGGTTTGTGAAACCCTATTGAAGACTGACAATGGTTTCCAAACCTCTTGTGAGTCTTGAGAATGAACAAAACTTCTTTCCATGCCTTAGTTTTTGTTCATGGGTGGACTTTTGAAAAAGTTATAAAAACTTTGGTACGAACTGACAACTTCTTAAATAGATCAAACTTAAAAACTTTCCACACAAGATATCGGCATTGGAGGAGGTTATGTTAACTTCATCAATGACTAATAATACAAGGAGAAATGAAACAAAGAATAAAACCAAAGACTTCAAAAGGGGCATGGGTATAAAAAGGAGTGACAATAACCTTATTGACGACTACTAAAGTTCATGAAACTTAGGAAAATCTTGACAAAGCTTGTACTTTGGAAAAAATTCAAGCAAAGGCAAAGGTTTGGGAGAAGTGACCAAAATCGAAGTAACAGGTTGTAAAGTTCATAGAGGAGAGCTTACAACGTCCAACCTTGCCAACTCCAAGAAACAAGAGAAAAAGGACTTAAGAGGAGATAAAGAGTTTTAAAATTTTAAAATGACCACAGTTGTGGGAGAAGGAGAGTTTATGTCGAGTTCACCAAAATGTAGAGGGGATTTATTACTCTCAAGACAACAAGGTCTCAAGGAGCAAATATCTCTCAACTACCTCAAAATATCCAACTTAGGTGACAAGATAAAATGATGAAGAGTGTTTGTTTATGTTTTACATAGAATTAAAAGGTGAGAGTTCCATAAACCAAAAGAGAAGGTCACAAAGGTCTTCTGGGAAAATTGGCAAGCTCTCGACCTAGGATGACAGCACAATGCACAGACGTCCCCGTGGTACATTGGTGTCTTGTATGGATCGAAGACTACAAATGTTTCGAAAAACAACAAAGTGGCTACTAACAGTTCTAATAACTAGGAACTCTTAAAATGTGGGAAAATGATATAGAATAACATAAATTAAAGAAATTTAAACTAAATGAAAGATATATGATATAGTAAGAGGAAAGGAAGAAAACACTCCCAGAGAACCCAGAGATGAAGCCTCCAACAAAGACATATCTTCAGTATCTGCACACATAAGACCAAGGAAAAATGTTGGGGTTGTTCAAGATTTTGCTTTAGTAAAATCCCCACTTTGGTGTTTCCATCTCCACAAACATCCATACATGATAGAGAGAAATAAAATAGACATGATAGAATAAGAAATAGATATACTAGAACAATATGCTAACTAGATTAAAAGACAATGCAATGAACATATCACACTTACCCTCCTTTAGCAAAATGAGAATGTTGAAAGGGAGAGGTTGCAATCTCCAAGCTTGAGAGAAATATGTTGATAATACTAAAGCTTCAATGTAGTATGACTGTGAGAGAAAAAATATGCAATGGAGATGGTGGAATGGAAGCAAAGAAGTTGTTGTGATGAAGAAAGAGCAAGAGAGAATGAAAATCTTATGAATTCCTTCTTGTGTAGAGAGAGAGAATTCAAAATGAAGTGTTTTAGGGAGGTTTATGCATGCAAGAGTCATCCTAGCATGTCTATGAGCTAGCAGAGATGTCACGTTCATTGATAGATGGGAAATGCAATGCTAATGACTATTGCAGTCGAGAATCTATTCGGGAGGTTTACACATTCATTTGAGACATAAATCTGCCTTAACGATAGGAAATAAATGGGTTAAGAAATTAAGGATTAAATTAAAGGAACATTGCATTATTGTCTTTAATTTCTCTAAAGGGGAGGCTCATGGGATGTGAAATTACATAGGATACAATTTACAATATTGCAGATGGTTATATTCATTACAAATGAAAGATGTTGATTTTTTTTGTAGACTATTTAAAGGTGTTTAATTTGATTTTAACTCAACTTGATTTTATGGATGTTAAGTTGGAAGAAGAGGATAAATGTATCTTATTAATTCACTTTACCCAATACTTGGAAAAATTTAATTATTACTAGTAGTGGCAATGGTATAGAACCAAAAATGGACAAAATTATTACTAATTTACTTTTAAAGGAGATGGGAAAGAAATCTATGAAAATGGACTCAAAAGATGATGTACATGTATGAGGAAAGTCAAAAGTAAAAAGAGGCCTAAAAGGAATAAGAAGAAAGATAGATCAAAGTATGGACATTCTAAAACCTCGACAAAAATTAGAGTAAAGTGTTGGAACTATGAAAATAGAGGACATGTGAAGAAGGAATGTAGAAACAAGAAAAAGAGCTCAAATTTCTCCACAAAAATTCTTTCAATGATGGTGATAACAATGCTTTGTTTATTTCCACTAACATTATTATTGATGATTCTTAGTTTATTGATTTAGGTTTCTCCTACCATATGACTCCCTACAAAGAGTTATTTTCTACATATACAACTTATGATGGATTGAGAATGTCCATATTCTTTAAAATGCATGTTCATGTTAGATCCACACATATTAAAGTGGAGACAATATGTAATGGTGAAACTTTTCATACCCATGCCATTTCCCATTTAATTTTGTGTCCACCATAATGGAATGTCCTTAATGCAATAACTTATTAGCAAGTGGCATACTCTTGTGCTAGGTTTTTCTAATGACATAATTCCTATAAGTGTCCATTATATTCCCGATTACACTTATCTTAATGCATTTGAATCATTTATCCATTATTAGTTGTGCTTATTTTTGTACATTTGCTTCATGCCTCAAATTACCATTTTATCCTTGAGGTTCATGTTTGTGTGGCACACAATCAACCTAATTCAATCTTGAGGTTCACAAGAATAAAGCTAAAATTTTAAATTTATTTTTCTTGCTCTCTTCTATTGGCTATTAATAGCTAACTTGGCACACATTTGTGCGGCATATTGCTATGTCAAATGACATTTAAAGGGATTCGATGTGCACTTAATTTCATAAGGAAGAATAAGAGACAAATTATAATGAGAACAATTAGAATAAATTTGTATTTCTAAAGGGACAAAGCATTGGATCCATGTCATTTTCATATAGGTTATCTCCATGTTGGTGAATGTTGTATTTGATGTAACTCATTGTCATTAATTTGACCCACTAATGGGGTTGACGTAGGAGAACATTCTCACTTATCAATTCAACAATCTCCCCAATGGTGTCTCCAAACACCACCTTGACAAGTTCAACTACTAGGAAGACAAAGGCAAATAGGTTTTTGGGCATAAATTCTTAGAAATTTATCTCACGTGTTAGGGTCATTCATGCATATTAGATCAATTTTGTATTGCTCAAGATCAACCGTATGTCACTCAAATCTAAACCACACAATTATTTAAGATCAAATATTCTAAGACAATCATCAAATCAAGAGCATTAGTTTATTGGATAGTGGTGAGTCGGTCCTCCATATCATTTGCACTATTTTACATCGTCGATTCTAGAATTAAGTTCCCTTATCAACTACATTTAATTTTTGAATATGTATTACAACTATCAACGTAACTCTAGTTAATTCAAATTAACTTATTATTTACATCTATTTACTTATCCTAGATTATTTATATAATGTTTCTTATTTCTTTACATTTACATATTTTCCTAATCATATCTTCTAAATCGCACTTGTCTATTTTTTTTAAGCAAATTGTGACAATAGGAGTCACATCCTTTATATTGAAATAAAGAAAAATATAGGTACAAGTTACAAAATTAAAGAGAGATAGGACCCCAAAAGAGCTTACAACTACATTGTCAAGAAAGAACTAAGAAAAAGAAATTACATAGTAAAAACCAAAGCTTGACAATTATGTATATTAATTCCTTGTGAAGCTTGAATCTATCTCCCTTAGAGCTACAACTTCAACAACAAGTTTCAAGAAGTAAAGAACCTTCCTACACTCATACACATGCTATAGAGATCTACACACAACAAATGGGATCTATGGGCCCATGAAAGAACCATTACTAATCAACCAAGACATGTCTTCTACCAATCACTAGATAATAACTAAGCATTAAACTATACCCGAAAAAACAGCTGAAATCTAAGATTGTGTGGGTTGACGAATCCTTACGTGCAGTGGGGCTACGTAGTGCACGTGCAGGAAGCGTGAAGACGAGCTCTCCGTTTATTAAACGAAATCTGTAATATAGGTGATCCATTCAATCAATTTTTTATTTACCAATGATACTGTTCTACTACCTGTAAAGCTCTTCCTATAGTCAAACACGCGAGGAATCAGGCGATGACCAACTTACCCAAGTACAGGGGAAACTTTCATTATTCCTGACTTACTACAGATTCAGCCTACATATCTGAGTTGGACTCTATAATTTGTTGGCCATGGGAAGAGACTGAAACCCATTTAGACAAGCAAGTCTGCCGAAAGTTGCAACAGTTGAGACAAAATGGCAAGGGAATCTTTGGTTCCATTGGCCAACATTTGCAACCACACAAGCAATCATGTAGTTGAAATGACTGTAGATGTAGTAATCCTAATGCTAATAGGCTTGCTTTTGACCATGCCCAACAACAAGCAACATCCCCACCTACATAAATACTTCCTCCTCACCAACAACACACAACTGTGGATCAAATTAGATTCATAGCATGTGAGCTCCTCCTCTACCTTAACAGAACAAAACAGGAGGAAAGAGTGTCACACTTGAGTTTGAATTTGGGGCCCAACCACCATTTCACTTGTTGCAATGATATTTTTATGGGTGGGGAACCCTGGTCAACTCTTGAATCATCCCACACCCAGAAATCAACTGAAGCAAGAAAATGTCTCACCAATCATTTCAGGCCTCTATGTCAAACTTGGATCAATGAAATGTCATTTCATGTTCACCGCATTTCTCAAGAGCCCATAGAATTTAAGAGACCTCCAAACAGTTCTTTCCAAAACAAGTATATTTGACAACTTTATATATGCTTGCTTTCCTGTGGCGGGGCCTCTACAGGATTAGGTTACTCTTCCACTAATTTTATATACCTACCAAAAGTGTCTGGAATTTACATTCATCCAAGTTGTCTGGAATTTATCCCCACCGAAAGTAAATAGGAATCTATACCCAACCTTCTATGTTTAGCTGTTATAATAAGATTAGAATAATTTATTGTTTTAACCAATCACAATCTATTTTATTGACATTTTTTTAGAAACTTTTATACTTCAAAAAGTTTTGATTATATATATTTATAACAAAAAATTAATTATATTAACAGAGATTTTTATTGTGCTTTGAATTATCTTAAAATAATTTGGATGGATAGTCATTTTTTCTACTACTTATGATAACAATTGCAAAGTAAGAGACCAAGTTAACATAGGAGTCCTTTTGAGTATTTGATAGGTGAAGGAATCGTAAACATAATCCACTCCTAATAGGAAAGTTCCAAGGACCCAAAGGATGGAAAACCTAAGAAGGAAAACAGCTAGAGGTGGGTTCCCTTCTAATTATTACCAAAATATTTATAAAAATGTGCATGTTGACTGTACATCTAGATTATTTTGAGTAATTTAAAATACTAAGGGAAGCAGCTAGAGGATGAAAAACACACATGATTAAATATATTTGTACACTGAGTGGGCTCCTTCTAATTATTACCAAAATACTTTTAAAATGTCCATGTTGACTGTTCATCTAGATTATCTTGAATAATTCAAAATATAAAATAAAACCAAATATATCCTTAGTCATCAATTACTTGATGCATGTTATATGTCAGATATTGCTCATTGAAATTTCAGATGCATCTAACTAATCCATGCAAACTAGATCTACACATCACCCCGACTACTATTTAAGTGAAGGCATCTCCTTTAACTGCCAGGTAAGGTTTAACCCTTCCATGGAAGACCTGGGGTACTTGCACCCGGCCTCATCCCTTACTTTCTTACATTTTGAGGTTTCAAGGCATCTCTTCAGACAAGCACAAGGGCAATTAGTAACTCAGGCTTGGAGTTTCAGAATTGAATGATATTTGATTTTTCTCTGCTACCAGCCCTGAACAGGATGGAACCTACAAAAGCATGTAGACAGTGGCCTCACCACTTTAGAATTGAATTCCCTTGGGTCCCAACTTAATCAAGAATATTACAACTACCTTTTTCAAAAAGAATGGCATTTCAAGTAAAATTACTCATAGGAAGAATATGTAAAACCTTTATATACTAGTAAATCAGTGGTTTCCAGAGGACATGTTCCTCTTGTTCAGATTAACACAACTTAACCATGACCATGCGCCTTCATATACTCACTTAGTACTTGTTCTTAAGATTTTCTGAAAAATAACAAGGGCATTAACAAACCAAGTGGAAAAGCTTCCATAGTAAATAGCAGTACTAATATTGTAATATGGTTGAAAGAGCAACTATATTGTCTCTGTATTTATGAAAAGTATCTGCCCCGCCATTGCTTAAAGCAACCAAAAGCTAGGTCCATCCGGCAGAACTGACTAGTTATGACAGGGAGTCGCCAGGCAAAAGACCAAGGCTCAAGCAGAGACAATTGTTAAGCCCCTTGATATCAAAGCATAAAAAGGTTGACCTCCTTAATTACCAAGGAAAGAAAGCAAAATATAGATCTCTGTGGAGGCAAGACCACAGAACCATTGCAACTTTACCTACATCCTTCATAAAGCTATGAGCAACTGACAATGGGTCAAAAGGACACTGAGTACAACGATGTAAATTCAGAAACTAACAGACGAAAGTACTCTCTTAATATTCCTTTGTCCCCCTATACAGGATGGTCTGTTACCACTCTCCGTGAAAGATTATTTGTTTTATCATATTTGAGGATGTGTGGTTTTTAATTATTAGATCATAATGTTCTCAAATTGTCCAAATCAATCTCAAATTACCAAGATTGCAAATTTTAAATTTCATTAATACAAATAACATGTTCTCTTACTTGCATACATTACAAGAACAAGGCTGCTTTTTAAAGATAAAGATGTATACACAAAACATTGCACTGAGTTTATTTGCCTCGGTGTTTCTCCTATTCCAGTCATTCGAGCAAATATATGGTATTTTGCCTGCCCTCTTTAATGATTAACAAACACAAAAAACCAACTTCCAGAAAAGAGATTGAACTCCTGTCACTTGTTAAATTGTATCGCGGACTGATTGCTCTGTAAACTAATAATAGCCAAAGCTGTCACCATTGGTCATCAAGGTAGACCATATTTACTATTTACATACTAATCAAATCATAAGGCTAGACCTTGGCTTTGTTCCCTGCATTCTGTCTGACCAAAGGTCCTATGTGATTCGACCAAGGGTGCAATATAGCTTATTTACAAATATCATTTAAAATTGAAGCAGCTTAAGTCCTCTTTCACAAATAAAAAGTCATTGCTCTTAACAGTTTTTGCATCAGGGTTTACTGCTGATGAGTGCTGCTGTACCAATATGTTGTTATGATGGAGAAAACAAAATCATATTACAAGCTGACCGTGGAAGATTGTCTCAAATTGTCAGTAGTTAAACACCAGAATAGGCTATATGTTCTTATTCTGTAACAATGTAATGCTTAAAAAATGTTTTTGGCAGTTGATCCACATTGTGACAAAACTTCCATACAGTATCCTCTGATTTAGATGTTCAGGGTGAATTCAATTTTGGTCATTAACATTTATTATTTGGAGCTAAACCCTTAAGGAATAAAATTTGACAGGCAGGCATGGCGAACAATGCAGAGGGCTCTCGAGTTACACAGATTATTTGCAAGATCACAAACAACGTTTATCATTCAAATACTGCTACATTGAATGTTATTCAATTGAAAAGTTCTCCAAGTATATGTATATCTTCTCACGAGTGCAAGGAGCTTGCGATGCTTCTCATTTAAAAAGCGTCATATAGTTGGAGCCTGTTATGACTTATAGTACAATGTAATTCTGAGAGTCTTTGAAGCCTATCCAAAGAGATCTTCAGCTCCAATTTCCAAGGTACACTCTCAAGTCTGAATTAAGACTTCTTGTTACGATAAGGGGTCAACAAAGCCTAATTTTAGGTACACCTGGTAAGCAAGTACAATATTGCCAAAACTTGCTGTTATGGTAAGGGGTTGACAAAGCCTGATTTTAGGGGCACTTGGTAAGCAAGTACAAAGGTGCCAAAGCAAAGCCCCACATTGGTGAATGAATCAAGACTGTAATAGGCATAACCGTCTTCAAAAAGTATCTTTTAAGCATCATGGATTTCATCAGAAACAATAGGGTGCTCTTCATCATCCTCACCAATATCTAATTCCTCTTGTTCTTCCCAATCTGCTTCAGAAGCACAGTTATATCTGTGCTGGATTTTCCAGTCCAAAGCTTGGCAAGCACGAGAGCAATAATTAACTGAACCACATGCAGAACATCTTCTAAACTCGTGCCTTCTGGTCTCAGGCCGCCCACACAATGAATAGGAACAAAGTCCATTACCTGGTGGCGGACAATGCAAAGAAAACCAATCCACCAGAAAAGTATTTGCGTAATGCACCTTTGCAGGTGGGACATTGTAGCCAAAATCACTTAGCAATGTACCACCAATGGCATTACAGAAAACATTTTCAGCATGCTGGTTTCTATCACAATTCTCTGAGGAACAGTCTAGCTTATGTTTTTGAGATCGACACTGTAGGTATGAACAATGACAATTGGATCTTGAGGACTCTGATTTAAAAATCATTGCGGCAAAAGCTGATGACTGCTTAGCAGCAGCCTCTGCTTCTCTGGCATTAGCTTCAACCAAAAATCGACGCCCTTCTTTAACATTTTTCTTGACACCATATCCATCTTGTAGGCAATGGCCAAGTTCTCTGATTGCATCTATATGGCCAAGGGCTGCTGCTTTTGCACATAGAATTACACCAGTCTTTAAGTTCTTGTCTCTTTTTGAACCTCCACTACCATTGAAATGAATAACAGCCAAGGAATATAGAGCCACCGGATGTGATGCAATGGCTGCCTCAGCCATCAGGGCCAATCCTAAACCCCTATTCATGAGGCAATAGAATTGAATCTGCGAGCAAGGCATTTATGTAGAGTCAGTTCATGATTAATAAATAATATTTCAAGCTTTATAATACCAGAATTTTAGATTACTTTTCCGATTCCAGTGCAAAAAGTTTACAGGAATATTTCAAACAAATATAATCTACAAGTATTTCAATCACAACAGAGACAATCTACTTTGTATTTATAAAGCAAATAAAATAAAATTAACGCATAGAAGGAATACACAATTTTTTTCGTTTCCTTCTTTTTTAAAGGTCAGATCTTGTAACCCACTTAAATTTCCTTCCGGACACAAAATAAAAAGAACCTCCAAGAACACAAACCCACCATTCCAAGAATGTAACAGGCTTCCCGGTTGCCTGCATCGGCACATTGTTTCAAAAACCGATGAGACTCCTCAGACCATTTTGATGCCTTGACTTCAAGAACTCCAATTGAAGCATGGACAAGAACCTGTGGATCCTTCGCCATTGACGAAAATCTTCTACACCTGTAACAGAGAAAATCATTAAAATTCTAAATGGAGTATCCTGAAACTCTAGAAAGGAGTATGAAACAATATGAGACCTTTTACACATGGATATAGGCCCAAAATATCAACCTGTGATTATCGGGAAAGCGCCCAACTTTTCTTAGTCTAGTATAGATGGCTATATTTACAGTCATACAACAGCTAAGAAGGTAAACCAGACTTATTTGTGAATTCTTAAACCAAAAGCCCAATCAGGGACTTTGGCAAGTTACTTACTTTCATTACTCTAGTGAAGGGATCCTTAACCAAACGAGCCAAACAAGGGCCTTGGAAAAAGTACCCACCTTCATTAGGGGAAGTCTAGTGCACAGATCCTTGACTAATAGGCCAAACCCAGTTTGTTAAGGTATCCATTTACATTTTTCTGGGTTACACGAAGGTTTATTGGCACGTGTCACCAGAGAATAGAATACTGCAATTATTATGAATGGATATGGATCCTTAACCAAAAGTTAAAACCGGACCCTTTGACAAGCTACCCATTTTCCTTAAGGGAGGGTTTGCTTGTGTATATTTTGTATGCTTATTGCACATAAAGAATTTGCAGGCCTATAACTGGTAAGTTGGCAACAAAAGCTAAGCACTAATACACCAAACATTTGTGGAATATTTTTAAAGAACAGAGGTTTGTTACAAATTTCAAACCTAGAAACCAGTCTAACTAGGTATTAGTTTCAGACTGCACCGGGATATAATAGGGGCTCCCATGAATTTTCTGGGAATTGGTAAAATTAAGTGGGCTAGAATTTCATTGTCATTCAGTCCTTGGCAGCAAATCCAATAAATGCAACAGACATCAACAGCACCCTGTAAGCAATTTCAGCTATTTTTGAAAAGGGCCGACTATTCATTGGATAGGTTCATTATTTTCTCAAATAAAATCTTGAAAAAAAAAACCAAAAAAAAGCTACAGAAAATCACAAAACAAAAGTCTCAATCGCAACAACAATAAACAAATTTAGTTGTCCACTTTGAAATTTTGAATTCAAAAAAAATATACAGGCAACAACTCCAGTGCAAGGAAAAAGGAATCCCTGTGTACCCATTAGGAAAAACAGGCTTGACAGCACTTGCCAAAAACTGGAAGTCTCAGTTAGAAAGACATGACTGAGAAATCGGATTCAGAACCAGAATACACATGACACATTCTCAACCAATGTCATTTAACAGAGCAAATTGAAGAAGCAGTTTATAACAGAAAAATTGTGCAGAGGCAATAGAGAAAACTTACGTGAGCATTGCATTGACGAGCTGGGCAGGGGTATCTGCACTAGATATGAGCTTGCCCATGAGTAATATTATCAGATCATCATGAAGACAATCAAAAGGCCTAACTTTATTACCACGAGTAGTTCTCCTAGTAGGATTAATACTTATTCTCTTTGCAGGCATTTTGGAAGTTTTTCTCTAGTGCCCAATACCCAAATCTGCTTGCATTTGTAGTGGGTATTATTGCTCCCTGCAAATTATGCAGTGGCGCATTTAGTGTTCTGCTTTGTAAACCAAAGTTTAGGCCTTAAATATGGGCCGGTCAAAGAGATATGCTGTGCATGCTTGGTCAACAATTCGTCCACAACTAGAGTTCATGTAGCTTCTGCCTAGGGGTTGAGTACTGTCTTAGTCCTCCGATTTCGGATGGATAGATTATGTTGTGCTATGGTGGGGTTTTCATTAAAAGAAACATGTTTTCTTGTTTCTCATCGATAATCGAAAATAGCAATGTTCAAGGACCTTCCCTTCAAGATTGTCTAAGATTACCGTAATAAAAAAGATATGCTGCAACTGTTTGGAAAATAGATTTGTTTACATGGCTAGGTGTTGGTGATGGTTTTGAGCCAGCTTTCCTTTAGGCTGGGATATTTATTTTGGATAGAAATATAGGTAACGTGTTTTAGTTTTTTTTAAAAGGTAATTATTTATTTAGGTTAGAATGGCAAATTAATGGGATTGGGTTTGGGAAATGTTTTATGTATAGATGGATTTGAGTATCTATCAATGTTTGTCAATGTTTGTTTGAGTATATGTCAACGTTTGTTTCGGTAGATAGGTTTTTTTTCTTAAATTGTAGAGGCAATAGAATGAGATTTTATGACTTATATATGTTGTATATTTATTTAACAATGATTATCTTCTTTCGTATTTGGTTAGAGATGTTTTTTAGATTAATAAGATCATATTTTTTTGTCTAATTGTTGTGATGGTACACGTCATGAAAAAAAAATTGTGATGACTTCTTCAAAAACCTACACAATGGTGTTACATACTATAATCTACTTAAAAGAGGCTATAGCTAAGATGAACAAGGGAAGTGTCTAATCTACTCATAAGAATTTATTAAAAAAGTCTTAACAAAAATTTGAACGATTTGAAGCCTATTAAAGCTATCTTCCTATCACTTAAATGTTCCCTAACCTTGACCCTTAGCCTCCAACCTAATAATAGAACACATATATAAGTCTTTTTTTAGTAAATAAAGTTCAAAAAATATTGCATCAGAGTATTAGCAAAAATTATTAGTAATATCCTAAACATAACAAGAATCGAGAACACAAATAATTGAGGTAAGAAACAACAATAAATGGACAATCCATAGCTAACTACCATTCAAAGTTTTTCTAATATACAAGTAGTATTGTCAACATTGACACACTCAACCATAAGATTGATGATGTGATAGATAACATTGATATATAACAAAGTTAGCATAGTTAAATCCACCTTCATTATGAAAAATCTTCCTGAAATATAACAGATCGCCAACTTTTTTAATTATTTTGTCTATGTCTATCACTTAAATGTCCCCTAAGCATGACCCCATCCTCCTACCTGATGATAGAATACATATATAACCCCCTTTTTAAAGTAAATAAAGTTCAAAAAATATTACAACAGAGTATTAGAGGAAATTAATATTAATATCTTGAACATAACAAGAATTGAGAACAAGAATAATTGAGGCAAGAAACAATAATTGATGGACAATCCATAGCTAACTACCATTCAAAATTTTCTTAAAATACAAGTAGTATTGTCAACATTAATACACTCACCATAAGGTTGATGATGTGATAGATAACATTGATATATCAAAGTTAGCATAGTTAAATCCAATCCACCTCAATTATAGAAAATCTTCCCAATATATAATAGATCACCAACTTCTTTAATTATTTTGTCTATTCTCATCAATTGAATGTTCCCTAACCTTGACTCCCATCCTCCTACCTGATGATAGAATACATATATAAACCCTTTTTTATGGTGATTATATTTCAAAGTATTACATTAAAGGATTAGATAAAATTAACACTTGTATTCTTAAACATAACAAGAATTGAGAACATGAGTAATTGAGGTAAGAAACAACAATAGATAGCAATCCACACCTGATTATCATTAAGTTTTTTTTTTTTCTAAAATAAGTATTGTCAACATTGATGCAATTGACCATAAGAATGATAAGCGATGTGATAGATAACATTGATCTATCAAAGTTAGCACAGTTCAATCTACCTTATTAATGGAAAATCTTCCCAAAATATTATAGATCACCAACACACTTAATTATTTTGTATATCTCTATCACTTTTAAATACATAAAGTTCAAAAAATATTGCATCAGAGTATTAGCGAAAATTAATGGTAATATCCTAAACATAACAAGAATCGAGAACATGAATAATTGAGGTAAGAAACAACAATAAATGGGCAATCCATAGCTAACTACCATTCAAAGTTTTTCTAATATACAAGTAGTATTGTCAACATTGACACACTCAACCATAAGATTGATGATGCGATAGATAACACTGATATAGCAAAGTTAGCATAGTTGAATCCACCTTCATTATGAAAAATCTTCCTAAAATATAACAGATCACCAACTTCTTTAATTATTTTCTCTATGTCTATCACTTAAATGCCCCCTAACCTTGACCCCATCCTCCTACCTGATGATAGAATACATATATAACCCCCTTTTTTTAGTAAATCAAGTTCAAAAAATATTACAACAGAGTATTAGAGGAAATTAATATTAATATCCTGAACATAACAAGAATAATTGAGGCAAGAAACAACAATTGATGGGCAATCCATAGCTAACTACCATTCAAAATTTTCCTAAAATACAAGTAGTATTGTCAACATTAATACACTCAACCATAAGGTTGATGATGTGATAGATAACATTGATATATCAAAGTTAGCATAGTTAAATCCAATCCACCTCTATTATGGAAAATCTTCCCAATAAATAATAGATCACCAACTTCTTTAATTATTTTTTCTATTCTCATCACTTAAATGTTCCCTAACCTTGACCCCCATTCTCCTTCCTGATGATAGAATACATATATAACCCATTTTTTATAGTGATTATATTTCAAAGTATTAGAGAAAATTAACACTTGTATTCCTCAACATAACAAGAATTGAGAACATGAGTAATTGAGGTAAGAAACAATAATAGATAGCAATCCACACCTGATTATCCTTAAGTTTTTTTTTTCTAAAATAAGTATTGTCAACATTGATGCAATTGACCATAAGAATGATTAAGCGATGCGATAGATAACATTGATCTATCAAAGTTAGCACAGTTCAATCTACCTTATTAATGGAAAATCTTCCCAAAATATTATAGATCACCAACACACTTAATTATTTTGTATATCTCTATCACTTAAATGTTCTCTAACTTTGGCCCCCATCCTCCTATCTAATAATATAACACATTTATAACCCTTTCTTGTAGTGAATACAATTCAAAATATTACATTAAAATATTAGAGCAAATTAACCCTTTCTTGTAGTGAGAACAAGAGCATTTGTGGCAAGAAAAACAACATATATCAATCCACAACCAATTAGCATTCAATTTTTTCCTAAAATACAAATAGTATTGTCAACATTGACACACTCGACCATAAGATTGATGATGTGATAAATAACATTGAAATATCAAAATTAGCACACTTCAATCTACCTTAATTATGAAAAATCTTCCCAAAATATGATAGATCACCAACACCCTTAATTATTTTAATTATCTCTATCACTTAAATGTTCCATATCCTTGACCTCCACCCTCCTACCTATTAATAAAACACATATGTAATCTAGAAACTCTCGCATAGTCTAATCTAGAGACAAGAGCGATCAACATATATAACCTTTTTTTTATATAGTGAATACAGTTCGAAATATTGCAAATTACAATATTATAGTGTATTGACACTCGTATCCTCAACATAACAAGAATTGAGAACAGGAGTAATTGAGGCAAGAAACAACAACAAATGATAATCCACAACAAATTACCATTCAAAATTTTGTTAAAATGCAAGTAGCATTGTTAACATTGACATATGCAACCATAAGATTGATGATGTGATGTGATATATAACATTGATCTATCAAAATTGGCTCTTGGAAAATTCACCGCTAGCAATTCACCAATGGAAAATTCATCGTGGGAAAATTCACTGCCACTAACAATTCATCGCCACAAAAAATTAACTGCCAAAAATTCATGCAATTAATTTTTCGTGCGGTGAATTGTTGGCAGTGAATTTTCTGTCGGTGAATTAATGACGGTGAATTTGTCGTATGCCATCAAAATTAGCACGATTCAATCTAATTAAATTCATGAAGTTTCCACAGTCCATGATAATATTAAGAAACGATTCAATCTTTTTTAATTATAAAAAATCTTCCCAAAATATATCAGATCACCAACACCCTTAACTATTTTGTCTATTTTTTTTAAACCACCCCTCCTAAATTATTCCCCAACTATTTTGTCCATTTTTTTAAACCACCCCTCCTAAATTATTCCCCTAACACTCATAATGCCTCCTTAATTTGCCCAACCTACTTAGGCCAACTCAACAAACACATAAATAACTTTGGATGGCCTATGGAAATTTGTTTAAAAAAAACAAGCACATATAAACATCACCAACTCAAAATAAAAGATAAAATAAACTAAACTAATGAATTAAAAAAACACATTTATAGAACTTGAGTAACTTAAAGGAGTAGCCAAAGGACCTTCGAGATCAACATGAATGTTGTGATGGAATTGACTTTTAGTCCGCTAGACATGGTTGTTAAATTGTGTGAATAAACCAGATAAGATGCTCTCTACCAGAAAGCAAGCCTTGGGGTGGGCCCACCCAGGTTTTGGTCGGTCTAGTGTGACAACTCTTCAAAAAGTCTAACTATGCAAGGACATGTCAGATGTGGACTCTTAGACAGGGATCGTTCATTAGGGTTTTCTTTCACCTAATCTAACACTACACACAAAAATAACATCCAAGATAATAATTTAACATCATGTAATCTAAGCCAGCCAATGAGGGCAAAATTGTCAAAAACCCTTATCGCTCATAATGTTTACAGTGTGAAAAGGGTTCCAAAGATTGAGTAGGTGAAAAGACTCATGTCATGCACATGTTTTGAATAAGTAAAAGCCGATTCTCCCATATTCCAAGGTGTGCAATACACGCAAAATATAATTTATTTAATTAAAGCATATTCTAAGACCAAACGTTCTTACCATTGTTGTGGAGGCTCCAAGCTTTATATTTTATTCGCGATTATATAATACAAGCATAGTTTTCTCAGGCTGAGGTTGAAATTCGAGGGTTTGTAATATTAATTTTTAAGCTTTGTAAAAGTTGTCTAATGTCCGGAATTTAATATTTCTCGGTCTATGCTTCAATAATGATGAACCAATATTTTCAACAATATGAAACTTTACAGGTTTTGTGTATCTCCTAATGACGTGAAGGCATATAAGTCATGACAATGACTTCCATGTTTAATTTTGATTGGGATTGCTTCGAATTTGAATCCCCCATGTCATAATGACTACATAATAATAATTATTTTTAAAACAAATGTATTCTAGTGTATTTTGTAGATCAGGTGCATGTAAATGAAGTGGTTTCAGTGGTGGTTATTTCTAATTTCTAATTTTGTTTTTATCATTGAGGTAATGTCTTTTGTATTGTTATTTCAAGTTCTTCTTGTTTGACAATGCTATGGTTGTTCTTTATGTCATGTTGGTTGGCCTCCTCTTTCTAGGTCGGTCATTACCTTTCTTCTATATTCTTTTAGTGATATGAGTGGCCTTTGTTTTCTAGATAGGACAATTCCTTTCTTGACCTTAGTTATTTTTCTTCATCTAAATATTTTTTTTTTGTAGTCAATCATCCAAACAATAGTAACAAAATTAAGACAATAATATAATTACTAGTTAATCTATAAGGGTAGCGGAGTTGGCTTGGGTCGTGGGTTTGCTCCCCATTGGTTCTAAGTTCAACTACGAGGCTCGGGATTCCCTGATGCATGTGGTTTGTGGATGATTGTGTGCATCCTCAAGGGATTAGTCTCGCCCCTTCCTGAACCCCAACTTGGTAAAGAATGTAAGACCAAGGTAAGACAGGTTGAGCGCTAGGTTGGGTCGCGAGAATACTCTTAAATCATCAAAAAAAAAATGTAATTACTAGTTAAAAATATATTGACAATAAACAAGATTTACTTGATGGACGATGACATTTCAAATTGAATAACTAGATTCTATCTCTTACTTCCAATTTCATATCTCTTATTACTCAATTATTTTTCTTATTTTTAAAGATTTATTAACTTTGTTAAACTACCATCTTATTTTTGAAACCACCCACTTAATACCTTGTTGAACAACAACAATTTCCTTTTTTTAAACCACTTAGTACATTGTTTTTTCCCAAATTTGCATGATAACATACATATTTATTTCATTTTAAATATTAGAAAGAAACAAAGGAAGACTATATTTATAGGACAAGTGGAATGCACAGATGGTTTCGATATATGTGAAGAACATTGCATAAACCAAGGCTTTTTGTTTTCTTTAATTTTGTCAATGAGCTTGTGGGTCCAAATATCAAATTACAAGAACAAGAGAAAAGAAAGAGTATTTGTATTTTGTTTATAAAGGCGAACAAGTAAAATAACAATAATAACAGCATGACATATTAGAAAAGAACATATGTATACAAAACGCATTCGTGACGTGAAAGGGCGGTTGCGCGTGATAGAAATACAAGTCGCGACATAGACTTAAAAATACAAGAAACTAAAAAAAATTAGTGTTCCACAGATGCTCTTCCACCGCCACTATGACTCAGAATTTGAAGTCCGGCGTGCATAAGCCACGTAATCGCCATATAATTCAAGACGTACACCGCATACGGTGATCCAACTTGACAGCGACAGCAAAATCCTCAAATGCACACAAGTATAGCCTAAATCATGAAATGACAGGGAAGACGCAAGCAACTTCTCATTTTAATATCTTTATTGTCTTGAGTTGGGGAGAATTTTACATTCTAAACACCCACCATGAGCTTTAAGACCTCCACCTCAATGAAGAGCCGTCTCTTCACTTCCAACATCTAAATTGACATATTAGATGATCTGATCTTGTCAAATTTATCTTATGGGAATGTGAGTTTAAGTTGATATTTTTTTGCGTGAAAGTTAAGGGTTGAAGGTTATTCATTTTGTACAAGTTGTATATGGTATCAACGTCATCACTCTTTTATGTAAAAAATCTCATGTCTATTAGTTGAGACAACTAACCCTCTTACCATATAGTAAGAAGATGCCTCCCTAGTCAACTTCCAAGTTCATATTATAGATTTGTGAGACATCACAAATCTAGTGAAACCTATCACACGTTTACATGCTTTTCAATGTAGAAAGGCTACCTAAGTCCTTTAAGAATGGTCTTTTGTTCAAATTTTTCTTTATTCCATTGTTTGCTTTTTGCTTCATACTTTCCTTGTGATGGACCCCTCCACTCACCTTGTCCTCTCTAAATTGAATGTATTTTAGTCTCTTAGAGCAATTTTCGTCCTCCATAGACATTAATATAAAACTTGAATTAATCATATTCAAATCTCTGATGTATATAATAATTGATTTTGCTTGCTATGACTCCTTCCATTATGGAATAATTAACCAATATACTTGCAAGTTGACAGAATGGTATACTTATATTTTATCTTAACTGCGTATGACACTTGCCAACTCATTGAATATCATTGTGCAAAGGGAACTCAAATCAAAGATTGCCTTCATTAACTCAAGATCAAAAATAAATCATCCAAGTAATTAGTTAAATCCTTTTGCCTCAAATACGTCAAAACTCAAATAAAGGCTTTCCAATCTTATCAATGGTAGCTTACAATCCTCAAGGATATTTAGAGCTTTCTTAGATCTACAAGCCAAATTTTTCAGTTAGGAGGAGACCTCAAAGCATGTTTGGAGGTGGTTCCCTCCAAGTTGAGTGTGTATGCCCGAGATAAAGTTGATGCTCCATTCACACTTGATCAGTTACATTTTATACTTATAAAGATGGCCAATGAGAAGGCCCCATACTTGGATAAATTTCCTTGTGAATTATTTGAAGCTATGTGGTCTTTCATTGATCTAGACCTTATGCAAACTTTCAAGTGAGCTCTTCATAATAAATCCTTAGGTAGTGCTATCAATTGTTGTATTATGAAATTTATACTAAAGGTCAAGGATTCAAAATCTATCACCAATTGGGTGCCTTTCACCTTGGTGAATGCTTCTTCTAATATCTTGACCAAAGTTATAGCTTTATGCATCCACCATCTATTTCCTTCCATAGTGTAGCTTGAACAGATGAGTTTCATTAAAATTGCTATATTTTGGACATTATCTTTGTTTGGGAAATGGAATGGGTCAAAGCATCTTAGCAACACATTTTATTTCTCAAGCTTGATTTTGAGATAGCCTATGACTATACTAAATGGCCTTTTATCTTGGCCATGCTTAAAGCTCCTAGTTCTGGGTGATTCCTTATTTTTCATTTAGACCCTTGGTGTTGATGCTTCAACTAGTACATTTACATGTGTAATCCACAATAGTGAGTCCCAAACTTGAGACATTAGATTTTTCAATTCAAATGGAGGTGAAAAGTATGAAACACCTTTGTTCGAAAGTGAGACAAAAATGACCTTCATTCGAAGGTGTAAAATTAAAAATTAATCATATTCAAATCTCTAGTGTATATAATAATTGCTCTAGTATAATGAACCATTATACTTGCAATTTGACAAAATGTTATATTTTATTTTAACCACATATGACACTTTCCAACTCATTGAATATCATTGTCCAAAGGGAACTCAAATCAAAGATTGTCTTCATTAACTCGAGATTAAAGATCAATCATCCAAGCAATTATTTAAATATTTTATTTTAACCACATATGAAACTTGCCAACTCATTGAATATCATTGTGAATAGGGAACTCAATTCGAAGATTGTCTTCATTAACTCGAGATTAAAGATAAATCATCCAAGCAATTATTTAAATCCCTTAGCCTCAAATAAGCCAAAGCTCAAATAAAGGCTCTTCAATCTTATCATGGGTAGCTTACAATCCTCTCAAGGATATATTTGGAGCCTTCTTAAATCTAAAAGCCAAATTTTCAAGTCTAGGAGGAGCCCTCAAAACATGTTCAAGCTTTGTAACAATGTTTATGGGTAAGTGCAAAAAGATGGGGGCCCAAAAAGGGGGCTTAAGTGGCCACTTTTTTTCTAAAATCAGGAAATACTGACCTTGGATGTGAAATTGAGGATAGTTATACTCAAAATTTTGAGATGCAACAAAAACAAGGATCGTAGCACTCCAAGTCTACTTTCTAAACTACTAATTTATTTTGAAAATGGTTGAGATTAAAGGGTTCAAAAGAGGGTCCCACAAAAATTGGTGTTGTTTTTGTTAGAAAAATATAACATAGTAACTTTTGTGGGTACCTAGCACAATGAACTTTTTTTTAGTATTTTTAAAATCATTTCGGTGAAAAATTAGCTAACAGTATGTAGTTTATGCACGAATTTTCTAATAATTTTTTAATAAATATTTGATTTCTTACTAATTTTCAAAGTGGACACTTCCTAAAAACAAAATTTTGGTCATGCTACCCCTACAAATTTTGGAAACTAATTGAGCTTATTTTTTAATATGTGTAGAATGAAGTCTAGTTTCTAAAAATTTAATTTATTTGAAATTTTGATGAATGGTTAATTTATAACGAAAAAACACCAAACACTGGTTTTTGCCAAAAAAGAGACACACAAACAAAAGAAATTATAGATCAAAGGCTTAACATTGTCAAAAAGTGAAAAAAATTACATCGTTAGATAGCTAAGAGAGATCCTAACATTACTCAGGTGTTTAATTTGTTCGACATTGAAACATGTGCAATCATAATGGTGAGCATGAACTTGATTATGTGAAATATTGTAGAATTTGCAAAAAGACGTCTTTGGATGTTGGGAAGGCCCTCCAAGTCTTTGGGTTGGTATTCCAAGGCAAATACCAAGCCCAAGGCTTGGGGATTCCCAAAGCCAGATATAACGCGAGTGCGTTATAACTTGCTTGTTTTATTTCCTAGTTTTGACATGGTTTTTGTGTTTGTGCAAGACATAATGTGAGCGTGTTATAGCGTGCTTGTGTTATATCTTGCTTTGTGTTAAATGCTAGTCTATTGAATGTATGTTTATATATTTGTATGCCTGTATGTATGTATGCTTGCATGTCATGTATGTATGTATGTATGCATGTATGTATGTATGCCTGTATGTATGTATGTATGCATGCATGTATGTATGTATGCCTATATGTATGTATGTGTGTATGTAAGATTATAGGTACATATGTACATGTATGCTTGTATGTATGTACATACGTATTATGCTTGTATGTATGTAAGTATGTATTTATGTATGTCTTTAGAGGGAGGGAGAATTTTAAGAGAGAGAGAGTTGTCTAGGTAGGGTGGGAGGGAGAGAGGTAGAGAGAGACCTGAGAGAGAGAGAGAGGGGTAGAGAGGTAGTGAGAGATAATCTTGAGAGAGGGAGAGGAGTGGAAGGGAGAGACTTAAGAGAGGGGGAATGGGAGAGAAGGGATTGGAGTGAGAGGGACTTAGCTAGGTAGGGTGGGAGGAATAGATAGAGAGAGAGGGGGTGGGAAAGAGATAACTGAGAGAGAGGGAGAGAGAGGAGGGGAGAGAGAGAGGGAGAGAAAGATAGAGTTATGTAGGTAGGGTTCCAGAGGGAGAGACTTGAGAGTGTGAGGGGGGTGAGAGGGAGAGATAGATAGGTAGTGAGAGGGAGTGCAAGAGAGAGGGAGTGGGAGAGAGAGGGAGTGAGAGAGGGGGAGTGGGAGAGAGAGGGAGTGAGAGAGAGGGAGTGTGAGAGTGAGAGACCTGAGAGAGGGAGAAGGTGTGGGAGGGAGTTACTTGAGAGAGAGGGGGAGAGAGAGAGGGGGTGGAGTGAGAGGGACTTATCTAGGTAGGGTGGGTTGAGGGATAGATAGAGAGAGGGGAGAGAGAGAGAGAGAGTTACCTAGGTAGGGTGCTAGAGGGAGAGACCTGAGAAAGAGAGGGGGAGACTTGAGAGATAGGGAGACAAAGGGAGTGATGGAGAGGCAATGGGAGGGAGATAGAGAGATAGATAGAGGGAGCGAGAGAGAGTGGTAGAGATTGATTGAGCAAGAGGTATGTAGAACAAGGGAGAGGGTAGATAGAGACAATTAGAGAGGGTAGGAGAGAGGGAGGGAGAGAGAGGTGAGATGGATAGATAGAAAGAGAGGGATAGGGGTTAAGGGTATAGGGTATAGGTTTGAGGGATTAGGGTGGAGGACCTATAAGGTTGATGTTTTAGAGTATTGGGTTGAGGGATTAGGGTTGAGGGTAGAGGGTATTGGGTTGAGGGTACAAAGTAGAAGGTTTAAGGGTTTAGGGTTGAGGGTAGAGGGTTTAGGGTATAGGTTTGAGGGTATATGGTTGAAGGATTAGGGTTGAGGGTCCAATGTATAAGGTAGATGGTATACAGGTTGAGGGTTGAGGGATTAAGGGTTGAGGGTTGAGAATTGAGGGTTGAGGGTTTAATGTAGAGGGTAGGGGGTAGAGGGTTTAGGGTAGAGGGTTTAAGGTTGAGGGTTGAGGGTTGAGGGTTGAGGGTTGAGGGTTGAGGGATTAGGGTTGAGGGTCTAATGTATAGGGTAGAGGGCATATGGGACGAGGGATTAGGTTTTAAGGGTAGAGGGTAGAGGGTAGAAGGTTGATGGTTGAGGGGTTAAGGGTTGAGGGTTGAGGGATTAGGGTAGAGAGTTTACCTGGGTTCAAGGGTTTAAGGGTTGAGGGATCAAGGTTAAGGGTAGAGGGTTTAGGGTTTAGGGTTGAGTGTTTCAGGGTTTAAGGATTGAGGGTATAGAGTTGAGGGATTAGGGTAGAGAGGGAGGGATGGAGGGAGGGAGAGATGGAGGGAGAAATGAGATAGAGAGGAGAGAAGGGGGGAGGAAAAGAGATATATGAGGGTTGAGGATCCAATGTA
>VDFB02047230.1:336278504-336527246 GCA_007258455.2 Sequoia sempervirens
CCCTAAACCCTCTACCCCCTACCCTCTACATTAAACCCTCAACCCTCAATTCTCAACCCTCAACCCTTAATCCCTCAACCCTCAACCTGTATACCATCTACCTTATACATTGGACCCTCAACCCTAATCCTTCAACCATATACCCTCAAACCTATACCCTAAACCCTCTACCCTCAACCCTAAACCCTTAAACCTTCTACTTTGTACCCTCAACCCAATACCCTCTACCCTCAACCCTAATCCCTCAACCCAATACTCTAAAACATCAACCTTATAGGTCCTCCACCCTAATCCCTCAAACCTATACCCTATACCCTTAACCCCTATCCCTCTCTTTCTATCTATCCATCTCACCTCTCTCTCCCTCCCTCTCTCCTACCCTCTCTAATTGTCTCTATCTACCCTCTCCCTTGTTCTACATACCTCTTGCTCAATCAATCTCTACCACTCTCTCTCGCTCCCTCTATCTATCTCTCTATCTCCCTCCCATTGCCTCTCCATCACTCCCTTTGTCTCCCTATCTCTCAAGTCTCCCCCTCTCTTTCTCAGGTCTCTCCCTCTAGCACCCTACCTAGGTAACTCTCTCTCTCTCTCTCTTCTCTCTATATATTCCTCCCACCCTATCTAGATAATTTCCTCTCACTGGACACCCCCCTCTATCTCTCCCTCTCAGGTCACTCCCTCCCACACCCTCTCCCTCTCTCGGGTCTCTCACTCTCACACTCCTCTCTCTCCTCCCTCTCTCCCTCCCCTCTCTCCTCCCTCTCTCTCCCTCCCTCTCTCTTGCCTCCCTCTCACTGCCTGTCATCTCTCCCTCTCACCCCCCTCACACTCTCAAGTCTCTCCCTCTGGAATACTACCTACATAACTCTATCTTTCTCTCCCTCTCTCTCTCCCCTCCTCTCTCTCTCCCTCTCTCTCAGTTATCTCTTTCCCACCCCCTCTCTCTCTATCTATCCCTCCCACCCTACCTAGCTAAGTCCCTCTCACTCCAATCCCTTCTCTCCCATTCCCCCTCTCTTAAGTCTCTCCCTTCCACTCCTCTCCCTCTCTCGAGATTCTCTCTCACTACCTCTCTACCCCTCTCTCTCTCTCTCTCTCTCTCTCAGGTCTCTCTCTGCCTCTCTCCCCCCCACCCTACCTACTCCTCTCCCTCTCTCAAGATTATCTCTCACTACCTCTCTACCCCTCTCTCTCTCTCTCAGGTCTCTCTCTACCTCTCTCCCTCCCACCCTACCTAGACAACTCTCTCTCTCTTAAAATTCTCCCTCCCTCTAAAGACATACATAAATACATACTTACATACATACAAGCATAATACGTATGTACATACATACAAGCATACATGTACATATGTACCTATAATCTTACATACACACATACATACATATAGGCATACATACATACATGCATGCATACATACATACATACAGGCATACATACATACATGCATACATACATACATACATGACATGCAAGCATACATACATACAGGCATACAAATATATAAACATACATTCAATAGACTAGCATTTAACACAAAGCAAGATATAACACAAGCACGCTATAACACGCTCACATTATGTCTTGCACAAACACAAAAACCATGTCAAAACTAGGAAATAAAACAAGCAAGTTATAACGCACTCGCGTTATATCTGGCTTTGGGAATCCCCAAGCCTTGGGCTTGGTATTTGCCTTGGAATACCAACCCAAAGACTTGGAGGGCCTTCCCAACATCCAAAGACGTCTTTTTGCTATTTCACATAATCAAGTTCATGCTCACCATTATGATTGCACATGTTTCAATGTCGAACAAATTAAACACCTGAGTAATGTTAGGATCTCTCTTAGCTATCTAACGATGTAATTTTTTTCACTTTTTGACAATGTTAAGCCTTTGATCTATAATTTCTTTTGTTTGTGTGTCTCTTTTTTGGCAAAAACCAGTGTTTGGTGTTTTTTCGTATAAATTAACCATTCATCAAAATTTCAAATAAATTAAATTTTTAGAAACTAGACTTCATTCTACACATATTAAAAAATAAGCTCAATTAGTTTCCAAAATTTGTAGGGGTAGCATGACCAAAATTTTGTTTTTAGGAAGTGTCCACTTTGAAAATTAGTAAGAAATCAAATATTTATTAAAAAATTATTAGAAAATTCGTGCATAAACTACATACTGTTAGCTAATTTTTCACCGAAATGATTTTAAAAATACTAAAAAAAAGTTCATTGTGCTAGGTACCCACAAAAGTTACTATGTTATATTTTTCTAACAAAAACAACACCAATTTTTGTGGGACCCTCTTTTGAACCCTTTAATCTCAACCATTTTCAAAATAAATTAGTAGTTTAGAAAGTAGACTTGGAGTGCTACGATCCTTGTTTTTGTTGCATCTCAAAATTTTGAGTATAACTATCCTCAATTTCACATCCAAGGTCAGTATTTCCTGATTTTAGAAAAAAAGTGGCCACTTAAGCCCCCTTTTTGGGCCCCCATCTTTTTGCACTTACCCATAAACATTGTTACAAAGCTTGAACATGTTTTGAGGGCTCCTCCTAGACTTGAAAATTTGGCTTTTAGATTTAAGAAGGCTCCAAATATATCCTTGAGAGGATTGTAAGCTACCCATGATAAGATTGAAGAGCCTTTATTTGAGCTTTGGCTTATTTGAGGCTAAGGGATTTAAATAATTGCTTGGATGATTTATCTTTAATCTCAAGTTAATGAAGACAATCTTCGAATTGAGTTCCCTATTCACAATGATATTCAATGAGTTGGCAAGTTTCATATGTGGTTAAAATAAAATATTTAAATAATTGCTTGGATGATTGATCTTTAATCTCGAGTTAATGAAGACAATCTTTGATTTGAGTTCCCTTTGGACAATGATATTCAATGAGTTGGAAAGTGTCATATGTGGTTAAAATAAAATATAACATTTTGTCAAATTGCAAGTATAATGGTTAATTATACTAGAGCAATTATTATATACACTAGAGATTTGAATATGATTAATTTTTAATTTTACACCTTCGAATGAAGGTGATTTTTGTCTCACTTTCGAACAAAGGTGTTTCATACTTTTCACCTCCATTTGAATTGAAAAATCTAATGTCTCAAGTTTGGGACTCACTATTGTGGATTACACATGTAAATGTACTAGTTGAAGCATCAACACCAAGGGTCTAAATGAATAAAATAAGGAATCACCCAGAACTAGGAGCTTTAAGCATGGCCAAGATAAAAGGCCATTTAGTATAGTCATAGGCTATCTCAAAATCAAGCTTGAGAAATAAAATGTGTTGCTAAGATGCTTTGACCCATTCCATTTCCCAAACAAAGATAATGTCCAAAATATAGCAATTTTAATGAAACTCATCTGTTCAAGCTACACTATGGAAGGAAATAGATGGTGGATGCATAAAGCTATAACTTTGGTCAAGATATTAGAAGAAGCATTCACCAAGGTGAAAGGCACCCAATTGGTGATAGATTTTGAATCCTTGACCTTTAGTATAAATTTCATAATACAACAATTGATAGCACTACCTAAGGATTTATTATGAAGAGCTCACTTGAAAGTTTGCATAAGGTCTAGATCAATGAAAGACCACATAGCTTCAAATAATTCACAAGGAAATTTATCCAAGTATGGGGCCTTCTCATTGGCCATCTTTATAAGTATAAAATGTAACTGATCAAGTGTGAATGGAGCATCAACTTTATCTCGGGCATACACACTCAACTTGGAGGGAACCACCTCCAAACATGCTTTGAGGTCTCCTCCTAACTGAAAAATTTGGCTTGTAGATCTAAGAAAGCTCTAAATATCCTTGAGGATTGTAAGCTACCATTGATAAGATTGGAAAGCCTTTATTTGAGTTTTGACGTATTTGAGGCAAAAGGATTTAACTAATTACTTGGATGATTTATTTTTGATCTTGAGTTAATGAAGGCAATCTTTGATTTGAGTTCCCTTTGCACAATGATATTCAATGAGTTGGCAAGTGTCATACGCAGTTAAGATAAAATATAAGTATACCATTCTGTCAACTTGCAAGTATATTGGTTAATTATTCCATAATGGAAGGAGTCATAGCAAGCAAAATCAATTATTATATACATCAGAGATTTGAATATGATTAATTCAAGTTTTATATTAATGTCTATGGAGGACGAAAATTGCTCTAAGAGACTAAAATACATTCAATTTAGAGAGGACAAGGTGAGTGGAGGGGTCCATCACAAGGAAAGTATGAAGCAAAAAGCAAACAATGGAATAAAGAAAAATTTGAACAAAAGACCATTCTTAAAGGACTTAGGTAGCCTTTCTACATTGAAAAGCATGTAAACGTGTGATAGGTTTCACTAGATTTGTGATGTCTCACAAATCTATAATATGAACTTGGAAGTTGACTAGGGAGGCATCTTCTTACTATATGGTAAGAGGGTTAGTTGTCTCAACTAATAGACATGAGATTTTTTACATAAAAGAGTGATGACGTTGATACCATATACAACTTGTACAAAATGAATAACCTTCAACCCTTAACTTTCACGCAAAAAAATATCAACTTAAACTCACATTCCCATAAGATAAATTTGACAAGATCAGATCATCTAATATGTCAATTTAGATGTTGGAAGTGAAGAGACGGCTCTTCATTGAGGTGGAGGTCTTAAAGCTCATGGTGGGTGTTTAGAATGTAAAATTCTCCCCAACTCAAGACAATAAAGATATTAAAATGAGAAGTTGCTTGCGTCTTCCCTGTCATTTCATGATTTAGGCTATACTTGTGTGCATTTGAGGATTTTGCTGTCGCTGTCAAGTTGGATCACCGTATGCGGTGTACGTCTTGAATTATATGGCGATTACGTGGCTTATGCACGCCGGACTTCAAATTCTGAGTCATAGTGGCGGTGGAAGAGCATCTGTGGAACACTAATTTTTTTTAGTTTCTTGTATTTTTAAGTCTATGTCGCGACTTGTATTTCTATCACGCGCAACCGCCCTTTCACGTCATGAATGCGTTTTGTATACATATGTTCTTTTCTAATATGTCATGCTGTTATTATTATTATTTTACTTGTTCGCCTTTATAAACAAAATACAAATACTCTTTCTTTTCTCTTGTTCTTGTAATTTGATATTTGGACCCACAAGCTCATTGACAAAATTAAAGAAAACAAAAAGCCTTGGTTTATGCAATGTTCTTCACATATATCGAAACCATCTGTGCATTCCACTTGTCCTATAAATATAGTCTTCCTTTGTTTCTTTCTAATATTTAAAATGAAATAAATATGTATGTTATCATGCAAATTTGGGAAAAAACAATGTACTAAGTGGTTTTTAAAAAGGAAATTGTTGTTCAACAAGGTATTAAGTGGGTGGTTTCAAAAATAAGATAGTAGTTTAACAAAGTTAATAAATCTTTAAAAATAAGAAAAATAATTGAGTAATAAGAGATATGAAATTGGAAGTAGGAGATAGAATCTAGTTATTCAATTTGAAATGTCATCTTCCATCAAATAAATCTTGTCTATTGTCAATATATTCCCAACTAGTAATTACATTTTTTTTTATGATTCAAGAGTATTCTCGCGACCCAACCTAGCGTCCAACCTGTCTTACCTTGGTCTTACATTTTTTACCAAGTTGGGGTTCAGGAAGGGGCGAGACTAATCCCCTGAGGATGCACACAATCATCCACACACCACATGCATCAGGTAAACCCGAGCCTCGTAGTTGAACTCAGAACCAATGGGGAGCAAACCCACGACCCAAGCCAACTCCGCTACCGTGCAGATTAACTAGTAATTACATTATTGTCTTAATTTTGTTACTGTTGTTTGGATGAATGACTAAAAAAAAGTATTTAGATGAAGAAAAATAACTAAGGTCAAGAAAAGAATTATCCTATCTAGAAAACAAAGGCCACTCATATCACTAAAAGAATATAGAAGAAAGGTAATGACCGACCTAGAAAGAGGAGGCCAACCAACATGACATAAAAAACAACCATAGCATAGTGAAACAAGAAGAACTTGAAACAACAATACAAAAGACATTACCTCAATTAGAAATTAGAAATAACCACCACTGAAACCACTTTATTTACATGCACCTAATCTACGAAATACACTAGAAATAAATTTGTTTTAAAAATAATAATTATTATGTAGTCATTATGACATGGGGGATTCAAATTCGAAGCAATCCCAATCAAAATTAAACATGGAAGTCATTGTCATGACTTATATGCCTTCACGTCATTGGGAGATACACAAAACCTGTAAAGTTTAATATTGTTGAAAATATTGGTTCATCATTATTGAAGCATAGACCAAGAAATATTAAATTCCGGACATTAGACAACTTTTACAAAGCTTAAAAATTAATATTACAAAACCTCGAATTTCAACCTCAGCCTGAGAAAACTATGCTTGTATTATATAATCGCGAATAAAATATAAAGCTTGGCGCCTCCACAACAATGGTAAGAACGTTTGGTCTTAGAATATGCTTTAATTAAATAAATTATATTTTGCGTGTATTGCACACCTTGGAATATGGGAGAATCGGCTTTTACTTATTCAAAACATGTGCATGACATGAGTCTTTTCACCTACTCAATCTTTGGAACCCTTTTCACACTGTAAACATTATGAGCGATAAGGGTTTTTGACAATTTTGCCCTCATTGGCTGGCTTAGATTACATGATGTTAAATTATTATCTTGGATGTTATTTTTGTGTGTGGTGTTAGATTAGGTGAAAGAAAACCCTAATGAACGATCCCTTTCTAAGAGTCCACATCTGACATGTCCTTGCATAGTTAGACTTTTTGAAGAGTTGTCATACTAGACCGACCAAAACCTGGGTGGGCCCACCCCAAGGCTTGCTTTCTGGTAGAGAGCATCTTATCTGGTTTATTCACACAATTTAACAACCATGTCTAGCTGACTAAAAGTCAATTCCATCACAACATTCATGTTGATCTCGAAGGTCCTTGGCTACTCCTTTAAGTTACTCAAGTTCTATAAATGTGTTTTTTTAATTCATTAGTTTAGTTTATTTTATCTTTTATTTTGAGTTGGTGATGTTTATATGTGCTTGTTTTTTTTAAACAAATTTCCATAGGCCATCCAAAGTTATTTATGTGTTTGTTGAGTTGGCCTAAGTAGGTTGGGCAAATTAAGGAGGCATTATGAGTGTTAGGGGAATAATTTAGGGGTGATTTAAAAAAAATGGACAAAATAGTTGGGGAATAATTTAGGAGGGGTGGTTTAAAAAAAATAGATAAAATAGTTAAGGGTGTTGGTGATCTGATATATTTTGGGAAGATTTTTTATAATTAAAAAAGATTGAATCGTGTGGAAACTTCAATTTAATTAGATTGAATCGTGCTAATTTTGATGGCATACGACAAATTCACCGTCATCAATTCACCGACGGAAAATTCACCGCCAACAATTCACTATGGGAAAATTCACCACCATGACAATTCACCGCACGAAAAATTAATTGCATGAATTTTTGGCGGTTAATTTTTTGTGGCAGTGAATTGTTAGTGGCAGTGAATTTTCCCACGGTGAATTGTTGACGGTGAATTTTCCATCGATGAATTGCTAGCGGTGAATTTTCCTAGAGCCAATTTTGATATATCAATGTTATATATCACATCACATCACATCATCAATCTTATGGTTGCATATGTTAATGTTAACAATATTACTTGTATTTTAACAAAATTTTGAATAGTAATTTGTTGTGGATTATCATTTGTTGTTGTTTCTTGCCTCAATTACTCTTGTTCTCAATTCTTGTTATGTTGAGGATATGAGTGTCAATACACTATAATACTATAATTTGCAATATTTTGAATCGTATTCACTATATAAAAAAAAGTTTATATATGTTGATCACTCTTGTCTCTAGATTAGACTGTGCGAGAGTTTCTAGATTACATATGTGTTTTATTAATAGGTAGGAGGATGGAGGTCAAGGATATGGAACGTTTAATTGATAGAGATAATTAAAATAATTAAGGGTGTTGGTGATCTATAATATTTTGGGCAAATTTTTCATAATTAAGGTAGATTGAAGTGTGCTAACTTTGATATTTTAATGTTATTTATCACATCATCAATCTTATGGTCAAGTGTGTCAATGTTGAGATACTATTTGTATTTTAGGAAAAAATTGAATGCTAATTGGTTGTGGATTGATTTATGTTGTTTTTCTTGCCACAAATACTCTTGTTCTCACTACAAGAAAGGGTTAATTTGCTATAATATTTTAATGTAATATTTTGAATTGTATTCACTACAAGAAAGGGTTATAAATGCATTATATTATTAGGTAGGAGGATGGGGGCCAAAGTTAGAGAACATTTAAGTGATAGAGATATACATAATTAAGTGTGTTGGTGATCTATAATATTTTGGGAAGATTTTCCATTAATAAGGTAGATTGAACTGTGCTAACTTTGATAGATCAATGTTATCTATCACATCGCTTAATCATTCTTATGGTCAATTGCATCAATGTTGACAATACTTATTTTAGAAAAAAAAATAACTTAATGATAATCAGGTGTGGATTGCTATAAAGATAATTGTTTCTTACCTCAATTACGCATGTTCTCAATTCTTGTTATGTTGACGAATACAAGTGTTAATTTTCTCTAATCCTTTAATGCAATACTTTGAAATATAATCACTATAAAAAAGGGGTTACATATGTATTCTATCATTCGGTAGGAGGATGGGGGTCAAGGTTAAGGAACATTTAAGTGATGAGAATAGACAAAATAATTAAAGAAGTTGGTGATCTATTATATTGGGAAGATTTTCCATAATTGAGGTGGATTGGATTTAACTATGCTAACTTTGATATATCAATGTTATCTGTCACATCATCAACCTTATGGTTGAGTGTATTAATGTTGACAATACTTCTTGTATTTTAAGAAAATTTTGAATGGTAGTTAGCTATGGATTGCCCATCAATTGTTGTTTCTTGCCTCAATTATTCTTGTTCTCAATCCTTGTTATGTTCAGAATATTATTATTAATTTCCTCTAATACTCTATTGTAATATTTTTTGAACTTTATTTACTAATAAAAGGGGTTTATATATGTATTCTATCATCAGGTAGGAGGATGGGGTCAAGGTTAGGGGGCATTTAAGTGAGACATAAAAAAAATAATTAAAGAAGTTGGTGATCTGTTATATTTTAGGAAGATTTTTCATAATGAAGGTGGATTTAACTATGCTAACTTTGCTATATCAATGTTATCTATCACATCATCAATCTTATGGTTGAGTGTGTCAATGTTGACAATACTACTTGTATATTAGAAAAACTTTGAATGGTAGTTAGCTATGGATTGTCCATTTATTGTTGTTTCTTACCTCAATTATTTGTGTTCTCGATTCTTGTTATGTTTAGGATATTACTAATAATTTTTGCTAATACTCTGATGCAATATCTTTTGAACTTTATTTACTAAAAAAAAAGGCTTATATATGTGTTCTATTATTAGGTTGGAGGCAAGGGGTCAAGGTTAGGGAACATTTAAGTGATGGAAAGATAGCTTTAATAGGTTTCAAGTCGTTCCAATTTTTGTTAAGACTTTTTTAATAAATTCTTATGAGTAGATCAGAGACTTCCCTTGCTCATCTTAGCTATAGCCTCTTTTAAGTAGATTATAGTATGTAACACCATTGTGTAGGTTTTTTAAGAAGTCATCACAAATTATTTTTCATGACGTGTACCATCACAACAATTAGACAAAAAATATATGATCTTATTAATCTAAAAAACATCTCTAACCAAATACGAAAGAAAATAATCATTGTTAAATAAATATTCAACATATATAAGTCATAAAACCTCATTCTATTGTCTCTACAATTTAAGAAAAAAAGATCTATCTACATAAACAAACATTAAGAGATACCCAAACAAACATTGCCAAATACTCAAATCCATCTATGCATAAAACATTTCCCAAACCCAATCCCATTAATTTGCCACTCTAACCAAAATAAATAATTACCTTTTAAAAAAAAACTAAAACACGTTACCTATATTTCTATCCAAAATAAATATCCCAGCCCAAAGGAAAGCTGGCTCAAAACCATCACCAACACCTAGCCAGTAGGCAAATCTATTTTCCAAACAGTTGCAGCATATCTTTTTTATTACGGTAATCTTAGACAATCTTGAAGGGAAGGTCCTTGAACATTGCTATTTTCGATTACCAATGAGAAACAAGAAAACATGTTTCTTTTAATGAAAACCCCACATAGCACAACATATCTATCCATCCGAGATCGGAGGACTAAGACAGTACTCAACCCCTAGGCAGAAGCTACATGAACTCTAGTTGTCGACGAATTGTTGACCAAGCATGCACAGCATTTCTCTTTGACCGCCCCATATTTAAGGCCTAAACTTTGGTTTACAAAGCAGAACACTAAATGCGCCACTGCATAATTTGCAGGCAGCAATAATACCCACTACAAATGCAAGCAGATTTGGGTATTGGGCACTAGAGAAAAACTTCCAAAATGCCTGCAAAGAGAATAAGTATTAATCCTACTAGGAGAACTACTCGTGGTAATAAAGTTAGCCCTTTTGATTGTCTTCATGATGATCTGATAATATTACTCATGGGCAAGCTCATATCTAGTGCAGATACCCCTGCCCAGCTCGTCAATGCAATGCTCACGTAAGTTTTCTCTATTGCCCCTGCACAATTTTTCTGTTATAAACTGTTTCTTCAATTTGCTCTGTTAAATGACACTGGTTGAGAATGTGTCATGTGTATTCTGGTTCTGAATCCGATTTTTCAGTCATGTCTTTCTAACTGAGACTTTCAGTTTTTGGCAAGGGCTGTCAAGACTGTTTTTCCTAATGGGTACACAGGGATTCCTTTTTCCTTGCACTGGAGTTGTTGCCTGTATATTTTTTTTTGAATTCAAAATTTCAAAGTAGACAACTAAATTTGTTTATTGTTGTTGCGATTGAGACTTTTGTTTTGTGATTTTCTGTAGCTTTTTTTTGGTTTTTTTTTTCAAGATTTTATTTGAGAAAATAATGAACCTATCCAATGAATAGTCGGCCCTTTTCAAAAATAGCTGAAATTGCTTACAGGGTGCTGTTGATGTCTGTTGCATTTATTGGATTTGCTGCCAAGGACTGAATGACAATGAAATTCTAGCCCACTTAATTTTACCAATTCCCAGAAAATACATGGGAGCCCCTATTATATGCCGGTGCAGTCTGAAACTAATACCTAGTTAGACTGGTTTCTAGGTTTGAAATTTGTAACAAACCTCTGTTCTTTAAAAATATTCCACAAATGTTTGGTGTATTAGTGCTTAGCTTTTGTTGCCAACTTACCAGTTATAGGCTTGCAAATTCTTTATGTGCAATAAGCATACAAAATATACACAAGCAAACCCTCCCTTAAGGAAAATGGGTAGCTTGTCAAAGGGTCCGGTTTTAACTTTTGGTTAAGGATCCATATCCATTCATAATAATTGCAGTATTCTATTCTCTGGTGACACGTGCCAATAAACCTTCGTGTAACCCAGAAAAATGTAAATGGATACCTTAACAAACTGGGTTTGGCCTATTAGTCAAGGATCTGTGCACTAGACTTCCCCTAATGAAGGTGGGTACTTTTTCCAAGGCCCTTGTTTGGCTCGTTTGGTTAAGGATCCCTTCACTAGAGTAATGAAAGTAAGTAACTTGCCAAAGTCCCTGATTGGGCTTTTGGTTTAAGAATTCACAAATAAGTCTGGTTTACCTTCTTAGCTGTTGTATGACTGTAAATATAGCCATCTATACTAGACTAAGAAAAGTTGGGCGCTTTCCCGATAATCACAGGTTGATATTTTGGGCCTATATCCATGTGTAAAAGGTCTCATATTGTTTCATACTCCTTTCTAGAGTTTCAGGATACTCCATATAGAATTTTAATGATTTTCTCTGTTACAGGTGTAGAAGATTTTCGTCAATGGCGAAGGATCCACAGGTTCTTGTCCATGCTTCAATTGGAGTTCTTGAAGTCAAGGCATCAAAATGGTCTGAGGAGTCTCATCGGTTTTTGAAACAATGTGCCGATGCAGGCAACCGGGAAGCCTGTTACATTCTTGGAATGGTGGGTTTGTGTTCTTGGAGGTTCTTTTTATTTTGTGTCCGGAAGGAAATTTAAGTGGGTTACAAGATCTGACCTTTAAAAAAGAAGGAAACGAAAAAAATTGTGTATTCCTTCTATGCGTTAATTTTATTTTATTTGCTTTATAAATACAAAGTAGATTGTCTCTGTTGTGATTGAAATACTTGTAGATTATATTTGTTTGAAATATTCCTGTAAACTTTTTGCACTGGAATCGGAAAAGTAATCTAAAATTCTGGTATTATAAAGCTTGAAATATTATTTATTAATCATGAACTGACTCTACATAAATGCCTTGCTCGCAGATTCAATTCTATTGCCTCATGAATAGGGGTTTAGGATTGGCCCTGATGGCTGAGGCAGCCATTGCATCACATCCGGTGGCTCTATATTCCTTGGCTGTTATTCATTTCAATGGTAGTGGAGGTTCAAAAAGAGACAAGAACTTAAAGACTGGTGTAATTCTATGTGCAAAAGCAGCAGCCCTTGGCCATATAGATGCAATCAGAGAACTTGGCCATTGCCTACAAGATGGATATGGTGTCAAGAAAAATGTTAAAGAAGGGCGTCGATTTTTGGTTGAAGCTAATGCCAGAGAAGCAGAGGCTGCTGCTAAGCAGTCATCAGCTTTTGCCGCAATGATTTTTAAATCAGAGTCCTCAAGATCCAATTGTCATTGTTCATACCTACAGTGTCGATCTCAAAAACATAAGCTAGACTGTTCCTCAGAGAATTGTGATAGAAACCAGCATGCTGAAAATGTTTTCTGTAATGCCATTGGTGGTACATTGCTAAGTGATTTTGGTTACAATGTCCCACCTGCAAAGGTGCATTACGCAAATACTTTTCTGGTGGATTGGTTTTCTTTGCATTGTCCGCCACCAGGTAATGGACTTTGCTCCTATTCATTGTGTGGGCGGCCTGAGACCAGAAGGCACGAGTTTAGAAGATGTTCTGCATGTGGTTCAGTTAATTATTGCTCTCGTGCTTGCCAAGCTTTGGACTGGAAAATCCAGCACAGATATAACTGTGCTTCTGAAGCAGATTGGGAAGAACAAGAGGAATTAGATATTGGTGAGGATGATGAAGAGCACCCTATTGTTTCTGATGAAATCCATGATGCTTAAAAGATACTTTTTGAAGACGGTTATGCCTATTACAGTCTTGATTCATTCACCAATGTGGGGCTTTGCTTTGGCACCTTTGTACTTGCTTACCAAGTGCCCCTAAAATCAGGCTTTGTCAACCCCTTACCATAACAGCAAGTTTTGGCAATATTGTACTTGCTTACCGGGTGTACCTAAAATTAGGCTTTGTTGACCCCTTATCGTAACAACAAGTCTTAATTCAGACTTGAGAGTGTACCTTGGAAATTGGAGCTAAAGATCTCTTTGGATAGGCTTCAAAGACTCAGAATCACATTGTACTATAAGTCATAACAGGCTCCAACTATATGACGCTTTTTAAATGAGAAGCATCGCAAGCTCCTTGCACTCGTGAGAAGATATACATATACTTGGAGAACTTTTCAATTGAATAACATTCAATGTAGCAGTATTTGAATGATAAACGTTGTTTGTGATCTTGCAAATAATCTTTTTAACAGTTAACTCGAGAGCCCTCTGCATTGTTCGCCGTGCCAAATTTTTTTCCTTAAGGGTTTAGCTCCAAATAATAAATGTTAATGATCAAAATTGAATTCACCCTGAACATCTAAATCAGAGGATATTGTATGGAAGTTTTGTCAAAATGTGGAGTCAACTGCCAAAAACATTTTGTAAGCATTACATTGTTACAGCATATGAACATATAGCCTTTTCTGGTGTTTAACTATTGACAATTTGAGACAATCTTCCACGGTCAGCTTGTAATATGATTTTGTTTTCTCCATCATAACAACATATTGGTACAGCAGCACTCATCAGCAGTAAACCCTGATGCAAAAACTGTTAAGAGCAATGACTTTTTATTTGTGAAAGAGGACTTAAGCTGCTTCAATTTTAAATGATATTTGTCAATAAGCTATATTGCACCCTTGGTCGAATCACACAGGACCTTTGCCAAGGCAGAATGCAGGGAACAAAGCCACGGTCTAGCCTTATGATTTGATTAGTATGTAAATAGTAAATATGGTCTACCTTGATGACCAATGGTGACAGCTTTGGCTATTATTAGTTTACAGAGCAATCAGTCCGCGATACAATTTAACAAGTGACTGGAGTTCAATCTCTTTTCTGGAAGTTGGTTTTTTGTGTTTGTTAATCATTAAAGAGGGCAGGCAAATACCATATATTTACTCGAATGACTGGAATAGGAGAAACACTGAGGCAAATAAACTCGGTGCAATGTTTTGTGTATACATCTTTATGTTTAAAAAGCCAGCCTTGTTCTTGTAATGTATGCATGTAAGAGAACATGTTATTTGTATTAATGAAACTTAAAAATTTTCAATCTTGGTAATTTGAGATCGGTTTGGGCAATTTGAGAACATTATGATCTAATAATTAAAAACCACACATCCTCAAATATGATAAAAACAAATAATCTTTCACGGAGAATGGTAACAGACCATCCTGAATGGGGGGACAAAGGAATATTAAGAAAGAGTACTCTCGTCTGTTAGTTTCTGAATTTACATCGGAGTACTGAGTGTCCTTTTGACCCATTGTCAGTTGCTCATAGCTTTATGAAGGATGTAGGTAAAGTTGCAATGGTTCTGTGATCTTGCCTCCACAGAGATCTAGATTTTGCTTTCTTTCCTTGGTAATTAAGGAGGTCAACCTTTTTATGCTTTGATATCAAGGGGCTTAACAATTGTCTCTGCTTGAGCCTTGGTCTTTTGCCTGGCGACTCCCTGTCATAACCAGTTAATTCAGCCAACGAACCTAGCTTTTGCTTGCTTTAAGCAATGGTGCGGCAGATACTTTTCATAAATACAGAGACAATATAGCTGCTCTTTCTTCCATATTACAATATTATTACTGCTATTACTATGGAAGTTTTTCCACTCGGTTTGTTAATGCCCTTATTATTTTTCAGAAAATCTTAAGAACAAGTACTAAGTGAGTATATGAAGGCACATGGTCGTGGTTAACCTGTGTTAATCTGAAGAAGAGGAACATGTCCTCTGGAAAGCACTGGTTTACTAGTACATAAAAGTTTTACATATTCTTCCAATGAGTACTTGAAATACAATTCTTTTTGAAAGGTAGTTGTAATATTCTTGATTAAGTTGGGACCCAAGGGAATTCAATTCCAAGTGGTGAGGCCACTATTTACATGCTTTTGTAGGTTCCATCTTGTTCAGGGCTGGTAGCAGAGAAAAATCAAATATCATTCAATTCTGAAACTCCAAGCCTGAGTTACTAATTACCCTTTTGCTTGTCTGAAGAGATGCCTTGAAACCTCTAAATGTAAGAAAGTAAGGGATGAGGCTGGGTGCAAGTATCCCAGGTCTTCCATGGAAGGGTTAAACCTTACTTGGCAGTTAAAGGAGATGCCTTCACTTAAATTGTAGTCGGGGTGATGTGTAGATCTAGTTTGCATGGATTAGTTAGATGCATCTGAAATTTCAATGAGCAATATCTGACATATAACATGCATAAAGTAATTGATGACTAAGGATATATTTGGTTTTATTTTATATTTTGAATTATTCAAGATAATCTAGATGAACAGTCAACATGGACATTTTAAAAGTATTTTGGTAATAATTAGAAGGAGCCCACTCAGTGTACAAATATATTTAATCATGTGTGTTTTTCATCCTCTAGCTGCTTTCCTTAGTATTTTAAATTACTCAAAATAATCTAGATGTACAGTCAACATGCACATTTTTATAAATATTTTGGTAATAATTAGAAGGGAACCCACCTCTAGCTGTTTTCCTTCTTAGGTTTTCCATCCTTTGGGTCCTTGGAACTTTCCTATTAGGAGTGGATTATGTTTACGATTCCTTCACCTATCAAATACTCAGAAGGACTCCTATGTTAACTTGGTCTCTTACTTTGCAATTGTTATCATAAGTAGTAGAAAAAATGACTATCCATCCAAATTATTTTAAGATAATTCAAAGCACAATAAAAATCGCTGTCAATATAATTAATTTTTTGTTATAAATATATATAATCAAAACTTTTTGAAGTATAAAAGTTCCTTAAAAAATGTCCATAAAATAGATTGTGATTGGTTAAAACAATAAATTATTCTAATCTTATTATAACAGCTAAACATAGAAGGTTGGGTATAGATTCCTATTTACTTTCGGTGGGGATAAATTCCAGACAACTTGGATGAATGTAAATTCCAGACACTTTTGGTAGGTATAAATTGCAGTGGATATAAATTTAGTGGAAGAGTAACCTAATCCTGTAGAGGCCCCGCCACAGGAAAGCAAGTATATATAAAGTTGTCAAATATGCTTGTTTTGGAAAGAACTGTTTGGAGGTCTCTTAAATTCTCTGGGCTCTTGAGAAATGCGGTGAACATGAAATGCCATTTCATTGTTCCAAGTTTGACATAGAGGCCTGAAATGATTGGTGAGACATTTTCTTGCTTCAGTTGATTTCTTGGTGTGGGATGATTCAAGAGTTGACCAGGGTTCCCCACCCATAAAAATATCATTGCAACAAGTGAAATGGTGGTTGGGCCCCAAATTCAAACTCAAGTGTGACACTCTTTCCTCCTTTGTTTTGTTCTGTTAAGGTAGAGGAGGAGCTCACATGCTATGAATCTAATTTGATCCACAGTTGTGTGTTGTTGGTGAGGAGGAAGTATTTATGTAGGTGGGGATGTTGCTTGTTGTTGGGCATGGTCAAAAGCAAGCCTATTAGCATTAGGATTACTACATCTACAGTCATTTCAACTACATGATTGCTTGTGTGGTTGCAAATGTTGGCCAATGGAACCAAAGATTCCCTTGCCATTTTGTCTCAACTGTTGCAACTTTCGGCAGACTTGCTTGTCTAAATGGGTTTCAGTCTCTTCCCATGGCCAACAAATTATAGAGTCCAACTCAGATATGTAGGCTGAATCTGTAGTAAGTCAGGAATAATGAAAGTTTCCCCTGTACTTGGGTAAGTTGGTCATCGCCTGATTCCTCGCGTGTTTGACTATAGGAAGAGCTTTACAGGTAGTAGAACAGTATCATTGATAAATAAAAAATTGATTGAATGGATCACCTATATTACAGATTTCGTTTAATAAACGGAGAGCTCGTCTTCACGCTTCCTGCACGTGCACTACGTAGCCCCACTGCACGTAAGGATTCGTCAACCCACACAATCTTAGATTTCAGCTGTTTTTTCGGGTATAGTTTAATGCTTAGTTATTATCTAGTGATTGGTAGAAGACATGTCTTGGTTGATTAGTAATGGTTCTTTCATGGGCCCATAGATCCCATTTGTTGTGTGTAGATCTCTATAGCATGTGTATGAGTGTAGGAAGGTTCTTTACTTCTTGAAACTTGTTGTTGAAGTTGTAGCTCTAAGGGAGATAGATTCAAGCTTCACAAGGAATTAATATACATAATTGTCAAGCTTTGGTTTTTACTATGTAATTTCTTTATTCTTAGTTCTTTCTTGACAATATAGTTGTAAGCTCTTTTGGGGTCCTATCTCTCTTCAATTTTGTAACTTGTACGTATATTTTTCTTTATTTCAATATAAAGGATGTGACTCCTATTGTCACAATTTGCTTAAAAAAAATAGACAAGTGCGATTTAGAAGATATGATTAGGAAAATATGTAAATGTAAAGAAATAAGAAACATTATATAAATAATCTAGGATAAGTAAATAGATGTAAATAATAAGTTAATTTGAATTAATTAGAGCTACGTTGATAGTTGTAATACATATTCAAAAATTAAATGCAGTTGATAAGAGAACTTAATTTTAAAATTGGTGATGAAAAATAGTGCAAATGATATTGAGGACCGACTCACCACTATCCAATAAACTAATGCTCTTGATTTGATAATTGTCTTAGAATATATTTGATCTCAAACAATTGTGTGGTTTAGATTTGAGTGGCATAGGGTTGATCTTGAGCAATGCAAAATTGATCTAATATGCATAAATGATCCCTAACACATGGGATAAATTTTTAAGAATTTATGCCCAAAAACCTATTTGCCTTTGTCTTCCTAATAGTTGAACTTGTCAAGGTGGTGTTTGGAGACACCATTGGGGAGATTGTTGAATTGATAAGTGAACATGTTCTCCTAGGTCAACCCCCTTGGTGGGTCAAATTAATAACAATGAGTTATATCAAATACAACATTCACCAACTTGGAGATAACCTATATGAAAATGACATGGATCCAATTATTTGTCCCTTGAGAAATAAAAAATTATTCTAATTGTTCTCATTATAATTTCTCTTATTCTTCCTTATGAAATTAATTGCACATCGAATCTCTTTAAATGGCATTTGACATAACAATATGTTGCACAAATGTGTGCCAAGTTAGCTATTAATAACCAGTAGAAGGGAGCAAGAAAAATAAATTTTAAATTTTAGCTTTATTCTTATGAACTTCAAGATTGAATTAGGTTGATCTTGTGCCACACAAAAAAGAACCTCAAGGGTAAAATGGCAATTTGAGGCATGGAGCAAATGTACAAAAATAAGCACAACTGATAATGGATAAATGATGAATGCATCAAGATAAGTGTAATTGGGAATATAATGGACAATTATAGGAATTATGTCATTAGCAAAACCTAGCACAAGAGTATGTCACTTGTCAATAAGTTATTGCATTGAGGACATACCATCATGGTGGACACAAAATTAAATGGGAAATGGCAAGGGTATGAAAAGTTTCACCTACATATTGTCTCCACTTTAATATGTGTGGATCTAACATGAACATGCATTTTAAAGTTCATATGAACATTCCCAATCCATCATAAGTTGTATATGTAGAAAACAACTCTTTGTAGGGAGTCATATGGTAGGATAAACCTAAATCAATAAACTAAGATTCATTAATAATAATGTAAGTGGAAATAAACAAAGCATCATTATCAGCATCATTGAAAGAATTTTTGTGGAGAAATTTGAACCATTTTTCTTGTTTCTACATTCCTTCTTCACATGTCCTCTATTTTCATAGTTCCTAACACTTTACTCTAATTTTCCTTGAGGCTTTAGAATGTCCTTCATACTTTGATCTATCTTTCTTCTTATCCCTTTTAGGCCTCTTTATACTTTTGACTTTCCTCATACATGTAAAGCATCTTTTGAGTCTATTTTCATAGATTTCTTTCCCATCTCCTTTGAAAGTAAATTAGTAATAATTTTGTCCATTTTTGGCTCTATACCACTACCACTACTAGCAATAATTAAATTCTTCCATGTATTGGGTAAAGAGAGAATTAATAAGACACATTTAGCCTCTTCTTCCAACTTAACATCTACAGAATCAAGTTGAGTTAAAATCAAATTAAACACCTTTAAATAGTCTACAAAAAAATCACCATCATTCATTTGTAATGAATACTGTTGAAATGCACAAGAAAATTAAGAGGGGGAGGGGGGTGAATCGGTTGTATCTAATCATGGTGCAGGAGCACCTTGCTCTTTGAATGCCTTCAATAGGCAAAATTTGCAAAAAATCAATTTTCCATTGTAAAGCATTGTAAAAGGTCATATGAGGTCATAAATGGTGTATTTGAAGTGTCAAATAGGTCTTTAATTGGTCAAGAAAGAAAGTTCGCAAAAATGTACAAAATGCAAAAAAAGACGTAAAAATTTGCCAAACTTGTAAAAAGCAAAAAAAGTAAAGAATATGAAGAGTCAAGTGGGAAAATAGAAGGTTTAGTCAATTGGGGAAGATGAAAAGCCTTCAAAAAGGAATTTTACATCATTTTCAAGGAGAGGGGAAGTTTGAATAAGAAGAAAATCATTTAGAAACCCTTGTGCATGCTTAAACTTTGCTTTTTATGTATTTCAGACTGGTAAAAACGTGTTTGCAGGTTGTTGTACGGATTTTTACGGACTTATTTTCATGGTTGAGTCATTGAGATTGATGCACCTATGAGTCTACTTAATTTTTCTTTTTGTCTCATCGAATTTCATTGAGTTTTGAGTGTTTTATGGTCATTTTACTAAAGACAGGTTGCAAAATTAAGCCTTTGGGACAACGTAGCAGCAAGTTTTTGAGGAATATGTTACAAAGTATCCCAACATTCATGTAATACATATTATAGAAGGGCCAAATGGGTATCCAAAACAGGTTTTAGGTCGTGGGTTGGAGTTGTTATCTGAAAGTTATGTCAAAAATACCTTGTTTGTTGCTCTCATAAAAACATAGTGCAAGAATTTGAGAATCTGATAAAACAGAGTTATAAGGCAGTGCATGTGGTTTGTTTCTATCAAAATGATGATGGTTAAATATGTTTCAAGGCCTGATAAGAGTTAGAAGTAAGATTGAGTGAATGGTTGTCTTTTTGCCTCATTGAAACAAGCTGAAATGAAGGGTAATTTGGTAAGATGTGGTTGGTTCAGAGTTTCTTATGGTGTTCTTGATTTGGTTTAGTCAATTTGATGTTGTTTAAAATGTATTTGAATCTGATAAAGGTCTGTAATGTTGATGTGGTGATTTGGCTTATTGGTAGCCTTAAAATTTCAAGTGAAATTGATGTATTTTGGTGAATGGATAAGGGAGTTTTTTTATGGATTTGTTAATTGATCTTCTCAGTTTGTGTTTGGGTTTGATGTACCCTAGATGAATAGATGTTTTTGGTAGATTCCCTTGCATCAAATCACATTCACCATAGATCTTAAACAATTTCACATCCACTTTAATATGTTATTAAGTATGAGCATGAAGTGCAAATAACATAAAGAAAACACAAGAAACACTAGATTTATGTGGAAAACCCAATAACGGAAAAACCACAATGAGAATCAACTCACAATATAAGAGTAATTTCAAAACCATTTACAAAGAGACCAACTGCCTAAGGGCTCACTGTCTAAGATATGACTCACTATCCAAATAGGACTTACTATCCAAATGGGAGGTTCACTGCCTACAGATACAAAAAAGATAGAAAGAAGAATGTTCCACAAAGAACATTATCTCAATGCAACAAAATATCCACCACAATAACTTGCACACATCCGCAGCCTTGATCAGATAATTACAAACACCATCAACTCACTGCTTTTAGGAGTCTAATACATTGAAGTTATCTCTGCCTCAATTCACTTTTGCATAATTTCTCACATCTATCTTGCTTCTCACACTTGTGGAGTCCAATCCTTAACATCTTACCTTGTATTTATACCATCTTCAACCTTAGAAACATTCTCCAAGGTTGGCTACACACGCTTCATTTTACAAATTCAAATTAGGTTGGAAACTCAACATTCTCGCGGTGGATGAGAATGACAACGGACCAAACCAACACTTAACTAGGACCCAAAACAACATATTGGATCAATCACATGCTTCCATAATTAATACTTATCCTTTGCATGATTTGTAAACACTAGGTCGGCCAAACCTAATGAAAACACCAATGAACTTTGAAGTACATGCTTCCAAAACAAGAAGATAACATGCAAACCACATAACATGCTTCACAATACACTGGAACACATCTCAGATTCCTTCAGATTCATCCGTAGCTACTACAACAACCTTCATACACAGAACACTTTCCATCAGTCCATCCAAACTATACAAACACGCATAGTAACTCTGAAACTAGTCTTCCAAAGCACCAAACCACAGACGCCTTTGATAGAACACAAATAAAACCATTACAAGCCCTCTTCTAGATCCGCAAGACCTGTAAAAAACCAACAGAGGACTACAGAGTAGATACATTTTTGCCAATCCACAGACAACCAACTCTGTCAGACCAATTCACAAACTGGTGAACTCAACTTTCACTCTTCATCAAACCAGAAGCCATAATCCAAGATATATCACCCAAGGATGCCCTTAAAAAAACTTCAAATCCACACAAGCATAGAATCAACACAGAAGAAATGTGAAGCACGTACCAGAGCACATTCTGAACATACACACAATTCTATCTTCACTATTTATTAATTTTCTCAAAAACACTTGGGAACTCATCATATCAACACACCTGCAACACCATAAAGATAGCTCCATGTACTCACAACATCTCTACAATATCTCAACTATACATGCATAGCCTACAATCACTTGTTTCCTTTCTCTGCAACAACCTATACTGTGTTGACATCAATGACAACACCACCATACTCATTCATACTTGCAACCATCTCCCCCTTTGTCATTGATGGCAACATATGATATGAAAAACCATCAAAGACAACAATATCATTTTTCCTTCACTATTCCTTTTCACATGACTCTCTCTCCCCCTTTGACATCAATGGATTTTTTATTTTTATTTTTACATAATTATGATCACTCCCCCTTAGGAGTGCACCCATACATCTCATACTACAACAATGATACTTTGTACTGCCCTGAGGAGTAGACCCTAGTCATCAGTCCAAAAAATGATGAATTTGTAGATCCACTAGACTAATGCACCTCTATGTGCACCTAGTTCAAAGAAGGAGGGGCAGTAACCCACAACTTCTCCCAGAGATACTCAAAAGTATCTTTAGGAAGAGCCTTAGTAAATATATCATCAATTTGATCCTTTGTAGGCACATATTCAAGCTTGACTTCATTCTCCAATACCTTCTCTCTTAAGAAATGATATCTAATGGATATATGCTGTCCTTGAATGCATTACCAGATTCTTTGAAATATTTATTGCATTTGTAGTATCATAGAAGATAGGGATAGGCTCATCACACATCACTCCTATATCCTTCAATGTTTGCTTCATCCATAGTACCTGTGTGCAGCAAGATGCTGCTGCAATGTACTCAGCCTCTGCAGTGGATAAAGAAACTGAATCTTGTTTCTTGCTTAGCCATGAAACCAACCTACATCCAAGAAAGAATGCACCACCACTTGTACTCTTCTGGTCATCTACACAACCAACCCAATTTGCATCAGTGTAAGAACTCAAGGTAAAATCGATATCCTTAGGATACCACAAACCATAATCCAAAGTCCCTTTTAGATATATGAATATCCTCTTTATAGCTGTAACATGTGTTTCTTTGGGTTCTGCTTGAAATCTGGAAACCAAACATATTGCATGCATGATATCTAGTCTAGCAACAGTAATATAACAGTCCACCAATCATAGATTTGTACTTGATCTGATCAACTTTAGGAGATTCATCATCCTTACTTAGTTTGCATCTAGTCACCATAGGGGTATAGACCGGTTTGGAGTTATCCATTCCAAACTTCTTCAACAATTCTTTAACATACTTTGATTGTGAAATGAATATGCCCTTATCAGTTTAATTCACTTGAAGTCCAAGGAAGAAATTCAACTGACCAATCATAGACATTTCAAACTCTTTTTGCATCTCCTCTGCAAATTTCTTGCACATACCCTCATTTCCTCCAAAGATAATATCATCAACATACACACCCACTATCAAAATTTTGTTTCCTTCAACCTTGAAATAGAGATTATTGTCTGTGGAGCCTTTGCTAAACCTTTGCTGAGTCAAATACTTGTCCTATCTTGCATACCATGCTCTGGGAGCCTGTTTAAGTCTAGAAAATGCCTTTTTCAACTTACAGACCATGTCCGATTGATCTGATAATTGAAATCCCTCTAGTTGTTCCATGTAGACCTCTTCTTCAATTCTCCATTCAAGAATACAAACTTAACATCCACTGGGTACACCTTGAAGTATTTGTGAGCAGAAAATGCTAAAAACATCTGAATAGCCTCCATTCTTGCCATCGGGGCAAATGTCTCCTCAAAGTCTATTCCTTCAACCTGTGAATAACCTTTGCACACAAGTGTTGCTTTGTTTCTTACTACACCATTCTCATTTAGCTTATTCCTAAATACCCATTTTGTACCAATTATGTTTTTGTTTACTGGTCTAGGAACCATTCCCATGTATGATTTTTCTCTATCTGTTGTAATTCCTCTTTCATTGCTCTAACCCAATTTTCATCTTTGCATGCTTCACACACTGTTTTAGGTTCTATCTTGGAAAGTAAACACAAATTTACCTCAGCTACTGCCATTTTTCTTCTTGTCATTACACCTTCACCTTTGTCTCCAATTATCTATTCTTCCAGATGATTTTTTTGTACATATTTTGGAGTCTTAGGAGCAGGTTCCAGAGCTTCTTCTTCTTCAATATGTTTTTCTTCTTCCTTATTCTCTTCTTGTTCTTTTCCCCAAATAGGTTCATTTGGTTCAACTTCACTTATTTCAACTGATCTGTGCATATCTTCATCAACTTTTACATTTGCACTTTCAACAATCTTTCTCAATCTTTTGTTCTAGCATCTATATGCTTTGCTTTTGGTTGAATATCCAAGGAAAATACCTTCATCACATCTTGCATCAAACTTTCCTAGATTCACATTATCTCTTTTAATATAACATTTGCTTCCAAACACCTTAAAGTACTTAACAGTAGAAGTTTTTCCATACCACAATTCATAAGGACTCTTTGTGTTGTTGCTTTTGATTTGAACTATGTTAAGAATATAAACAACAATGTGAATTGATTCTCTCTAGTATACTTCAAGTACATTTTCCTCTTTCATCATAGTCCTTGTGGCTTCTTGAACTGTCTGGTTCTTCCTCTCAGCAACTTCATTTTGCTGAGGAGTTCTAGGAGTAGAAAGATGCCTCTTTATACCATGCTCTTCACAAAACATATTAAACTCATTGGAGGTGAATTATCCACCTCTATCAGACCTTAAACATTTTATTTTCAGGTTCACTTCATTCTCTACCATAGCCTTGAACACTTTGAATCTATTTAGAGCTTGAGCATTCTCCCTAAGAAAAGTAACCCATGTCATTCTAGAATAATCATCAATAAGAAGCATAAAATGACTATCACCATTAAGACTTATTGTTCTTGTAGGACCACAGAGGTCTGTATGAATCAATTCCAACATTCTGGTAGTTGATTGTTCTTTTCCTTTAAAGCTGCAACTTGTTTGTTTTCCCAACTGACAACTTCTGCAAACAGTATTGGTAGGCTTTGTGATTCTTGGCAAATCCCTGACAACTTCTCTTGAACTAATCCTGATCAGGTTGTCAAAGTTTACATGTCCCATCCTCTGGTTCCATAGCCAAATTTCATTAACTTGAGACACAAAACACTGACCATCAACACCCTTAAGCTAATAAATGTTTCCATATGTTCTTCTTCCTACAACTACCATAGTTTCAGACCCTTTTATGATCTCACAAGTATTATCCTAAAACACAAGCTTAAATATTTTGCTACACATTTGTCTAACACTCAGGAGATTATTCCTTAAGCCCTTAACATAATAGACATCATCAGTATTGTGTTTTCCATCAAAACTAATTATTCCTTTTCCAACAATCTTTGAACCAGAATCATCTCCAAACATGATTCATCCTCCATCATACTTTTCAAGTTTAGTAAACTTACTTTTGTCTCCGGTTATAGGATTTGAGAACCCACTATCAATTACCCAATAATCTTCGTCTTGTCTAGCATGAAAGGCAGTAACCAGAGTACCTTCCATCCCTTCCTTCTTGTTTTCCGGACCACATTCCCTTGCACATCTTCCATGGTTAGTAGACACTAATTTATTCTCTAAGGATAGAAACAATCATTCATCTTTATCACCCTCAATATTAGATTCATCATCAGAAATTCCAGCATCTTCTCTAACATAATACAATTTCTTAAACTTTTTGTCCTTTTTGTCTTTATTGTCTCTACTCTTCCTGTGTATGGCTCTATTTGGACATCTTTAAGCATAGTGACCAATATTTCCACAACTGAAACATTTAAAAGGTAACATACCTTTGTACTTGTCGATACCTTTCTTCAATTTCCTTGTAAAATTTGCTTCCAACTCCTCTAAACCTTCACTATTCGGATCATCTTCTGTCTTAGTGGCTTTGAAGGTTGTTTCTATTTTCTCCTTTTATTTTCCAAATTTCCTCATTTCAAATGCAGTCAAGGTGTCAAATAGTTGTTCTTTAGTGAATTTCTTTGGATCATAAACTTCCTCAATGGATGAGACCTTGTCATTGTAACTCTTTGATAAGGTCATCAAAATCTTCTCCATTACATCTTCATTTGTCAAAGTACCACCTTTATTTTTTACTTCATTTACTGCAATGTCAACCCTCTGAAAATAGCTTGCAATGTCTTCACCTTCTTCCATTTTCAATTTCTCATATCTGCACTTAGTTGTTAACTTCTTTGATAATTTGACTCTATCATTTCCTTCATAGATATCTTTCAACTTTTCCCAAACTTCATAAGCAGTGCCTAGTGAAATAACTTTTGTTAGCTCAGTTTTAGATAAATCACTATAGATTGCATACCTTGATTTTTCATTTTCTTCATAGGTAGAAATCTCATCTACAGAGGAAGGACCACTTGCTGGCTCAACATATTTTGTCTCAACAGCTTTCCAAGTCATGTAACCAAGAGAGATTAGGTAACCTCTCATATGCACTTTCCAAAAACTGTAGTCAAATCCATCAAACACAGGGATTGTCAATTTGTGCGCCATCGAATCTACCTCAAGCGGTTAAGCTCTTCTTCAAGGAACCATAGCTCTAATACCAATTGTTGAAATGCACAAGACAACTAAGAAGGGAGATGAATCAGTTGTATCTAATCACATTCACCACAGATCTTAAACAATTTCACATCCACTTTAATTTGTTATTAAGTACAAGCATGAAGTGCAGATAATAGAAAGAAAACACAAGAAACACCAGATTTACGTGGAAAACCCAATAAGGGAAAAACCACAGTGAGGATTAACTCACAATATAAGATTAATTGCAAAACTATCTACAAAGAGGCTCACTATCAAAAGGCTCACTGCCAAAGATAGGAATCACTGTCCAAATGGGAGGCTCACTGCCTACAGATACAAAAAGATAGAAAGAAGAATGTTACATAGAGAACATTATCTCAATGCAACATAAGATCCACCACAACAACTTGCACACATCTGCATCCTTGATCAGATAATTGTAGACACCATCAGCTCACTGCTTTTAGGAGTCTAACACATTGAAGTTCTCACTGCCTTAGTTCACTTTTGCACAATTTCTCACATCTATCTTGCTTATCACACTTGTGGCATCAAATCCTTAACATATTGCCTTGTATTTATACCATCTTCAACCTTAGAAACATTCTCCAAGGTCAGCTACACACGCTTCATTTTACAAATTCAAATTAGGTCGGAAACTCAACATTCCCCTGGTGGATGAGAATGGGAGCAAGCCAAACCAACACTTAACCAAGACCCAAAAAAACATCTTGGATCAGTCACACACTTCCTTAATTGATACTTATCCTTTGCATGATGTGTAAACACCAGGTCGACGAAACCTAATGAAAACACCAATGAACTTTGAAGTACATGCTTCCGCAACAAGAAGATAACATGTGGACCACATAAAATGCTTCACAATACACTAAAACACATCTCAGATGCCTTCAAATTCATCCGTAGCTACTACAACAACCTTCATACATAAAATATTTTCCATCAGTCCATCCAAACTGTACATACACACATAGTAACTTTGAAACTAGTCTTCCAGAGCACCAAACCACGAAGGCCTTTAATAGAACACAAATAACACCATTACAAGCCCTCTTCTAGATCCAAAAAACTTGAAACAAACCAACAGAGGACTACGAAGCAGATACATTTCTTCTAGTCCATAGACAACCAACTTTGCCATACCAGTTCACAAACCGGTGACTCAACTTTCACTCTTCATCAAACCATAAGCCATAATCTAAGATATATCACCTAAGGATGCCCTTAAACAACACTTCAGATCTGCACAAGCATATGATCAACACAAAAGAAATGCAGAGCAGGTACTAGAGCACATTCTAAACACACAATTCTTTTTTCACTATTTATTAATTTTCTCAAAAGCACTTGGTAACTCATCATATCAGCACACCTGCAACACCATAAAGATAGCTCCATGTACTCACAACATCTCTATAGTATCTAAACTATACATGCACAACATGCAATCACTTGTTTCCTTTCTCTACAACAACCTATACTGTGTTGACATCAATGACAACATTAATGACAACACCACCATACTCATTCATACTTGCAACAAATACAACTGTCTATAATGTCATAAATTATATCCTATGTAATTTCACATCCCATATGAGCCTCCCCTTTAGAGAAATTAAAGAAAATAATGCAATGTTCCTTTAATTTAATCCTTAATTTCTTAACCCATTCATTTCCTATTGTTAAGGTAGAATTATGTCTCGAACGAACATGTGAACCTCCCGAATAGATTCCAATTGCAGTAGTCATTGATATTTTGTTTCTCATCTATCAATGAACATAACGTCTCTGATAGCTCATAGACATGCTAAGATGATTCTTGCATGTATAAACGTCCCTAAAACACTTCATTTTGAATGCTCTCTCTGCACAAGAAGGAATTCATAATATTTTCATTCTCTCTTGCTCTTTCTTCATCACAACTTCTTTGCTTCCATTCCACCATCTCCATTGCATCTTTTTTCTCTCATAGTCATACTACATCGAAGCTTTGGTATTATCAGTGTATTTCTCTCAAGCTTGGAGATTGAAACCTCTCCCTTTTGACATTCTCATTTTGCTAAAGGAGGGTAATTGTGATTTCTTCATTGCATTATCATTTAATCTAGTTAGCATATTGTTCTAGTATATATATTTCTTCTATCACGTCTATTTTATTTCTCTCTATCCTGCCTGGATGTCTATGGAGGTAGAAACACCAAAGTGAGGATTTGACTAAATTAAATCCCTAAACAACCCCAACATTTTTCCTTGGTCTTATGTGTGTAGATATTGAAGATATGTCTTTGTTGGAGGCTTCATCTCTGGGTTCCCTGTGAGTTTTTTCTCCCTTTCCTCTCGCTATATCATATGAAATCATTTAGTTCAAATTAATTTAATTTATGTTATTCTCTATTGTTTTCCCACATTTTAAGAGTTTCCAGTTATCAGAACTATTAGTAGCCACTTTGTTGTTTTTTGAGACATTCTTAGTTTTCAATCTATACATGAGACACCAACACAACACACGAACGCCCGCATGTCGTGATGTCATCCTTGGCTGAGATCTTGTCAATTTTCCCAAAAGACCTTTGCGACCTATTCTTTTGGTTTCTAGAACTCTCATCTTTTAATTCTACATAAAACATAAACAAAAACTCTTCATAATTTTATCTTGTCACTTGAGCCGAGTCTTTTGAGGTAGTTGAGAGATATTTTCTCCTTGAAACCTTGTCATCTTGAGAGTAACAAATCCCCTCTACATTTTGATGAAACCAACATAAACTCTCCTCCCAAAACCATGGTCATTTTAAAATTTTAAAACTCTTTATCTCCTCTTAAGTCCTCTTGTTTCTTGTAGTTGGCAAGGTTGGACGTTGTAAGCACTCCTCTATGAGCTTTACAACCCAATCTACTACCTCTAAACACATAATAAGAAGAAGCTTGAGGCATACCATCCCCCCCTAACAAGTATAGTCCTACTAGACCTGGTCCAATTTTTTCTAGGAATCTTGATCCTTCCAGCTCTCAGTCGATATTTGGTGGTTCCTCTCCATCTAATTCTCCTTCAAGGTCTCCCTCCTCTAAAGATTATGAAGATGCTCTTAGGGTCCCCTTTAAGCAAGTTCAATATTTGGAGGAGAGGCTTAAAGAATTTGAAGATTTTTTAAACCATGGTAACCTATACACTCAAGTTGCCCCTGTTGTTAGTAGTTTGAGAAACTTACTTATCTCAAACCATAAGGACTTTGAATTTCTCTATGCACTAACCAACATAGTTGAGACCCATGTACCTTCACACACATCGATCTTGAGTTGACCCCAAGATTCCCAATCAGATATCACTAGTATTCAATTGAATCTTCTGATGCTTCATGTATCTATGTATATGGTGGACACTAATCCTTCTATACCTTTCATGATGTACATTGTTATAAAAATGATGTATTTGTGCCCCTCATTAATGCTAGAATTAATGCACCTCGCATTCCTTTGGGGTATAACATTCCTCCTCTACCTGGATCCACACCTCAAATCTCTTATGCCATGACTAATCTTCCTCCCTTACCATCTAATCCCATTTCAAATACCTTATTGTAAAATATGGGTTGAATGCAATCGCAATTAGCCAGCTTACCCAACACCATCTCTCATAATACTTTGCAACCTTATTACCACCATAGTCCTTTGTCCTTGAACATTTTGAATGTCCCTATCCCCAAGGGTTAGAGGTTTTGAAATTTGATAAATATAATGGCAGAGGTGATCCGCAGACTCGCATCTCGTCATTCACTGCTATCTGCAGTGACTTCCTTTATCAGGATGAGTTACCAGCTAAATTATTTATGTGGTCCTTGAAGGATATTGTGTTGGAATGGTTTTTCTCCATTCTTGACAACTCTATTTTTACTTTTGATAAATTAATCAACCAATTATTTTAGTAGTTTGAGGCTAATATCAGGTCGAAGGTCATGTTCATTTACCCCATCCATTGTAAGAAGGGACCTAATGAGAAAGTGACTGATTTGATTGCTCGTTATCAATCTTTATTTGCTCAGATCCCCTATACCCTGCTTGATTTTGATGTTCAATGTGTATAAATGTTTCTGCTCTGCAGTCCTCCACCATTTTGATTTAGATCGTGTGGATCTGGGATATGTCTTGTGAAGGTCTTTCCTATGCTTTAGCGAAGAGTTTAAGAGTTTGGTAATCAAGAAGTCATGTTTCAGTATTTTAGTATGAGTTTGCACAATCTAGATAGATTGGTGAAAGAAATTCAGTGATTCAAGGCTATTGTTTTTGCTGCAGATGTATCTAGAAGGTTATGAGATGTATTCTAGTGCATAATGAAGCATGTTGCGGCATCCAAATTCATCTTCTTGTTGGGAAGCATGTGCATCAATGTTTATCTGTGTTTTCATTAGGTTTGGCAGACCTGGTGTTTACACTTCATTCGAAGAATAAAATTTAAATTGAGGAAGCATGTAGAAGATTCAAGAAAATAATTTTATTGGTCCACTCTTATTCCTTCCCACCATGAGAATTTTGAGTTGCCGACCTAATTTGAATTTATGAAACGATGTTTTGTGGCTGACCTTGGTAAATGTTTCTAAGGTTGAGAATAGTATAAAAGCAAGTCGAATTGTGAAGAGATGTATGAAAGTGTGATGCAAAGTGATGAAAGTGTGCCACAAATCATAAGAGCAGAAGTGTGTGTGAGTGAGTTGTGACAACAATTTTTCAGTGTGCTGAAGGCAGTGAACTAAAGGTTTCTATAATCCTGTGAATGCGCTTTAATTGTAGTGGTGGATCTTTTATTCTCTTTTGTATTTGTAGGCAATGAGCCTCCCTATTGGACAGTGAGTCCTTTGTAGGCAGTGAGCCTTTGTACTTAGATAGTGAGTCCTCTTTTGGGAAGTGAGCCCTTGGCAGTGAGCCTTTGTATTCAGTTTATAATCTTTATATTATGAGTTAGCCCTCACCATGGTTTTTCCCATATTGGTTTTTCCACGTAAAACTCTGTTGTTCATTGTGTTGATTTACTTTATGTTATTTATGTTTCATGCTCATATTCAATAATAGAATAGTGTGGTTGAAGATTTGATAAGTGATAAATTTTTAAGTTTAACTTTGTGTGACAACTGATTCACCCCCCTCTTAGTTGTCCTATGCCTGTTTAACAATTGGTATCAGAGCTTGTGGTTCCTTTTGTAGAGCTTAACCACTTGAGGAAGATCTGATGGTGCATAAATTGGTGATCCCTATGTTTGATGGAACTGACTACAACGAATGGAAGGAATAGATGAGAGGATACATTATCTCTCTTGGTTTCAAGATTTGGAAGGCTGTTGAGAATAAGTATACACCTTTGTCCGGTGGTGTTAATTATGCATATGAGATCTCTTCTTATGAATAAAATGAGAAGGAAAAGTATGCGATTTGTAGTGGTTTATCTAAAAATGAGCGAGTCAAGGTTAATTCTTTGGATACTGCATATGAAGTTTGGAAGAAGTTGGAAGACATGTATGAAGGAAACAAAAAGGTGAAATTGACAAAGAGGTTAGCGACAAAGAGTAGATTTGTGAACCTGAAGATGGAAGGTGGTGAAGAATTTACAAGCTTCTTTTAGAGAGTTGAACTGGTAGCAAATGAAGTTAGAAATCAAGGAGGAAAACTAGCAGATGAAGATATAATCAAGAAGATCCTGATCACTTTACCGAAATGTTACAGTGACAAGATCTATGTTATTGAAGAAATGTATGATCCTAAGAAGTACATTCTAGAAGATTTGTTCAACACCTTGCAAGAATTTGAGATAAGAAAGCTCTAGAAAGACGAAAAGACAGAAGAGAAGACAAAAATGACATTTAAGGCTTTGAAGATTGAAGAACCGGATAGCGATGAAGAGTTGGAAGCAAATTTCACTAGGAAATTGAAGAAAGGCACAGAAAAATATAAAGGTATGTTACCCTTTAAATGCTTTAGTTGTGGTAACATTGGTCATTATGCTTCAAGATGTCCGAATAGGGCTACACATAAGAAGAACAAGGATTATAAGGATAAGGATAGGAAGGATAAGAAGTATAAGAAGCTGTACTATGTTAAGGAAGAGGCAGGTATTTTTGATGAAAAATCTGACAATGAGGTTTATGATAGTGAATGCTTGTTCTTAGCTTTTGAAAGTAAATCTATATCCACTAACTCTTGAAAATGTGTAAGTAAGAAGGCTTCGGAGGTTAAGAAGAATATGAGGGAAGGTACCTTGGTTACCGCTTTTCATGCAAGACAAGATGAAGACTACTGGGTAATTGATAGTGGATGTTCTAATCACATGACCAGAGATAAGAGTAAATTCACTAAACTTGAAAAATATGATGGTGGTTTAGTCATGTTTAGTGATGATTCTGGAGCTAAGATCTATGGTAAAGGTTCAATCAGTTTTGATGGAGTGCATAATACTGATGATGTATATTATGTGAAGGGTTTGAGACATAATATTTTGAGTGTTGGTCAGATGTGCAACAATGGCTTTAAACTTGTGTTTCAGAACAATACCTGTGAAATAAGAAAAGGATCCAAAAATAGAGATATGATTGCTGCTGGAAGAACTCATGGAAACATCTATCAGCTAAAGGGAGTTGATGGTCATTGCCTTGTATCTCAAATCAGTGAAATTTGGTTATGGCACCAGAGAATGGTACATGTGAACTTTGATAACCTAGTCAAGATCAGTGCTATGGAGATTGTTCGAGGACTGCCTAGAATCACAAGACCTACTAATGCTATTTGTAGAAGTTGTCAATTGGGGAAGCAAACAAGATATAACTTGAAGGGAAAAGAACATTCTACTACCAGAATGTTGGAGTTGATTCACACTGATCTTTGTGGTCCGACCAGGATCGGAAGCCTAAATGGAGACAGGTACTTTATGTTGCTTATTGATGATTATACTTGAATGACATGGGTTGCTTTTCTCAAAGAAAAGAACCAAACCCTGGATAGGTTTAAGGTATTCAAAGCAAGAGTGGAAAATGAAGTAAATCTGAAAATCAAGTATTTGAGATCTGATAGAGGTGGTGAATTCACTTTTGGTGAATTTAATGCATTATGTGAGAAGCATGGCATAAAAAGTTAGTTTTCTGCTCCAAGAACCCCTCAGCAGAATGAAGTAGTTGAAAGGAAAAATAGGACATTACAGGAAGCTGCTAGAACTATGATGAAAGAGTCCAATATACTAGATGTGTATTGGAGAAAAGCAATACATATTGTTGTTTATGTTCTTAATAGAGTTTAGATCAAACACAACACAAATACACCCTTTGAGTTATGGACTGGTAAGACTCCTACTGTGAAATATTTTAAGGTATTTGGAAGCAGATTCTATATTAAAAGAGATGATGAAAATCTTGGAAAGTTTGATGCTAGATGTGATGAAGGAATATTTCTTAGGTATTCTACTACTAGCAAGGCATACAAATGCTTTAACAAAAGGTTGAGAAAAATCATTGAAAGTGCTAATGTGAAAGTTGACACTAACTCATTTGACTAAAAAATCCGACAAAAATTTCTGACGAAAGATGTATAATTTGATGTATTGTTGGGATTTGATGTGTAATTTTCAATTTTTTAAAATTTTATCCCCGATGTTCTTCGAAATTTCGACGAACATTCAAAATCAGAAAAAAATGAATTTGTGGTCGACATAAATAAAAGTGATTTCGCCTATTTATTGCGATAGTGTTTTGCTATACTTGTGAATTTTCTCTACTTGCGACAGTTTGTGGAGAACTAAGGACAATTTTCTTGGGAAAAATCAGAAAAAATTCAAGAAGATATCGCCAGGTTGAGGGTGGTCATTTTCTTTTTCCAGAATTCATTTGTGAAGTCAAATTTGTACTTCCAGGTTTGAAAATTATATTTTAAAGCAACATCTCATCAGATTTCATTTTTAGACTTGTGCATTTTGAGAATTTCATTTCCAGATTTTGTTATGCAAGTTCAATATTCTGATTTTAGGAGTCTAACGGTTGGAAATCATAGTAAAATCAGAATTTAATAAGTTCTAGAATTACCATTTTAAAGTGTTTTTTGGGGTCATTAACTTCAGGCTATCTTGTCTTTTGCAAGGGTGGTTGCATGGCAATTTTTTTTGGTGTAAAGTATCAGACTTATTAGATTTTGTTACCTATCTATGATTAAAAATTATTGGAGTGTGAGTTTGATATTTTTTGAAGATCTAAATATTCAAGCTTGGTAAAGAAAAATCATGTCAGATAATATTAGTCCAGAACAAAATGAAGAGACATTTGCTAGAATGTGGGCTAGATTGAAAAGAAAGGGTGATGGGAAATGTTATTGTCCTTGCAATAATTGCAAGGGACTAAAGACAAGAAGACTTTTAATCACAACAATTGAGAAACATTGTAGGCAGCATGGTCACATTGAAGGGGGGCATGATTATCGTCCATTGGTAAGTTGTTCATTCTATGTGTTTATATTGATTGAATTTGTAAATGTTTATACTGTTTTAACATTTTTTATATATATAAAAAATCACTTGATCATAATCATGGTTTATTTTTTTCTATCATTATTATAAAGGTGGGGTGCCCTAGGGCACATGATATGGATTATCACGGCCCAGAGAATGTGGTTTTTCAAGCGGAGGAACATGGAGCTATGAATATCGAAGATGAAGTTAATGATCCTATGGAAGAAGATGATCATGCGCTAGAAAACACAGTTGAAGATGATGGTACAAATACATTGATCCATGACACATTTAGTGGCACAACTAATCATGATGATCGAGATGAATTTGATGATGTTCATGATTTACCTGTACTTGAGAAGGCATACGAGCCCCTTTATGAAGGCTCCCAAACAAATCTTCTCTCTATTGTATTGTTGCTGGTGAACTTGAAGGTTATGAATGGTTTATCCAACATAACAATCTCACGGATGTTAAGGTATGTCATATATGTCATCTTTTTTCATCTATTGTAATTGTTGTTAGTTCATCACTAGTAAATAAAGGATGAAATATGTACCATTAATATTCTTTATATTAACAAATTATTTTTTTGTTGTAGATTGATTGGTGAATTTTTGTTACCACCATCAAATATTTTACCTCGCTCATATCGAGATTTATCTGGAATTATGAAAGATATTGGAATGGAGTATCAAGCAATAGATGCATGTCCCAATGATGATATTATATATCATAAACAACATGAATTTGCAACAGAATGCCCAGAATGTCATATCAGTAGATATCGAACAAATCAACTAACAAAAAAGGTGCCTAGCAAGGTTCTTCGTTATATTCCCATTATTCCACGTATACAACGATTATTTAGGTGCGAAAGCTTAGCGCAATTTATGGATTACCATGCACATAATAGAAGTGGAGATGGAATTCTTCAAATGCCTGTGGATGGTTTTGTATTTAGGGACATGGAGGAAAAATGGCTACACTTTAAAGAAGAACCTTGTAATCTCAAGCTTTCATTGGCAGCGGATGGTGTCAATCCATTTGGAGAGCTAAAATCTATTTACTTGGTGTGGCCTGTTTTTGTTATCAACAATAACATTCCTCCATGGATGTCAATAAAGAGGGAGCACATAATGTTGTTAATGATTGTTCCAGGTATTTGTTTACATCAATTTTCTTTAACGTAGTAGCATCTCATTTGTCTTATTTGTTGCATAATGAGATATTTTTTTCATTTAATAGTCATGTACATTAATTTATATTTATTGCAGTAAAATGGTTATAATAATTATGTAATGTTTATGTTCATTCAACTAGGTAAGTACCAAGTTAAAGATATGAATGTATATATCGAGCCTCTTATCGACGAGTTACTAAAGTTATAGAATGGCATCACTATGTATGGACGTGGACCAATAGGGACAAAGACAATTTCAATTCCATGCAATGCTTGTATGGACAATTCATGATGCCCCAGGGCTAACACATTTTTGTGGTATGTTATAACGTTCGACTGCACTTTAACATATTTAATTTTATGAAGTAGATATCATGCATTTTTTTAAATAATCTATTCATTATATATAATTATAAAAAATGACATATTTAATCCAATTATATATGATCTTGCATGTCTTCAAACAAAGGGAAAATTTGCACGTCCAATTTGTGGTCCAAAGATGAAATCTCGTCGTTCAACAATTTTAGGAAAGCAAGTGTTTGATGAGTATAGGCACTTCCTCCATATAAATCATAAGTATCGAATTACTGAAAAACATCTTTTCAATGGGAAAGAAGAGACTACATCAAAACCACGAAGAATGACACCTCGCCTATGGAAGTTGGAATATAGTAGAATTAATCATCAAGGTTATACATTGGATCAAATTGTTTATCTATCATATATGATATGTTTGGAATTTATATTTTTATATTGTGTTGTGTTTACTCATGCTGTAATTGACAATGATTGTCGTTGTTAATTTGTTTAACTTATATGCTTCATGAAGGTTGTCAAGGCATTAATGGTTGGCTTCTATAGGGATTGAAAAGTTATCCTAGACAATTTAGTAGGTTTCCGTACTATGAGTAGCTACAAATTTTGCATTTGCTTGATACAATGCATATCAAAAAGAATATAACATAAACGTTATGGAAAATATTGGATGGAAGGAATGAAAAAGAAAAAATTGTCAAAATTTGTAGTGACATTCAGGAAGCCAATCATGCAATGAAAAATGTCATTCAATTGAATAGCGATGGAGACCAAACTAATATAAGTGCCCTTCCTTGGTTATTAATGAAGCAGCAAAGCAATGCTATAAAATAAGTCATACGAAAAATTCAATTTCCCACAAGATTTGCTACGAACATAAACAATATCATAACAAAGAAAGGTGAATTTGGGTTAGGGATGAAAACGCATGATTGGCATACCTTCATTAAGGTAATTATTCTGGTATATTATATACACTTGTATACTACATGTACTTTTCAGTATATTATGTTTACTACTTTTGTAAAAATAATGAAAAGATCATTTTATAATTGTTGCAGTACGTTCTACCTCTATCTCTCCCAGACAACTTCAACAACAATGTCAAGCAAGTTATATATGATCTTGGAAAATACATGAGGTAAGTAGTGATATTTGTTCCAATTCATTGTATAGATCTTATAATTGCCATTTGTTTTACTTGTTATGTAATATATTGTATATTTTTGTTAAATCTCATTAATATATTTACGCCTTGAATCATTTGTAGATGGCTGTCATCTAAAGAAATCCATAAAGAAGATATAAATTATTGGAAGAGAAAAATTCCTCGTCTAATGTGTGAAATGAAAAAGTGTCTACCTTCAACATTTTTCAATGCACAAGAATACTACCTCATACACCAAGTTGAGGAGATTGAATTATGTGGACCTGTACACACAAGGTCAATGCGGATGGTTGAGAGGCACTTGAAATTTTTGAAGAATTTGGTTAGAAAAAGAGCACATCCTAAGGGTTCTATGGTGGAGGTATATATGGTATACTAGACCATGGTGTACATTAGTGAATATCGTCCTAAGTTTGTAGCAAAGATCCATGTAGATCACATTTGGGATCCCAACTCCATTAACAAATTCGAAGGGGAGTACCTGATGGGGAAAGGTAGATTGAAGAAAGTGAGAGGTAATTATAAGATGGTAATGGAGATTAATTAGAATACATTTTACATATGGTTTTTATGTATATTGTAATTATTTAATTATTAATCTTCAATATAAATCAATTATAAATTAAGGTCGTATACCGTGGTAATTAACTAATTATAAGTCATTTGTGAATTTCATTTTTTTTATATAGTTGGTCGAGAGTGGGATGCACTACATTTGTGTGTCCCAAACAATCTTGATTGGATGACAATATGGATTGAACGATCTCAACAATCTGGTCGCGCATTAACATGGGAAGGTGTGGCTTCATTGGTTAAAGAAGCTTATCGTAATGGAGATTCTGATGTTACACAAAGGGAAATTGATTTAGCATATGATTTAAGAGATAAATAGGTACGTATAAATATATTAATCACCCATATTATTTAATTATTTTCAATTATATTGATGTACATATGATGTAGAGGATCCAACAACAACACCAACAAGATCATTTCATGAGGGTAAATCAAACCCAATCAGAATCAGGAGAAGATCAAATTCTTAATTCACTTTCTTTTTCCTCAAAACTCATACAACTTATTTTGATTCTTCAATTCTAAAAGACTTCAAGGCAACAAGTTAGCACTCCAATTCCAACAAACCATATGTCATTATCAGTATTCCAATTGACTCATTCAAAGAAAAAACCATATTAGAAAAAAATGACTCAATCAATCAGATTCACATCATTCTCAACCACCATATCAACATCTATACATTCTCTCAGCCTTTCATAAGGAAACACATTATTCTCACTTGCTACACAACCAATTACCAATCCTTCAAATTCCTGTATACATCATATCCTCAAGGCAACAAAACACTTATTCTAAATCAGATTCCAAAATGTCAATAACCAAACTTCAATCATTGAAAACAATCTAAACTTCTCAAATAGCACCAATTCATTTTCCTTACAAGGAAAAATAACAAATACAAATCCTTCTTGCTATCAACTAGTTAATTAGTCCTTCAAGACACAATATTCATCATGTTTTGAGAGAAATCAATTCAATACATCAGTGTATAAATATCAGATCTGCCTGCTCTGTAAAGATACCAAGACACACAATAGAATCATCATTCTCAAAACAATATGCACTACCTTTACAACCTTATTCAAGCATAAATTCTACCGTAACTCCATCCAAATTACCAGGTTCAAGTATTTAAGGTCACTCACTTCCTTGTACACATAGATTTCCATTGTCCACGAAATCTAAACATTAATTAGCAATAGACCTCCATACCCTAGATTGGGTGAACCACTCACACTAGGTTCAAAACCAAGATCCAAAGCCACATTTAGAGATCTCTTAATTCCCATATCATCATATCAAAAACTCATAATGATTTATAATGGAGAAACTAGCAAATTTCAGACTGTATGCCCAAGAAAGGCTACTAGAATAGGGCTATTTTACAAAGCATCCACCTTTTTTCAAACTCCAAATTGTTAGAAAACATCAAAAAGTCAAACTAAAAGTCACAAAACACCAGATTTATCCACTTTCAAAGATTGAAAGACCCATTTAGAAAGTGTATTAACAAACCCTTAATTTTAGGCTGGAAACACCCAAAACAGTGAGGGTTTTGTGATTATCACCCTTACAAGCCTCCAATACTCTGGAAAACCATTGAAACATTATCCATTATGTATGAAAATTCCTTTAGAAACATCTCCTTGGATATGCATATGTTATTTCTCCAATACCCTATTGGAAACCTTCATTTTCAAGAGGAAAACTCAGAAAATTAACTTTAAATCAGCAACACAACACCATATTCTTGATACACTGCACTCACACAAAAAAAAATCACATAAAGGACACCCTACTTATCCCATCCCATAATTTCTACTAGGCTTACATTGGTGGGATGGGCCTTAAACTTCTTTAGGGACTCTCAAAATCACAGTGAAACTAACTCTGCTCGAGACATAGGATTGTCTTTGATTATTTTGCTGCTTAAAACTAACTTTCAGACTCTTTGACAATGAAAACTACTCTTTCTCAAATGATATTACACAAGAACTAACTCTTGGATGTTACCAAATTAGCAATACAATTTAGGAGAAATAGAAAGAATGCTTGATAACTCACAAAAATAGGGCTTTTATTCAAGATTTTGTTACAAGAATTTCAAGATTCTACTCTTCCACGCCTTGCCATGCTTTTTATAACATTTTCCCTCTTAATAACTTCCTCTTATAACTTATCATCGGTTCAAACTACCTCTTATCTCCTAATATGCTTGATTTATGCCTTTTTGTTTACATAATATTGCATTATTTGCATTTTTTTGCATTTTCACCTCCTAGTGACTTCTTTTATGATTTGATTACATTCAAATTAGCCTTTTCATGGCCTTGACACACAAATTTAGACTTGAACATGTAAATTTAACAAATTAGCCTTTTGAAGGCATTTACAAGATATAGGTGCTCCTGCACCAATATATATGTTGAGATTTTTTTCTTTGCATATATTTGGCAAGAATAAATATGTTTATCAATTGATGATATTGCAATAATTTTTACATGTTTGACATATTGCAGGTGAAACACCACAAGGCTATTTGGTGCAATGGTCATAAATTTTGAATCAAAAAGTTGGATGACATGAAGAAAACTTGTGATTCTGGTATAAATGATCCCGAGAGAACTATTATTGAATATGATAATGGATTTACCATGGTTAATAAAAGGTCGATCAGGCGAGCTGGAAATGAGCCATATGTTCTTCCAAGCCAATGTGAGTAGGTATTTTACTTAGAGGTTTTAGGTAAACCGGGTTGGTCATTTGTTGTTAGACATGATCCAAGAGGAAGGTCGGTAAAGTATAATGTGGTGGAAGAAGAAGATACCGAAGAACTAGAAGATGATGTAAATGATGATCAGGATCAACAGTTAGTTGATGATGTGCCTGACGAAGATGTCGAAGTGGAGGAACTAGATCATGATGATGTAGGAGTTAATGTTATGAAGATGATATCTATGTGGATGATGACATTATCTAAATTGATATCAATGATGATGATGATGATATGACCAATCCTTACAATGTCGAATCTGGATCGGATGATACAAACAAAGAGTTGGATGAAGAAGAAGATCAATGACATTGAAATGTATGAGTTATGTGATTATATTATCTATTTGATATTAATTTCTTGATAGAATTATATTTGACTTATGTGGTTACATAATTAATTCATGATGTTTACATTGACATATGTATGATTTATGTGATTATATTATCTATTTGATATTAATTTCTTGATAGAATTATATTTGACTTATGAGAGATCTAATTTTATGAATTTTTATCCATGTGCAGACCTAATGGGTTGTGTTTGAACACTGAATATAAATGATACACACACACATATATATGTATGTATGTATATGTATTTAAAAATGTAAATGTAAATGCAATTACTGGATGCTCTCCTAGAAGAATAAATGCAACATATCATTAAAGAAATCTATATCTATGTATATAAATGTGTATTTCTAAATGCAAGTGTAAATGCAAAGAACATATGGTTTTGTAGTGTTATAGATACAACATATCCATAAATTAATGTAATTGAAATTCTAAAGTCTTCAACACATATAATATGAAATCGATCAAACTATTAAACTACAAGAGAAATAAATGAAAACAGTAAATGCATATGTATCTAGATCAAATCCTTTTCGCGGTGGACCCTGTTAACACTCAAAAACGCTGGTTGAAAAACCACAAGAGGTTTCCAATCTCTTGGTACGCTTTAGGGTAACGTACAAGGCTTAATGACTTGAGCCTTCTTCTCTTTTGGTGTTGTTGAACCTAGGTGGGTCTACCTATACTGACTGAGTAGACTTAATTGATGTTATTTAACTATAGTAATCTATCCACAATGGCAAGTTTACAGTGAATAGATGTGATCCTAATCTAACATGAACTAAATGAGAAATATGTTCAGTTAACATATGTATAAAATGAATTAGATTTATGGACGGACAAGGGGAGACCAGTGCCTTATTGGGTATATGGAGTCTAATGAATATCTACAAATGTGGATTTCAATAATGACAATAATTCAAACTGTCAGGAACAAAAATTGTTTACAACTTGTGTAAACGTGCAAGTGAATAATTGACAAACTCTTCTTGAGATAGAATGCCAATTCTAGTTACGTGATTTTTCTGATTAATTCAACTAACACTTACCAATTATTGTGATTGATTAAAATATTTTAATCCCTACTTGAGAGAACTAAATAACTAGATCACACATATATAGAAAATGTAAAATGATAATTAGAGTACAAACTTGTTATATCAATTTAAACAATAGAGAAGCATCAGAATGGAGACAATAAAATAACTGCATAAATTTAACAAATAGTTGATACCAAAATCTTAATCCACAACTTAGATATCTTCATTTACTCCATCAAAATACATGCATATGAGTCTCTGTATATGAAAGAATTTTTCTAGAAAGCTATCTACTGAATATCTCCTAACGCCTATATCTGTTGCATTACTATGGAATAAATATAAATACATCAAAACTTGGAAGGGACACGTCCCTTCACAAATGTTTTATTTTACTTAACTAATTAAAACAAGAGATTAGGATCTATTTAGCCATAGATGAACATTTGATAAATGATGTAGATAATCCTACTGTTGATGAGTATCAACATCTCCTAATGTGTTCCTAGCCTATATTTCCACCTTTATCATCCTTTCGTTCTGCTTGCAGCTCTCGTCCAATGTCGAATCCTTCCCTGTAGCATTTTCCAGAATTCTCTACAGCATCAATTCACATTCTTTGATCCACTTGGATTTCTCTTTCAACTTTTCTCCATCTTCAAATAGTGTAGGTAGTCCCATATTCATAACATCAACTAGCCCCTTTTCATCTTCTCGCAGTTCCTCATAAAGGTCCCTGTGTTTCTTTATAATTTGGTCACCCATACCAATGGCCACACTGTCAGTAACATCTCTTTCATTTAATTCTCAGAGCTTTTCTTGAATCCTTCCATCAATTCTCTTGTGTTTCTGCCCTGTAACATGATTCTTTGAATATGCTCCCCATAGCTTATTCAACTAAATCATTAAGTTGGATTTCCTTTTTTCGATTATTGCAGTGAGTGTATCATATTTACCTTGTGAATATGCAGTTGACTCATCCCAATGATCTTTTACCTGTGAGATTTCACCATGTGTTATTAATTTAGGAGGCCCCATTGTGACTCCTAGCATTTCCTTCAAACGATCATTTTCTCTCATGATCCTTTCATTACTCATTTTGTACATTTCCTTTTCTTTGATCAACATTTGTATTTGGGCTTTATTCATTTTTGCCACATTAATCCCAATGTATGTAGTCACCACATGATCTACCTCTCCAACCTTCAAAGTCATGACATGTCCAAATGCTTTCTTAGTATCAATCACCACTGACTTTCTATGAGGTGGATACAAGGCCCATATCATGAGTGATCCTTCATTCGGGTTATATTTGGATCCAACATATATTTTTGTAACCCCCTCTGGAATAAGCTTGTGTGTGGCACTATTATCCTTTAAGAAGATATCAAAGACCAATGCAAAATTCAAATCCAGCCCTGGAAAGATCATAACTCTAGCATCCTCTAACATTTTCCTTCCTTTATTGGGGGTCATATTATCCATTTCTCTATCCACAGTTAATTTCAAATTATTTAGTAGTTGCTCCTCATTGCTTGGTGTAATATTATCAACTGTCTCCCTTATCTCCTTTCCCTTTGTTTATACAAGAAAGATCTGAATTCTGAAGAATTCACAAATTCATTGTTTGCTACAAATGACCTATATTCCATCTCTATGGTGTCTATATCTTGGCTCTCTTCAACACTTGGTTCTCTAAGAGGTCAATTGTAATCTTGAGTTTTTAATCTAGAAATCCTACTAGGTAGGTCTCGTGGCATATCTTCTCCAGATTCCTCATCTCTAGAAAAAGGGAACCCTGTATCCGACAACCCTTGGTTGTATTCCTCAACCACTCTCTCTGCTTCCTATGCCTCCAAATTTCTAATCATGTCATCAAACTGATAAGGCACATGATCATATCCTCCAAAGTTTATCCTTTGTCTAGCAGAATTGATATATCCCTCTAGATCAAAAAATTTTCTTGGTGGACCCTTATTCATATTATACTACATTAATTTTTCAAGGATCAAATAATATCCTTCCTTTGCAAGCACAATAAAATCACCAAAGCACAGAGTACTAGGCATAAATGCTTGTTTCCTGAATGAACCAAAATTCATGAAACTAGAAAAATCCATTTGTCTTAAACAATTTCCAAATATGCAATCCTATCTGGGACTATTTTAGGCAAAATTAATGGAGAATCCTCAAAACCAAACACCCTTACAATAGTATCATCTTCCAAGCAATACCAGTCTCCCCAATTGTGATCAATTGGTCCATTAAAGTCCTTAGGTCTAAGGAAGTGTTTTATTTCATTAGACAATGAGTGCGCACAAGGATGACTGTAGAATTCATATACTGGCTTTACAAAATATTCTTCAAAATATAGGTAACTAGAATTAGCAAACTTGTTGTCCCAAATGGTAGTCCACAATTGAATGGGTAACAATTTGCCCTCTTTATCAAACTGTGAAACCTTCATCTTTTCTAGCCAAATCCCTAACTCTTTTCTGAAGTACAATACTAGATGCATTAAAAAAGAATAATGACTAAGGTGCAGAATATGGGATTTATTCTTGATTGCCATCAATCCTAAGTCGAGTTCCTTGGAGACAAATGAAGCATAGTCGAAAAACCTAGAATTATGACATTGAATGTCAGCTGAAATTACCATGGGAAAAATGGACATATACTCAAGAACTTCCATACCCAACACTTGTCCTACTAAGAAATAGGTATATCTCATATAGGGCTCGACTAATTCCACATGGAATGGAGGCCCATCGTCATCGTCAAGTGGGACAGTTTTACCATCTTGTTTAATTCTATGTAAGGGCAACCTCCAAACCTTGTAAGTGGTGTCCATTCTCAAAATCCTTTTCCAACTCTTCATTCAAAATTTTCTCATTACTCCACCCTTCCAACTTAAAAACCTCACTTATTGAAGCCTCTGATATGTATATGAAGGGTTTCCCAGATGGTTCGCATATGGCCTTAAGTTTTCAGTCATAGTGGGTGGCCAACAATTTTACCAGCTCTGTATTGACAATCACATTAGGGAAAATTATCTTTCCCAAATTTAGACGCCACAGATTACAAACTGGCTCAAAATGATCTCTTCGGTGAAAGTGGAATCTAAACAATTCACAACCTCTTATTGGGGTCCAAATGTCTCCTATGTGCTTGCATTTTTCGTCCAATTTTTCCACTTCCACCCTTAGTTGCCTGGAGCACCTACCTCTGGGCCCAGAGCTAGGAAATTGGTCAATTAAATCTTGATTCAACTTTCATTCAACACCCTCCGGCTCAATTCTAGACTCAACTTTCTGCTTCTTACTCTTAGGGTGACTGCTCACTTATTTTTCTACCTTTCAACTTCCCCGAGCTAGTGGCTTCCATATTACTCGCTTAAAATTGTAGAAATGAAAAAAGTTAAAATGTAGAGGACTTATTGGTTTTGATTGAGGTCTTTCAACTAAAACAATTCTCAGGCCCTTTTTTTGTCTCGTTTCCTTTGCTACCAATTCACAACAATGTTCATTTTGCAACGATTTCCTTTCAATTTATGAAATTACCTGTGCTCTGTGGCACCATTATTGTTTTAACTCTAGGCACGAATATAACATATTTTTGAATTCCTTACTATCACATCAAATGAACTGATCGGCAAGACACCTTCAAACTCTGGGCGATCTATACATTAGGCCCCAACCAATGTTCACTGAATACTCTGTTGATCGGGGTAACACTCTACACATCTGACCGATGTTAACATTTGTCCCATATACATCGCCAAGAGTCACCCCGACAATCATTTTGGTTCATTTGTTTCTTCATCGGCCTGAATTTTAGTAGCGCTAACACATTCAGTGGTTCCTCCGATGTTATAAGTCTCGTCGATAACACATCAAATGAACTGGTCAACAAGACACCTTCAAACTTTGGGCGATCTATGCATTAGGCCCCAACCAACGTTCACTGAATACTCTGTTGATCGAGGTAACACTTTACACATCTGACCGATGTTAACAATTGTCTCGTACATATTGCCAAGAGTCACCCCGACAATCATTTTGGTTCATTTGTTTCTTCATCGGCTTGACTTTTAGTATCGCTAACACATTCAATGATTCCTCCAATGTTATAAGTCTCACCGATAACACATCAAATGAACTGGTCGACAAGACACCTTCAAAATTTGGGCGATCTATACATTAGGCCCCAACCAATGTTCACTGAATACTCTATTGATCGGGGTAACACTCTACACATCTGACCGATGTTAACATTTGTCCTATATACATCACCAAGAGTCACCCCGACAATCATTTTGGTTCATTTATTTCTTCATCGCCTGAATTTTAGTATCACTAACACATTCAGTGGTTCCTTCGATGTTATAAGTCTCATCAATAACACATCAAATGAACTAGTCGATAAGACACCATCAAACTTTGGGCGATCTATACATTAGGCCCCAACCAACATTCACTGAATACTCTGTTGATAGGGGTAACACTCTACACATCTGACTAATGTTAACATTTGTCCCGTATACATCGCCAAGAGTCACCCCGACAATCATTTTGGTTCATTTGTTTCTTCATCGGCCTAACTTTTAGTATTGCTAACACATTCAGTGGTTCCTCTGATGTTATAAGTCTTGCTGATATCTTTTCTTTTGGTCTTGAATATGTCGCAAGAACTCCTATCGGTGTAACTTAGCGGGTCGAGTGAACATTCAGGATTTACACTGATTGCACATGTCTCGCCAATATATTCCCAGTGCTCCGGTCGATGAAAGAAATGATGGTCTCGTCGATGAAACTTCATCGGTGAGACTTAAACGTTCGGGCCAACATATATTTTTCATGCCGAGATGACTTGTCTTGCCGATAGATTATCTTCATCGATGAGACCATAAGCCAAACTCCCCGATATGTCTTCTTTAGTAATCCAGATCACTACAATAGTTTTGATGTCTCATTGATGTGCTAAAAAGTGCTTGTAACCCATAATAGGTCGGGAAGACCCATACCGGCTCATGCCGATGTGATTTGTTTTCCACAATATCTTTGATCAGAAGGATTTTTAGGAGTAGAACAAGGTGATTGTGGGTAATTATATTCTGTAGGGCCAATTACATCCTTTTCTGACTCAAAATGTAGTTAATTATTATTGAGAAATTTACATGAGTAAATCATTATAAAATTTTGAAATTTTTTATAGTTCCAACAGACCCTTCTTCATGTTGTATTGCAGCAATTTGTTGAGAACCATATCATATCCATCCCTTGCTAATACAGTGAAATCACTGAAGAAAGGAAGAGAGGTGGAGATAGAGAGTTGATGGATAGGGGGGATAGGGAGGGATATATGGTGAGAGATAGAGAGGGGGAAGGGAGAAAAAGGGATATAGATAGGTAGAGGAGGATAGATAGATAAGAGGGGGAGAGATAGATAAGAGGGTGATATAGAGAGATAGAGGGGGATGGTGAAAGAGATAGAGAGATCGTGATAGAGGTAGAGAAATATATGGATAGAAAGAGATAGAGAGAGGACTGAGAGGGAGATAAAAAGAGAAATAGAGATAGAGATATAGAGTAGGAGAGATGGAGCTAGGGAGAGATGGAGTGAATAACAGAGAAAGGGGGGAGAGGGAGAGATAGCTCAATAGATAGAGGAGGGAAGAGGGAGTGACATAGATAGTGGGAGATATAGAGAGATAGAGATAGATATATATGGGAAGAGAAAGAGAGATGGAGATATATGGGAAGAGAAAGGAAGAGAGGTGGAGATAGAGACTTGATGGATAGGGGGGATAGGGAGGGACTAGAGATGGTGAGAGATAGAGAGGGGGAGATAGAGAGGGGGAGGGAGAGAAAGGGATATAGATAGGTAGAGGAGAGATAGAGAAGAGGGGGAGAGATAGAGAAGAGGGTTTAGGGTTTAGGGAGATAGAGAGCAACATGGAGAGATATATCAATCACGCTCCCTATATCTCTATCTAGTCATCCTTATCTCTTTATATCTCTACCTTTCTTTATCTCTTTGTCTCCCTTTCTATTTGTATTTTTCTCATTATCTCCCTCTCTCTCTATATTTTCTTCCCTATATTTATCTTTGTCTCCTTAAGTATGCAATGGGTACATTGAAGAGGTCTTAAATGAGAATTATCATATCTTTAATCAAATGGCATGCTACCTTGAGCATAAATCCCAAAGGACACATGCCATCCTTGGATTGTTGACATGAAACAATGAATCAAAATTTAGTTTCTCTTTTCCCTCTCTCTCTTTTCCTTTGTATCTCTTATATTTCTCTCTTTCATGCTCTCTCTCTCTCTCTCTCTCCCTATCTATCTAAGTTCATCTCTTTCTCTCATTCTCCATCTTTTCAGTTTCTATATCTCTTTCTATTAGCTAATAGGCTACATATATTGTGAGATTTGAGCTTGAAACAAATCTCGTGCCTGGAAACCACTATTGTTTCGTTGTCTTTATATAGAGAGGGGGAGATAGATAGGGGGAGGGAGATAAAGGGATATAGATAGGTAGAGGAGGAGAGATAGATAAAAGGGGGAGAGATAGAGAAGAGGGTGATATAGAGAGATAGAGGGGGATGGTGAAAGAGATAGATCATGATAGAGAGTCAATGGATAGGGGGGATAGGGAGGGACTAGAGACGGTGAGAGATAGAGAGGGGGAGATAGAGAGGGGGAGGGAGAGAAAGGGATATAGATAGGTAGAGGAGGAGAGATAGAGAAGAGGGGGAGAGATATATAAGAGGGTTTAGGGTTTAGGGAGATAGAGAGCAACAAGGAGAGATATATCAATCACGCTCCCTACATCTCTATCTATTCATCCTTATCTTTGTATCTCTCTACCTATCTCTATCTATTTGTCTCCCTTTCTATTTGTATGTTTCTCATTATCTCCCTCTCTCTCTATATTTTCTTCCCTATATTTATCTTTGTCTCCTTAAGAGTACAATGGGTACATTAAAGAGGTCTTAAAGGAGAATTATCATATCTTTAATCAAATGGCATGCTACCTTGAGCATAACTCCCCAAGGACACATGCCATCCTTGGATTGTTGACATGAAACAACAAATCAAAATTTAGTTTCTCTTTTCCCTCTCTCTCTTTTCCTTTGTATCTCTTGTATTTCTCTATCTCATGCTCTCTCTCTCTCTCTCTCTCTCTCTCTCCCTATCTATCTAAGTTCATCTCTTTCTCTCATTCTCTATCTTTTTAGTTTCTATATCTCTTTCTATTAGCTAATAGGCTACATATATTGTGAGATTTGAGCTTGAAACAAATCTCATGCATGGAAACCACTATTGTGTCGTTGGAAAACAAGTTTCAATTGCCATTTAATGGTAAACCAGCTATAGTGTAATGGTAAAATCCTCTAAAATATCAGGTAAAAGCCTATATATACTATTATATAATAATAAATATAATTATATTATATATAATTTAATCTAATATTACTATTATATTAATTATATTTTGCATTGGGATAACACCAAGGAAAATATAGAATATATACTTTCATGAAGAAAGAACATGAATGTCTATTATTAATCTACAAGAATGAGCTACAAAATATAAATCTAATATAGCTAATATATATTTAACTAATATATACTTAACTATATTATGGAATATTAAAACCTAGCTAAATGGCACCATAATTTTCAATTTAATTAATATACTCTAAAACCTAACAAAACTAGGTTGTAGCTCATCAAATTGGAGAAGTGAAAGGTCAATACCAACACCGAGGAAGAGTTTGGAGGAGTGAAAACAAGGTCAATACCAGCGTTGAGGAAGATTTTGGAGTTAAAACAAGGTCAATACCAGCGTCGATGAAGAGTAGAGTGAAAACAAGGTCAATACCAACGTTGAGGAATAGTTTGGAGGAGTGAAAACAAGGTCAATACCAGCGCCGAGGACGAGGTTGAGGGAACTCAGGGAAAATCGACGACCAAGGGATAATGAGTACTGTAATTTTGGCACCCCCATTCTCTTTAACCTGCAAATTTCATGCCTAGTTTCCAAAGATCTTCTCGTACATTGGCACCCCCAAAGGTCTAGGATTTCATCACACATAGCCTTCATTGCATGATTCTGAAGCAATTGTAGACTTAGTCCAAGTATATGCTAGGATAAGCTAGATCTAATTAATGGAAATAGAGGCATATAATTCTTCTTTAATACCTCCACCACAAACATATGCAAGGAAAGGTCTCCTCCCTTCTTGGTAGTGATAACCTCCTCCACACACAACCCTTAAAAATTATGAATAGAGGAATATAATCTTTGAAGAACTCAAAGTTGATTCTCTCCTACCTGATGCAATTAGTCATTTTATCCTTACAAAAATTTATAGTGATTACTAGAGGCACATAGACCAATTCTTCATAATAGAAGAATTTGATCATACTTTTCCAATGATGGCATTATGAGAAAACCTTAGGTCAAATGAATAATTCCTAGCTAATTTCTTTAAATAATTTCCAACCGTATAAGAGAATACCGCTTCTATGTGTACTTGGATACCATGGAGAAAGGCTCTTTGGGCTCTTTCATCAATCAAGGTATTGTTAAATTTTAACACCTAAAAGTGAGAATGAAGAATCTTTCCTAGGATGGTGGCCATCCGATTATAGCTCTTAGAGTTGTTAGAGATATTTTTGTTTCAAAGTAGAGATTGGACCATCAAATAGTGTCACCATGACCCTACCAATATATCCATCAAATTGAAAAACCCTGACTTAACAACCACAAATTCACAAGAAAATTGCCTAGCCCTAGGGCATCAATTCAATGCCAAATTTCTTGCTTTAATAGACCCCTAAATGCAATGAACCTCTATCATACCATGTTTCACACCAATCCATCGAGTTACAGTTCCAAGAAAGTGGGTGGATTGGTGGATGTCATTTCTATTTAGCCCTCAAACCCTTACACAGTGAAAATAGGGCAGTCCCTATATTTGATTGTTTTCTCCCACAAAACAGTGATCTCAGAGCATATCAAGATTTTACGAACACATATATTTATCTACACCAATGATCTTAGAGCATTTCACGCTTGTACGGATCCATACAACACAAAATAACTTTAGAAAAATAGTAAAAACACATAAAATTGCTTCAAGAACGTGGTATTTGATATGAAATTTTGGTATCAACAATTGTAATGGGATGGAAATACAATATGATAGAAGTGGGATAAGAAATGTATCATTTGAAGCATCAAACCAATATGCAAAGATGAAAGAAAGTGCTAACCCCTTAAACTGAAATTTTTTTTTTAACTTTAAGTTTGTTGGGTAGCCAATTCTTTTAAGTTATCAAATCCTACCATCATACATAATGAAAATGTTGTTTCAAATGACTATGAGCACTAACCTTCACTATTTGAAGATGTTGAAACCTTGTCATAGAGAACTAGAACATTGATGCAACCACTCATCCTACCTTAAAACATACCAAAAGTATCCTAGCAATTAGACATAGGAAGATTTAAGATGACTTAAACATTTTTTATTGCCAAAGCATAAAATTATGATGACTTAACCAGGCCTAGTACACACTCCCTCCCCATTAACCACTTAGACATATGGAAATTAAATGTAAATTTGCTGCTATTTTTAGTGATGTAGGTGTCCAATAAACCACTTGGTGGTGTTTACCTTCAAGTTTATTTACTTGAATGAAGAGAAAAAGTCCTTTGATTACAATTAGAGAATACATTTGAGGCCTTGGTTGTGTAACTGGTGGACCATAGTCACATTTAACACTTGTTACAAAGTTTGGGAGTTAAAACATTAAGTAGATTTGATTTGTGATGGACACATTTGGATGGTAGTAACAATAACTTGCAATCTATCAAGACTTGATTACCTTATAACCTGTCAAATTCTAGCGATGAAATGATAGATTTATCATAATGTCACCTTGGGATCACATCACCATGAAAGAACTTCATCCAACATCCTTATGAGTGCAAGTACCACCAAATAGGTATTTGTTAGATCTGTCTTCCTCGTGCGAGGGATATTTAGGAAGAGAAGAGGAAAGTGAGACATGTAGTAGGTCTAAAAGAGTGAGATCATCTAGAGGTCAAAAAATTAGAAGAAAATTCGGTAAACGCATGGAATTTTTTCTTGTTGAAGGGGGGTCATGTTCTTATGATGATGAGAGCATAGTTGACATCGAGGTGCCCTTGAGGTACAAACATCTATGGAAAAAATGGGTACCCAAGGAAATTCCTCCAATAAACACTAATTTTTGTGTCAACGAGAGGATATATCGCATAGCACCATCGTCATTACATGGTTTGGGCTTATTTTGCATGGACGACATAAAGGTCTGTTACGACAAAGTTACTGAATTGATGGAGTATGTTGGACCCTGTTACAGTTACAAAGATTGGATGTAGTTGGTTCGATATACACGAAGTATGCATAGGTATGCACTATCAACAAATTATATACAGCTAAAAGATAAGGATCAAAATAAAGGAATGGCTATGTACATTGACAGAAGGCCAAAAGCATCAGGGAATATTGCAGGGTTTACAAAAAGTGCATTACCTGGGTCAACAAATAAGCAACCCAATTGCATATTCGAGGCGCACGAGGGAAATCGTGTATTTGTATGTGCGATAAAATCAATAACTGTAGGGGAAGAGTTGATAATTGATTATAATTTGAATCGCTTAGTTACAAACATAGTTACCATGGGGGTGGTACGTACTATGTACCATTTTACCCAACCTCCAATTAATGACTCCAATATACCATTTTATTCTTATGTTTTTTTCGTAAGTCTATTGGTTTCATTTCGGTAACGCTTTTTTATATTTAATTTTTGTCACAGTGGAACATTGATCATACGGGGAAGGATTCAACCTAGAGCACAGATCGTGATGCATCTTCAGCCGCTTCTACCCGAAAGGTTTACCTCATTGTAATTGTACAAATTAGATACGAGCAAAATGTTTTTTTTTTTTTTTCATAAGTTCCTTGGGTTAATTTCGATAATGTTTTTAATATTCTTGATGTAGTCGACTGATCGGGGAAAGGAACCAATAGTAGAGGAGAATATCCATAGGGAGGTGCAGTCAATATTATGTGATGATGACATCGCATATTCAACAAGCCCTCTCGATATGTTAAGGAAGACCCAAAAAAAATGCAATGAAGAAATCCTTAAGCTGATATTCATAGTGCCTCAAACAGATGAGATAAGAGAGAGGGTTAAAATATTGACTGAGAGAGCACAAAACTTGCAAGTAAGTTGTCATGAGGTCTTTAATTATAACATAATTTTATTCATGGTTTTATATTTTTTACTCTTTTATGTCATGAACTAAAATATGTGTTGTTTTTACAGGATTATTTGCATCCTCATGATGTTGTTGGCCATGATCAGGGTACTGCAGGTGCTGCTCAAGGAGTAGGGGTTGGTACAAGTGTCAATCCTGATCTTCCTGTGCATACATCACATCATCTGACCCCATCATTTGTGCCTATATTGTCGTCGCAAATGTCGGCAACACATAGCATGCAGGCATCGGGTAGTGCACCCTCTCGCAGCGAACACATGCCAACATATGCGTCAGGACATGTACCTAGGGATGCAGAGGCCACAACTAGTACTGGTGATGTTTTAGTAGCATTTCTTGGATCTTCCCGTATTACTAGTACGGGAACATTTCCGGTCACATTTGTGGTGAGGATTTTGTTCCCATAAAGATAGAGAAGGTCCCAGGTACTTTAAAATGTTTTAATTATTATTATATATAATCCAATTGAAATTTACTTATTGATCACTCTTTTTAGACTAATGATCCCATGATCATTTTGCAGGAAATGATGTTTTTTATAAACATCTAAGTGATATTACATTGGAGCTCTTCGGGCCCATCATACGTACACGGTGGAATGCCCAAAATGAAGATTTAAAAGATGAGCTCATTAACCGTTTAGTTGTGTTGTTTGGTGATTAAACATTCAACTGAACCAAGGTCCTTAAGAAAGCTGGTACCTATCTAAAGTATGTGAGGGACCAATATAGGTCACATTTAGAGAAAAACAAAAAGTATGAGTGTCCCCCCATGATTCTGGAGAGGGAGTGGAAGGACCTGGTGTTTGATGGAAAAGAGAAGGTTGAAAAAAAAGGAAAGACACCACCAGGCCAAGGAAGGTATGTGATACTATCAACAATGTAATTATATACTGATTACTCTTTCTTTTTACATAATCTAACGTATTTCAAACTTTTCATAGGCTACCCGACACATCAAAGGAAACGAAGGTAAGACTAAAAAAACATGGGAAACACAAAATTGGCTCTAGTGGTTATATGAAATTAGCCCCACGAATTGTAAGTATCAATAAATGAAATATTGCATCCAAATAATAAATTGCAAACAATTTTGGTTTTATCACACCATAGAAGCAAAATTCATGATCTTATGTAAAAATACAGGGCTCTAAATTCAACATAGTGCCCATAGAAGAGGACCTGAAGAGTGCTTTCCAGCAAGGCTATGGAGCCATGGCTAAACGCCTAAGAGTCTTGACTGGGAAAACATAATCTTCCACTGCATCTGACACGCAGGTAAATAAACTCAATAAAGTTTATTTAAAATTGAATACTTGTGCAATCTATTCAATATTAATTTCCACCATAAAGTAATTATGTGCCTATTTGTTTTAAACATACAAGCAATGATAATACTGCACATGACATTAGAATGCAACCTAGTGAGGGTGGAGCACAACCTGCAGATGAAGGTCATGGTGTGCATCCTGGTACTGGATGTATTCATGTGCTATACAAAACACAGTATGGATTAATACAATTAAACATCTTTAATTTCAATTGGTGTATTAATTAATGTAACCTTTCCAACTTTATGTAGAGCATCAACATGTTGAGCATGATCAAGAGAGAAGATCAAGAACATGATGTGGCCCCATCAGGTAATCTAATGTTCTTTTAAACATATTTAATTGCAATTGGTGTATTAATTAATGTAACCTTTCATGTTTCAACTCCATATCACAATTTAGAGGGTGTTCAACATGTTGAGCATGAGGCTATAAGAGAATATTAGGAACATGATGTGGCCCCATCAGGTAAAGAGAACCACTCTAATGTTCTTTTAATTAATGAAATACTTGTAACAATAATAATAAAACATATCAATTTAACATTTCTTTGTTATTGCAGCAGACCCCCCCTTGTAGCGGCGTCCACGTAATGAGTACACAACTAGGCATACATTAAGATCACAAGCAAAGGGAAAAACAACTAAAGGGGGGACAGATGATTTAGAAAACGATATCCACTTCAGCTTTTTTCAGCTTCAAAAAAGAAACAAAAAAAAAGTGATTGTAATCATATTATGAATGAATGTGCATATGTTAATGAATGAATGTTATATGTTAATGAATGAATGTTATATGTTAATGAATGAATTTTATATGATAATGAATGAATGCTATATGTTATTAATGGATGAATGAATGATTAATGTTATATGATCAGGTATGGGGAATTGAGAGTGATGTGAGGGGGGGGTGGGGGGAGGGGCCAAATGAGCTTCCACCATCACATGGTTGGCCCTGTTAAGTAGAGAATATTAAAATATTCTTGAAACAAAGAGAAGCTCAATAAGGTAATGAAATTTTGAATATAAGAAATGCATCATTTGAAGCATCAAACCAATATGCAAAGATGAAAGAAAGTGCTAACTTTTCACTATGGTGGCAGAAAAATGATTCTTTATACCCTAATGCCTTCATTTTCCAAGCCAATTTCACCTGCTTTGCATAGCTTTGCCATGTTTATGGATGTGATATGAATCCTACACAAAAAACATGTACCAGTTTACGGTCTTCAATCCAACTACATCCAAGTATCTTTTTAATTCCTCTATCTTTCATCAATCTGTTTACTATTTGAACCTCGTACATATGTTTTAGATGAAGAACCCATTATTGTGAAATGTGCCTCCAGTTGAGTAAAGTGAATCCATGCTCAGTATCATAATTTGAAGTTGTTTCCATTCCAATGTTCTGAGTTTAATTTGTTTGTATGGCTTTCTATGAATACCACATTGTGTTGTGTTTGGATTTGGTTTCAAAGCTCTGTTTCTTTTGTTTTTTGTTTCTATGAACTCTAAAATTTGACTTTTTTGCACAACAGGTTAGTGGAAAAATTGAAAGCTCTGAAGGGTTTAGAGGCTTGATTGAGATAGATACACGGATATTTGGATCTTGTTGTTGATGGGAGGCTTCCACTTAACCATGAAATTTTGTTCATATGTTTTGTACTGATTTTTCGGAGCTTGAAGAAGAGGGGAAGCACCCACCTGACCTCCCAAACCTTAAGAGGAGAATAAAAGAGGGTAATGTTTTAATTTTGATTGTTGCTGCATTGTTTTCAAGATTACAAGACATCACTTGTTTCATCTATTTGGACTATGTTTGAAATATATGGATAGAAAGAGATAGAGAGAGGACTGAGAGGGATAGAAAGATGTCTTTGTATTGCTGCAATATCTTGTCGAACCTTTCTTGCTGAAATGGGGTTGGCATATTTGTGAGCATTATTATTGTGTGTACTTGCTTGTGTAGGTGTATTTGTGGACTGTCAGAAGCACAAATTTCTGTGTGTGGGCAATGATCTTGCAACATTGTTTAGTAGAGACCAAAGCTAGTTTGGCTTGTGTTGTTAACTCAAGGAGGTTAAGTTTCCACTTGTCATTATGTATTGTCCATTTTTGTGCCTTAAAATGGTAAATTCCATCATGATCATATACTCATGGTTGTCCAATATAAACAAATTATATCTTTTTATGTATAATTTTAGTTATCTCCTTCTCCCGATTTTAAATAAGTAATATTATTTTTTAATAATATTTTAACCAATAGATGTGTTTGGTAGAATTCACAGACTCCTATGTCTGCCTTGAAAGAGCTCACTGATGGAGAGCAGAGGCTACATAAGACTCTCATTGACAAGCAACAAGTATATGATTCTAACCTTCTGGAGTAGTAGCTATCTCTTCTATTTGTATTTCGAGTTATATCACTTTTTTGCTTAGGCTCATTATATTATAAAGCTCTAGAATTTTTTTTATTCCCTTACACTACATTTTTTTGCTATTTTGGTTTCAGGAAAATCAAGATGCATTGATCAAGTGTATCACAAAAGATGTTGGCTTTAATAATGGAAGACCTATAGCTACATGCATCATCTATAAGTCACTTCTCCAATGGTGTTCATTTGAAGTTGAAAGAGCAAGTGTTTTTTATCGTATCATTCAAACGATTGGTTCAACAATTGAGGTATCATTGATTTTGCATTTCCCTAGTTCTGAGTAGTTTATGTGAATTGGCCCTACATAATATAACGATTTACTCAAAATTTTATAATGATTTACTCATGTAAATTTCTCAATAATAACTACATTTTGAGTCAGAAAAGGATGTAATTGTCCCTATAGAATATAATTATCCAAGGTCACTCGTTCTACTCCTGAAAATCCTTCTAATCAAAGATATTGTGGAAAAAAAATCACATTGGCATGAGCTAGTATGGGTCTTCGTGACCTATTATGGGTTACAAGCACTTTTTAGCACATCAATGAGACATCAAAACTGTTGTAGCGATCAGGATTACTAAAGAAGACATATCGAGGAGATTGGCTTATGGTCTCATCGATGAAGATAATCTATCGACAAGACAAGTCATGTCGGCATGAAAAATATATGTTGGCCCGAACGTCTAAGTCTCACCGATGAAGTTTCATCGACGAGAACATCATTTCTTTCACCGACAAGAGCATTGGGAATATATCGGTGAGACATAGCGGGTCGGGTAAACATTTAGAACTTACCCCAATGGTATAAGTCTCGCCGATACACTTCCTCGTGCTTTGTCGATGAGACCACAAGTCAGTCCTCTGGATAAATCTTTAAAATAAAAAAAAAATTGCAATGTTTCATCAAAATTTTGACGACCCATTCTGACGAAAAAAAAAAGTGCGACTAGGTTGCTATAGCTCCAATGCAATTTTGATCTCATTCCAATGGCAATATCATTGAACAAACAACAAATGTTTGTCAGAATATCGGGGAGACTGGTTTATGGTCTCATCAATGAAGATAATATATCGACAAGACAAGTCATGTCAGCATGAAAAATATATGTTGTCCTGAATGTTTAAGTCTCACTGATGAAGTTTCATCGGCGAGACCGTCATTTCTTTCATTGATAGGAGCACTGGGAATATATCAGCGAGACATAGCGGGTCGGGTAAACATTCAAAACTTACCTCGATGGTATAAGTCTCGCCAATATACTTCCTCGTGCTCATTGATGAGACCACAAGTCAGTCCTCCCGATATAGCTATAGCGCCGACGCAATTTTGATCTCATTTTGATGACGAGATCATCGAACAAACGACGAATGTTTGTTGGAATTTCCACAAAACTTTGTCGCAATTCCAACAAACATCTCATGTTGTTCCCATGATTTGGTAGAGGCATGCCACATGTGTTATGGCTATTGTTTGTCGCTAGATCAACACAATGTTCGTTGATATTCTGACAAACACGAGGTCCCTTTTTTGTGGCAACAACCAACGAAGTTCAATCATGATTTCAACGTTTTGAAGCTTGTCGGGATATCGACAAAAATTCAGCAACGAATTTTTTTCAAGAGATTCTTCGAAATTCTGACAATAGTTTGTCGACAGTTCAACAAACTTTCGTCGGAAAGTGGAGTCAAATACAGTAGTGTGATGAAGACATTCACAGACCTATTGAGATACGTGAAGTTGAACCTGATGATCCTATATGCAGACATATACCTAAAGAAAATAAGGAGAAGGAAGAAGAAGAAGAGAAAGAAGAAGAACAAGTGGAAGAAGAAGAAGAGAATGAACCGAAACCTGCTGCTAGGAATCCTAAATATGTACAGAAGAATAATCCAGAAGATCAGATAATTGGAGACAAAAGTGAAGGTGTGAAGACAAGAAGCAGAGTTGCAGTTGAGGTAAATTTATGTTTACTCTCTAAAATAGAACCTAAATTTGTAAGAGAAGCATGTGAAGATGAAAGTTGGATGAGAGCTATGAAAGAGGAACTGCAATAGATAGAAAATAATCAAACATGGGAAATAGTCCCTAGACCTGTGAACAAAAATGTGATTGGCTCAAAATGGGTGTTCTGGAACAAACTAAATGAAAATGGAGTAGTAAGGAATAAGGCAAGACTGGTATGCAAAGGATATTCACAAGTTGAAGGAATAGATTTTGAAGAAAATTTTTCCCCTATGGCCAGAATGGAAGTTATTAGAATGTTTTTGGCATTCTCTACCCACAAGGACTTCAAGGTATATTAGATGGATGTTAAGTCAAAATTTATGAATGGTGAGTTGGAGGAAGAAGTGTACATGGAGAAACCTGAAGGGTTTCAATTTTCTGACAAACCGGATATGGTGTGTAAATTGAAGAAAGCATTGTATGGACTGAAGCAAGCTCCCAGAGCTTGGTATGCAAGACTTGAAAGATATCTGACAAAGCAAGGATTTAGCAAAGGTTCTCCTAACAACAACCTCTACTTCAAAATGCAAGGTAATAAGATGTTGATTGTAGTTGTTTATGTTGATGATATCATTTTTGGTGGAAATGATGGCATGTGTAAAAAATTTGTTGAAGAAATGCAGAAAGAATTTGAGATGTTTATAATTGGTGAATCAAATTTCTTCCTTGGTCTACAAGTGAATCAAAATAATAAAGGGATATTCATTTCTCAATATAAGTATGTAAAAGAGTTGTTGAAATTATTTGGGATGGAAGATTCTAAACCGGTTTGTACTCCTATGGTAACCAGATGTAAGCTAAGCAAGGACGATGAATCTGCTAAGATTTATCAGAGCAAATATAGATCCATGATTGGCGGATTGTTGTATCTCACTACGACTAGACCAGATATTATGCATGCAACGTGTTTAGTTGCTAGATTTCAAGCAGATTCTAGAGAAGCACATCTTATGGCTATAAAAAGGATATTTAGATATCTTAAATGCACACCAGATTATGGACTATGGTACCCTAAGAGTAATGATTTCACCCTGAGTGCTTATACAAATGATAATTGGGTTGGATGTGTAGATGACCGGAAGAGTACCAGTGGTGGTGCTTTCCTTCTTGGTGGAAGATTGGTTTCATGGTTGAGTAAGAAGCAAGACTCAGTTTCTTTATCCACTGCAGAAGCAAAATATATTGTTGCATCATCCTGCTATACACAAGTTTTGTGGATGAAACAAACTATGAAAGACATTGGTGTGACATGTGATGAGCCTATTCCCATTCTTTGTGACAATACAAGTGCAATAAACATTTCGAAGAACCCGGTTATGCATTCAAGAATGAAGCACATATCTATCAAATACCATTTCCTGAGAGAAAAAGTGCTAGAAAATGAAGTTAGATTGGAGTATGTGACTACAAAGGAACAAATTGCAGAAATATTTAGTAAGGCCCTTCTGAAGGATACTTTCAAGCATCTTAGGAAGATTTTGGGGTTCATTGGCCCTCCTAACTAGGTGCACATAAAGGTGCATCAGTCCAGTGAATTCACAGATTCTTCATTTATCTAGACTGATAAATGGGTCTACTCTACAGGGGAGTACAAGTGGCTTCATTGTTGCAGCATGGGTGTACTCCTAAGGGGGAGTAATCAATGTTGTTGATCTTTTCCATTGATGTCAAAGGGGGAGAAAAGGTTATGTGTTGCCATCAATGACAAAGGGGGAGATTGTTGCAAGTATGAGCTCGATGTTGTCATTGATGTCAACACAGTTCAATATGTTGCAAAATTGTACATGTATAGTTGAGATGCTTCTAAGATGTTGTGAGTACATGGAGCTATCTTTATGGTGTTACAAATGTGCTAGTTTGATGAGTTTCCAATTTATTTTGAGAAAATTAATAAAGAAGAGAAGTCAGAGTGTTGAATGTGTTCAGAACGTGCTCCGGTATGTGCTCCACATTTCTCCTATGTTGATCCTATTCCTATGCAGTTGTGAAGTTTTTATTACAGTGATTTGATGGTGATATATGTTGAGTTTCAACTTCTTCTAAGATGGTACATGAAATTTTTGTTCACCAGTATGTGAACCATCTGGCATGTTTGATCTTTTGTGGACTGGGAGAAATGTTTTTGCTCCACAGTCCTCTACCGTTTTGATTTAGATCGTGTGGATCTGGGATATGTCTTGTGAAGGTCTTTCTTATGCTCTGGCGAAGAGGTTTGGAGTTTGGTAATCAGGAAGTCATGTTTCAGTATTTCAGTATGAATTTGCACAGTCTGGATAGACTAGTGAAATAAATCCAGTGCTTGAAGGCTACCGTTTTTGCTGTGGATGTATCTGGAAGGTTCTGAGATGTATTCTAGTGCATAATGAAGCATGTTGAGGCGTCTGCGTGTCATCTTCTTGTTGGGAAGCGTGTGCATCAATGTTTATCTATGTTTTCATTAGGTTTGGCTGACCTGGTGTTTACACTTCATTCAAAGAATAAAATTTAAATTGAGGAAGCGTGTAGAAGATTCAAGAAAATAATTTTATTGGTCCACTCTTATTCCTTCCCACCGCGGGAATTTTGAGTTGCTGACCTAATTTGAATTTATGAAACGATGTTTTGTGGCTGACCTTGGTAAATGTTTCTAAGGCTGAGAATAGTGTAAAAGCAAGTCGAATTGTGAAGAGATGTATGATAGTGTGATGCAAAGTGACGAAAGTGTGCCACAAATCATAAGGGTAGAAGTTTGTGTGAGTGAGTTGTGACAACAATTTTTTAGTGTGCTAAAGGTAGTGAACTGAAGGTTTCTATAATCCTGTGAATGCACTTTAATTACAATGGTGAACATTTTATTCTCTTTTGTATCTGTAGGCAGTGAGCCTCCCTGTTGGATAGCGAGCCTTTGTACTTGGACAATGAGTCCTCTTTTGGGCAGTGATCCCTTGGCAGTGAGCCTTTGTATTCAGTTTATAATCTTTATATTGTGAGTTAACCGTCACTATGGTTTTTCCCTTATTGGGTTTTCCACATAAAAATATGGTGTTCATTGTGTTGATTTACTTTCTATTATTTATGTTTCATGCTCATATTCAATAACAGAATAGTATGGTTGAAGATTTGATAAGTGATAAAGTTTTAAGTTTAACTTTATGTGACAACTGTTTCACCCCCCCTCTCAGTTGTCTTGTGCCTATTTAGCACTTAGATATTATCAACAGATAGTGATGTAGTATGAGGTTTCCTTTTCATCCTCCTATCTTGATAATTAGACAACTATGTTTGTTCTGGGAGAGTCTAAAAATATTAAAGTAGTAGTGAATGTTGTCTCCATTCCTACTGAAAAGAACATTGTGGGATTTAATATAATTTTTACAAAATTATTTGAATCTTATGGTAGTATTCTTCAAATATTGTTAAAAGATATTTTAATTACCCTTCCAGAAATAAAATTTCTTCTCAATGATAAGCCATACCCTAGTTGGTATGATGCAAAAGTTTTGTCAATATCACCGGGTCCTAGGTCATGACATTGAGCATTGTATGTGTCTACGACATGTAATCCAAGACCACATAGATAGCAGTGGAATCTGGCTTGGTGATAGGAAGAAAAAACTTGAAAAAAATTGTGGCTAAGGCTAATGGCTAGCTATAGATTTAAACAAATTCATTTCCATCTCATTCTACTAATTTAATTGCATTTGCTTCTACATCTTTTGAATCTGGTCATTAAGAGTATGTGAACATGGTCTCATTTTCTCCTATTCCTCATGTGAGTCATATGGATAAGGTTCCTAACATAACTTTCACACCACATGACTTCCCCCTTAATAGGGAGCACTCTCCTCTTTACATCCCCGCTTAGGTCAATGGTAACATCGTAACTGGTGTTATGGTTGAACCTACCAATAGGGTTAATGTTATCAGGGAGGAGACACTCTTTATTAATGGTTTACATAAGGATAAATATGAGGAGTCAAAGGCTCCAATACACACTCATGATGGCCTTTCTATACCACATGTTGATTTTATTTCTTTGACAATCCTAGTTGGACGTAAGTCTATTGATGTTCTATTTGTTGGGATTCCTAAAATTGACCTATTCAGAGTGAGACTAGGCATTCCATGGCTAGTTTTTTTGAATGTGGTCACATCAGTATTCCACAAGTGTTTGAATCTCTCTCACGATGGCACAGTGCACACTATTCATGACACTAGGTACAAACCACTTGTGTCCTATGTGGGATTTTTGATAGATCATTTTTGGTCTGCTCCTGTTGGACCTTTACACCCAATGGAGATTTATGCTACAAGGCTTATTTTAAGTACAAGATTGGAGTATCAATCCCTAATTTTTTCTTTCCTCTATCTCATGTAATTTCTATTGAGGAATCTATGCATGTGCAACATCATGCTTTGTATTTTATGCCTTCCTCCTTGAGGGCTAAAAATAAGCATGCTCCCACCGATAGGCCTTCTTCTACTGAGGTTTCACAACTTCCAATGGTATCCTATATTCCTTCTATTGTGCCTAGCACAGGAAAAGGAAAGGTTCCCACATTGGTGAAATCTAAACCTCAAGTTTTCCAACTCTTTATTTTGCTTACGATCCCTCACCCTACCTTGTATGGTAAGGGGAAGAATACAACCGGAGTTAGTTCTTCTCGTGTTTCTCTTGCATCTCATCCCCCAAGGCATCCTCCCGCTCCTCCACCTACTTATAAAGAAAAGAAAGAAAAGGAGCCTACAGTTGAGACTCGGATCTTTGTTCCTATGGCACCTCATGTCCCCCCTAAGGAGCCTATTCTTTCACCGGTAATAGCCAAAAATATTACTCCTTTGATGGAGCAAGAGAATCAAAGTCTTCTCAGGCTTATGTTTTGCATGCGAGTGTAAGCATCACCAACACGCATTGGATCGAACGTGTGATACCTTGCAAAAGACCAAGGATGAGCCTTTCATCTTTGTTTCTGCTTTTGTCTTTGATTCTATAGGTTTTATTTTTTGTTTCTATTGCTTCAATTTTTCTTTCAGCTTCCTCGATAGATCCTAATAAACCTTACCCTAAGTAGGTGCAAGTGTTCATCGCTCCCTCTTCAGATCCTCCTTTGATCACTTCTTTACCTAATCTTCCTCCTTTTTTGAGCTCGTGGATATGCTTCAGATAAAGGCCATATCTAATATGGCTCCTTCTGCTTCTTCTCTTTCTTCTACTTCTGACATGAGGTTTTTTCATCCTCCTCTTAAGCATAAATTAGAGCACGACCTCATTCTGAAGGACAATCATAAAAATTCTTCTTCATCTTCTCCACCTTGTTCTATTTTAGTTTATTCCATTCTTGTGATGGAGTCTCCTTCTTCCTTGGAGTTTGTCACTATCCCTCTCCTGAGAGTCGACAATGATTCCCTGATTTATCAACCTCCTTTTGTTCAATCACTGCACTCCACTCTGGAGAAGTGCATGTTTGACTCATTAGAGAATATTTTGACTTTGTCATCCATCTTTGCTAGGTTGATGATGTTAGCCTCGTGAGAGATCTTGGATGAGGATGTTCAAGCAACCTCCTCCTTGGATCTTGTTGCAGGAGAGTCTCCCAACACTGCTCTCATTTTCCTCCCTCTATGAGCTTGTCCTCCCTCCCCTTACATTGATCTAGATTGGGAGTAGGATGAATTGTTAGAGGTACTTGACTAGCACAATACCTCTTCTTATCTTTAGATTATATTTGCATGTTTGGTTGTGTTCCCTCGTACTTGTTTGTTTATGTCCATGCTCTCTCTTGAAGGACCCTCGATACCCTTGTAGATACTTGGATATAGGAGAGAAATATGTCGTAACTTCTATATGTTTCATCATTATTCTATTTGTCATAAATTAATTTTATTTTCACACCGGGGACAATACAAAGCATTGGGGCATTTAGGCCTCTTCCATGTCGACCCAAATTTTTATTTGTCTTCATGTCCTCTTCTTCTCATTCCAATCTATTTGGGGGGTGATGACAATTCATATAATTTATACTATATATACATTTGTGATCAATTTTGACCCCAAATACTTGGATCCCCATGTGCTTTCAATCTCTTTATCTCTACTTTTTCTTGATGTTGTTGTTTCTATGTGTTATCCCTCACGTGTCAAAATTTCATGGATATATCTTGCTATGCATGTCATGACATAACATCTCTCTGCCTTTCTTCTCCTTAGAATGACTTGTGCTCCTCTATGCATCACATATCATTCTAAGGGGGGCTATCATATCAGGTTATTCTTATTTTTCAAAAATATATTTAATATGTCTTGAAAATTTTGATGTCTTATGATCTCATTGTCTAGCTTGGAGGCAACCTGACTAGAATTTTCTTTTTGTGGTTGTCTTGCAATATTGTTTGCAGTAGCCACAAGCCTATCATCTTGTTGTATGGTCTCTAGCATAACACAAATTTCTATCCATACTTACCAACACTATCTTTATATCTAATCAGATTTATCACATCTATTTTTTGCCTAGCATGTTTGTCTGCAACTAACATGTTTTTGGTGAATTTGCAGTCAGCTTTACAGGATAGAAGGTTGTGTCCTCTTCATTTCTTGGATTAGCTTTATAGTTGAATATATAGGATTGAAGACTCATGTCCTCTTCATCTTGGGTATATTCTCCTCAACCTCTTTCTCTCTCTACTTTAGTTCACATCTGCTAGAATGCATATGCTCACTAAAGTGGGGGAAAAATGTAATATTGTAAATTACATCATATGAAATTTCACATCCCATGAGCCTCCCCTTTAGAGAAATTAAATATAATAATGAAATGTTCCTTTAATTTAATCCTTAATTTCTTAACCCATTTTTTTTCTTGTTGTTAAGGTGGATTTATATCTTGAACGAATGTGCACCACATAGACGTTTGTGCACTGTGTGCACGTCCCAAATAAATTCTTGATTGCAGTAGTTGTTGATATTATTTTTCCCGTCTATCAGCGAATGTAATGCCTTTGTTAGCTCGCAAACATGCTAGGATGAATCTTTCATGGATAAACCTCCCTAAAGCACTTCATGTTGGCTGCTCTCTCTCTACACAAGAAGGAATTCACAAGATTTTCATTATCTCTTGCTCTTTCTTCATCACAATAGCTTATTTGCTTCCATTCCACCATCTCCATTACATCTTTTTTCTCTCATAGTCATACTACATCGAAGCTTTGGTATTATTAGTATATTTCTCTCAAGCTTGGAGATGCAACCTCTCCCTTTCAACATTCTCATTTTGCTAAAGGAGGGTAACTGTGATTTCTTCATTGCATTATCTTTTAATCTAGTTAGCATATTGTTCTAGTATATCTATTTATTCTTCTATCAAGCCTATTTTATTTCTCTCTATCATGTCTAACTATCCATGGAGGTGAAAACACCAAAGCGAGGATTTGACTAAGGAAAATCCCTAAATAGCCCCAACATTTTTCCTTGGTCTTATGTGTGCAAGTACTAAAGATATTTCTTTTTTGGATGCTTCATCTCCTGGTTCTCTATGAGTGTTTTCTTCCTTTCCTCTCACTATATCATCCATCTTTCATTTAGTTCAAATTAATTTAATTTATATTATTCTCTGTCATTTTCTTATATTTTAAGAGTTTCCAATTATCAAAACTAATAGTAGCCACTTTGTTGTTTTCTGAGACATTCTCAATTTTTGGTTCGTATGAGACTCTAGTGTGTCGCGGGGATGCATGCTGCATTGTTTTACTTGGATGAGAGCTTGTCAATTTTCCCATAAGACCTTTGTGACCTACTCTTTTATTTTTGGAACTCTCACCTTTTAATTCTGCATAAAACATAAATAGACACTCTTCATCATTTTATCTTGTCACCTGTTGTACCCAAACCAAATTTTTTTCTTCATCAAGGAATTTTGCTTAAAAGAGTCTAAACTTTGCTAAAATGATGTCAAATACAGTTTTTGGGCAATGTCAAGCATGGACCTTATCAGTGTCATGTCAGTCATCAGTAGCAATTAGTCAGTACCTGGAGGAAAAAATCTGAACCTGGGATGCATAATGGGACATTTCATGATGGAGAAGTACTTCACAACCGAATTTCAATCCTATAAGGTCATTCTAGTGGCTAGATCAGTGTTCGAGGAGCGCAAAATAGACATAATTTTCAAGCTAAAACCATGTTGGTGTGCCTCTAGCCTAGGGGCGCCTAGTTTTTCTATCTATCAAATGTATTTGTTTTCGCTCATAGATAGATTCAATCTCTTCAGAATTAGCCCAACTTCATGATGAGATAACATGTGAAGTCATCTGACTTGCAGAACTCTGACAAACGCAGTCAGAAGTTGAAAGTTTGAAGAGAATACACGTCAAAAAAGCTGTCAAAAACTCATTTCTGGTGTGCTTATAGCTCAGGGAGCCCATGGTTTTAAGTTGTCTAATGGATGAATTTTCTAACGCTGTCACTTGAAGACCTTTTCCAATCTAGTCTTCTCACATAATGCACTAACATGCGTGATGATCTGACAAGCTGATTGACCACAGCGGAGGTTCCATCAGACACGTAAATCAGAGAGTTGAGAATGTTGACACATTTCCCGGTGCACCTTTGTGCCAGGGGAACCCAACCTTTTGGCCTTTAAAATAGGGTTATTTGTAGTCGCAGTCTTCACAGAATTTTTGTGCAGTCCTCCTAGCTATTCATCAGATCTAGCCATCAATCCACATGATTTTTCAGTAGCTCGTGAATGAAGGAATAGTAGAAGTCACTGCAAAAATCAGGCAACCAGAAAAACGACTAAGTATGGACATGGTCAGTTTCTTCAAAAAACACACCTATATTTTTGAGGTCTTAGAAGCTATTTTCTTGCTTCGCCACCTCCAAATACATCTCTTCTCAATGCTCCTAGCTATGCAGAGAGACTATCAGTGCACGAATCAGAGCATTCCATCTCTTAATGTTGGAGGACAAAGTAGGGTACTTGGATGAAAGTTCAACTTTTGTCAAAACAATCCTGGTGTGCCTGAAGCCCAAGTGCACCTTTGTTTTTCAAGTCCCCATCACAACTTTCAAATGTCTTATATACAGTCGTTGGATGCGAAATTCTTCTAGTCACGCAATGAATCTATCCTTCAATCCGCACGATTCACCATCCATCATCTATGGCAGAACGAAGCATGAAATGGAAAAATAGAGAAAATGGCTAAGTCTGGTCGTCTATTCCATCTTGGGAAAGGTGCCTTTCTATTTGAGGTCTTAGAAACAGTTTTCTCGCTTCGTCACCTCTAGAGACATCTCTTGCAGGTCCTTTTGGCTATGCGTTGAGACAGACGATGCTCGAATCAGGTCACCCCAGCTCCCGATATCAGAGGTCAAAGTAGGGCATTTGGTTGAGAGTTGTACTTTCAATGATAATAAGTTTCCACAATCCATATCATAAGTTTGTATAGCTTCTGGATTTGATTGTGTGCAAATTTTTTTTTTAGCATCAATGTTTCGAATCACACTACATGATCCATCATCAGGATGAAAGAGAGCATGAGAAATGAGAGGATAATTGCAGACTTAAACAGGATAAAAAGAAGAGAGGAGGAGGAAGGTAAGGAGGCACGTAGACCAAGGACAAGACTCAAGATGAGGAAGAACAACAAATTAGAGATAAAAATAAATAAATAAACAAATAAATTAAAAAAAAAAAAAGAAGACCAATTACAATAAGGTAAGAGCAAAAGAAAAAAAAAAACCAAGAAGGATGAAAAAACAAAGAATTATGAATAAGATACAAAGAAGCAAGGGGACTTCTAAATACAATGAATTAGGAATAAATGTAGCTAAGAATAAATATAACATATCAAACAAGAAAGAAAAGGATAAAGATAAAAGGGTTGGGGTGTTAGTATTGCTTGGCATCCCTTACTTTCTAACCTCCACAACAAGGTTCAGTCCTAGCCTTTTTGTGCCCCCTTCTTTCCCCCCTCCCTCTTTTTTGTGTCTCTTTCCTCCCCCCTTGCTTCTTTTTATCTTCTCCTTACATTTTCTCTTTGATATTTTTATCATTGGGTTTATTCATTTTCCCTTTTATCTTTATCCTTTTCTTTCTTGTTTGATATGTTATATTTATTCTTAGCTACATTTATTCCTAATTCATTGTATTTAGAAGTCCCCTTGCTTCTTTGTATCTTATTCATAATTCTTTGTTTTTTCATCCTTCTTGGTTTTTTTTCTTTTTCTTTCGCTCTTCCCTTATTGTAATTGGTCTTCTTCTTTTTTTATTTGTTTACTTGTTTATTTATTTATTTTTATCTCTAATTTGTTGTTCTTCCTCATCTTAAGTCTTTTCCTTGGTCAATGTTCCTCCTTACCTTCCTCCTCCTCTCTTCTTTTTATCGTGTATAAGTCTGCAATTATCCTCTCATTTCTCATGCTCTCTTTCATCCTGATGATGGATCATGTAGTGTGATCCGAAACGTTGATGCTGAAATTTTTTTTTGCACACAATCAAATCCAAAAGCTATACAAAGTTGTACTTTCGTCAAAATGGTGTTTGTGCCTTTTCAGGCCAAGGGCACCCTTACTTTTGGGATCCTTAATATAGCTTTCAGATGCCTTGCGTATATTCGCTAGATGCAGAATACCTCTAGTCACGTAGTGAGCCTGTTATCCAGTCAACAGGGTTCTCCATTCAGCATCAACAGTCACTTAAAGCGTCAAATGGCAGCATGGAGAAACGACTAAGTCTGGTGTCTGAAAATCAATTTAATCAAAGGTGCCTAATTTTCTAAGGTGTTAAATGATGGATTTTACAGTGATGACTCCCAGCAGACATTTCTTCCTTGCTCTACAGGCTTCACAATGAATATCCCTATTCAGTCTCAGCATCACCTGGTCACCCAAAAATCAGTGTCGAAGATGGCCAGTTGTAACTTTGTAGTTAGCTACAAAGTTGGAAGTTAATAAAAAATGTAATATCTTGAGCAAATGGACACCTATGTGGACAAATGAGGACTTTTCGAAATCAGTGAAGTTCGCCGAATCCATCCAAGTGCTTTAAATGGTTTGTCAACTAAATAAAATAATATTTAATATTTATTTTGCATGTCAAAGCATTAAATGGCGATTTTCTCAAATTGGTGCTTCTTTGTGCTTGGATTTCAAAAACACATGATGAATATTTTGATTATTATTTTAAAATCCGGAACTCCGAGTCAGTCACAGTTCAATTGAAGGGGGTCCAATTAGAAGCCTTCTATTTCAGTCGAGGGTTTTTAGTCTTGCAGTCACCTTTGAGGTGCGAATTTATTCTATTAATTCAAGCATGGCGTCATATTTCATTCACATAGCTTGAGCAAATTCGTAATTCTTCAGAGCAAAGGCGAATTTCCTTCGCAGTTGGGTGAATTTCTCATCAGCAATCATTGGTGAAGACATCAAAACACTTTCTTTGCAGGTACAAGTCCAAATTAATTAGCAGACTTCAAACAAGATGGCGATTTTAGCAGAAGCAGAGCACTCTAAACTTCTTTCTTCTGTCTTAAATTTTTCTATTTCTCGTCTTAAATTCTTTTGCATGTTTGAAGAATTGGCAACTTTTGACAAAACAAATCATCTGGGTTGATTCATAATAGCTTCCTCGAGAAAACCCATGTGCCAGAATTTTTAAGGAAAATTTACTCCAAAGCATCAATTCTCGAGGCTCTAATTTTCTCAACTAAAAATTACTTGCATGGTCGAGTAGAAGTCAAATTTTCTCATTTCTGACATTCTAGGTTGTCTTAGAATCTTTTTCTGGACAAAACCCATATCTCCAGAAAAGTTTTAAGTTAAAATTGCCCTTCGATAGGCTATTTTTAGCCTCAGCAGGCTATTTTTTAGTTTTCCAGAAAAGTTGTCAGAATATAGCTGTGTTCACAGTCAACAGGTGAGTTTTCCAGAGTGCAGTTCACACAGATTGAACTCAAGACCAAATCGGTCTTAATTCATGATTTTGTCAGAAAAGTTGAGACTGATTTGTATCAAGTGCATTCAGAGGGTTGACAGGTGTAGTCACTCAAATCCATATGGTTGCATGCCTCGTATGGCCGATTGTCTTCCAAAGTCGGTTTAGAGGGTTGATACTATTGGAATTTTGCATGTGTAGCAAGTTCATTTGCATTTCTCACAACTAGAGTGTGCGCAGTCAAATCTCACAATTTCGTCATGCAAAAGTGTCAGAAGCATCAAGCTGCATAAGAGATAGTGGCCATCACTTCAGTTACGAAGCCGCAAAAGTTATAAGTCAGTGAAATGCTAGTTTGAGTGTGCGAAGATTGCCAAGATTGCTCAAGTTGCTGACAAGCAGTGAATTGTGACGACCTTTAGATGCTGATGCAGTCAACAACCTCGTTAAGGGATTGATTGTTCGGGTTCACGGCCAATAGACTTTAGTTCCCAGGTCTCTCAGGATAGACATTACACACAGGAGTTAAACTTGGCGTTACCTTTTCAAGTTAACTCGCTATCTCATCTCATGCATGTCTATTCTTGGATTATCTTTATTCACTTGGAGTTGTATTTAGGGTTTACGTTAATTGATGGTAGTATTCCAGTTAACTTGCTTTCAATAAGGACGTGCATGCTTGCACATTGTCCATTTAGATTAATTTGTACCGGTTAACTAATGGTAGCTTTCTAGTTAACTGTATAGTTTACTTTATTAGGGTTTAGCAATAAATCTTGCATGCATTGCAAGAGTGTAGTTGACTCAAGGTGATTTTAGGGTTCCCTACACCTTTTGATGTCTATAAATAAGAGCTTTTGCTCATTTGTACATAACTTTTGCACAAGAGAGTAATATATGTTGTGCCTACCTTGCTTGTAATATTGCTCGTTCTATATTTGTTCATGAGTATTTATTGTTATAATGAATTGTTATGCCACTTGGGTTTCATGCAATTATGATGGTGAATGCTTTTCTTAGTTAGATATAGTGGCTAGTTTGATCGTAAATTGTATGCATGTCTCGTCTATGCAATTTACCGTCCTAGTTGGCTATCCTTTGTGTTTTGTATTCAATAAACTTGTTCAGATTGAGCTGATAGTTGTGCCACCTTGCCTTCAAGTTGAGAATTTGTACTTGGTTATCGTGTGATGTGTGTGAGTAATAAGCCTATTCAGACAAGCAGATAGTTGTGCCACCTTGCCTTCACGTTGTGAGTATGTACCCAGTTTATCATATATTTGTCATTTCCAATAAACTTCTTCCCAGCCGAGAAAATAGTTGTGCCCACCTTGCCTTCACGTTGTGAAACTGTACCTGAATTTTATCGTATAGAACATTCCTGCTCTATTTCCTCATGCTCTATTTTCTTGAGGAAACTAGATAGATTTAAAGTAGTTAGCTTAGTTGTAGTTAATGATCTGTGAAACCAAAAAATCCTTAGCTGCAACGTTCTTGGTTTTCTTAACCTTATGCCTCTTTTAGCTAAGACAAAAAGATAGGAATTAGTTTAGTTTACTTTTTCAAGCATTTTGTCCGCACTACGAGGGAGCTTCCCCTCCTAATTTGAAGAGCACTCATTACGCAGTGTGCATAGTTGTCCATACAAACCTGCACTCCATAGGTGTTAGTTTTTACGCCAACATCACCTAAGCTAGGTTTTTTGAGGTAGTTGAGGGTTATTTTCTCCTTGAGATCTAGTAGTCTTGAGAGTAACAAATCCCCTCCTCTACACTATCTTTTGTTATAAAAAAATAGTAAGAATTTTGGTTTGATTCAACCATAAATTAAATGTAGTCTCCTCAAAAACATTCAAGAGGATAAAATCTACAAGACACAATCAAATGGTTCCTCATACCTTATTGTCTAGTTTCAAACAATCTTCATTGGATATATTTGGTGGCTTCTTTTCTTTTGAAATGGGAAACTGTTGATCCCTTTCTTCAAGTAGATCTTACATCTTCAACTTGTACATCTTGTAATTGGTGTGTTGCATTTCTCAATATTCATACAGGAAGAAGAAGTTATGGTTTTCAATGCTTTCTAAAATTTTGTCAAACCACACAATGCAAAAGCTCCAACTATAGCCAAAAAAATTCAACACTTAATAAAAAGGCATCCCTCTCTATACAAAATTATTAACTTTGATACCAAATATTGAGAAACAAGGTAAAAATACTATGATTAAATCTCTTTCAATTGTATGAAAAATCTAAAATATAATTGTCTATGCAAGGATTACCATATGATGATTATGTGAATATATAAAATTAGCAATTCAACAAACCATATGAACAATCAATTTAAATGGAGAAACCTTTTTGAGAAAAAAATCTACATAAGAAAGAGAAAAGTTAAATATTAATCTTCAACAAAGAGATACATCCAACACACACAAACACTCTCTTCAATTTGACAACACTCCAACAACACCTATGTACCTATAAAATAAATTTTAAAACTACTACCTCATGCCTCCAATTTATAGAGAAAGGGGAGAGGAATAGCACAAACATTTTCCCAAAACGATGTATCATGAAACCATGGTAAATTATAAAAAATTCCAACATCCAAAATGAAGCGGCTCTTCTAAGAATATTAATTGTAACTCCTAATGAGCCATAAATAGAAAATAACATCCATACCAATAATAGATGGCATCTTTGACTTGTAACTCTTCTATAATGTCCCATATCCCAAGATATGTGTCCAAGATAATCACCCAACTCATATGGGATCCACCAACAACATGGAAGATGATCCACTACTCATTCTTAGACCCAAGTTGAGAAATTTATTAAAAAAACCTTTGTAACTACCACTACTAACTCCACCTCCATGAATGCATATAACAACTAATTCCAAAATAATTATGGAATGTTGAGTACAATTTATTTTTCAATTACACCCTAGGCATCCAAGAACACTTTCCAAGAGAGTTGGAGATACATAAAATATACATAGGATTACAAGGTAAAAGACACCTTAATCCTAACAAACCAAGTATGTGCTTAAATTATTGAGTTGTTTGAAATAAAGGTGTATGACATAAATTCATTATGCATATGTTTATATTTATGCATATACATGAGGGCTTGTAAGGATGATGTACTCCTTATCCCATGCAGAAAATTTACTTTGTGAGGCGGGATTAGGGTGTGCAACCTACCTCTTAAGCCTAGTACTACAATAGTAATACACAATGTTAAGAGGGCTTTAAAACCACTTGACCATTGAAATTTTATCACCTTAGCCCATATTTTCTTGAAAATGATTAATAATATAAAATTTATGTAGCTAATATGTCATCCTTGGCAATGGATGTATTGGTGTGTCTTTGATTAGATTATATGAGAAAAAAGTTTGAGACCTTGTAAACTTTGTTATTTCCTACATTTCACACAATCTGAAAATTTATTTATTACATAGACCTTAGAACTATTGAGAAAGAATTAAAATATAATACTTAAATTTTGTTAAGGTAAAATAGCTGAAAACAAGGCCAACAATTTTTTTGCATTAAAAACTATATCACTAAATGTAACACAATGCATGCTAACTCACAAATGTTTTAATCACACATGACAACACTACACACTAACACATCTACACATGTGGAAGATATGTGTATACATGCACAAGTAGAAAGGTTTCATCACCTTGATCTATGAAAGGAAACATAATAGAGAAGTGGCACATGCTAACACACACAAGAAAAATACTTAAGCCTAATAGAAATAACTTGGCACACAAGAGCATACATAGGGATTGTGATATGAGTCTAACTAAATCTCAAGGTACAATATAGGCAAAACAAGGTCTCACTCTATACCGAGTGCATAGGAAATCATTCCTATCACCTTGCAAATCCAATATTCCTATAGCATAGTTGAAGTCAATTCAATATGCAAGTAAACATATCCTTTCTTAACCTTTCTATGGGTCCATTCACCAATTAAATAGTTCCAAAGATTAATAAGAAAATAAATGAGTTAAACCAATGATGTTAGGTCATTTTCATTTCATAAGTATATATTTGAATAAATAAAAGTTGCATCTATTCATTCCTAACATAATCTATTTCATTATTTAATCATAAGAATGCACTAGGTGAAGTATCTAGTTATCTCATACATGTAAATGCACCATTTAAAGCATAAGGTAATGCATGATAATAAAATATAATATACTATAATTTTTTTATTATTTTAAAAATTATATATTAGAATATATCATTGAACACTATGCATAGGGTGACAATGACTAGTTCACCCAAATTGCTTCCAAAACCATAGAACTACTTATTCAATGATAAAAAAACATTCTAGGTAGGGATAGAGCCAACAATATATTTCAAAAAACATGAATGTCCTTCACAACAAAAGAAATTATCATAAATTTCTCAAATCAGAGCATTTTCAATATTACAAAAATCAAAGAAAGAAGGAAAAAGACCTATGAAAAAATTAAAGGGTTATTTTAATCACTACAGAGCTAAGGGTTGGATGCCATCATGGTTGACACAACACTATTGCAATTAATAGAATGCTACTGCATAACTTCAAAATAGGTGAAAAGCATAGAATCTAAAGATGCGATTTTTACACAACTTATTTCACATGATTCCCTAGCCTCACAAACTGATAAATTTCAATTATAAATTCTCTACAATAAAAAAAAAAAAAAGAAAAAAAATGTTTAAAGGACATCTAAAAAAATCTTTATTTTCCACACTTCCAAATTTTATAAGGATAGATTCAAACCTACAACTTGTTGGAAAATAATGCATAATGTAGGTTATTAGATAATAAATAATAAATTAACATAATATTGTTAATTTATTAATAGCTAGTAAGTTGTTAGTTACTTGTTGGGTAGTTACAAGTTAGAAGGCTTTATAAAGCCATTGCAATGTAATAAAGCGTGTTGATGATGAATGAAGAATTTTCAGGTTTGAGTCTTTCGCTCTCTCTTGTCACCATTTCAATATGGTATGAAGATAGGTTTTATGGACCTCTTTGTTTGCCTTTCATTCGCTTGTGTTTTTCCATTCAAAGCGGTGCATACAATGGGAAAACAATGCAGACCACGTGCAACGACCATTGATGTATGTTCATCATTCCTACATGTTAGTCAATAGAAGATCAGTGTGGACCATGAGAAAATATATGACATTCACCAATCATTTTCATTTCTTCTCTCTTTCCATTGTTTTTTCTCCATTTATTAATTTTTATATGAAAAATTAGAAAAAAAAACAGTCCAACAAAAGCCCCTGTGATATTTTAATATTCAGTTTGTTGTTATCATTCATAACCATTTATTCCATTGGTATTTTGATCTACATGAAGTCTCTAATACAAATAAACATCAAGCACGTTGATAACATATCTTGGACGATGCTATATAAACTGTCAAGGTTATGTGGCCCTGATTCATGGTGAAAGCCCTCGCTGGAACTATCAAGGAGATTGATGAAAGAGAGGTATGGATTACTAAGGATTGAATTCCAAAGGTATTATCAAACTACAAAAGATTAAAAGTTTGGGCAATATAATGTCTTCATCTATTGCATGGATGTAATCTAAAGAGCATGTTATATTAACCAGTTTGGACGTTATTAGCATTGGAATATGGGATGTTTCAAGTCCTGTGAGAAAGAAATAATTTATTGCTCTCTTCTATTTTGTTGGCGATGTGGGAGATCAGTGTTCTCTTTGGTGATAGTTAGAACAGTTGCAAGAAAATATAGTTCCCGGTTTTTACAGATTCTTTCAAATGAAAGCAAGACGTAACCTTCAATTTTTTATAATGATAATTTCCCTCTTTCAAGCAAATTCCATGGTTCTTACATAAATTAATTTCCATTACAAAATTATTCAATAAAGGTTAGAATGTTTTTTTCTAACTTGTAGCATCAATTACCAATGCATAATTTGAACAATAGAGATCAATAGTCAACTTTTACAATTTTATTTAAAGAAAGAAAATAATGGTGATAGCTTTTTCTCCAAGATCAAGGATTCCAAATCTTTAATCTAATTATAAGCAAGTCTATCATGTGAATTTTTAAAACCCAAACTTCTACTTCAACTTGTGTAAGAGGGTAATCAAATGGATGTAAACACAACACTTGAACACTCGTGTTTGGAAACATATAGAGTCACTTCAAAATCAAGGGTTCTCATACATAATAGGGATCTCTCAAGACCCAAAAGAATTATGATAAGAATATTTGATACGTTTGAATGTATTTCATTATAGACTTCCAAGTCTAAAAGTTGGTTTATGAATAATCATAATGATATCTCAAAAATATTGCATCCATTAATGAACTCTATAAAACTTGCAAGGGCCCCACTTTCAATAATTGTACATCTCCTTATTCCTCCTTCAATCACATAATTCTACTTTTAAGCTTGAGAAAACCACTTCAAGCCTCCGATAAATTCTATTAAATCCTAAACATACTAAGATGACCAAATCTCAAAGATGGATTTTAGACAAGAGCAAGGGTATACACACAATCATCATGAAATAATCATATACATTATATTTCAACACCTCTTCCCATTTAGGCACACCCACAAAATTAAATAACATATTTATTTTGTATATTTTAATACACACAAGTTTTCTCTCAAGAACTCAAGACTAGTTATTTCAAGTTTTTCTTCAACACAAAATAAATGTATATGTTTGAACAACCGTTTTAAAAAAATGCGAGCATTCAACAATGGTAGAAAACTATTTATTCATACTAGTAAACACAAAAATCATAAAAATAAAAGAAGGATGCTTCTTCCTAAACAAATTCTTCCAAAATAGTTTAAATGATATCTCAATTATTTCCCAAGAACTCTCCTAGTTTCTCCAATCCATTTGCACTCCTTTTACCAATTCAAAATATTTTTTGAAGCCCAATCTATTCTCAAAATTTCCAAGAACACTCTAGGGTTTCAATCCTCTCTCTAAACTCTCCTCAACACTTTTATCTTCAAAGTGCATAACCCTTCAACTATTGGAAAACTTCATAAGGTCAATTCTAACTCTCTCATAATACTCACAAATCAAATCAATACAAGTTTCTAAAGCCTCTAGCTTGGTCCATAAATCAATTAGAGAAATAATTAGGAGAAAAAACTCTATAATAAATAAATTAGGTAATTATTCTCATCCATGAGATAAGAATAAAATAATACTAATTGGGAGACAAAACCTTTTTCAAATATAATAAACTTTTACAAATAGAGAATGCACCACAAGGAGCCATGTGTGAAGGGTAAAGACTTTCAATTCAATTCATAGTTATAAAAATAATAAAATAGTACACATATCTTTCTCACTAAGATAAATACTTCCAATTAAAGCCTAACACATATGCTATCAACCTATATTCAATTTTTGCATTAACTTTTTCTAAAGCCTTTAAAACATTATTTTCACACAAATTTAGTCTCTAATCTTTCTTGATGAATTCTAAATACTTTAAACGATCATATAATTCATTCTAAAATACATGGAAAATACATATGCATGATATACTAAGGTATAAAGCACTTAGACATCAATTTACATGTTTATCACATGGCGTCTTCAAATTAAGTTGATTTAAATAAAATTGGTTGCATTGGTTTGATACATCAAATCTAATCACCCTCATAATGGAGTAAGATAATAAAAACTCATATTTATCTATGTTGGCTTATGCTTGTATCATACACATCCATTGCACACATCAAACACATCAATAAATGATAGCTAAATAAATTAAAGCCATGTATTACACTCACACACACAATTCAACACATATATGTAGAGTTCTAATATGCACAAAACTATTCTTAATACAATTCATATTACTAATCATTCATAAAAATAAACTCACAACCCTTATAATGAAAAATATATACAATGCACTACATTTAGACATGGTAATGAGTACATAGGTTATAGACTAATTTTATATTCAAATAAGTAAATGAAATGTGAGAGTTGAGGTTGCACTAGAATTGAGAAGAGAAATGGGATAAGGTTAAAGAAAACATATCTGATTTGGAAGTTGCAATAGCTAAAGATGATTAAAATTTGATTAGAGAAAATATCAAATTGTCAAAGATGCATTTTGGAAGCTTCTATTATGGAATTTTTTGGTGGCATCCCAAGATGCCTACTCCTATCTTAATGGATGCAATTTTGTTCTTTATGGTGTAGTCTCATCCATTGGATGTGTTAGTATCGCATGTTTAGGTAGTTATATCCTCTATACTTGTCATCATAAATTATTGTACAATTTTAATCAAACCCATAGTAGCTCAAGGATAACCTACAAACAAAACAACAATTCACACAAGAGAGATGCAATATAATTGTTATAGAGCCAGAACAATAATTATATGTAAAATAAAAATGATTCAATATACAATGAAGAAACCCTTATTATAAAGAGAAGGATCTGAAACCATAGGATATACTAATATCATGGCATGTCTCTTAATTATATGATATGAGATATAAAAAGTAAATGACCTGAGTAAGATTAAGTAGGCAAGTGTGAATAGGATCTAATAAGAAACTAGCTAGGTAATATACCACGTTCACACTAACATTCCCTATTAAGTGAAACTTAGGGAGTATCATAAAATGAAAGGATGGTTCCTAGCTACAAGGTCATGCTAGGTACCCATGTACAAATAAATAAATCTCTCACAAACAAAGTAAAGGAGAAAAACCCATAAAAAAAACTCTCTTTAAAAGAGAGAAAAAATACAAACAAACATGTACATGTGATGGAAGAAATAAGGACTCAACATGATCCCCCAAGGACTATTTATGTCACTAATGTACAAAATATATCCCCCCATATGAGATAAAAGATACTATGTATCCTACCTCACAAAAAGTATCTATTATGACAATGGTGAGTGCTCAAAGATGAATGCTAAAGATGGTCCAGAATTGGAAAAAATATTTCTCCCCTTAGGAAAAAATAAATCTAATAGTGTACTTAGAAGAAAATCCTACTCCAAGAAGAGAGATGAGGGAAGAAGTATCATGATGTGTTCCAAAATTCTTCTCAAGAATGCAATCAACACTATAACACTATATGTATGAGTATGAATTTCAATCAAAGAAATTGTAAGATCATCAAGGGAAAATTTGAAAAGGTGTATAAGTGAGATGCATGATCAACCATTCCAATAGAAACAATATCACTATTCTTCAAGTTTTTAATAATCAATAAATCTAGTGTGAACTCAATAGTATTCCCTAATCCACGATGTGTAATTTGATAGATGGAAAGTATATTGGTTGACAAGGAAGGAAAACAATATACATCATTGAAGGTTCCTTCTCTGATATCAATAGATCATTTTTCATAAATTCTCATATATGTGCTATTTCCCATTAGGATGTGTGGTAAAGTAAAAGCATCAAATGAAGAGAACATATCTTGTGATGAAGCCATATGATGTGAGGCTCCAAAATCAAGAAGCTATTTGCTTGAATCAAGACTTATAGATACAAAAAGTGTTTTTCCTTCCATATTTCCTATATCATTTTTCACTCTAGTTTTCCTTGACTTTGTAGATGAAGATTATTTTAAAGAATAAGATGAACTATGTGACATTGTTGAAGGTAATTGGCTATTGTTCTTTTGAATAAGGTGCTTCAAATTATTAATATATTGTGTATAACATTGATGCTCATTATGTCCCTATTTTTTGTAGTATGTGCATTGTGTCTCTCCTTCCAAGGTGGTTCCTCCTTAGAAGAGGAAGAGGACTCAGGGGTAGCCTATGATGGTGATTCCTTGGCTTTCTCATTATTCTTAAATTCATTTTTTTGTTTCTTTCCTTTTCGGTTTGAATCCTTTGATTTTTGTGCTTTGATTAGCAATAAGAGCCTATGGTGTTTTGAAGACTTGAAAGTACCCCTATGGTGTTTGGTGAGGATGGAAAGAATACCAAGAGCATCCCTAGTAGCATAAAATATAGAAACAAAACTTGAATAATCATTACCAAGTTTGGTGAGGATGGAAAGAATCAACTAGGAGCCATGTTTCTTACTATCACAATATTTCAATTATAATCTTAATGATTTGACCTTAGTGAAGAAGTCTTGGATTCTATCAAAATCTATAAGATTAAAATCAATGAGCTCATTCTACAATTGAAAACCTCGCAAAGTATTATGTTTCCAAAATACACTCTCTAATGTAGTCCATATCTAATTTGGTGTTGTGCAAGACTCAATGTGAAAAAGAAGATCAAGAGAAATAGATATAAATAATGTTCCATAAGCTTCATCACACTTGTTACACCACTTTCTCTTTTCTATAGTAGTTTTTGGTTCAAGTTGTGTATCCATTATAACTTGGTATAATGCCAATTTCTTTAGTTGTACATCTATTTGGTTTTTTTGGACTCATTATAATTCTATGGAGTGAGTGAAGAAATATGGATTTGATCCATGATGAATACACAAAAATATATAAAATATAAAGAGAAATAGTAATAGATCCCTTACAATACAAGAAATCAACCCCCTCGTTCATTAAAAAAAGTCCATTTTTTATATTTTTCAAAAGACAAACCAAAATACAAAATATGATTTCAAATTAAATTAACAAATACCTAGTAAAAAAAAAGAAAAAATAAATGAATGATTGTGTAGAGCTTGGAACCATCTTTCCAACATCTATTCATTTATAAAAATTTGACACCATATACCGAAATTATGCTCCATGGAAAAAAAATCCTTTCTAAAATAAAAAAGCAAAATGTTAGTCACCCATTAAAATGTCTAACATTCTTTTATATATATTAATATAAAAAATAACTTTCTTTGGGATCATATCACTTATATTGTAAGTTCCATTGGAAACAAAACCAATTAGAGAAGTGCAAGATATGATATATGATATCATAAACGTGTAGGTGAAATATTTTTTTCTTTGATGAATAACATCATTGATTGAATTTGTCTAAAAGCATGGATAAAAAGGTCCAACTTAGTTACAACTACCTCCTTTTCAATGGGTAGGTGACATATTACCTAGATAAGAACTAAATTTATCATAATCATAAAAAGAGGGTAAAAGACTGTACTCGAGTAAAAAAGAGAGATAAGGTACAATAATCATAGGATAAATAAAGAAGAGAAATAATTAATAGTATATTAAAATAATAAAATTTATAAATAATGATATTATATTATTGAAGATGTAATTTTGATATTGTAGACACGTAAAATGTACTGATTGACATTGGACATTTGATCCTGACCACTAACATTGTTTCATCCTGAATCATTCTTTGATCTAACCATTTAATCAAATACCCTTATCTGATTAAATTCATCAATATTCCTCTCTTAATTAAATAAATCAGTTATCTGATTAAGTCATCTTTTCTCGATAATTAAATTGACCATTCTGATCTAATTATCCTATCTAATTAAATAATTAATTTTATTTGATTAAATCTCTAAAGTCTATCTATTAAATTAAATAAATTAAAACCTTATTCAGTTTAATCTAACATCATCTCTTTTAATTAAATAAATCAAAAATCATTATTTAATTAATCATTTTATCACATTCTTCTCATATTTGATTTAAATAAATCCACAAATTTAAGTCAAATAGGTCACATCATTTAATCCCTTCATTAAATTAATTAACCTTGATTAATTTAATCTCTCCTCATATCACATCCTCCATCTTTTACCACTTGCACATGAAAATAGAGTTATTTGATTTATTAAATCTCTATTTTCCTCAACAAGGCATCTTTTAAGGAATACTCTCAATTTGAATTCAAAATCCAAGTGGAAACAAGGTATTTACTCCTCTTACAAAGTCTTTTTGCCAAGTGGCATTCAATGCATCTTCTTTCCCTCTTACATATCATTTCAACAATTTCAAAATTCAAATTTATGCATTTATTGACACATTCTTCAAAACTTGCACATCCTTCATCCACTCATAAGTTGACAAGTGGCACTTGGCCATTGGCTAATTCTTAGTCCCACATTGCTCTATTTTTGACATTCATCCATCTTCTCATTCTATAAATAAGAGGCTAATCTCCTCATTTCATCATCCACAATTTGAGCAAAGTTATTATACTCAAATCCATAGCAATTCTCATCCATTTTTATCCAATCTTAGTTAGGTTATGCAGATTTTTATCTTGGAGCACATTGGAAATCTTCATCAAAGTGGATCATTCATCAACATTCATTAAGCTTGCATCATAGGAGTTGGGAAAGGGCCAATTTTCATATAAAAGTAGCACCAATCCCCCTATGGGATGATGCTTGAGTAGTTTAGGAATAGATTTTATGCTTATATTGCTTATGATTTTACGTTAGTTTGATAATGTCATTATTTCCTTTACGTTTGCTCAACAATTTCATGGGGAGGACTTTTATCTCATTTGTTCAAAGTTGACAGATTTAACTCATATCTGTCAATCTTTGTTCAATACAGATTTTGGTCCTCACAGATATTATAATAACAAAGAGAAAGTATTATTATAAAAAAATGATATATTTAAAATTTTATATAATATTATTATAATAGAAATAGTATTAATGTAGAAGTAAATGTAAAAAATTAAGTATAATATTATAAAAATTTAAATATTATCAATTGGTAATCTAATAACAATAGTAATTATAAACATAATAAACATAATAGTAAAAAGTGGTAAGGGGTTTGAACACTTCCAATAAAGATAAGAGTATAACCAGCTTCAACTCGGAGTATCTAGGTTCGTTGAGGAAAAATATTTTAAAGTATCATCTTCCCCTAGCAACAGTGTTAGCCTCTCGATCTCTGGTTAAGGCTCCCCTTGAGTATCCTTCTCTTCTTCCTATGGAGGTTGCCATTGGTGAAGCCTTACTGGTTCCTCCTTTAAAAAACACTCTCCTCCCTAAGGGGGTGTCATCAAGTAAAGCTTTGATGGGCCATGCTGAAATTGGCCCTATGAAGGTTGCTCATTTGGCCCCTCCCTCCTCTCTTGGGTCAGATATGGATAAGTCTTTGGATGTCTTTGCTACCTCCCTAGAAGAAGGTTTGATAAAGAAGGACAAGGTTGCTTCTCCCCTTCTTGAGTTGGTTCCTAAGGAGTTCCTTAAGCCCACCTTTATCTCTCTAAATCCTGGAGAGGTTAGTGTTGGTCTTCTAAGCACTCCCTCATCACCTTTGATATCTGGCTAGGGGCTACATAAAATGACTGTTGGGAACCAACTCAAAACTAGGACAAAATTTTGTTAGGGAAACTAGATAGAAGACAATGACTAAAGATATCACTAGTTGGAACCAAAGAACCCTAGAGCATTTGGGCTCCAAAAGAACAAAAAAATGTTAATTCTCTCTTGGAATATCAAGGGGATAAATATCCTACACAAGAAGCATATTGTTAGGGACCTCATCAAGGAATTTAATCCTAACATTCTACTTATTCAAGAAACCAAAATGAGTGCAACTGATTTTGAAAAGGCATGTAAGTATATCTGGCCCAATGCTCTTTCTATTGTTGTTGATGTGGATGGTGCTTCAGGTGGTTTAGCTACCTTGTGGAAACCCCACTTCCATGGCTCCCTCATTTCTATGAAAAAGAATCTTAGTACTCTCTTTTCTAATATTCCTGGACACTCTGATTGGGTTCTATCAAATATTTATGCCCCGAACAATACCATTCTTCAAAGAGAGACTTGATCTAACCTCTTAAGCAGTAGAAACTCCTTCTTGAGTTATCATTGGATGTTATTTGGTCATTTCAACTCTCCTCTTTACCCCTCAGAGAAGATGGGAGGCCTTCAAGATCTTTTTGATAGTATGATGGACCTTAATAACCTTCTTTAGAATGGTGGCCTTTTGGATATCAATCTAGAAGGTAGTTGGTACTCTTGGTCCAAAAAATAATAGGAGACAACTTTATTCGAATCAGGCTTGATAGATGTTTTGTTTCCTCTAACTAGGATTTGGTCTCTTATTGTTCTCTTTCTTCTCAACTAAGAATTGGATCTGATCACACCCCTTTGATTCTCAAATAGAATACACCCAACATAAAAGCAAACTATCCTTTCCATTTTGAATTAATTTGGACTAATCACCCTAACCTCAAAAGACTCATGTTGGAGTGGTGCAATATTGATTTTTAAGGTACTGCAATGTTCAAGATCGCCTTCAAGCTCAAAAGCATAAAAAGAAACCTAAAAGTTTGGAATAAAAACTCTTTTGGCAACATTTTCATTTAGAAGTCAGCTTTAAAGGACCAACTCAAGCAAATTCAGAATGACATAGATGGGAGTGGTGATTCTAAGGCTCTATCGAAGAGGGAGAAGTCTCTTCTAAGTGATCTTCATAATATAAATGAAAAAGAGGAAATCTATTGGAAACAACGAGCCAAAAATTAGTGGATAAAAAGAGACAAGAACACCAAGTTCTTCCACTTATTGACCATTAAACATAGAAAGAGAAACAAAATAACTTATTTGATTAGAGAGGATAGCTCTCACTTATCCAAAGAAGATGAAATATCTTGGGAAAATGTTAGATTTTTCTTGGACCTCCTCAATCGGCCCTCAAAAAATGCTTCTCATCTAGATGATATTACTAACCAACTACTACAGGTGATCCCCTGCTCTATTTATAACTTTTATCTTAAGGCCATGGAAAGAAGGGCCATTGTTGAAGAGATAAAGGCTATAGTGTTCTCCCTCAACCCCTCCAAAGCTCCTGGTCATAATGGATTCCCCTCCTTATTCTTTCAAAAATACTAGGAGATTGAAGGCATGGATGTGGTCCAAGCGGTTAGATAATTCCAATCCACAACCGGTATCCTCAAGGATATTAATAATACTTTCATAGTCCTCATACCTAAAAAGCTAGGGTGAACAAATTGTTTGAATTAAGACCTATAAGTCTCTACAAAATCATATACATGATTTGTTCCAAACTACTACTGAATATAATAAAACATTTCCTGGATAAGATGATCCAAAGTGCTTAGAAATGTTTTCTTCTGGGAAATCAAATCACTGATGTCATCCTTTTGGTTCATAAAACCCTCCATTCTATGAGAAAAAGTAACAAGGAAATTATAACCCTCAATTTATACACCTTTAAAGCGTATAATAAAGTTTCTTGGAGCTTTCTTTTTCAAGTCCTTCAAAGATTTGGATTCAAAGGAAAAATCCTCATATTAATCAAGTGTGTGTTTCCTCCCCAATTTTCTCAGTGCTAATCAATAATTCTCCTCATGGTCATTTTGTTATGAAGCATGGTCTTAGGCAAAGAGATCCTCTTCCCCCTACCTATTCATTATGTTGGTGAAGGTCCTTGATCAAAATATTGCTAAAGGAATTTTGTGGGGAAGCCTAACAGGCTTCCCCCCTCTTCTTCCTTGCAACTAGTTTCTCATCAACAATTTGTTGACAACTCCATCCTTTTGGGGGAAGCCACTGTTGTTGAGGCTAGGGGTTGGATCAAAATTCTCTCTAATTTTGCTTTAGCATCGAGTCAAAACATTAGCCTAGATAAAAACATTATCTTTTTCCTAAATGTGCCTCCCTCTTTGCAGATCAAAATAGCTAGGATTCTCTAGTGTCAAATCTATCTCCTCCCTTCCTCTTATTTGGGAATGCCTTTAACCACTAGAAAACTTGATAATTTTATTTGGTCTATTATATCAAAAAAGGTTCAAAGGAATCTATTAGCTTGGAAGGGTTCCCTCCTCAGTAATACCAAAAACTCCAACTCCTAAAAGCTACCCTATAGAGCACTGTTGTTTACCTCCTTTCTCTTTTTATCATGCCTGCTACCTTGATTGACAAATTGGACCAAATTCAAAGAAGATTTCTCTGGTCTGAAATTGCAAAAAATAATCGCTTCTCCCTGGTGAACTAGGACATGGTTTTCTCACACAAAAAGTATGGAGGTTTGGATATTAGAAAGACCAAACAAATGAATATAGCTCTCCTATCTAAAGTCAACTAGCATTTGATAAAATAGAATTTGGAATGGATCAATATTCTAAGAGCTAAGTATTTAAATGGTGGGGAAGGAATATCTCTCTTGCATAAAAACCATATCCCTAAAGGTTCAACCATATGGAATAACCTTCACAAAACAAGGAAATCATAGGGTAAAAGCAAGAAGTTGGGTCCACGAAGATGGGAAGTTTTGGCCAAAAATAATCTCATAGAAAACGCATACGCATTATAAAAAAACACGTATGTGTTATGCTTCAAGTACTCGAGCCTAAAAAAACACGTTCGCACTAAAAAAGGTGTACATGTTATAACACGTACGCGTTTTATAATACAGACAAGTCATTTATTTAAAAAATTAAATACCTTTTAGAAACACATAAACACGTATGTGTTTTGTAATGCAAAACAAGTACACATTTTAAAATACGTACGTGTTTCTAAAAAGTATTTAATTTTTAAATAATCAAGCAAATAAAGAATGTGTGTGTTTTGTAATGCATATGCATTTTTAAAATTTTGAATCCCCAACCAACATGTTGCCCTAGTTTTAGGCTTGGGAAAGGCTTGGCAACCCGTCCCTTAGCCTTTGACCTGCAACTAAAAAACTAAGGTAGGTTCAAGAGAAATGTCCAACTTTGGCAATATGGTTGATGGACTTTTTTCTGAATCAATCTATGAAATTAAAACCCATTAGAGAACACGATGTCTAGTTTCCAAATATATAGTTTTTTTAAAGATTGGATTATATTTGTTATTTTTAATTAATTTCTAAACAAACTAGTCCATAAACTTGAAATATCAGACTTTTTTTGGTTAATTTTCTTGTAAAAAAAATTATATGGCATCAATCTTCAGATAATTCTCTACACAAAGGAAAAAAAAGATTCAAAAAATGTTTAGTTTAGGTCCAATTATGTTGTTCGTACACGTTGATTTTTAAAAACAACAATTAAGGCCAATAAAAATTCAATTACAAAAATTACAAAAAAATATCCTCATCAATCTTCATGTTGTTAGCTATCTTTCCTCAAAATTAATTAGCAAAATACTTTTATTTTGGTCAAAAAGTGGTGTCCGTACATGTGCATGGTATGGTAAAAAAAATGACTTTTAGAAAGTGGTTTTTATACATCCCTATCAAAATTAAATTTCTATCATCTGGGTATTTGAATAAATTACATATTTGGAAACTAGATTCAAAATTCAAAATTTTATATTACTGACTTTTTTTAAGATTCATTGTGTAAGTGCCTCAAATTTTTAGTCCAAGTGTGACAAATTCTAAAAAACAGCAAAAAAACTTCCACTTTTTGAGCTTTTTGTGGACCCAACTTCTTGCATTAGCCCCATAAGACAAAGTGCTTTCTAACGGATTGGTAATGGGGACTATGAGGTTTTGGGAAGACTTTTGGATCTTTTTGTCAACTCTGGAGCTTAACCTAGTCTATTCTTCTATTCAAATGGATCTTTGCAAAAGATTGGGATTCAAAGTGAGATTATTGAGACCATTCCTTTGACCTTCCTATATGGAGTATTGACCCCAATTGTCATGATCTCTCAATCCACTTGGTTGTTTTTGAGCCTCTCTAAATAATTGAAAATTGGATTCTACAAAATAAACTTTCTTAACTCCTTAGTTTGGGTGAATTCCAAATATGGGAATTATATGGTCAAGTCTAGATATAATATATTGGCACTTAATTGGGCTTCTTGGTTCAATTGGATGAAGATATGGAAAAATATAACTATCCCCAAAGTAATATTCTGATAGTGGATGGCCTATCATGAGAAAATTCTCACACTTGACAATATCCAAAAGAGAGGTATGTAACTAGTTAACAAATGTCTCCTATGTGAGGAAGAAGAAACTACTGCTCATATCCTTTTTCACTATAATTATTATTGAAGAGTTTGTCAAAAAACTAGTCTTTGTTTCTCCTCAACTAGGTTTGACATAAGAACACCAAAAGTATTGTGGATAGCTAGAACCCCCAATTCAATCATCCCCTACTCTCTAAGCTATGGTGGTAAGCCCTCCTCCTTGTTGATTGGGTTCTCTGGATGGAATGCAATAATCATATTTTGAGAGTAAAAAATACCCCTAGAATGTCCTCGCTAACCAAACTATCCATAAAATCAAGGAAAATCTCAAGATAGTGTCAATCAACCCTAAAGAAACCCCTTCAATTTGGAAGCTAAGATTGTTGATTCCTAGAGAATTATTGATGTTCTAAACAATCTAAACTCTAAAATTACTTTAGGCTGTAATATTTTTTTTGGAAACCCACTGACCCAAGTTGGATTAAACTTAACTTTGATGGTTCACCTAAAGGGAAATCGAGTCAGGTGAGAAGGGGTGGCATTTTATGGGATCAAAGAGGCATAATGATACTTTCCTATGTAGTGAACCTAGGAAGATAGACTTAAAGTTTTGTTGAGGTGGCAAAGGTTTCTCATGGGATTCAACTGGCTAATAATAGAGACTTCACCAATTTGGTAATTGAAGGGGATTCCAGGAATACCATCATTATTTTAAACAAGAGACCTTTCCTTGTTGGTCACTTCGGGATATCATTGCTTCAACTCATCTTAACATGATGATCATAGGAAAGTGGCAGATAAGACACGTTTATTGGGAAGGGAATATGGTTGTGAATGACATGGAAAATCTAGGAGCCTTTGTTAACAACATTAAAGTTTGGGATGACATTCTTATGATCTCAAAGCATGTGAAAAATATAATCATTCATGAAGCGATTACACATCATACTAAGGACAACCATGTATCACCCTCATGTTCATAATGGCAACATGTATCATCCTAGTCTCTTGAAGGATAATAATTTATACCCATCTCAATCTCTTCATATCAAGCTTGTCTTGTCTATGGTTTCTATTTGCTTATGGACTCATTTGAAATTGGGTTCAAATCACTATTCTACTATTATTTTGTCTATCAAAATGGGAGGGGACCTAGTTAAGGAGGATCCCAATTCCTACTATATTCTAAAAAATGACCCTAAATTATGGCCTATTTTGTAGAAAGGAAAATTTTCTTCCTACATCGAGGCCATGAAGGGTCATGACCCTAACCTTTCAGTGGAATTTTCCAATTCTTGGAAGGATGGCCTTCTAGAGGTTAGAGGCCTCTCTTTTGTGGTCTCTTTGGATCTCATATCAATGACTACTAGCCTCCCCATGGAAGGTTCTAATATCCCAAAAAACCTAAAGGGAACTACAAAAGAGACATGGAGAAATTCTTGAAGAAAAGTGAGAAGGTGAATAGATTACAAAATAGATACAATAGAGAAGACATGCCAGGTGTTTGGAAGAGGATCGTTGAGGTTTCAATGAGGTATGTAACATTGGATGGTCACTTTAAAATATTGCATGCCCTTGTTTTTCTAATGTTAAATCATTTTTTCCATAATATCAAAGTGAACTCTGCTTTCTAGATTCACTCCTCCCTGGAGCTATCTGTTAAAGTGGTCCAAGATAATGGGAAGCCTTTTCCCTCCATTAGGGATTGGTTTACAAGATTTATTAGCACAATGTGGCACTTTCTTTGGAAAAATCTTCTCTCTCATGGGTGCTAAAACCTATCCTTGTCCACAAAAGCGTTAATGAGATCATGGAGGGGAATTCCATCACCCCTACCTCTGATACCTTGTCTACCCCTTGCTATCAACCTAGAATCACTAGGTATAATCCTCCTTGTACCTCCAAAGGTAAAACCCTTGTGTCTGAGAACCCTAACCCCCTCTAATAAGAAAAAGTGTCTTTTGTGGACCCCCCCCCCAAATTTCCATCTATGATGATTTCAGATCCTCATGGTCCCCAATGTCATTTGGTTCCCCTAAAGATTCATCTCCTAGATCTCCTCTACATACCTTTACTACTAGTCCCCCATCCTCCCCTAAGTGGGATATTGATCAAACCCTAAGGTCTGAGGAAACTCATTTGGAAACATCAAACAATTGTGAGAAATATGCACCCGTGAGGGAGAACCTAGACAAATTTTGTAAAGCCACTAACATCTAGAATGATATTCTCAAGTGGTTGATTTCTCAACTAATTACAATGGAAAAAAAAAACTTGGAATCTTTCTTACTCAACAATTCTATGGATTGGCTGGGTGAAGTGGAAGATATAGACCATTGGAATTTTATAAGAGGTGTGGATAACACCTTTGATAACTGGGACAACCTTGAAAAAGAGGTTGTGGAGATAAAAACTACAATTAGGTCAATTGAGGAGAGTATGAGATTAAGGAATGAGGTTGCTAATCTTCACAACAACCAAGATAAAATCCTCCTTAATTTTCAAGAGATCACTGAGTATAGAAAGGATACGGTGAAAAATAATGTGGTTACCTTTCAAGTGCTCCAATAGGAGCTAAAGAGTTGTTATACCAAGTGTGCCAAGGATAAACAATCAAATTCTCCTCAAGCCAATTCCAAGAAAAAGGGAAAGAATGTGGTGAGTGTGCCTCCTACCCTCAAGGATAACATTGGAAAAAAGACCCAAAAAGGCCCAGTCCTTTAAATAAAAGCTAGTGTTTCTCTCCAAGGAATGGCAGGCCATTAAGGGTCTTCGTATTCTTATAGATCAATAGTTGGTTTTGTGTGTATGTTGTTAGCTAGTTGGTTTTTTCTTTCTCTATGTTTTTTGTTGGTCTTCTCTTATGTTTAAGTTTTTAGTTTTTAAGTTGTCTCACCACTTTTGAGACCATTCTGCTAAACCTCTATGGTTGTTTTGTAATAGGTTCGGGCCCTTCCTGATTTATCATAATCAAAACATAATAGTAAAGAGATTATTATTAATAAAATAGAACTAAAAATTTATATTATTACAAAAAAAAATAGTTTAGTGGCTATAATAATAAGATAAAAAAATGAATGTATACAAAAAGAATAAAAAAGTAAAAATATCCTTATAATTTGAAAAAGGAAGGACCATGATCATAACTAAAAGATAAAGACAAAGAATACAAAATGATTGATTATCATAAAGAAGTAAAAAATAAGCTATCAAAAAATGAATAATACTAATAAGAGTGAAAAAATAAGTAGATGTTACCAAGCTAGTATTATACATACAATAATAGAAATCTAGGAAAAATAATAAATTATGTACAATAAAAATATCATGTATGTTATTAATTATATCAAATTAATAAACACATGAAGAAGATGGAGAAACAACTTGGAAGTTACAAGAAACACAATCACTCATATTGCACTAGTTTGTATCCTCCATTATTTTGTTCTCTAAGGATATTGTTAAGCAAGTCTACCAAACAAGGTTGATGTTGTTAAACATGTGTATAATAGAATAAAAAAATTAGGAGTTCATGGTTTGATCATGTGTCCTTGAATTGATGGAAAACATACTAATGAAGCCGAAATTCAGTTTGGGTATTGTTGTGATACCATGAAATGCTTGAAGCTACAAAATTCTCAAGGTTAGTTACCCCTCATTGAGAGTAAATAGTCCTAACTTTGGTAAGTTGAGAGAATATGTGGGAAGTGGACTACAACTTTAGCTTTGGTGTACAATTTCTTGATAAGACACCAAATAAAACTTTACTATTTGGTAGGTACAAAAGTATCTTAAATGCTTGTATGTTTCATTTATGTGCTAATTACTCAATGTGCTATGTTGGCATGTTGTAATCATGATTTATTTGTGTTTTCTTCAGCTCAAATGTTATATTTAAGCTCAAATAAATCAAAAAAATGCTATATTTAACCTTCTTATAAATGCTATATGAACCACATCAAAGAAGGTGGATCTTTCAATAAGATCTTGTAGCTCATTCCTTCTACAAGTGAGTGCATACTATGTCACTAATCTTAAATTGGTATACCACATGATTCTGACCTTGACACTACTTGCACTTAGCATTGACTTCTACAAAATTACTTTTTGTTTGTAGAATGGTCTAAATGTGTTCAATGAACATGGTTTATTTCTCAACTTTATTCTAAGAGGATTATTTATGATATTACCATATGATAAGATAAATTGATAGGTGCCAATGGTGTAAATATAAACAAACAATAGTAGAGATATTAAGTCATCTGTCATTGCTATGTTAACTAAAATATATGATTTCATCTTCAATGCAATGCTTATTGTAATTATATATTATAAGAATGTATGCAAGACTATTCTAATAACCACACATATTTTTCTATTCATCTAGGGATATAATTTGGTAGACTTGGTTAGCTTTGTGTCCATCACTAACTAAACTACTTTCTATAATTTACTTAGGAAATTATTTTCTCTATTAGATGTGATATGAATGTAAACCCAAAGAACCCATACGATCTAAAGGAGCAATTGGGTTAGTAAAAATTTGAGAGAGCCTAGTTTTTGTGGTGCAAATATTTCCATCATTTTAAGTGTATCCAATACATGTGCATAATCATGACCATGTTTGGTAGTAGGAAACCCTAAAATGAGATTCATAAGTACTAATCCTTATGAGGGTTTAATTTTTCCAATGGATTATGCATTATTTTTTGTGTTGGTCATCTTAGATATAGTTCATTTAGCATGGGATCTTATGTGTTTTATAACATTTAACTTGATATGAGGTCAATTGAATTCTTAAAATAATTGTATTTTCAACTCTAAAATGGCACACAACCTTCCTAAAGTGAACCTCACACATCAAACTTTGATCCATTTCTTCATGTGATTAGTGTAACTATCTAAAGTGATATGAGATTCCAACCTAAAATAGTAATTTAGAATTTAGTTTATATTACAATGCAATCCTTGATATATTTTTATAAACTCTAAATTTGTCTTTTATGATTTAAGTCAATTGTTGGTCTCATTTGCACATGTAGACAACATAAAGAGAAAGGATTTGATTGATTGTTCACTAAAATATTTTCTACTTGATCAATTTTTTCTTTTTTTCTTTCAATGTTCAAGTGAAAGTGTTGGACATACTAATTATTTTATATTTTTTACTATAATTCACTTTATGTATGAAAGATCAACAATGTTTTCTTATCATTATCAATAATGTTCTCCCTTCCCTATATATAGTTTTTCCAAAGCTTTCATGTCTATACAATGTCATAAAGAACTCCACTACCTATGGAATACATACCAGAACATTAATTTTTTCTCTCTAGTAGGAAATTGGGTAGTTAAATTGAGTAAAGACTATTTCAAGTGCATATACATATGTTTCAGTTCCTATCCTAAATATTTGTTGAATATGTGGTTGTAAAATCACTAGCACAAAATTAAATTCACTTTTGTATTCCTTTAAAAAAAGTGCATTTGTTTCGATAGACGAAGTTTACCTTCGTGTCACCCTTAGTGAATTGATTCAAGGATTAAGTGATTTATAAATTTTCCATCCCCAAGAAAGCATGGAGTTTCAAATTTTTTTAGTGTTGACTAGTCCTCGACAAAGCAATATGCCCAAACATGGAAAATAAAAAATTATATATATTTGCATACAATTTGTGTTTTTGAACAATGTTTAGCATAATATTAATGTGATCCACATATTTTTCTCATGTTTTGTTAAAGGTGAGTATGTTATCTTAAAAAAAAAAAAAAAAAAATCTTTTTATGAAATTTCATAGGATGTCACTCATCTTCCACATGAATGTCATGAGAACATTGTTCAACCCAAATGGTATAATGAACCATTCAAGAAAACCTTCCTTTGGTTTGAATTTTCTATATATAGTTTAATGTTCAACAAGGATCAAATGGTAACCTAATTTTAGATCTCTCTTACTAAAGAAATTCTTAATTCATTTAGAAGATGGATTGGTCTAATAGATCGTCTATCCTTAGAAGTTGACAGTAATTCTTCATTGTGATCTTGTTCAAGGCTTTACAATCAACATGCAACCACCATGTTTCAATCCTTCTTTCATATAAGAACAACTAGGTTATTGTAAGAAAAAACATTGTGCTTTGTGTGTTCTTTCCCAAAAGTTATTATTTGTTTGTTGATCTCTTCATTCTCTACAAAGAAACAATGTTGTAGGGACATTATAGGATGAGGTACCTTTGGAATCAAAATAATAAATAGTGCAACACTTAAGCATTCCTTTGGGGAATGTGGAAAGATCATTTTATTCCTTTGGTGTTTGGTTCAATTGATGTTTTTTTATACCTAATGAGGTGTGGTATTAGCTTGTACCACCAAGATTTATTTCTTATGCTCAAAACTCACCATAAAAAGTTTATTGCTACAACCTACCAAATAATTACATAATTTATTATTGATAATTAAATTTCTAGAATTTGTTTTATATATTGCATGTTATCAATAAAAATATGGTTGACCAAGGAAAACATCAATACCTCTAAGGGTTCAACATCACAAAGGAATTCATCTTGGAAAAGCCTAATTTTGCATACAAGTGACATTAATTCTTAACATGTTTCTCTAAACCTAGGCTATGTTAGGTTAGATGAAATTTACCTTGCAAACCTATGTCATTCATATGTCTTCATATTTCTTAAAAAGTGTCCTAGGGGACATGTGAGAAATATATTTAATTTGGGAAAATATTGTAAGTGCATTTTCACGAGGGAATATGAAGAGTCTTGAGTGGGGAGCCATGTTTGGAGGGAAACATGGCTACATTGGTGTGCCACCTAGAATTTGAATAGTTAGAGGATAAAATACTCTATCCTATGTGTGCACATTGGGAATATGAAGAGTCTTGAGTGGGGAGCCATGTTTGGAGGGAAACATATGTACATTGGTGTGCCACCTAGAAGTTGAATAGTTACCGAAGCATCCTGAATGCCAAAAAGTGAAGGGGCTATAGGTTTGATGCTCATGTTGAAGCCTTTTGCACATTAATTAATTTATGGGGCTATTTTGGTAGAGGTTACATATCATTAGAGGATACAATACTCTATCCTAGGTGTGCACATTGGGAATATGAAGAGTCTTGAGTGGGGAGCCATGTTTGGAGGGAAACATGTGTACATTGGTGTGCCACCTAGAAGTTGAATAGTTACTGGAGCATCCTGAATGCCAAAAGTTGAAGGGGTTGTGGGTTTGATGCTCATGTTGAAGCCTTTTTCACATTAATTAATTTATTATCATGACTCCTATTTTTCCAAGGAAGCAGTGTGGGTTTTTTGCAAGTGGTTTCAACGCCTTTTGTTTTGGTTTACCACTATGGTTTTTCCCCCCACAAGTTCTATAAATTGGAGCCTTGAGATGGCAGTAGCATCTTGTGTTATTTGTAGGTGTATGAAAGAATCTGAGTTGTAGGAGAACTGCAAATAAGTGTATTGTGGTGTATCTCTCTTTTGAAGATAAATAATATGCTTGCCCTCTTTTCTCATGTGTATTTTTTCCCAAAAGGATTTCTCCATGTAAATCTAGTGTCATATTTGTTTGTTGATTTTTATATTGTGATAAATGTGCAATCACATACATTAAATCAAATTTATTAATCTTATTTTCATATTTGAATATGCATACATAATTTATTATTGCAGCTTAGTTTCATCTTGTTTTCAATATTTGGTATCAAAGATAACGATTTTGTTTAGAAGGGGACACCTTTCTCTTAAGTGTTGGAGGTTTTTTTATTGTAGTGGGAGCTCTTATTTTGGTGGTTTATTGCATATTTGTGAAGAATATTGAATACCTAGGCTTCTACCTCTCACCATGATGTTGAAAATTTTAATGGAAATGATTACGAGATGTGGAAATTAAAGATGGAGGATGTCCTAGAAGAGAGAGATCAGTGGTTTTCGGTTTCACAAGAAAGTAAACCAGCTACAATGAGTAATGAAGAAAGGAAAAAGTTATACAAGAAGGCACGAGGAACCATTCAATTGTGTCTTATGTATTTTGTCCTTTTGAATGTCTCCATCGAAGACACCACATATAAGTTGTGGAAAAGGATAGGTGATATATATCAAACTAAAAGTTTGTCTAATAAGTCGTATCTCAAAAGAAGATTATATTCTTTAAACATGAAAGATGATGAATCTATAGTAGATAATTTAAATTTTTTTAATATGATTATAAGTCAACTTACATTCATAGATGTTAAAATTGAAGATGAAGATAAATGCATCATGTTTCTTTGTTCTCTTCTTGAATCTTGTGAAAATCTAATTGTTGCCATAACTAGTGGTAATCTAGAACCTAAACTAGACTCCATGATCTCCATACTTCTTTCAGAGGAGATGAGAAGAAATTCCATGAATGTGGACTCCCAAGATTCCTTGCATGTGGGGTAGGTCCAAAGAGAAAGGTCCTAAAGGGGATAATAAGATGGATAAGTCTAAAGGATGTTCTAAAACCCCTGAAAAGAGAAAAGTGTTGGAATTATAGTAAAAGAGGGCATGTGAAGAAGGAATGTAGGAATAAGATAAATAATTTTTTTTCCTCCATGGAGAATTCTTTTGATGATGATTTTGATGCTTTTTTAATTTCAACTAACACTATTAGTGGTGATGCTTCATTTATTGATTTAGGTTGCTCCTACCATGACTCCTCACAAGGAGTGGTTTACTAATTACAAAGAATATGATGGGGGAGACATTTTCCTTGGTGACAATAGCACAAAGAGGATTGTTGGTAAGGGAAAACTAAAGTTTTGTTTCAGTGATGGAAAGATTAAAACTCTTGATAATGTTTTACATATTCCAGTACTTGCAAGAAATTTACTTTTAGTGTCCAAGTTAAATGATTATGGAATGCATGTGACATTTAATAAGTTTGGTTGTAGGTTGGTACAAGAGAGTTTGGTGATAGCTAAAGGATCTCAGATAGGGACTTTGTTTAGCCTAAATGCCTCTACTTTAAGTAACTCTACCAATGTAACTGAAACTGAAAATACATGTATGTTGTGGCACCATAGATTGGGTCACATAGGTGAAAAAGGACTTAATATTATCCTTAAAAAAAATTAGTGCATGGTATTTATGATTATTCTGTTGGTAAAAGTGATTTTTGTGAACATTGTGTGTTTGGAAAATAAAATAGATCATCATTTCCTAGTGGAACTAATAAGGAAAATAGATTATTAGAGATTATTCATTCAAATATATGTGGTCCAGTGGATATTGTCTCTTTGGGTAAATCTTGATATTATGTATCTTTCATTGATGATGTCTCAAGATACACTTGGATTTATTAGATGCATTCTAAATCTGAAGTTTTCACTAAGTTTAAGGAATTTAATGCCTTAGTTGAAAAGCAAATAGATTATAAGATAAAAAATTTAAGGTCTGACAATGGGGGTGAATATTGTTCCAAAGAATTTGATGAATTTTGTAAGCATGCAGGTATTGCTCAGCAAAAGAAAACTCCTTATACTCCCCAACAAAAATTGGTAGTAGAAAGAATGAATTGAACCTTAATGGAAAGAGCTAGGAGTATGTTAAGTAGTGATAAGCTTGATAAATGTTTTTGGGAAGAAGTTGTTGGTACTTCTTGCTATTTAATTAATAGATCTCCTTGTTCAAATATTGTTGATAAAACTCCTTATGAAGTGTGGATAGGTAGAAAGCCTTATGTTTCACACTTAAGGGTCTTTGGTTGTGAGGATTTTGTTCATGTGCCTCAAGAGAAGTGATCAAAATTGGATCCAAAAGCACAAAAATGCACCTTTGTTGGTTATGGTAAGAATGTAAAGGGTTATAATATTTGGAATCCTCTAACCCATAAAATAATCTTGTCTAAAGAGGTGATCTTCAAGGAATTTAGAGCTTCACCAAGAGAAGAACAACCAAAGGAGAAATATAAGACAAAGATAGTACACTTCGAGACAAATATTGAGAAGCGAGAAGATGCACATGTGGAAGAACAGTTAGATGGATCTAAGGATGGAGAAGAAGAAGAGAGTTGAAATAGTTTATAGAGGATGTGCAGGATGAGCACATAAAAGAAGAATAGGTAGGGCCCATTACTCCTACCTTGAGGAGGTCCACAAGGCAACAAAATCTAATTGACAAGTATATCCCATAAAATTACCATTGTGTATTTTTTTGTTGAGAACTGATGATGAACCTAGATCATTTAGGGAGGCTCTCTTTGGAGGAAAGTGATTCTTGGTTGCAAGCCATGTAGGAGAAGATGATGGCTTTGGATAGTTGTAACACCTGATATCTTGTTAATTTTCCCAAAAGAAGGAAGCCCATTGTATGCAAGTGGTTATTTAAAAATAAATTTGATGCAGATGGTCATTTAGAGCTGTACAAGGCCAGATTAGTGGCTAAGGGCTACTCCCTAAGAGGGAGTTGATTTTGGTGAAATTTTATATCCTATTGCAAAATTAACTTCTATTAGATTTTTATTATATATTTTTGTTTCTTGTGATTTTGAGATAGAGCAAATGGATGTTAAAAAAAAATTATTGCATAGGAAGCTTGAGGAGGAAATATATATGTGACAACCTGACGGTTTTGTTGTGAAAGGAAAAGAATAATTGGTTTTTAAGTTGAAGAGATCTTCGTATGGTGTGAAACAGTCACCCAGGATGTGGTACTAGAAGTTTGATACTTTTGTATTGAAGATGGTTTTTCTTAGGAGTTAAGAGGATCATTGTGTTTATATTAAGTTATTGATGATCATATTCTAATTATTTTCTTATATGTTGATGATATGTTATTCATGGGTAACATTAAGGTGATGATTAGGGAACTCAAGGAACAAATCTCTAACACATTTTATATGAAGGACTTGGGGGCTGAAAAATATATTCTTGGGATGGAAATTAGTAGAGATTGGGCTAATAGAAATCGTTGGTTAGGTCAAAGTAAATATGTTGATACAATTTTGTGAAGGTTTAATATGCATGATTGTAAGCCAATTAATATTCCATTTCCAATTGGTACTGAGTTGAGCTTGGATAGGATATGTGTCCTCATTTTGATGATGATTTTGAGGATATGTCTAAGGTTCCTTATGCTAGTGTCATTGGTAGTTTAATGTATGCAATACTTTGTACTAGACCAGATATAGCCCAAGCAGTGGGAGTTTTAAGTAGGTTTATGTCTAACCTTGGTAAAGATAATTTGACTTTTTTTAAGAGGGTGTTTAGATATGTATGTGGTACTTCATATTATCGTTTGGTTTATCAAGGTACTAATGATGTGGTCAATTCATTGGACATACAGGAGTTTGTTGATGTAGATTGGGCAAGTGACTTGGATAGTCGAAGGTCCACTAGTGGCTATGTGTTTACTTTATTTGGAGGTGCAGTGAGTTGGATGAGAAATAGGCAGCCCATAGTTCCATTTTCCACTACTGAAGAAACATATATAGTTGCTACACATTCCTCTAAGGAGTTAGTATGGTTACAAAGACTTGGTAATGGCATTGGTTTTGATTGCAAGCCAATGAGGATTAGGTGTGATAGCCATAGTGCTATTTGTTTGGCCAAAAAAATTGTGTATCATACTCGAACTAAGCATTTTGATGTTCAATATCACTTTTTGCAAGAGATTATTGAGAATGGTAAGGTCTTTATTGATAAGGTTAACACTTTAGATAATGTTGTAGATTTTCTCACGAAGCCAATGATCGGGGATAAGTTCTCTTGGTGCAGGAAGGCCATGGGCCTTGATCATTGTACTAAATTTATTATTTGTATCTTTTGGATGTAATTGCAATGTATAATTTCAAGTGAGTGAATGTTAGGTTAGGTGAAATTTACCTTGAAAACCTATGTCATTTTTATGTATCCAAATTTCTTGGAAAGTGTCCTAGAGGACATGTGAAAAATGTATTTAATTTTGGCATATTGAAATTGCATTTTCAAAAGGGAATTAATGTTGGTGTAGTTTACACATCACTAGAGGATAAATAATCTCTCCTATGTGTGCACATTGAGAATATGAAGAGTCTTTAGTGGGGAACCAAGTTTGGAGGGAAATAGGTGTCCATTGGTGTGCCACCTGGAAGTTGAACAATCACCAGAGCATATGCCAGAAGTTAAAGGGGATATGGGTTTGATGCTCATGTTGAAGGATTTTTCACATTAATTAGTTTATTATCATGACTATTGGTTTTCCAAGGAAGGGGCGTGGGTTTTTTCAAGTGGTTTCAGCACCTCTTGTTTCAATTTACCATTATGGTTTTGTCTCCCACAAGTTCTATAAATTGGAGCCTTGAGATGGTAGTAGCATCTTATGTTATTTGCATGTGTATGGAAGCATCTAGGTTGTAGGATAATAGAGATGAATTGTATTGTGGTGTATTTCTCTTTTAAAGATAAATAAAATATTTTCCCTCTTTTCTCAAGTGGAGCTTTTCTTCGAAAGGGTTTCTCCACGTAAATCTAGTGTCATATTTGTTTGTTAATTTTTCTATTGTGATGAATGTGCAATCACATACATTAAATCAAATTTGGTAATCTTATTTTTAGATTTGAATACACATACATAAGTTACTATCGCAGCTTAGTTTCACCTTATTTTCAACAAGCTAAGCCATCCAATGGTGTTTTCTTTGAGATAAGGCATCAATGAAATTTCCAACCTCTAACTTATTAAGTGAAAATTGGATTATTTTGAATCTTGTTGTCAATAATAAAGTGCATTGATTACCCATTGACCCATGGCTAAGAATGAATTTTCAACCTCTAATTTATTATGTGAAAATTATGTTCTTTTGAATCTTATTATCATCAATTAAGTGCATTGCCTACTCATTGAAACATGGCTAAGAATGAATACTATGACATTTCTTTATTTAAATTTGAAGATAGTGTTATGTTTAGTGATTGTAGGACTAGAATAAGATTACATGAATTTTTCCTTTTCTTAGTACCATCATTGTAGAAAGTAATGCTACTACCTATGCAAAAATTATTTCACTATGAATTTCCTCATTAGATGATTGCAAAAATTATTTCTAAGTGTGATTTTCTAGTTTGAGACTTCTTTTAACCTTCATTATGACATAGTGGTCCTTTTTATTATTCAATCTAAATTTGGAATTCTTGTTATGAATCAATCAACTATAAAGGATCATCATTCCTAGATTTACACAAGAGATCAATGAAATTCACCTAACATTTTCTTCAATATAATACATTGTCTCTTAGACACTTGACTTGGAAGTTAAGATATAAAAAATATTTTTATATTCTTATATAGATTGATCACAACATTGTTGAAATTGGGATAAATTAATACTTTGATCGTTGTAGTTACCAACAAGGTAATAATTTTATTTGAAGGCATCAATAAAACCATCTCATGTTCCTTTAGAAGTATGTTATTCCTTAGGGAAAACTTTGCTTAACCAACATCTAGTTTCCATTTTATCCCTTTTTTTATGTTGGTGTGAATAAGATGTTCCACCTAACTAGTTCTCCTAGTAGATCATATTCACATGGTAAGTTTACTTAGGTCCTAGGAATCTTTCAAGAAGTCTTAGTTGTCATTATATCTTATCTTATCTTATGCCATTTACTTCATGTGCCCTATATCATTTAATATTAGTTGTCTCATGTCGTAAGATTAAGACACTTTTCATAATCTTGTCTAATCTTATCTCTCAACCTTGTCTATATAAGCAAGGCCTCTTGTACACTTTGTGTCATAGGGGATGTACTATCATTGATTCATTATTGATTATTGTATATTATTGGATCTATAATCAAGAAAGCTTTTATCTTTCCATACTCTCTTGTGGAAGCATATATTTTCATTTTGCAAGTTATCATGGGTTGTGGGAGCTCACTATCAGCTCCTTGGAGATCACTGTCAACTCCTACATTGTATTAGAGCTCCAGATCACCAAACTTCTCAAATTTGAGAGTGATTTGGGCATTGATTTTTTGTTGCGTGTACTTTGGGACAAAACAGATCTCACCATTGAGTCTAGAAGACTCAAAAACCCCTATTTTAATATAAAATATTTGATATTTAGCAATTGAAAAACTTTGACCACTTTTGCTAGGGTTTGGAAAAATCTACATTTTTTCATTTTTATGGTCCATATAGTTGTACTGATCTGTACAAGTCTGCAATCACTGTCAATTTCACTATACATTTAGTATAATCTTTGAAGGCATATTCATAGAATATTCTTTTGCATGGGTTTGTGTCAAGCTTACGTCATAAAGGTACTAAAGGGTCAACATATTTTTTAATTTAAATTATTATTTTATCTTTTGCATCATGTTAGTTTTACAAGACTTAGCACCCAGTTGCGAGTTCACTGAGCTTCAATCATATTTCCTACATAAGGGCTAAACCCGCAGGGGACATACAGGAGTTTTCACCGCTTTAACGCTTGAGCGGCGCTACTACCACCAATGATATTTTTTTTTAAACCTGCATAGTAGCTCTAGGTCATGTGGAGGACTTCCCACCAACTCCCAAGGGTTCTTTTTTACCCTAAATACCTAATAGGGTAGTCTTTTTCAGGAGCCATAACATTTGACTCGAGTATCAAAATTTTACGGATGATATATCATCAAAAGGTTGGATCCATACATAATTTCTAGTGGTGTAGGTCTCATTATTATATTTTTTTGTTGGAGAATTTTATTGCTATTTGAATTTGAGTCTCCCTTTTAGACTTTTGACCTCATAAATTTTGCTTGCTTATCCAATTTTCACAATTATTGAAATGTTGGAAAGGTATTGAGGATATATTTTATTCTATCCATTCATTTTTCCAAATTTAGCCCCAAGTACATTCTATTCAATTTTTTAAATTATCAAACTTTGATTTATTAGTTGATGCAGTCAACAATTGAGAAACCAAAGAGGTTTGTCAATTATTGCAGCCTTCCTTCACAAAATCATCACTTGAGACCATTTTAAATAAAAACTCCACCATGAAATATTGTATTACATTCATAGAGATACTAGAAGTCTACAAACTCATAAAAATCAGCATTACAATCCATATTGAAAGCCCCATCTGCAACTACAATCAACTATAGGAAAGATTCAAATCTAGAATGAAAACACCTACAGGCAAGTTTCAAAAATCAGCTACAACTCCAAAAACCCATCACTTCTGTCCATCACTTATCCCCTATTATCATGAATATTTTAAAAGAAAAACATGGGTTTTGTGCATCTCCTCCCAAATTTCCAGATCATTTTGAATTTTTTGATTTTGTTACTGTATGAGAAAGTTATGCCATTTTTACTGAAATTGGGTCTCACAGTCACGACCCAGACAATATTCTCCTTCAAAAAAATTGCAGCCAAAACTCTCTTCTTCCATTCTGAGCGTGGGATTCATGCATCAACCCCTTAATTGTTCTCTTCAATGTTTTTTTTCCAAAAAAAAAATCAAATCTTTTCTAAAATTGTCATCCACTCCTTCCTTCTAGCACCTCCACTCCCACAAAAAAAAAAATCTCTTTCTTTTTATTTAATCCAGGGAGTTACAAGAGCAATAAAAAATACATTTCCCAGCTGGGGTGTGGGATTTCATTTTATCAAATGTCATGCTAATTCACAAGAATTTTGGGCCAATAAAATATATGAATAAAAATATCTTCAAAGGTTGTTGTAGAAACGTGTAAGGAGATTAAAATCATGCTTGCAACTAAAAAACAAGCCAAAAATCAAAGGAAAAATAACACAAATAATTTTGGTGTACAAGATTTCCCGTGCACTCGGATGCTCCTACATCAAACAACCTAGGTAAGAGAAATTTTTCATGAGTGGGAACTCATAAACATTTGAAGATATTTTGTTTGTTCTTCACCCATTTTTCTTCCTTATCTTCTTGTCTTTTCTTCTTCTTCTTCCAACATATTTTCTCACTATTTTTCTTTCTTATCATTGATTTGTATCCACCATAAACCATCCTCCTCTTCCAATGTTTCTCTTCTTTCTTAATCTCCTTCATGGGATCCAACCCACCAAAATATGATTGCCTCCAACAATTTCTCTTATCATACACATCAACACCTTGAACATACACATAAAAATTTTCCCCGACAACTTCATGGGAATCAATAGTTTCCATTTTTTCTTCTCCATATGTCTCAGCTTTCAACATTACAAATGAATGCAACATATTATTATCCCAAAATTAAAACAAGTTTACCTTATTTTTCTTCGCTACAATGTTTTTGATGTCTTCTTCAGCTGCAACCTTTATCTCATCCTTCACTATGAGGTTTTCATCTACCTCATCTACTCCCACTATCATTTTCATGTCTTCAACCACTGTAACATCTTCAACAACTTCTTCACACAAACATGTTGCATACAAATCTGCATCTTCATTTATTTTTTTCCTATCTATTTCCAACTCCATATCCATCTCAGTAACAAACAAATCCACATCAATTTCATCTTCATACAATTTTGAAAAATTAGAAGTTACTTCTCTATTTAACAAAATTTCTATTCCTCTTATTTCCTCTCTCAATAGGAGATCTTTTTCACCAATTTCCTCATCAAAGATGGGACCATCAAAGAGCCCCACTTTCACACCTCCATCTATCTCACTTTCTTTACTCACAAACAAATCAAAAATAGAAATTTATCAAATTGTACCTCATTTATTTTTGTTGTCCCAATTTCTTCTCTATTATCTTCTGCTGCACCTTTCAAATCTTCATGATTCTTGACTATCTCTCCTTGTTGCATTAGCTCCAATCTATCCAACCTTGCATTTATATCCACAATCATCCAGACGATTCTCCTCTTTTGATACTTGCTCCATCCTTCCCATATGATAGGCTTTTTCCTCATGCATATACCCATCTCTCTTGTTGCACACTCTGCAAAAATAATTTCTCACAACACACTACCCTCTACCCAACAAAGACTCCAAAATATGCTTCCTCTACCCATGCTCTCTCAGTGGAGGAACTCTACACCTTCTACCCAAATTTATCTCTAATGGAGGATAGTAGTCACAGACCCTCTTCCATGCCTACAACAAACAACTTTCTCGCAACTCTCTCTCTTGCAGCTTCACCGTTTCACTCTTCTCCAAAACAAGCTCCTACAACAAACTCATACTCAACACATCTCACACCCCAACAAGATCAACTTGCTCTGCTACCATTTGATGCATTCAACAATTGAAAAACCAAAGAGGTTTGTCAATTGTTGCAGCCTTCCTTCACAAAATCAACACTTGAGACCATTTTAAATAAAGACTCCACCATAAAATATTTTATTACATTCATAGAAATACTAGAAATCTACAAACTCATAAAAATAAACATTACAATCCATATTGAAATCCCCATCTACAACTACAATCAACTACATGAAAGATTCAAATCTAGAATGAAAACACCTACAGGCAAGTTTCAAAAATCAGCTACAACTCCACAAACTTGTCACTTTTTCCATCACTTCTCCCTAATGAATATTTTTAAAAAAAATATGGGTTTTGTGTGTCTCCTTCTTAGCTTTCCAGATCATTTTGAATTTTTTAATTTCATTACAGTATGAGAAATTTATGCTATTTTTACTAAAATTGGGTCTCACAGTCACAACCCAAATAATATTCTCCTTCAAAAAAATTGCAGTCAAAACTCTCTTCTTCCATTTTGGGTGTGGGATTCATGCATTCAACTCCTTAATTGTTCTCTTCAATGTTTTTTTTCCAAAAAAAAATTCAAATCTTTGCTAAAATTGTCATCCACTCCTTCCTTCTGGTACCCACTCCCACAAACTTCTTTTCTCTTTCTTTTTATTTAATCCGGGGAGTTACAAGAGCAATACAAAATACATTTCCTAGCTGGGGTGTGCGATTTCATTTTATCAAATGTCATGCTAATTCACTGGAATTTTGGAACAATAAAATATATGAATAAAACTATCTTCAAAGGTTGTTGTAGAAAGGTGTAAGGAGATTAAAATCATGCCTGCAACACAAAAACAAGCCAAAAATCAAAGGGAAAATAACACAAATAATTTTGGTCTGTAGGATTGCCTATGCACCCGGATGCTCTTGCATCATTACTTGGACATCCTGACATGTGCAGAAGTCATATCTTTTTGGGGGTTTCATTTTCAATATTCATCATATATGAGAGTGTCTAATTACCATTGAAGGTTGATGTCTTTATAAATTAGAAGATCTCTCATAGTTCATTATGGGTTTTTCATTTCATCCTTCTTTGATCATGTTCAAAAGGGGAACCTATAAATAAGGGAGACATGGCATAATAAAACATCTTTGTTGGCTTCATTTGTTGCCAATTTTTTATGGTCTTATTCCCCCTCCAAGTACTAATGGTAAGAAATTTACATGGAATTGCAAAAAGGATCATGTCCTAGGACTAATTCTTATGCATGTTGATTATGACACCTTGAATTCTATTGTTCACTTTGAATATCCTCATGCTCTTTGGACTAAAATTTGGGAGATATATTGATATTGTAATACGTGCATCCATTCCCAAATAATCATGTTTCAAATTTTCTTATAGCTCTTAATGCTTCAGATAACATACCATATGACTATGATATTATTCAAATCTTTGCTTCTTTGGAGAGCTTTGAATCTTAAAATGAGGATGATGAGGTTTCTTTAGATTCTCCTTCTCCCTCAAAGATAGGTTTTGATCCTTCACTTGCTGTGATTCCTTGTGCATAATCATTAATTGAGACTTCCATAGTTCATGTTCAGTAGGACCATCATAGTCTTTCAAATTCATTTGTGGGATGAGCATTTGATAGGTATATCTTATTTGTTTTGTAAATCTCATATTACATATTTAGAGGACACAATTGAGGGATTACCTCTCCTCTTTGATGACAGTCATATCACTATTTTTGTCTTTGGATCTTGTTCAACATCAATTACCACTTGATCTTGGTTTGTCACTTTCATCATTAATTGGGCATCTATTTGATTTGATTGTATGAATTATGAAAAATAGGAAAAATACGATGAAAGAACCCAATTCACACTCAAAAATCACTCAATAAAAATCAAGATCTATGCACAAAATTAAATAATAAATAATTATACCATGTTAAAGACCTTGATTTTCTCCATTGTTTATTTTTTAGTAGTTTGAATGCTTGATATGTGGTTTTCTCTTCAAAATAGCATAACTATGATAGCACAATGATAGTATGAGAGCCAAGATAGTGATATTTGCTCAAAGATAATGGATAGGAGATATGAGATCTTGATAATGCTTGATAATGATAGCTTGACTGATAATGCTCTAGTGCTTTGGATCTGATGATATAAAATTATGCTCTAGTGATTTAGGGGATATAAATGAATGAAAGCTTTATTTATATGCTTCACTTGATATTTGATCAATGGTGGAGATTTATTGGAAAGATCAATCGATAAGAAAAATTGAGATAAGGTAGAAGCTAAAATTTGAATTAATGAAGTGGGATAGTTGAAAGAATTAAATGAATTTATTTATTTAATTCATAAGATATAGTTGGAGAAATAAATAAAATATTAATTTATTTTAAATCTTTAAAAATAATATAATTATGGAGGACCAAAGATAATATAAATTTGATCTTAATAACATTTGAGGGAAAATTATAAATATTATAAATGAAAAGAGAGAATATTATCTTAATTAAATAATTTTAAATTTTTTTAATTAACATGGATGGAAGAATTGATGAGGATGATGATAAAATGATAGATGAAAATGCATTAGTCATTTTTAGGTGTCTACATATTGTGGCATCATCTTTCATGGACATGGGGACACATGAGAAAATTTCAAAGACAACATCACCATCATACTAATGAAGGGTACTCCTCTTACAATCTAAAACTCACAAAAACAACAGATAATAGCACAAACAAAATGCAAGAAGGAAGCAAAAAATTTATATTATCACTTAAATGAAAAATGAATTACAACATTATATTTTCCATCACATGGGCTTTCTAATTACATAAACCTGCAAATCTGCAAATTGGAGCCACCATCTACGCTGCTCTAGCCTCCTCTCTGTATCCCCTTTTCACATCCTTTATTTGGAAGGTGTAACCACCCTAGAATCTTCTGGAAAGTGTAACTTCCTCAAGAAGATATTTTTAAATTTTATTAAGTTTGGTAGTACAACTTCGCGGGGTCAACTTTTGATCTGACCGTTGGGTTTTCTATTATAATACCTTCTTGAAAAGGTCTCAAGAGATGTTGTGTCAAAAAGTAGATCCTAAAGGCTGACCACTTTCGCTTTCTGCCAATTTTTCAAGCCCATCTAGAGCCTCTAAGTTCCTCAAAATTGACTACAAAAATTTTAATAGGATTTTTGTAAATTGAAATTTTAATATCTCTCAAATGACAAATGGTATTGAAGTGATTTCTTCGCCATTGGCTTCAACTTACCATTTTGGAGGTCTATGTAAGATTTCGTGTCCAACCATGTATAAATGCAAACTACTTAAAAATAGTAAGCCCTTATTGAAAAGAAACATCTTTTTTTGGGTGATGCAAGATTGCTCCTGCACCAAACATCTGAGGTAATTTGAAAAGTGACCCTGTCACTTCTCAGGAATTAGAGGGAAACCAATACGGTTAACCTCATACTCAAATAACCATGATGAATCTTCAATGGGAATTCCTCTCCATTTCAGCAAGTACTCTGCATATTGCATGTTTCTTGTGCTTCTACGCACATGACTATCCAAAATTTCTTATATCTCCTCCTTTTCTGAAATAGGTGTTGGAATATTCCACTGTGCTTCCATTATTTCTTCATCAATTCCTCCTTTATGATATTCTATTAAATCTGAGATGTTAAACACATGTGAAATATGAATTCCATCAAGAAACTCTACCTCATATGTATTTCATGAATCATGCTTCTTCAGGATCTTGCATGGTCCAAATTTCTTCATCTTTAACTTGTTGTATGTACCAACTAGAAACCTCTCCTTTCATACTAATGAACCAGGACTTCATCTCCTACCTTGAAATCCTTATACTTCCTTTTTTTTATCTTCCTTAGCCTTATACTGTGAGTTTGTCTTATTGATATGTTTCTTCACCTCTTCATGCAAATTCTTCAGGTACTCAGCAAAATATTCAACCTCAGCGCTACTCTTCTCCCCCTTATCCATCTTTCTCAGTTCAGAAGTAGTTCTTGGACTACTCCCATACACAATCTGGAATGGTGATTTACTAGTGCTCTTGTTGACAAAATTTTTGTAAGCAATTTTTTCTTGTGGTATAATCAAATCCCATCCCTTAGGCTTATCTCCTACTAAGCACCTTAGTAGGTTACCCAAACTCCTATTCACCACCTCTATTTTCCATCAATTTTTGGATGGTCTGCAAAACTAAACTTTAAATCTATCTTCAACTTCTTCCATAATGTCCTCCAGAAATAACCAACAAATTTGATATCTCTATCTAAAATTATACTCTTCGGTAGACCATGTAGTCTCACTACCACTCTTAAAAACAACTCTGCAATATGAACATCATCATTGATCTTATGACATGAAATGAAATGTGCCATCTTTGAAAATATATCCACCACCACAAATATGGAATCATGCCCGCTCCATGTCCTTGGCAAGCCAAGAACAAAATCCATGCTAATATCTTCCCATGGCCTCTCAAGTACGAGTAATGGCTAATACAATCCATTATTTTGACTTGTTCCTTTTTCCATCTAACATACTCTGTACAAAAAAATTCACATCTTGTTGTAGTTGTGGGCAATAATAATTCTCACTAACAAGAGCAATGGTCTTATCTCGGCTAAAATTTCGAACCAATCCTCCACTATGCTTCTCCTTGATTAGATTCGCTCTCATAAAACTCCTTGGAATGCACAATTGACTTCCTTTAAACAACATCCCATCTTGGATTAGGAAATCCAACCATCTTGTCCTATCCAATGTAATAGGTTCCAAACAAGCCTTCCAAGCTTCTGCAAATTTTGTATCTTCATGAGACAAACACTTGAGTTCATTGAACCCAACAACCTCTATATTCATATTTTTCAACAAATTTTGCCTTCTACTCAAGGCATCTGCAACTTTGTTTGACCTTCCACTCCTATGCTTCAAAAAAAAAGTATACTCTATAAAACCTCAACTCATTTTAAGTACCTTTGATTTAACTTTCCTTGACTATTGAGATATTGTAAAGCCTAATGATCAGTATATAAAAAAAATCTTTTGGAAAAAAATAGTGTCTCCATTTCTTCAAATCCTAAACTAAAGCATAAAAAACCTGATCATAAACAGAATATTTTTTCTTAGCATCATTCAACTTCTCACTAAAATAGGCAAAAGGCTTACCTTCTTGACTCAAAACAACTCCTATGGCAGTGCCACTAGCATCACAATCTAACTGAAAGACCTTATTGAAATATGGAAGTGCCAAAACAAGTTGCTATATGAATTTCTTCTTCAACATATCAAAACTCTTTTTTACTCCTATAGTCCATTTAAAATGCTTTCTATCCACTCTCATTGCTTCAGTTAGAGATGCACAAATTGTTAGAAACCAAGATCAGATTTGCAAACCAGAAGATCACCTTCCACAGAAGAGAAAAACGAAAAAGCGGAGATTTGCAAAAGATGTACAAATTGATATATTTGAAGTACAATAATTACAAGATAATGATTTTCTTTATAAAAGCAAAGATGCATAACCCTAATCTTATCTTGAGCAACAAGATAGCTCGACAAGATAAGGATGACAACTAATTAACCTAGGAATTAAATAATTACCTAAGTAAACTTATGTAAAGTGTAATTAATAATTAATTACACCAACACCCCCCCCCCATAAGTGCAACTTAGGGAGAAGCAAAATTATTGTGCAAATATGAGTCCTGACAACAAGGCCTGATCAGGTACTCATGTACAAATGCAATGATGAAGTAGAGAAGGAAAACCCAGTGGGACAAAACCCCCCTACAATGAGATGAATTGTTGTGAAGAAGCACTGGAAGAACTCTGAAGAAGCAACACTGGAACCCAAAATCGGGCAAGAAAGGAAAGATACTTATGTTTGAAAAATACCATATAGGAATCACAAATGCAACAGCAGACCCGATGCCAAGGAACACTGGAAACTCGCATACTAGATCAACCCTGGAATTTGTAAGCAACAGTAGATGAAAGGATGAAAGGACCCACAATGATGACAAATCTGGAAGTTGTGTCTCTCGAAGCCAATGCCAAACTAAAACTAAAACTTCCCATAGGATGAGTACCATCAAGATTCTGGAACATTAACTATAAAAACATGGCCCTCAAATGAGAAAGATCTGAACCAATGCGGATCAAGAACTATAAAAATCCCAATGTGAAGTGTGAATCGAACCAAACCAAAGATGTATCCAGCTAAGCAAGAAAGAAGCTAAAAGGAGACAACAGGAAACTAGAAAAACTCATGCGAGTTGTCACTAACATGAAAGATGGATGCAATAACTCCCCTTAATGGAACTTTATATCAGTTCGTTATTACAATACCCAATGATTGCAAGAGAGAATGCAAAACTACAGAAACATAAGCGAAAATGCAAACCTAGTGCATGAAACAAAAATGAATGCATGCATAAAATTAGGTAAACATATTCTGTAAATGACCTCAGATCTGCATAGAGGCCGAAAACAACTTTCCAACACTGTGAAAATCATGAAAAACGGATAAGCGAGTCAAAAGATATACTTCTCGGAGTGAAAAAGGCAACATCTGACTTTCGAGGCTGAAAAATACATCAAAAAAGAAAAACCAGAAAATCACACCTGCACCATTGCGTAGAGCATCGAAACAGCTTTCCGATGATATCTCGTTTGCAAAAAAAGGACATTGTATTCCCAAGTTACGCCTGTTTCCGTGAAAGTTGTCCAAAAATGTCCGATTTGGCCCCCAGAAGTCCTCAGGGGCTAAAAAAATAAGGCCCCTAGTCTCATAGGCGGACCAGGGGCTGAAGAGAAAGGGCCAGCGGTGGAGCCCCTAGACACTGATATGACCGGCGCAAGGGGTTGGAGGCCCAGCGGGGGCTCGAATTGGGCGCTCGGTCGCCCATAAGACCTTGGGCGAGTCTGCGGGGGGCTGGAACGAATCAGGAGCGGCGCACTGGGCGGCGGTGGTAGACCGTCGGTGGCGAATGAGCGGCCGGTGGTGGGATTCGATGGCCGCCACTCGGATGGGCGGTGCTGAACTTTTATACAGGAGGCACAAAAAAACCATTGGTTTTTTTGAATTTTTAATATATTTTTTTCAATGTTTGTGCCTCGAAAACTGTGCCTAGGGGTCGTACGACCCTTGAGAAAAAACATTTTGCCTCTCTGGATGACTGTGTCCAAATCAAACAAACTTTATATGAAAATAGGGGTTTTTGGGCACTGCGAATCCAACGACGAGGTCCGTTTGGGGCCAAAGTGCTCTGAAAATTAGGCAACCCCCATATCTATCAGAAAAATCATCGAGCTTACAACCCTCGTAGATCTGGCAAACAGTGATGAAAATGAATGAAATAAAAGTCATTTCTGACTTTTTCCAGTGTTCTGAATCCAACGAAAAACCCCGATCTGATCCAAGATGCTGCATAATGATGCTCAAGGAATGAAACCCTCGAGGGACCTCGAACGAGCTCTGCAATGTGTTCCTCCAAAAAAGCTGAGAAGGGGCTGCAAATCGAGGCTCTGATACCATGTTAGAAACCAAGATCATATTTGCAAACTAGAAAAATCACCTTCCACAGAAGAGAAAAATGAAAAAGCAGAGATTTGCAAAAGATGTGCAAATTGATATATTCGAAGTACAATAATTACAAGATAATTATTTGCTTTATAAAAGCAAAGATGCATAACCCTAATCTTATCTTGAGCAACAAGATAGCTCAACAAGATAAGGATGACAACTAATTAACCTAGGAATTAAATAATTACCTAAGTAAACTTATGTAAAGTGTAATTAATAATTAATTACACCAACACAAATACTACTAAAATTCTTAATAAACTTTCTGTAAAAACTTGCTAGACCATGAAATGACCTTACCTCTATAACAACACTCCTTAGGGTAGGCCATTCAATGATAGATCTCACCTTTTCTGGATCCTTTTTAAGACCCTCTAATGAGATAAAAAAATCCTAGATACACCAACTCCCTCTTCACAAAACTACATTTTTCAAATTAATCAACAACTTCTCCTCCCTTAGCTTCTCAAAAACTCTTCAAATATGCATCAGGTGCTCCTCCAATGTCTTACTAAAAATCAAAATATCATCCAAATAAATAATAACAAATTTTCCTAAAAATTATTTCAATACCTCATTCATAAGCTACATAAATGTGCTCAGTGCATTGATTAGCCCAAAAGGAATGACTAACCACTCGTACAATCCCTCCTTGGTTTTGAAGGTTGTCTTCCATTCATCTCCTTCTCTAATCCGAATTTGATGATATCCACTCTTCAAATCTATCTTCGTGAAGTACTTAGCTCCACTCAAGCAATCCATAATACCATCCATTCTCAAAAAGGGAAATCTATACTTGATGTTGATCTTGTTGATGGTTCTAGAATCTGTACACATCTTCCATTCCCCGTCCTTCTTTGGTTCTAGTACTATAGGTATTACACATGGACTCAAACTCTCTCTTGCACTTGTTTGTTCAACTCTTCACTCTCTGTTGGAGTCATACGATGAGCTGCCTTATTCAGAAAACTGGCTCCAAGAATCAGATCCATCTAATGACTAATCTTTCTTACTAGAGGAAAACCTTTAGGTACGTTATCAGAAACAATATCTTGAAACTCATTCAACATATCTAAAACCTCTACAAGTACCTCATTATTATCTTCTTTATCAACTCTAGGGATCAATGAAAAACACGTATGCTCATGCCTCATACCTTCTAGGAACTTTCTTCCATCAACCAAACAAACTCTTACATTATTGCATACCTTTTCCTCTACCTCTTTCAAGGGCTTCAACTTATGACGAGCTCCATCCTTTTTCAAAGAATAGGTGTTGGAATTTCCATCATGTACTGCTCACCGATCAAACTATCACAGTCTTCCTAACAATATATGAGAAACATTCATAGGAATAATATCACACAATACCTCATCATGGTAATTTCCAATCTTTAACTTTACTAGAAATTGTTCATTTAACAAAGCTTTATGGTCCTTTTGCAACCAATCAATCTGGTATGGATTCAAATGCCTTCTTCTCTCCAACCATAACTTACTAACCATCTCTTATGAAACAAGGTTATCAGTACTACCTCCATCAATAATAACATTGCAAACTTTACCTTCACACTTACATCTAGTGCGAAACAAATTCTTCCTTTGAGTTGGTTCCTTCTCATTCAACAAGGCTCTTCTAGTAACAAGAACCTCTCCTCTTTCTACATCCTTAGAATTTGAAGACTCGACATCTTCATCTACATGTGCAACTCGTGTATTACCCTCAGGTCTTCTATTTGTCCTTCCTTGATGTTGAGGACACTCATAGACTCTATTTCCTTCTTCTCCGCATTGGAAACAGGTTCCACAAAATCCTCCTCTTCCTAGTCCTCGTCCAGATCTTCATCTTCCTCTTTCATCTCCATTATTATGATCATGAGGATGGTAGGTGTTATCTCCTTTCTGGTTATGGCTACTACTAGATCCTTTTCCTTTCTTTTGTTCTTCATTCTGACCTCCATATGATCGTCTACTAGTCTTTCCACCGCAACCTCCACCTCTTTGCTTGCTTTGAAACCTTCTATTCAACTTTTCTTCTACCTTCAAAGAAAACTAATATGCATCTTCAATGGTATACATTCTTACTATACCTAACTCTTCTTGAATACTTGGCTTCAACCCATTTATGTAATGGGAAACTTTCTCCTTGTTGGCCTCAGAATGTCATGTTCTGATCAAGACACGATAAAATTCTTCTATATACTCCTTGATAGATTTCCCCGCTTGTTTCAACCCTTGCATCCTCTTCAATGAATACAGCTCATATTCCACAGGAATGAACTATCATTTTAATTTTTCCACCATTCGGTCCCATCTGGTTATTTTCTCTTTTCCTCTTTGATTTCTTTCTAGTTGTACCTTTTTTCCACCAAATATAATTTGCATGACCCATCAGCTTGGTCTTTGCAAATTTGACCCTCTCAAGATCTTCCACCTCCTCATATTCAAAGTACTCCTCCATATCATTGATTCAATCAATAAACTCTTCTAGGTGGAGATTTCTAGAAAATGTAGAAACATCGATCTTTAGCCTTTTCCCAATCTTAGAGATGGCCTTAAATAATCTGACTTACTCTGTATCTACTGCATCTTGTTCTTCTTCAAATTGTTCCTCATTTTCAGCTTCATCTTCACTTTCATCTCCTCTTCTTGGCTCAAACCCTCGATGCAGCTCCTCTTGCAGTGCTTGAACTTGTCTCTGTAGGGCTCTAAAACCCTATTCTGGTACAATAACATTCCTTCCACCACCACAGTTTTTTCGTGGATGCATTCTGATCACCTTTCTCAGAAACCCACAACCACAAGTCCTAGTGCAAACTTCCTCACATTTGGTGATCTATTTATACACTCAGAAAAACCCACTCTGATACCACTTGATGAAGGGTACTCCCCTTACAATCTAAAACACAAAAACAACATATAATAGCATAAACAAAATGCAAGAAGGAAGTAAAAAATTTATATTATCACTAAAATGAAAAATGAAATTACAACATTATATTTGTCATCATATGGGATTTTTTATTACATAAACCTGCAAATCTGCAAATTGAAGCCACCATCTACACTACTCTGGCCTCCTCTCTGTAGCCCCCTTTCACATCCTTTATTTGGAAGGTTTAACCATCTTAGAATCTTCTGGAAAGTGTAACTTCCTCGAGAATATATTTTGAAATTTTATTAATTTTGGTAGTACAACTTTTCGAGGTCAACTTTTGATCTGATCGTTATATTTTCTATTATAATACATTTTTTGGAAAGGTCTCGAGAGATTTTGTGTCATAAAGTAGGGCCTAAAGTCTGACCACTTTCGTTTTCCACCAATTTTCAAGCCCATTCGAAGCCTCTAAGTGCCTCAAAATTGACTTCAAATATTTTAATAGGATTTTCACAAATTCAAATTTTAATCTCTCAAATGAAAAATGGCATTGAAGTGATTTCTTCGCCATTGGCTTCAACTTATCATTCTGGAGGTCTGTGTAATATTTCGTGTCCAACTATGTATAAATGAAAACTTACTAAAAATAGTAACCTTGCCAAATTTAGCCCTTATTGAAAAGAAACATCTTTTTTTTGGTGATGCAAGATTTCTCTTACACCCTAGATGCTCCTACATCATATACATCATTTTTCCTATCAATTCCTATCTAGAATGGGAAGCATTCTTCATCTATACTTAGTTTTGGTTCTTCTCAAGGGAGAGAATGTTATTTTTAGGCATTGGATCATGTTTTTCCTTCAAGCATCTACCATTTCTATAGGAGATTCCACATTGTGGAGGGCTACGTAGTCTCTCTCTTTCCCTCTTATGGGGGGTCCATGATTGTATATTTTTGAAGGATGTAATCTTTGGGGAGTTCATTTTGAGTCCTCCATTCATCACTTCTATCAATTGTACATGATTTTTATTTTTATTTCTCTTTTGGAGAGATTTTTCCCATGTAGTTTTTCTCCTTTACTCTATTTTTCATAGATCATTTGTAAATGTGTACCTAATATGGCCTAGTATTTGAGACCCATCATTAATGCATCCTTGTATCATATATGCATTGTTGCATTTGTTTACTTCTTAAGTTGGACTTAATGGGGGTGTTGGTGTGACTAGAGTGTTCTTCCTAACTAGTTCTTCTAGTTGGTCTTATTCACATGTTAAGTTTACTTAGGTCCTAGGAATCTTTGTAGAAGTATTAGTTGTCATTACATCTTATCTTACCTTATGTCATTTACTTATTGTGTCCTAGGTCATTTAATATTAGTTGTCTCATGTCATAGGATTAAGCCACTTGTCATAATCTTGTCTAATCCTATATCTCTACCTTGCATATATAAGCAATGCCTCTTGTACACTTTGTATCATAAGGGAGGTGCTATAATTGATCTATTATTGATCATTGTACATTATTTCATCCATAATCAAGAAAGCTATTATCTTAACATACTCTCTTGTGGAAGGATATATTTTTGTTTTGTTAGTGATCCTAGGTTGTGAGATCTCCCTATCAGCTCATTAGAGTTCATTATCAACTCCTACATTTTAAATATGATGAATATTTATCAATCTTGTTTGGGTATTACTAAGTTGTAAATCTTGGATCCCAAGAATAATAGTGTGTCATGATAAATCTAAAAACTTAGGGGTTATATTGAGAATCTTTTGATCATACATGTTACGAACCCTTTTTACAAAGTTGCACCCCCATAATTAACATGTATTATTTGCACCTTGTATGGTTTTCTACCTCCAATGGCTTATCAATTGATTAAAATTCAAGGGAACACAATGTTAGAACCTAATCACTAGACTTATTCAAGATTACAAGTTGTATTCAAGATTCAAATTGTTGAATGTATCAACCAAACTAAACTATCTAACCTCAATGAATAAGTCCTTTGAATTCATATATAAATGAAGTGAAAAGATGTTTTGGAAATTATGAGAAATGCAATTAGTCACCCTCCATTTAATTGTATTATGAGCCATTGTATCATTTTTTTCAAATATAGTTGAGCATGTTGAATAGTGTTTAACACTTTCAAAGTTGTGTACAATAAGATACAACCAAGTAAAATTTTATAGTTTAACCTCATATGCTTGAGTTGATCAAAAAAATGATAATTGTAAAGGCAATATTCAATTTAAAAAATTGTTATTGATATTAACAAATAGTAAGAGTTCCAAATCCTCTAAAATCATGTATCTATTACAAATAATATTGCATCACATTTTGCTTATGTTTGCGAAGAAAAGAAAACTTGGGTTGCCAATGTAAAGTGAGTTAATTTAACTACTAAACCACATACCTTGATTGTCACTCCAACCAACTCAATTCACTTTATTAATCACATAATGAGTAATATTTAAATTATTTTTAATTACTATTCACTCATGTCAATAAATCCTTTCAAGAGGGATTTTGTATCTAATTTCAAAATACATGCCCAAAACATGCACGAGAAACAAGGTTATGGTAGATGGAAGTAACACAAGGTATTTATTTCATTTTTTCCAATAGTAATCTTCCTCCAAAAAAATTGTAAATATTAATGTACAATTCTTACAATTACTTCTTCCTGCACGTTCATGTATGGCTCGTATTTGTGTACCAATTGAAAATATTCATGAAGCTACTTTCTTTCATAAATTTCTTGTGTAATAAGCCTACACAACCTAACCATTACATTAATAGTTATTATTCAAACCATAAAAAAAATTCTTTGGGTATGAAGTCTAGACTCATCTCCATTCATTGCTCAATATTATGGCGAATAATATACTTAATTTAGAGTAAAAGGTATTTTCTAATTAATTATTTATTTAATTATTAGGTCCTTTTTCCTCTAATTACTTAAGGTTACTTAGGTCATGTCCTTTTTATGTATTATGTCTAGGATGAGGACACGTGTCATGATCTTGTTTTATCTTCACCTAGGGTTTCTAGGTTAATTATCTTTTTATAGGGATTCTTTATTATATAATCATTAAGATGTGCATTCATAATGATTCATTCTTTTTTGGATCAATAGCTCTTGGCCTTCATAGTTTTTCTATTCTCTCTTTCTATGATAGGTCTTTGATTGCAGGTGATCCTTAAGAGTTGTAAAGTTAATTTTTTCCAACTTCAACATGGTATCAAAGCTCCAGATCTAGATCCTTTCTGGACCCGTCGGGCAGCTTGTCCTCCTTTTTTGAGAAATCACCCAAAAATCCAAATTTTTGTCTGATCTCTCGAGGGGGCAGTATACCAGCATAATTTTTTCACTGGGGCAGTAGTGGGGCATTCGAAAAAAAATCAATTTTTTTTTAATTTTGATCTCAGCAAGTTTATTCTTTGAACCAATGCAACAGGTACATTGCTTCAAAGAGGGGCAAAATGCAAAAACGTAAAATATACTGATTGATCTCATGCATCTGATCCTGATTTTACTAACACCAGTTCATCCTAAATCATCTCCTTTGCTAACCATTTAATCGAATAATCTTTATTTGATTAAATTCATCATATTTCATCTTTTAATTAAATAAATCAATTTTATCTGATTAAATCATTATCTCTTATTAATTAAATAAATCATTTTTGTTTAATTAATCTTTTTGTCCCTCTTTTAATTAAATAATTCATTTTATTTAATTAAGTTCTAAATTCATCTCATTTAAATTAAATAAATTAATCTTTATTTGATTTAAATCTAACATCATCCCTTCTTAATTAAATAAATCAAACTCTATTTAATTAAAGCTAATATTCATTATTCCTCTCATTTTGATTTAAATAAATCCAAAAGTCTAAGTCAAAATGTCAAATCAACTAATTATCATCTAAATTAATCAAATCTTGATTAACACTAACTCTAATCCATCAAATCCTCTAGATTTTACAACTTGTGCAAGTAAATCAATTTAATTGATTTATTAAATCTCCTATTTTCATTCAAAAAGGCATCAAGTTCGAATATTCTTCAAATTTGAATTCTCCCTCCCAAAGGACTTTTCCATCCAACAAGGCATCAAAGGCCTCTTACATGTCTTTTTTCTTGAGCCAAGTGGCATTAACTCTCCTTTTTTCTCCCTCCAATATGTCACTTCTCCAATTTAAAATATCCACCTAATAGCATTTATCTGCACATTCATCAAAATGTGCTCCACCTCTCTCCACTCACATGTTGACAAGTGGCATTGTGCTATTGGTTGATCTTTTGTCCCACATTCATCCTATTTTCTCATTCTTCCATCCTTCTCTTCTATAAGTGGGGACCTCTTTTACTAATTTGGGATCCACAATATTAGGCATTTGAGACACAACTTTATTCAAAATCATTATCTTCATGTTTTGAGCAATTTCATCCATTCTCATCCAAGTTTCATAGTTTTCATCAATTTCATAGCTAGGTTATGGAAAATTTTACCAAGGAGCACCATTGATCATCTTTAAGCTTGCAAGGAATTGGGAAAGGGCTATTTTCCACATCAAAATAGAACCAATTCCCCCATGGGATTGAGAGTTTGAGCATTTCAATAATATTTAGATTGCTTTCATTTGTGTTCTTTACTTTATTTCTTGTTCTTCATGCTTCAAATGAACCTTATGGGAAATGATGGTTTGATTTGCATAATTGACTAATATTGTGTTTATTGTTTATGTTTGTGCAGGTCTAGAGCCACCATTCACATTTTGGCGCTAGAAGGAGGGTGAATCTTGAAGAATTAACACTTTTTAAAAAAAAAAATTGCTATTTTAAAACTTTTGTGTGTCTACTGGAAAGTGTGATGCTGCCAGGGTCAAACAGCACCACATCAGTCTAGCGACGCTATTTAACGACACTGTCAAACTCCAAACTGCAACACTTGAGTCATTTTCCTCAGCTCGGATCAAATCAAACTCCAAAGTGTGTTGCTGGTTGAAACAGTGATGCAATCGCGGTCTCTGTTTCTCCATAGAGCGCCATTGGTCTCACCAGAGCATCGCTAACTTGCTTCAAACTATGTCGCCTTTGTGGATTGCACCACTAGGGTGGGATAAAAGACAGATTTCAAGTTATTTTTAATATGTGCTTTTTCATTTTGATCAATTTTAACTTCTAATCTGTTTTGTGGCTTTGTTTTCTATGGATTAACCAGTTTTGTAGGTTGGAGCAATCAAAAAGGAAGAGGAGGAAAAGACAAGGTTTCTTATGGCATGTTCTTTCTATTGTATCAAGTGTTTTTAAACACTTTGGGAGCAATTATAATCCCATTCTTAAGGCTTTGTTCTCTTTAAGTTTTTAGGACTCAAAATAACTTTCATTTGGGCTTAAAAAGAACAATCAAAGGGATTAAAAGAACTTTAGGAACTTACTAGAGTTGGTTTTGGGACTTTAAAATTGAACAAGCAAACTTCACATTTCATTTTGGTGCTTAAAAAGAATCCATTATTGCTTTTGAGGTTAAAATGAACATGTGTATTTTGTGTTATGTAATCTCTTTTACAAAGTTATATCATTTAAAAGGCGTATGCACTTCTCTCACACTTCACGACGATATTGAGAATCAAAAGTCTTTTGGTGATATTAAGTTGTATAAAATATTTCCTCCACACTTCAATTTGGATTCTTAAAATTGAACAAAGCTTGCTAGTGTGAGTTGAGTATATCGTGTGTGTTCTCTATTTGCTCACATAAACAAAGATTGATCGAACTACAGACGTGCTTGCTCACTTTTTTTAACCCTTAGAGGGGCCTGCCTAAGAGATACATCCGAAAGGAGAACTTGAAGGCGACTCCAACCGATTTTTCACTCAGGTTGGTATATAAAAGGATAAGATTAAACTGTCAAGTCCAATGGTATGTAGGCCTTAGTCATATAGTGTCTTTCAGAATGGGGTACTACCTTAAAAAGTATAAGATCCCCTAGTAGGATTGATTAAAGCCTTTAGTGGCTTGTTGGACGCTCACAAGGTACCATGTCCCTGATCACCTCGACTAAGAACCAATTTGTGTAAAATCCAAAATCCTTTCTATTTTTTGGTGCAAGAGGTCAGACCTCTGAAGCCGCCCCACATTTTTGTCATTCTTGGTAGAGATGAGAAGTATGCCATGGGAGTTTCATGGGTAGTAAAGTTTGGCTGACTTGTAGAAGTGAGTGTCATGGAGGGGAGCCAGTGTGTTCAAGCTTTTAATCATCCGCCAAGAATAAGTGCAGCTGGATCTATCCAAGTGGGGATTCAACAAATATTGTATCTTGTCTATCCATAAGGTTGTACATTATCTTGGAATCAAAACACTTTGCTTGGATCTATAACATTGGAAAAAAAAAAATTAACCATGATCATCAAATTTCAAACCCTTTAGAGAAAGCAAATACCTTTGACAAAATCCAAGTGTTATTGCTTTCCCTAAGGATTCTATCCTTAGTGGCTTCTAAGAATTTGAATTTATATCTCAATTTTCTCTCACTAAAGTCAACATTAGGGAGCTATTGCCTTAATTTCCTTGATTTCCATATAATAGACTTTGTGGGATGAGAATAAATTGGGACATTAGACATCTAATTTGAAAACCTAATCAAGAAAGTGTTTGTGGTAAAAAGGACTCATTAATTAAAGATAAGAAACAATTGGACCCCACACATGTGCTCTTCCAAATGATTTCCCGAAAGATAAAAATCCAAAAACCAAAGTCCAAAGGTCTTAGTCAAAAAGCTCGCAAGAAACATTTGTCTATGCTTTACGAATTTAGAGAAAGATTGACCTTCAAATTTTACAAACATGCATCAAATAAAAATCCCAATTTGTATTCATTTTACTATTTTCAAAATCCAAGAATTTTTCAAAGGCTTGAGTAACTCACATAGGAGGTATTAGCATGTTCTTCAACACCTAGGTCTAGTAAACAAAGATCTCTCTAAGTCTCTTAGGATCAAAATCAAAACACCTTCATCCATCCTCAAAATAAAAATAAAAATCCATCTCACAAACAACTCTTGGAAATCTTGAAAAAATATTCATGCTAGACTTTGGGAAAATCCTTTGAATCGAAATCAAAATCATCTTGTTTGACTAGGTGTGTGTAGATGAATCCTTCTTTACACACTTAGTTAAATTATCATCGTGTGGAAAAGTTTACTCTAGGACAACATCCAACCTCTTAGATTTTATGAGTTCATTATCCAAACCCAATCCAATCAAAATCAAATCAAACCAAACCAAAATCAAAATCCAAAACCAAATCCACCATCAAATCCAAAGGTCCTAAAGCCTAGTATTTCCTTCAATATTTCTCTCAAGATTTCAATCATCCACAATCACCCATCTTTCACTATCTCATTACCATCCTTGATCCTTAATATCTTATACTTTCTTTTTTGTACCTAAGATTTAGATCAATCCAAGGAGTTAGAGGTTTACCTCTCATATTCCTAAAAATTGATCCTAATTTTATGGTCCAAACTAGATCTCAACATAAGAAGAACATGGAAACAAACAAAGAAACATCCACTTCAAGCGACTTAAGTCAAACTGCACCTAAAATGAATCCCATTGGCTCTAGCAATCCCACACTCAATCTTCCTCCACTTCCACAAGATCATCAAGAGGAAGGTGGCCAAGTAGAGGACATCACCAACAATGTTCTAGGGATGATTCAAGATGAGATTATTGAAATGGTCCAAAATCCTGAGACTCACAAAATTTTCAATGCCATGATGAAGCTTAATCCCTCACAATACATGCTAGAATTGGCAAAAGAAGGGGCTAAACTCCCTTCTGATTTTGATGTAAGCACTATTGTGGAGAAGCCTCTTGGGATTATTCCACCAGTCTCATTCACACCTTCATTCCAAAGAATCACTCAATCCATCTCCCAAATCACATCATCCATTGCTCCAACTCAACCAATTGTCAACAAGGGGAGCTCATTGCTTCATGCTCTTCAAACACATCCCCTTGTTAATAACCAAGATTTGGATGCAAACACCATCTTGGGTCAATCTGTCCCATTGAATTTGCTACACCCATATGTTCCACTTGTCTTTCATGACCCCACCAACCAATCCTCTTTCAACCCAACCCCAGCATATCCTCTTAACACACAAACCTCTCTCTCTATGACTTCACAAGGAGAAGGTGGTCTATTTGGACAAGGGGGAATCTTTGACCCTTCATCATCATCATCATTTCCTCAAGGGAGCACACCACCCATCTTCCCACCACTTCCACCTCTACCACAAACATCCACACCACTCATTTTAGGGAAACCTCATTTACTAACCATCAATCAACAGAATCAAAACAACCCCCCAATCATAAATAAAACCATCGCACCAAATCCTCTGATCATGCCATCGATATCACAACAACAGGTGGAAACCATCCAAGCAACACAAAATATTACAACACCATCTATAAGCATGGTCTCTCAAGGACCAAGCATATCAATCGCACCATCTACCACACAAATTCCCATCACCAACACAACAGCACCCCCCATCACAACAACAAACACTATTCCAAATCTGCCACCACCAAGGCCAAACATGGCAATCCCATATAGGATCACTTTGCAAGTAGCACAACAGGCCTATCAAAAGGCACTTATCAGTTCCAAGCACAACAAGCACAACAAAACACGCAAGTTGCTCAACAAGCGCAGGCACAACAAGCCACACAACAAGCACAACAACCACAACAAGTTGCCCAGGCTAAAGCCTTATTACAACAACAACAAGTTTCCCAAGTTGTACAAGTAGCTCAAGCTGCACAAGCCACACAAGTTGCACAGGTTGCCTAGGCTACCTAATTTGCACAAGCCACCCAACAAGCTCAAGCTCAGGAACAAGCCCAATATTAACCTCAGAAAGCACAAGTGCAAGCACAATACCAAGCTTCCCAACAACAAGAATATCAGCAAGCCCTACAGCAATACCAAGCGCAACAAGAAGCAGCCCAACTATTAGCCCAACAAAAAGCATTGTTGGCACAACAACAGCAAGACCAACAACAAGCATTGTTGTCACAATAGTAGCAAGACCAACAACAAGTGTTGTTGGCACAACAAAAATTGTAGGCATATCAGCAAGCCTTGATCACAGAGTAGAGCGTACAACAAACTCCCACAAACATGTAAAGCAGCCCACCCATCACTCAAACATTTCAACCACCTCAAAACACGTTCACTCCACCTCCCGATCCATAAAACAACGTGACAACAAAAATCAATTTTCTTTCACAACAGGTGCTAGACCTCCAATCTGGGAAAACAATGAAAACACCAAGCAATTTGTGCCCCTATTGATTCGACAGGAGCCTTGTGATGGTACCATTCCCAAATGGGTTTGAAATCCCTAAATTCGACAAATATTATGGGATGGGAAACCTTGAAGATCACATCAGGGAATTCCAAGTACATTCCATGGAGGTTGCATACAATGATACATATCTAATGCAGCTATTCACTCAAAGTTTGGTTGGCCCCGCCATGGAATGGTTCTCTTGCCTTACTCCTGGAATCGAAAAATTCCAAGAGATTGTAGACGCATTTATAAATAACTACACATTTAATATAGGTATGGATGTGAGTCTAGAGGAACTATCTGCTCTTAAACAAGTTAAAGGGGAATCATTTGCTTCTACAACGATGGTGATCCAAGGCCAACAGGAGCAAATAGACCATGCCAGAAGAACAAAAAAATTGCACCATCATTGCCAATCTTGAGAAAACCTTGTCCTTCCATCTAAAAATGAAATGTATCACCACATATGACCATTTGATCCCCAAGGTGCTCAACATTGAAAGAACCCTTATTGCACAATGGGGGACACCCTCATATCAAGAATACCCAGAAAATTTCCCATCTACCAATTACAATGAGAAACCTCGCACATGGGCAAAGAATAAAATGTCACTAATGATGGTGTGGTAGATGCCAAGGTCATAATTAGTGCTCCAAAACAAAACACGCAATCATAGCAACAACCACAAGGCAACAGTCAAAACAACACACAAGCCAACACGGTCTCACAACAACCACCCAATAATCAAGTCAACAATTTGAATAATCAAGGGGGACCACCCCCACGAAATAAATATCCCCCTAATCGAAAATACACGGCCCTTGGGGAATCAATTGAATCAGTCATGAAGAAACTGGTAAATGAGAATCTCGTCAAAAACATCATCTATGAGAATTATCAAGAACCCCAAGTGAAACCACCATGGTACAATGAAAATCACCTTTGCGATTTTCACAAGATCAAAGGGCACACAACGGCTAGTTGCATGAGGCTAAAAAATATGATCCAAGACCTCATTGATGACAAATTCATAAACGTTGAACAACCAGCAGGCAATCAAGACCTCAAGATATACACGAATTTGATGCCTAGTCATAACAAAGGGAACAACCATGTAAAGACAAAGTATGGAAATATAAACCATGTGTACAATCATGTTGTCCCATCCCTCGATGAAATGGTCACTATTATTATTGTTAAGGGAGCCAAAGTTGATTGTGGAGTCACCATAAGTGGTGGAAAAGTTACCATTGTCGGACCATCATAGCCACCTAGGGAATCCACCTCAAATCCAAAATTCATTCCCAACGGCTATAATGTCTTAGACCAACTGAAAAGAACCCCTGCTCAGATCTCCATCATGGAGTTGCTGAAGATATCACCCGCACATAGAAAAATCCTAGAGGAAGCATTGGCTTCATCCACTGTTTCTGCAGATCTTGATGTTGACCAATTTCAAGCTATGGTCAGACATATCACTACCCCAAATCTCCTAACATTTTTTGATCAGGACTTCCCCACCCAACCATCTCACAATTTTTCACTCCATCTTGAAGTCCTATTTCATAAAAATAAGGTTAAAAGGGTCTTGGTGGATGGGGGTGCAGGTCAAAATATATGTTCGCTCAAACTAATAAAGAATCTGGGATTCTTAGAGGATGCCATTGAAAAGGGTAAGGGTATCACATTCAGAGCATATGATGATCAGGAAAGAGTGTCTCAAGGCCCACTATTCAACTCCCTATTCAAGTAGGGCCAACCATCATGGAAACCACTTGCCAGGTCCTTGACCTTGATTTTCCTTATAACATCCTCCTGGGGCATCCATGGATCCATGGGATGCAAGTTGTCGCATCAACCTTCCATCAATGCATCAAATTCCCATATCAAAATCAAGAGGTCACGATCCATGGTGATCCTGAGCCCTTTTACTACTGCAAGAACCTAGAAGCAAAGTACTATAAAATCCCTCAAGTCCCAAAGAACGATGAAGGCCCCTCAACTCCGTATATAGACCCAGCTACATTAGCCTCCACTTCTAAGACAAAGACACCTGCCATTCTTGATATCTTTGAAATCAAATTCATTGTCCAAGATAATAGGTGTGGGGATTACAAAATTAAGAAAAGTTCTTTCGTAATAGGAGAGTTACCTCAATCTCCTAGGTCTCATGGGAAACCCCAACCAACTAAAACATCATCCCAAACCTTCAAAGAAGACCCCTCTAGATTCAGATGTTGGGGGGATCTAAGTCAGGAAATAGTAGATGAAAAAGACATCCAATCTCCTATACCAAGATGAAAGGCACGTGCTTGATCTTCTTATGGATGAGAGCAGCAAAGGAGTACAAATTATGCTTAACATGGGTTACAATAAGAACAAGAAACTTGGGCAGAATGACAATGGCCTGTTAGAACCCATTGTCGCTAAGAAGTGTATAATAAATCTTGGTCTCAGATGTACCCCTCTAAAGGTAACCATACTTGGCAGAGAAGCCCCCGTTAAAAAGGTCAAAACTCCCCCTTAGTTATCAACATTTTCCCTTCAGTTACCAATATCCACAAATCGAGTCATAGATAACTTCACCTTTGATGTAACCGATGTATGCAGTGATGAGGATTCCTCCCTACTCATGATTAGTACCCTATCCTTTGAGTCAAACAATGAAACCCATGAAATAAACCTAGTTTATCCCCAACTCATCGATTACAGCCAATGAGGACCACCAATTTTGGACACATTCAAAAACGATGAGGCGCTCTTGAAATTCATGGGATTATGGGATACTATAACATACAGAGATCAAAAGTCCAGATTCAACATCGTGTTAGACACACATTCCTACTATGGGGAAAAGATTGAATCCTTCGGTTGCAAAAGTGAAAATCTGAGAATAATCTCTAGGTATTTAAGTGAAAACCACACTGTGGCACTCTCTGACCCGAAAACAACAAAAATAAAGGATGCATCCAATGGTAAAAACCTCTCTAAGGTTTTGGAGGATGAAGGATTCAATCTTCCCCATAGTGCCATTCATCAGGAGAAGTCAGCAGTCCTAGCAAAGAAGTGTAATCTAGTCAACCTGGGAATAGAAGAAACGCAATACATAACCTTCTATGCAGAATCACTTCTTACAAAAGAACAGGAACTTCTAGTAGTGTTCCGAAAAGAAAGAAAGATAAACTTTGCATGGACATATGCCGACATGCATGGCCTTGATCCAGAAGTTGCAGTTCACCACCTAGCTGTATATCCTGAAGTAAAGCCAGTGAGACAAAAACTAAGAAAAATGCATCCCCAGATAGCATTATTGGTCAAAATGGAATTACAAAAAATCCTAGATGTCGGATTCATATGACCGATTGATTATCCAGAGTGGGCCTCAAATCTTGTACATATTTCAAATCCCACTGGGGGAATCCACATTTGCACGGACTTCAAAGACCTTAACAAAGCATGTCCCAAGGATGAATTCCCTCTTCCAAACATTGACATGATTGTGGATATGATAGTAGGACATGAGATGTTATCATTAATGGATGGATTCTCATGTTACAACCAGATCATGATAGCTAAAGATGACCAACAGAAAACGGCCTTCACTTGTCCATGGGGGACATACTGCTAGAATATGATGCCATTCGGGTTGAAAAATACAGGAGCTACCTATCAAAGGTCCATCACACTAATCTTTCATGATATGATTCATAAAACTGTGGAATATTATGTGGATGACATATTGGCTAAGTCAAAGAAACGTCGAGATCACATAACAACTCTAAGCTCCATCTTTGACAGGCTAGAAAAGTACAAGGTCTGACTAAATCCAAAAAATTGTGTCTTCGGGGTATAATCAGGTAAGCTCCTAGGGTACATTGTATGCATGAGAGGAATCGAGGTAGACCCCGCTAAGGTCAAGGAAATTCTCGAGATGGAGTCACCAAAAACATTGAAACAACTAAGAAGCTTACAAGGAAGACTTCAGTCCATTTGTCGATTCATAACACATCTAGCAGACAAGTCTATCCCCTATTCTCATCTACTCTACAAGGGGGTAGCATATAAATGGGACGAGAAGTGTGACCAGGCTTTTAACAAAATCAAGGAGTACTTGCTCACACTATTAGCTCTCATGCCACCAATTCCAGGCAAACCCTTGATCCTGTATATATCAGAAACAACAGCAGCTCTTGGTGCTCTCTTAGCACAACATGATGAAAATGGGAAAGAGATATTTATTACATCAGCCGAACCATGGTGGGACACAAGCTGAATTACACATCCATTGAGAAATCTTGCTTGGAATTCTTGTTTGTTGCACAAAAATTTAGACATTACATGCTAGCACATCAGATAAAACTCATCGCAAAGATAGACCCCCTCAAGTATCTATTTTCTAAAGCAATGCTCACAGGGTGAACGGCTAAATGGGTTATGATCCTGACAGAGCACGACATTGAGTATGTGGAACACAAGTTCATTAAAGGACAAGCAATTGCGGATCAGCTAGAAGAGGCACCAATATATTTAGAAAACCCACTTGTATCAAAGTTTCCCACGAATCAATCTTCAACCTAAGTGTGGCAGATCACTGGAAAATTTACTTTGATGGATCCTACATGCAACACGGGTCGGGAGCTAGAACCTTTTTCATCACACCACAAGGAGATTTCATACCTAAATCATACAAGTTGTCATTTCTTTGCACAAATAACATTACAGAGTATGAGGCTCTTGTTATAAGACTCAAAATTGCAATGTAGTGGAAAATCATGGCACTCAAAGTATATGGAGACTCATAGCTTATAATCAACTAGGTAAACAATGAGTACCAAATGAAGGATGACAAGTTGACTCCATACAAGAAACTAGTGGAAAGCCTCAAAGGGTTCTTCATTGATATCACATTTGAGCAACTACCTAGAGAAAATAACAAAGCGGTGGATTCTATGGAAACAATTGGATCGCTATTGGATATCCCACGCAACATCCCAAAGAAATAATTCCTCGTAGAGTAGCTTCTCGTACCAGCATTCGAGGTACCAAAATCTGAATTTTTGTGTGAAATTGTTGGTCTCGGTGATCCTTGGTATCATGATATATACAGCTACTTGAGAATAGGAGTCCTCCCCGCTGATATAACCCCGAACCTTAAAAGAGAATTTGTCAAAAATTCATCTCATTTTTTCATCCTAGGAGATACCCTATACCGTAGAAGCATTGAAGGAACCATTTTACGATGCCTAAACACTAAGGAAGCTTTGACCGCTTTAACCGAGGTACACAATGGCATTTGTGGTACACATTCGAGTGGTATGACCTTGGTGAAGAAATTGTTGAGGATTGGGTACTATTTTCCTACAATGGAAAGGGAAGCTCACAACTATGTCTGAAGGTGTTTGCAATGTCAGCAGCATGGGGATCTCATCCATGCACCAACTCAGGAGCTCCATTTGATCATCACACCTTGGCCCTTTTCACAATGGGGGCTCAATCTCATCGGAAAAATTACCCCCACCTCATCCAATGGACATAAGTTCATCATCACCACCACGAAGTGGGTGGAGGCCATTCCCATTACCTATATCATTGGAAAGCAAATATCCAAGTTCATCCTAAACTAATTAATTTTCCACTATGGTGTCCCTCAAGCCATTATCTCAGATAACAGGACATCTTTCAAAAACCAGGATGTTTGAGACCTATGCCACAAGTTTAATATCCAACATCACTTTTCCACTTCGTACTACCCCCAAGGAAATGGCCAAGATGAGGCTACAAATAAGACCATCTTAAAGATCCTCAAGAAAATAGTCAATGACGTTGGTCGTGACTGGCACTTGCAGCTAAATCTCGCCTTATGGGCCTACTGAACAAGTATCTGCACACCAACAGGTGCAACCCCTTTCTCCCTAGTCTACGGATTAGAATCCATTCTCCCCATTGAGATCGAGCTCCCATCCCTGAGAATATCATTGCAGAATCTCATCACAGATGAAGAATATCAGGTATCATGGTTGACCGAGCTGGAACTATTGGATGAGAGGCGTATGGATGCCTTAAACCATTTGCAATTCTATGAAAACTGACTCAAGAGAAGCTACAACAAGAAGATCAGGAGTCAAACCTTTCAAGTTGGAGAGCTTGTGCTGAAGGAGAATTAGAAGAATGTTCTGAATCCAGATAGCAAGGTCAAATTTGAACCCAATTGGTTGGTACCCTTCATCATCACAACAAGCTACAAGTCAGGGGCATATCAGCTATCAACAATCGAAGGAGAACCTCTGCAAGAGCCCATGAATAGCTCCCATCTCACAAAAAATTATTCCTAATCTTCTAGGGTGTAAATACAAAATTACAAAAAAATACAAAAATACAAAAACCCAAAAAAAAATATTAGAAAAAGGATTGAAAACAATAAAGAGAAAAAATTGTCCTCTAGTGAAAACCACTTCGGTGGAACTTTGGGCAAGTACCTTGGTGAAAACCTAGAAAATAGGAACCTTGTGTAAATAAGCACTCTCCATACACCAGGATCTTTGTGGCTTGTTCTACATCATCTATCCATCATGCTTCCATATCTCCTTTTGTCACACATCTGTGTCTGCATCATAGCTTGATCCTTTGTTCGTGTCATGATCCCTCCTAGTACTACTCAGCCCATTCTTAAGGTCAATTTTTCCTACCTATATCAGATTGTTCTATTGCATCGTGTTGGGGGTATGTTCTCATTGGATTGGATTCGTGTATATTCTTGAATTCTTCCTTAAAATCAAAAAATCCAAAAACATCAAAAAATCAAAAAACATTCAAAATATATCAAAATCCCCAAAAAGGTCAAAAGTTAGTCGAAAAGGTCAAAAGAAAAGTCATCTTGTTAAACTACGGGTCTTTGAGCTCTGAACATAGGCAAGGTTGATCTTTGATCATCCCCCGAGACACCTAGGTTAGTCCTTTCGGAGTCTGTCATAATAAACTAGCAATCCATTTTGTTCATATCTCATCAATAATTGAGTCGATGTCGGTCGAACTATGTGGTCTCTGCGTGTATAACATAGAAAAGGATTATATTTGATCAGCCCCCGAGGCCCATAGGATAGGTTTTTAGGTTATTCTCTTGGTTAAAATCTTAGAAAACCCCAAAATATTGGAAAAATTGAAAACCAAAACATTTGTAAAATATTGAAAATACCAAAAATAGCTTCAAAACATTTCAAAAATACCCAAAAACATTCAAATATTTGAAAAAATCCATTTGTTCCCATTTCACGATCACCCGCAATAAACATCACTCATAATAAATCAATCATCACCCTCAACCTTTGGTGAAACAATCGGAAACAAGTCTAGCAAGTCAAAAGTAAAAACTCAAAAATGTCAAAGTCTCAAGTCTAGGTCAGTAAGTAAACAAGTTGGTCAACTATTGGTATTAATAGCCTATCATTCAATCAATTCCAAAATCATCTGAATGCATCCTTCCTACAATGGACATCAACATTGGGCATCATCGTAATTTAGTCTTGGCTTGCGGTATGAAGAACATTAGCTTGTTTGTTTACTTGATCTTTTTCTTGTTGATATATCTTATTGTGCTCATTCCAATGACCTCTCAATGATGTCCAAACAAAAAGATTTAGAAAGAAAGGAATGGGGCAACGGTCGTTATCTTTTGTTTGTTGTGCTTGTTGGATATTCTTGTAATATAACCTTGGTCATGTGTGCTTTGTTTGGTTTGTAGGGAGGGTGTTTTAGGAGTCTTGTTGACCACATAGGAAGGCTTTCCTTTCTATGTTTTGGCCTGAGATGTTTGGAATATCTTAACTACATTTTAAATAAGGTTTCGTATGTCAGGTGTGAACAAGGATACTCCTATCTTATTTTTTATTCAAATTCCTTCACACTAGGTGCAACGCCATCCTAGTTCTTTATACCTTGATGCATCATTTCTATGTGTGTTATCAAACATAAGGTAAGTATTCCTTTTAAAATCCCAATTCCTGATAAGAAAATCATCATCATCGTCATCTCTAATAAAGTCTCGTAGATCATGGACTTGTTGGATCTTCTTGTCTTCATCTCATTTCTTCTTTCTTCTCTTTGCTCTACAATGGTGCCATGATAGTTAATCAACATCACTAATGCATCCATCATGCATCCACAAACCATCAGCATGTTGCATATCATATCATATCATAGAGGAAACACTGATTATCTCACATACATTGCATTTCATCATTGCATAATATAGATTGGTTATTCTAAGCATCTCATAAACCATACATTTGCATCCATTTGCATATCATCATATTATCCTTTTGCATCGTCATACCATATCATGTGCATCATCATATCATCCATATATGCATCACCATATCATACATATACTGAAAAAGAAAAGGAATATGTCACAACATCTCATACATATATCATCTTGAAAAAGAAATGCATCCATCTATAAACATTTGCATAATCACTACAGCACATCACATAATATAGAGTCACATCATGTCATCATATCACATATAGAAAATTAGATACATCCATCCATCATGCATAAATAAAATAGGACACGTCTCATAATCAAATCGATCATATCACATATATATCAATAATGTAACTGTCATGATATAAATCAAGATCAAATGTGTATGTATCAATCAAATGTATACAAATTCCCATGGGGCTATCAAAAATGGAGCCCATGGATCTCAAAAAGAATAGTGTCACTGATCAAAAAATGTGAGCTATCCCTGGTGGCTTCTCCCCTCACCCGCCTGCCTCTCGGGCTAATCTTGTCTGTACCCTATCTGTTGGGAAAACTCTGGCACCCGGGCCGGTGGAGGCATTGCTTATCAATAATGAACCCTGTAGTACTTGGCCTCTCTGATGGCCTCGTGGTAAATCCATGCGGGTATTTTCTTTCCCTATATCACAGCTGCCATGCTCTCTAACTAATGTCGTAGGCCCACCTCCTATGCTAATTGCAGCTTGGTAGTCTGTCTCTACTACCTCTCGTGATCCTTCTCTGCTATAAGGGATTGGACCTACTGTCGGGCTTGGTCCTTCTTTGTCGTCAGTGTCTGTACCTAAGCCTGGAGCTGTTGAATCAATGCATCCCTCTGATCAGACTGAGGTGGTGGCAGTGGTGTGGTGGTGGTTGATCTCTCTATGGGGGTTGTTGGTCCCTCACAGGTGGTTGTTGATCCCTAGGGGAATCTCTCTACTAATGCTCATCTCCTTGGTCTTTGTGTGCTAGCTGGTGTGGAGGTGGTCCTCCTCCTCCCCGTCCCTGCCCTCGCCCTAATGTCTGGCCTCAGGGTCTCTGCCATGGGAGAACTGTCCCTGGTACTGTCAATCATACTAGTGGCCTAAACCAATCAACATAGGCTTGTGTAGTTCCTATATTTCCCTAGCCCTAATCTAGGCCCATGGCCTAGCTACCAATTTCCTAAAAGATTCAATTGCATCCTCTAGTGGGATCATCCTACCCCATGTCATCTCTCTAGTATTCCAAGCAAATATGGCCACATACTGGTCATCTGAATTATCCTAGACATCTATGAATTGTCTCGTTACTCAATCAAGAAAGTAGCACTCAATCATAGTGTGCTCATGCCCTTGCATGAGTTGATCCTGCCTCGCATAAAGCAATTGTTGCACATCATCGTACCATACGGGTATCCCTAGCCAAGGCCTCCAAGTAAATGTGATCATCTCATCGATAACCCTCCGCCATTGGGGAATGTCAGCCTATCCTATGTGCATGAATGTGAGACCACCCCTATATCACCAAATAGTTGGGTCGTCAGGCTTGATGTCAACCACTATCACTCTTGATCGAAGCATGGCTATGTGCTCCCATACCCAGATATGTAGAAGGGTGACCCCTACACTGATGGCTCTGTTGTCGCAATATGCAAACTCGTGCAAATCATGATAAAGTGAGGCCAGCATCACTAGTCCCCAAGCAAAGCAGCATCTCCTGAAGAGCATCTGCTCCCAAGCCAGACCCCATCCTGGACTGAAATACCTGCCCCGTCGATCTAGAGCTACAAGTCCTGAAATAATAGTTGTAGCAATTAGTCGAAATGTCAACACCCGACCTTTGTAGCGCTTAATATCAATCTAACCCTCAGTGAAGACGATCTCATCCATCCCCATGATCTCATAGCATGCATCTGTGTTTGCATCCATGTCATATATCACTCTCTCGATGTGGATGGGCAATCAAAAAATTTCCAGACGTCCTTCAGTGTGACAACCGCCTCACCAGTGGGTAGATGAAAAGATGATGTTTGGCTATGACATATCTCTACCAACGCGATCATCATGGCTAGGTGAGTCTTGATCGCAGGCGCGTACGCGACGTACCATAGACTGATCACTCCCAGGTGCTCTTGAAGCAACTCATGTAATATGGTCTATCTGCTAAGCACCAGGGATCGATTCTCACATGAATGTAAAGGCTCTCTATCCTCCTACACCAATAAAGCCACAACATCAAGTTTTGTAAAAAATATGGATCCCGTTTGAAGTTTTCACAACTAAAATAGCAAAGGAATCATTGTTTGGAAACTCCAAACTCACTGCTCGAAGCCCTAAATTTTCAAACCCAACTATGGTGTCGCTATTTGACTACAGGCCTATTTGACCTAAAATCCCTAGTGACCTAACTGGACCACGGCAGCGCTATTTGCATATGTGTCGGCCTTTGTATTTTGCCTCCTAAATCCTAAACTATGATGCGGCATCGTAGGTACCAATGGTGGCGCGATTTGGGGTCTAGCGACGTCGATTCTACCCTTTTGAGTGGCGCTAAACAGCATCACTGGACAAGTTTGACTTTCAAACCCTATTAAATGTGCACAAAAATCAAAATGACAAGTTGGGTTAGTGTCACATACCGATGGTCCTACGCCTGGAAGTCGTTGGTAGACTCGCACTCGCTTAGAGATGTTTCAGGGAAGCACTCTTTGTGCCATCTCACACAAAAGTCAGAGCTCAAAGTGAAGAAATTTTCAAGGCTTGAATGTGAAAATGAATTGAAAGTGACCCCTTGAGGGTTATTTAAGCATGAAAATTAGGGTTTTTTTGACCCTATTTAGCCATCAAACTAGGTTTTTGTCCCCCCAACCCTATTTTTTCCCAACCAAGGCTCGTTTTAGGTATTTTTCTCACATTTTAGCACGTTTTTGGCATCCTGGAGCCTTTCTGGACCCGTCAGGCAACTTGTTCTCCTTTTTCGAGAAATCACCCAAAAATCCAATTTTTTGTCTGATCTCTCGAGGGGGAAATATACTAGAGTAATTCTTTCACTGGGGCAGCAGTGGGGCATCCAAAAAAAATTGAAATTTTTTTGAATTTTGATCTCGGAAAGTTTATTCTTTGAACCAACGCAACAGGTACATTGCTTCAAAGAGGGGAAAAATGTAGACACATAAAATATACTGATTGATCTCGTGCATCTTATCATGATTTTAATAACACCAGTTCATCTTGAATCATCTCCTTTGCTAACCATTTAATCGAATAATCTTTATTTGATTAAATTCATCATATTTCATCTTTTAATTAAATAAATAAATTTTATTTGATTAAATCATTATCTCTTATTAATTAAATAAATCATTTTTGTTTAATTAATCTTTTTGTCCCTCTTTTAATTAAATAATTCATTTTATTTAATTAAGTTCTAAAGTCATCTCATTTAAATTAAATAAATTAATCTTTATTTGATTTAATCTAACATCATCCCTTTTTAATTAAATAAATCAAACTCTATTTAATTAAAGCTAATATTCATTATTCCTCTCATTTTGATTTGAATAAATCCAAAATTCTAAGTCAAAATGTCAAATCAACTAATTATCATCTAAATTAATCAAATCTTCATTAACACTAACTCTTATCCATCAAATCCTCTAGATTTTGCAACTTGTGCAAGTAAATCAATTTAATTGATTTATTAAATCTCCTATATTCATTCAAAAAGGCATCAAGTTGGAATATTCTTCAAATTTGAATTCTCCCTCCCAAAGGACTTGTCCATCCAACAAGGCATCAAAGGCCTCTTACATGTCCTTTTTCTTGAGCCAAGTGGCATTAACTCTCCTTTCTTCTCCCTCCAACATGTCACTTCTCCAATTTCAAATATCCACCTAATAGCATTTATGTGCACATTCATCAAAATGTGCTCCACCTTGCTCCACTCACATGTTGGCAAGTGGCATTGTGTTATTGGTTGATCTTTTGTCCCACATTCATCTTTTTTCTCATTCTTCCATCCTTCTCTTCTTTAAATGGAGAGCTCTTTTACTAATTTGGGATCCACAATCTTAGGCATTTGAGACACAACTTTATGCAAAATCATTATCTTCATGTTTTGAGCAATTTCATCCATTATCATCCAAGTTTCATAGTTTTCATCAATTTCATAGCTAGGTTATGGAAAATTTTATCAAGGAGCACCATTGATCATCTTCAAGCTTGCAAGGAATTGGGAAATGGCTATTTTCCACATCAAAATAACACCAATTCCCCCATGGGATTGAGAATTTGAGAATTTCAATAAGATTTAGATTGCTTTCATTTGTGTTCTTTACTTTATTTCTTGTTCTTCATGCTTCAAATGAATCTTATGGGGAATGATGGTTTCATTTTCCTAATTGACTAATATTGTGTTTATTGTTTATGTTTGTGCAGGTCTAGATCCACCATTCACAGGGGGTAAGGGGGTACCGCCCTTGCCACATTGTGGTAAAAGGCTGCCCCTCAGGCCCCATCCAAGGATGGCGGTGGTGGACTCTACCACCCTTGGCCCACCCTCCCAAACCCCCCCCCCCCCTCCCAAACCCCCACCAACCCTTTTCCCTACCGCCCCTGTTAATCTTTTTAATATATTTAAAAATAATAATAATATTTTTTCCTTATAAAAAAATATTAAAGTTATATATATATATATATATATATATATAAAAGAATAGTTTTTTTTACAGTTTTTTAACTTTCAAATAAAATAGTCAAATAAATGCTTTTTTTTGCATTTTTTCCCTCAATAAATCCACATGCAATTGTACATGTTTGGAGGAGTTTTTTTAACCCAGGGGTTCTAATTTTGGGACTTCCAAATTTAGCGGTATTTTTGCTAGATTTGGCAGAGGTTTCTTTTCACCCAGCCCAACTGATAGGTTGTCGTTAGGTCCTAACACTTTAATTGATAAATACATTAATATATCGACTAGGTAATGTCCAAAGGCTATATGCAATAGAAGACATCTTGACTATCTCCCTCGGGTTTCTAGATGTTGGAAAGCTCAAATAAAACTCTAAACTAAGAGGCCACTAAACTTAGAAAGTAGGAAATAATCTATCTAGAAAGATTGAAATAACTAAACTAGGAAGCAGAAAACTATGAATCTGGAAAGCATAACAACTAAACTAGAAAGCATGGAAATGATTAAACTAAGAAATGTATAAATTGTTGAAGAAGTAAAGCTTGTAAAGAAACTATGAAACATTAGTCTAATAAAAAGATAATAATCTAAACAACTAGTGGAAAATGATTTAACAATCTGAAACAATTGAAAGAAGGTGCCCCAAAACTTTAGACACTGAACTCAAAGACTACAGACTCAGCTACAACCTACAGCATTAGTCTTAACATAATTACACACATGAAAGTGAACTTCAATTCCAATTGTTATCTACTAAACAAAAGTACATAATTAAAAGTAAGATACTTATTTATCTATTCTATAACCCCTCGAGTGGCTAGCTCTCGAGTGCTCCTAGGCCTAGCTCATATCACATGCACTAGTAATTCCAAATTACTTCATTCAAAGAACTCCATTCACATTATTAAGTAACTCCAACAGTGGAAGGAAAAAATCATTTTATTCATATGAAAAGTGTAACTTAGAAAACATAGTGGCAGCATAACGATATTCTTCTCTATTTTATCGTTTTCAACAGTTACATATTTATATGAGAGCAGCTAACAAAATCCTACTTTTTAGTTGGTAAAGTCTTCAACTGATTGTCAACAACTAATAGACTTTAAAATCTATGACATGAAATATTAAAGAGGCTCGACACGAGCCATAAACTCTTTAGAACTGAAAATAACATAAACTATAAAAACTCGGTCCATCATGTATGCTCCTGAAGTTCTGACGCCCATTCACTTGTCTTCAATGGTGTTGAAGTCTGTGTTAAACCTCTTTGACTGGGATGGTAACCGATTGTGGGATTTGACCTGTGGAATGCTCAAAAACTAAACCATTAACTCAGCACAAATTAGCTTATTTTGACTAATTTCAAGAAATAAAGATTATACACTTATTCACAAAAAGAAAGCAATTACTTATCCTAAAGACAATTAATTAGCAGGGTAAGGTTGGTTGAAAGGTGTAAGGTTAAGTATTCAGTCCATTATATTAATGAGGTTATTTTTACCTCATCATTTCCTTCCCTTCTTAAGCCTGAGCAAGTCCTCCTACTCTTTGTTGTGCCCCCTGCCCTTCATTTCCCCAATTCTTATTCATCTCCTCATGTTTAGCACTGAGACCATACAAATCATCTGCCTTTGTATCCAGTTCCTCTGGTTCCTTTAGAAACCCCTAATGAAAAGTGACCCTTTGTACCCATCTTTGAAAATTTCCATCACTCTGATCTGTATTAATGTATGTTGCAGGGGGTGGTGAAAGAAGTAGAGATGGTCTATATCTCATTCCAATCTAGTTAACTTTTGATTGCTCAAGAATATCGGCCAAGGCTATTGCCCTTCTATAGGACCATTTCATAGTAAGAGGTGATATTACCTCTCTCTTCTTGAGATACATAGGAAGAGGGGTATACCTTTCTTCACAAGCATGTCAGGCTTTCCCTATCAACTTTGGTCCTTGATCTTGAAAGTGATTATGGCACAGCAAAAGGTTATTATTATACTTTCTTTGTACATTCTCTCTCAGTTTAACACCCAGAAACTATGCCTTGAAATAGAAAGGCTTCCTATGGGGGTATCTCATTTGCAATCCAACAATTTTCTTTGCATGTGCATACTCCATTGACTGATCCTGCTAGTAAAGTTGGTTACGCATTATGGACAGGAATGATCTCAATTGAACTTCTCCCACAAAGAAATAAACAAAGAAATTTGTATATTCTTCCAAGAGAAAATTATGGACAAAGAATTGACATAATAAATCATGTTGATCAGGAGTAGACTCAACAAATATCTTAACAAATTCTTTATCATCGGGGTCATATGGCTAATTATGGTGAATTCTAAGTAACTTCCATCTTAGGAGTTGTTGATTGAGAAACATAGAGTACATCCTAGATGGTCTTCTATAGGCCAACAATAACTCACCAATTTCACAAGCATCTTGTTTACCTCTATATGTTTTGTGAAATGATTCTTTTAACAATAATAACTCCTTTTTCAGTCTATTATTTTCAAATTCTACATCCCTTAAGAATTATCATCTCTCCATCCATTTCATCAATAATGGAGGGGTATGTACTTGAAACCATTCTAAAATAGTTGGTTCAGTTTGTGTCCCCTTGGATTCCATTATTGGCTTAGTGTCACTTTCTTGCAAATCCTACTCTAACTCCACAATTCTACTCATAGAGGCATTAAGTTCAATTTCCTTACTATTTTTTTCTTCTTCAAAATCATTAAACAATTGCATAAAATTATTTTTCAAACCTTGGATATGCTTATCTTTCTCAAACAAATCAACCATATGTTGCTTGTTTTGTTGATTCCATTGCTGGATTTGGTACTGCAACTATTCAATGACCCTATCTTTTTGCTCAATCTACATTGTCAATTTTGCAATTTCTTAAGCCCTTTTATTTACAATTTCAATATGTGCCTCAATTTTTTCTTGTTGTTGAGTGATTTATTCTTCATTACTCAATAATTGGGAATTTAATTCAGCAATTTTTGTTTTCAATTTCTCCAATTCCTCCTCTTTTTGACCAGATTTTGCATCCCCTATGTCCACAGAGAAAGATGGATTGGGAATTTCCATGTCAGTATGAGGTGCATTTTCCTCAGTATTAGGTACATTTTTAATTCTATCAAGAAAAAGGGAGAGTCCCCCCACAGGTTCATCTTCAATATCCACAGAATGTGGCAACTGTACATTTTCCTCTTCCTACTCCTTTGGAGATGGTGTTTTCTTCTCCTCATCATGGGGGGATTAGTCATCCTGCTTTTCTATTTCACTTATTTCCTCACTACCAGGATGACTTTTAGTTTCCACTACTCTAGTTTGAGTCCTATGCTTTTTCCTTTTGGAAGTACTTCCTATATCATAGGGCCCGGTTTCACTAGACTCTGCAGACAACCTCTTACTTCTTCGTAGAGGAGGGATTGTTTGAAAAGTGACTTTAGTCTACTTCTTCCTCTTGCGAGGAGGCTCTTCTTCTTCTCCAAAGTGCACAATTTCCACATCCCCTGACTGTCTTGGGGTTTCTAACACATTCGGAAAATTTTCTAGCACATCACCGCTAGGAGCCGTTGAGGTCTATTGGGATTCAGGAGCACTTAAATCCTCAGAGGAGAGTTCTTCTAAAGATTGTTCTTTTTGTTTAGAGGACTCGCCCTCAAGTAGTTTTTCAGACTCCACTTTTTCAATTTTTTGCAGAAACTTTAGCCACTTCTTTTCTGGCATTTTGTGAAAATGATACTTGCATATCAACTATATAAGGTCATGGTGTTTGAGGGGCCCTCTTCCAACTTTATATTTTTCCATCATGGAGATAACTGAATGACACAAAAAGGCTAGTAAATTAATCCTAAGAGAAGGGTCATGAATGCCATGGCACAAATGAATTAGCAGACGGAAAGGGGTTCCCACTACCATAGTTATTTGTCATTCACAAGTGAAATATTTTATTATCTAGGCTACGACAGTTCTCCAAGGTTCTGGAATAGACATTCTATGGAAACATTTTCTCTATCCCATGGTACTTTTGGTGATTATAGGTTGGGGTTCCCCTTCCCTATGAAACAATTCTACCAATTTTTGATAGGTAACATTAGTAGTTTCATTCAAATAAATTCCTCTATTTTCAAGGCCAAAAAGAAAAGCAATAATTTTTTGACTTACCTGAAAATGCTTGCCACGCACCATGGTCTGTCCGTTTGCAAAATTATCTACGAATTATTTTACCAGCTGCTTTGTATATCCCTCAAAAATTTTCATGAATTCCAGCCACCCGACTTTTTGAAATATTCACGCAACATTACTCAATGCCAAAAATTGAGCTAGTGAGGCTTGTTCATACTTTTTCTTGGCTCCTCCCATTTTTCCTTCCCTTGCTGCTCTGCCAAATTCTACGGAACTCTGTGATATTTTCCTTCCTTCAATTAACTAAATTATAGATGAAAAGGGACACAATTTCGATATAACCAATGGAAGAGGAATTAATCACCTTACTTGAGTCCTTACTGAGTAATCATTGTAAGGAAAATTAGATGCGGAAACAATTCTCCTAACGTCAATTCCTCAGGAAAGAATGCAGATGTACTTTTAAATTTTACAATTACAGTCAAGTTAAGATGCACTAAGAAACAGATTACAGAAACAAAGTTTTGAAAATCACACAAGAACACCAAATATACGTGGGAAAACCCTTACGGGAGAAAAACCCACCACACCAAGAGAAATCACTTTGTATTACAGTAACAGAAATTACATACAAATTCCAGACTTATCTTTTTGGTGTCATTATACAGCATCATTCACCATTTACAAAAATTGCACAGTAACCTCCACAATTACAGTCCATAGAATAGAATTCTTCCACTGCTTCAATCATGCAACAATCTGTTGAACCAACCAACCGATCACCATCAACAATCTCTGAATATATCCATGTCGAACTCTGTCTGTAGGACTTCCTCACAGAACTGTCGCAACTGCCTGTCTTCCAACTATTCCCATTCGGCTCCTCCTATTGGTCCATGAGATGCCACATCAGATAGTCTTACTCGGTCAATAGAATTTGCACTATACTAGCATCTTAGTGAGACACTAACAGTGTCTCGCTAATGCTGCATATCCTTCATACCGATGTCGCCAAAATTCTATGTTATTGCTAAGACGTTCTATCGAGCTTCATGAGTTACACCGAGTCACCAAGCAGTCGCCCAGACCTATCGCATTCACCAGGAGATCATAGCGAGTCACCAAAGGCTATATCGAAGTCCCCAAACATACCGAGTGCCAAGTAGAAGTCGGCAAGACTCACATCTTTCGCCGAGAGTTCATACCGAGACATAAAGGTTACCCCAAAGTGTTCATCCGTCGCCAAGACATTGCCCTTCACTAAGACTTTACTCTGAGATCTCTAAGCTATCCCGAAGACTCTTCATCATCGGCAAGACTCACCAAAGCACTAGGACTTCTTACTAAAACCACCGTGTTACACCGATAACCCCCAAGTGTATCCTTGTTGGCAAGACTTTCAACTATCGCTAAGATCTCATACCAGAATCTTTAAGTTACACCGACACCACCACTCGTCGCCAGGAGTCACTCTGATGAACGTTTGGAAGTGTCCCCGTCCGCATGACTTTCTCTATTTGCTAGGACTTCTCATCGAGCCATATGTTACGGTGAAGACACCAGCAGTATTCCTGTCAGTGAGACATTAGCTTTCGCTAAGACTCTTCACTGAGCCATCGTGTTACACCGAAGATCATTGTCACCAAGAGTCTCCCCGATACATGATTGAATGGCCTTTCGGCCAGAGGTCTCCCAAGCGCTAAGAGATCATAGCGAAAACACTATGTCACAGTGATAGACCAAAGAGAACCTTTCAGCAAGACAGAAGCTAGGTCACAATGACCTGTTCAAATAGAATGAATCAAACTGCTAGTCGGCCAAACAATAAAGATGTCACACCGACTTGGCTCTAATGGAGGTTTCAACCTATATTGTTTGAGGCACATATTTCCAACAATCTTCCACTTGATGAAGATCATATAGGCACCTCTAGATCACAAATAAAAACTTATTGAAAATCATGGGCACTAAGGCCCATTGAACTGGCACACCACTTGAACTTGTCTGTGCTCACTGGCTTTGTCAACGAATCTGCAACATTCTCCAGAGTATCAACCTTTTTCCAAATTGACCTTTCCATCCTCCACCATATCTCGTACAAAGTGATACTGTACGTCTATATGTTTCATCCTGGTATGGAAAGTAGGGTTCTTTGCCAGACAAATTGCACTCTGACTGTCACAGAAAATAGTTATTTCCCCTGCATCAAAACCAATGTTAGAACAAAAACGTTTCAACCAAACTGCTTCTTTACAAGCATGAGTAGCTTTCATGTATTCAGTCTCTATAGTGGACAAAGTGACTACAGCCTGCCGCTTGCTCATCCAACTCACTGCACCACCATTCATCATGAATATGTATCCACTGGTGGATCTCCTGTTGTCAATGTCCCCTTCCCAATCAGAATCTACATAACCTCATACGCTGAGAGTCCTCTGTGATTCAACTAAGTTCCCATGGTAACACAAAGCAAAATCTGAAGTTCCCTTCAAATATTTGAAAACTCTCTTTACAGCATCCCAATGTGTTCTCCCTGGATTAGCCATAAATCGACTAAGAACTCCCACTGCTTGGGCAATGTCTGGCCTTGTACAGACCATTGCATACATGAGACTGCCTACTGCACTACCATAGGGTACACTAGTCATGTCCTCCATCTCAGTAGGAGATTTTGGACAGTCCTCAATAGATAGTTTCGTTCCCTGCATGACTGGAACCACTAGCATTTGCAATCATTCATACAAAATCTCTCAAGAACAGTCCGACATACTTACTCTGACTGAGCCAAAGCTTTCTATTCTTCCTATCCCTGGTTATCTCCATCCCCGAATATACCTTGCTGCACCAAGATCCTTCATTTCGAACTTAGCAGACAACTGAGACTTAAAATCAAAATCATTAGCTTGCTATTTCCTATGAACAACATATCATCAACATAGAGAGCAATAACTAATACTTGATCACTTTCAGCTTTATAATATACATAGTGATCAGATTTTGATCTCACAAATCCCAAAGACAATACAAAAGTATCAAATTTCTGGTACCACATTCTAGGTGACTGCTTTAACCCATACAGAGACTTCTTTAATTTGCATACCAGTTTTTCTTTACCTTTTTCAACAAAGTGCTCAGGCTGAGACATATAGATTTCTTCTTCAAGATCACCATGAAGAAATGTTGTCTTCACATCCATCTGTTCAACCTCTAAGTCATATGCTACTGCAAGTGACAAAAGAAATCTGATAGATGTCAATTTTGCTACAGGAGAAAATATTTCCCCATAATCAATTCCCTCGACCTAGGAATAACCCTTTGCAACCAGTCTTGCCTTGTACTTTTCTACACTGCCATGTAGACCAATCTTTTTCTTCAATACCCATTTGCAGCCCACAGCTTTTCTACCTTTAGGCAAGGGCACCAAACTCCAGGTTTCATTTTTCTCTAATGATTCCATTTCTTCGTTCATGGCTTCCAACCAAGAGTCTGAATCAAACATTTTAATTACCTCTTTTACAATCCTAGGCTCATTAGTGCTAGAAATCAAAGCATAGGCACAAGTAGAATATATCAAAGAGAACCCATACCTATCTAGTTGTTTTCTTTCATGGGTTGACCTCCTCACTTGCTGAGGCTGAGGTTCTTCTTCTTTAGAACTTTTGGAACTGCTCGAGCTCTCCTCAGTTTCAGGTACATTTTGAATTTCCAATTCCTCTTTCTCTGGTGTAGGAGGAATTAATGCTACATCCTTATTTTTATCTGACTTTGCCTCTGACTGCAGATCCAAAGTGGAAGATTTCAGCTCATGAAAGATTACACTTCTTCTGTATACAACCTTCTTTGTATCAGGATTCCAAAGCTTGTATCCTTTTATGACAGCGCTATAGCCAATGAAAATACATTTGATAGCCTTGTTCTCCAATTTAGATATTTTCAAATCCGGCACATGAGCATATGCCTCACAGCCAAAAACACGTACATGTCTAAGTGAGGGCTTCTTACCAGACCACGCTTCCAAAGGTGTTTTCTCAACAAGAGCAGAATTTGGAGAACAATTAATTAGATAACATGCAGTAGATATAGCCTCAGCCCAAAACTTCTCCTCCAAGCCAGCACTACTGAGCATACTTCGTGCTCTCTCCATCACTGTCCTATTGAACCTTTATGCAACTCCATTCTACTGTGGAGTATAAGGTGTAGTCTTGTGTCTTTTAATTCCATGGTCTTTACAGTATCTTTCAAATTCATCAGAACAAAATTCACCGCCATTATCAGTCCTTAAGCATTTTATTTTTCTACCAGTCTAATTTTCTACAAGGTTCTTAAATTCTTTAAATTGACTAAACACTTCTGATTTACTATTTCAAAAAATAAACAAATGCTCTTGTTGAATAATCATCAATGAACGACACATAGTATCTTGATTTAGACAAAGAAGAAACATCCACTGGACCAAATACATCTAAATGAATATAATCTAGCAAACCAGAAGATTTATGAGGACTGGAATAAAATGAAACACGGTGCTACTTTCCATATATACATTGTTCACAGAATTCAAATTCAAGATTACAATCTTCAATCCCCTCAACCAGGTTTTTGTTCTTCAAAGTTTTTAAACCTTTATCTCCTATGTGGCCTAACCTATGATGCCAAAGCATAGTCTTCTCTGCAGGAAGTTTTACTTCCATAGAGTTTACATAATTAGGGACATTTCCCTCTTTACCTCCATGAGCAGCTTTCAGTGACTTTCTAGAGACACTATTACATTGAACAGCCTGTGCATCCAACTTGTACAGGGTACCAATCTGAGCACCTCTAGCCAGCACCATTGAACCTCTAGTCATCTTGCAGCCATTTCCAGAGAACGTAACTTGCACTCCAATATCATTCAGCATACTTACAAAAAGTAAGTTCCGATCTAGACCTGGTATATGCATAACATTATTGATCCCCTTCACTCTACCATCAGGGAATTATATTATGACTCTTCCATGGCCAACAATCTCCAAAGTTGAATCACTCGCCAAGTACACCTTTCCACCATTGTATTCTTCATACTTTGTGAACCACTCTCTATGAGATGTCATGTGGAACGATGCTCCATAATCAATCAGCCAGACATCATCTAATGCCTGTGTAGCCAAGGATGTAATGAAGGCGTCACCATCACTATGAGAAGAACCATTATCAGAAGATCCCTTCTTCTTTTTCTCCTCTTTACAATCCCTTTGGACATGACCAAGTTGCCCACAGTTCTAGCACTTCACCTTGGACTTCTTGCCAGGAGACTTTGATCTCCCTTCTGATTTTGATTTGGACTTCTTGTCCTCCTTCTTGCCTTTCTCCTTCGGTCTTCCTCTGACAGCAAGAGCTTCCTTTGCCATCTCAGAAGATTTCCTTCTCATCTCTTCTAACAGCAAGGATGCAACATCTTCCATCTTGAAACTGGATGTTGTACTCCCAATCACCATCACCAAATGATCCCATGAGTCTGGCAAAGAACACAATTGAAGCATATAGCAATCCTCTTCTTCAGTCTTCACACCAACAGATGTTAATTGAGCAAGCAACATATTAAATGTGTTCAAATGATCAGCTACAGACCCTCCTTCCTGCATTCTCAAAGAGTATAGTTTCTTCCTCAGGAATAGTTTATTCACCAAGGACTTCCCCTGATAAATAGATGACAGTTTCTTCCATAAGGAAGATGCAGTCTTCTCTTCATGCACATTGAGAAGAATTGAGTCTGCCAAACAGATCCTTATCAGCCCCTTAGACTTCCTATCTGCAAGGTCCCAATCTTCTTGCTTCATGCCTATAGGTTTCACTCCAGCCACAACAATCCAAAGATCATGGTCAACAAGAAGATCCTCCATCTTGAGTTTCCACAACTCAAAGTTACTGCCATTAAATTTCTCTATTTCAAACTTTCCAAATGTACTAGCCATCTCAACCTGTAATCAGAAATAACAATTTCTACAAGACTCCCACTGAAATAGAATTGACACAAAAAACCCAACGTACCCACAAGGATAACACAACTGGCCAGGCTCTGATACCACTTGAAAGGAAAATTAGATGCGGAAACAATTCTCCTAACATCAATACCTCAAGAAAGAATGCAGATGTACTTTTAAATTTTACAATTACAGTCAAGTTAAGATGCACTAAGAAACAGATTACAGAAACAGAGTTTTGACAATCACACAAGAACACCAGATATACGTGGGAAAACCCTTACGGGAGAAAAACCCACCACACCAAGAGAAATCACTTTATATTATAGTAACAGAAATTACATACAAATTCCAGACTTATCTTTCTGGTGTCATTATACAGCAGCATTCACCATTTACAAAAATTGCACAAGAACCTCCACAATTACAATCCACAGAATAGAATTCTTCCACTGCTTCAATCACGCAACAATCTATTGAACCAACCAACCGATCACCATCATCAATCTCTGAATATATCCATGTCGAACTCTATCTATAAAACTTCCTCACAGAACCGTTGCAACTAACTATCTTCCAACTGTTCCCATTCGGCTCCTCCTATTTTTCCACGAGATGCCACATCAGATAGTCTTACTCAGTCAATAGAATTCACACTATACTGGCATCTCGGTGAGACACTAACAGTGTCTCGCCGATGTCGCATATCCTTCATACCGATGTCACCAAGAGTCTCTGTTATCGCTAAGACGTTCTATCGAGCTTCATGAGTTACACCGAGTCACCAAGCAGTCGCCCAGACCTATTGTGTTCGCCAAGAGATCATAGCGAGTCACCAAAGGCTATACTGAAGTCCCCAAACATACCGAGCGCCAAGTAGAAGTCGGCAAGACTCACCATACCGATACATAAAGGTTACCCCGAAGTGTTCATCCGTCGCCAAGACATTGCCCTTCACTAAGACTTTACTCCGAGATCTCTAAGCTATCCCGAAGACTCTTCATCATTGGCAAGACTCACCAAAGCGTTGGGACTTCTTACCGAAACCACCATGTTACACCGATGACTCTCGAGTGTATCCTTGTCAGCAAGACTTTCAACTATCGCTAAGATCTCATACCGGAATCTGTAAGTTACACCGACACCACCACTCGTCGCCAGGAGTCACTCTGATGAACGTTTGGAAGTGTCCCCGTTGACATGACCTTCTCTGTTCGCTAGGACTTCTCACCGAGCCATATGTTACGGCGAAGACACCTGCAGTATTCCTATCAGCGAGACATTAGCTTTCTTTGAGACTCTTCACCAAGCTGCCATGTTACACCGAAGATCATTGTCGCCAAGAGTCTCCCCGATACATGATTGAATGGCCTTTCGGCCAGAGGTCTCCTGAGCGCTAAGAGATCATAGCAAAAACACTATGTCACAGCGATAGACCAAAGTGAACCTTTCAGCAAGAGAAAAGCTAGGTCACAGTGACCTGTTCAAAACATAATGAATCAAACTGCTAGTCGGCCAGACAACGAAGATGTCACACCAACTTGGCTCTAATGGAGGTTTCAGCCTGTATTGTTTGAGGCACATATTTCCAACAATCATGAAAAAATTTCATGGGAAATTATGCAGCCATTGTCATACTTTTAGAAATCGTGTGATGGAACAACTTTCAAAATTGAGAGAGGGAATGGTTCATACCAATTAATTAATCTCTATTCAAAATAATTACTAACTTTAAGTAAATAATTTTTTGCACACCTTATGTCTTGTCATTAAATCAAACATTACTCACCTTTGCTAACATAATCGAATAGTTACATGATTTGGCAAGGGTGGCAACGGATAATTATGACATGGATGGTATGGTTTAAACGATGGAAAAAATTATTATGACAAAAGAGTTGTCATAATAATTTCATTTATTATGGAAATATTTGATATGATATGGTGAAATGACAATTAGGGAGTGGATCTCAAGGTGGAAAAAAATTAAATGATGGGAATGCGCAAAAATTAGGAAAAATAAAAATACCAAAAAAGGAAATAGTTTACAAAAATTTGGGGCATTGCCAAAAAATGTAGCCAGGGTGGAAGGAGAAAAAGTCCCAGAGCATCATGGAGAGATGTCATTAGAATGCAGCGACAAGATTGAAGATTCTAGAGCATCGTAAAAGGATGCTACCAGAACAATGACCAAAAAATTCGGAGCATCATCGAAAGATGCAGCCAAAGCAGCAACCAAAAATTTCTAGAGCATCGTCAAAAGATGCAGCCAAAGCAATAACCAAAAATTCTTGGAGCATCGTCGAAAGATGCAATAGGAGCAACAACTAAAAATTTTCAGAGCATCGTCGAAAGATGCAACCAGAGCAGTAACCAAGAACTTTTAGAGCATCCGAAAAAAATTTGGAGCATCGATAAAAGATGTCGCTGGAAGGAAGAAACAACAGAATTCTAGAGCATCGCTGGAAGATCCAGTCAGAAGAACGAAGAAGAATCTAACATTTTGGGCTTTGGATTCCTAAAGCATCATTGAGTGACCAAAAATGAAGTCCAGCAAAATATAGACAAAATTTAGCCAAATCCAAATGATGAAGAAATTGAAAGAAACATTCTGAAATGAAGTAAATCAACACGCTTTTTTCTTTTTCTCTTTTTTTTTTGGCATTTATTATGGGTAAAACTATATCGACTCTGCCATAGCAAAGTCAATACACTAGATTTCTGGTGCACGAGCACCTTATGTTTTTGTGTCTCCAACAAGAAATTTGTAAAAATGTGTATTGTCTCCAAGGAAAATCATCATGAAGAGGTCAAACTTAATGTATTTCAAGTCTTAAAATAGGTCACTAGGTGGTAATATTGAAAAGTTCCCTTTTATGACAAAAGTTGTCAATTATTGTAAAAATGTAAAATTGCACAAAAGCAGGAAGGTGAAGAGTCTTTTTGTGAAAAGGCAAGGATGGGTTGATGAAGATGAAGAGGCAGTTAGTTTAACTGATGTATACACCTTTAAAAAGCATTGTAAGCCCGAGAAAGGCATTGAGGATTGTAAATTGAACCAATTTTGAGAATAAAAGTATCCTGATTTACAGAAAATAACATTTTCTCTGTCATTTACTAGAATTGTACGGTTTGTACTGTAATATTTGGCCCTAATTTATGTTGATTATAATAATATAGGGTGTAAGCCTTCAAATAGGCTTGATTTGAGAAAGACTTGTTGAATTTAAAATCAGATTAAGGCTACTTTTTGTAATCTGGTTTGTAACCCTTAATTCAGAGGTTTGAGAGTCTTATAAAGAGATAAACCACCATTCCACTGATGGAGGAAAAGTAGGTTGGTGGAATGAGGTAAACTAAGTTTTTTTTCAGTTTTGTGTGCTTGCAAACTTAGGAGAAGTCATTTTAATCTAGTTTCTTTGTTGTCCTTGATGATTTTCTTTGATTTTTGGTGTAAGAATGAAGGATACAAGTTAGGGTTTGATAAAATTGAAGTATTCAGGTTTGGAAATTGGTTTTTTTAGCATGTGGAGGCATATCCAAATGTGATTGAAGCATTTGCAAGAAGTTTTGAGGCTTGGAAGGTTGATTTCCACTAAACCCCTGCTTTGTTTGGTTTAAGAATGCCTGAATGAGGGTTTTGATTCTTGGGGTCTTAATGAGACTTTCATACTCTAAAGGTTGGTGATTTACAAGTTTTGAAACATGTTTCAATGCTGACCAAGGTAATTAGAGAGTTTGGGTTCATTTTTTTAATACTTGCTTTGATATTTTGGCCTAATTAGAGATGTATTTCAGCGTTCAGTCCATTTTCTTGATGTTTGTTACAAAACAAGTGTATTGGCTTTTGTGATATGTTGATATGGACTAAAATGGGTTCCTAAAAATGTGTCTGGATTGAGGAGATTCAGTGTGAAATTGGAGTCATTCCCAGTTTAGTTATGTTGTTGTGCTACAAGGGTTTTTGAGACTGTGTTTGCAAATAGGTGTAACTCAGTGAATATAGATTTCTTTTGTATTGTGACTGATAAAACAGTGATGACAAAGCAGTTACTATGATTTAGAGAAGATTAGAAGGTAGAATCTGTTGTTCATGGTGATTTGGCTTTGTGATCTCAATGTGTAAAAGAGTGTTTTGCCTGCAAGAAACAATGGTTCTAATGGAACAAAGTTTGGTGAGCATATTCTTGGTTTATTTTAGTCAAAAGTGAGATGATAACAGTGCCTTGGAAATCTGATGATAGTTTAGAAAGAATTTTGCATGATTTGTGGAAGCAAATTGGAATGAAGAGTGGTATGGTGCATGTTTTGGTGTTTTGGTTCAAAATTCATTAAGAAAATTAGTACTTTATTTTTGTCAATTTGATGTTGTTGATGGTCTGAAACATGGTTTTTGGTGAAATTGGAATACTGACTTGTTGCATTGAAGCTTTGTGAAATGAAGAAACAAGTGAAATTGAGTGAGATTTTGGTGAAAGAATAAAGAATTCTTGGTGTGTTGTATTTGATCTTCTCCATGTGAAGTTTGGGTCAGAAGAACCCTGATGAATAGATGTTGTTGTTAGATGCTCCTGCATCAATTTCTCCTTGTATTTCTACCATTTTTGTAAATTATTCTCTATTAACAGGCTTATGGTAGACGCACAATAGGTGTCCATTAACTAGAAGAGTTTAGGTATCACCGTCAATGGTTTTTAGTTGAACCGAACCATTAGCAAATACCTTAGAAATTTCATATGGTCCAAGCCAATGCATTTTGAGTTTTCCCTGGTGATCCTTGCATCTGGAATCAAACAATAACGCCCAATCCCCATTATAGAATTCTCTCTCCTTGATATGTGTATCATGTCAGACCTTACGTTGTTGTTGGACTAACTCAGTTTGATGGACGACATCCAAACGGAGTTCATCTAGTTCATAAAGTTGTAAAAATCTCTCTACCTAGGCTCATTTAAGATCTATACCTAACTCCATGGCTTTCCTAAGGGTTTGGAGCTCAAATTCAATGGGAAAGAGGGGTTTCTTCCCAAAAACTAACTCGTATGGACTATAGCCAATAGTTGATTTCCAAGTGGTGTTGTAAGCCCATGGCTTCAAGTAGTTTCTGAGCCTAGTCTTTTCTTCTTGATGAAATTTTTTTTGTTAAAATATTTTCCAATTCCCTATTAGTGACTTCGACCTATCCATTCACCTAAGGGTGGTAGGGTGAGGACTTCTTGTGACTCACCTAGAAATGATATGTGAAAGCTAACAGAACTTTAGACATAAACTGGGGGCCCTGATCTATGACAATTGTCCTAGGAGCTCTAAATCTAAGGAAGATTTTGTTGTAAAGGAAATCAGCTACTTGTTCCTCCCTAGAAACTCATAGGACTTGCACTTCTTCCCACTTAGTATGGTAGTCGGTATAGACCAAAATTTACTCTTTTCCTTGTGAAGGAGGGTCTATAGGGCCAATAAAATCCAATCCCCATTTTTCAAATGGTTCAAGGACTACTTGAGACTAGAGGAGAATTTCATTAGATTTAGTTGGTCTTCCTACTCTTTGAAATTCATCACATCTATGAACATATTTCTTGATGTCCTTATGCATATAAGGCCAGTATTATCCTGCTCCCAAAATCTTGTGAGTTGTTCTTTTAGCAGAATAATGCCCTCTAGAAGGATCATCATGACAGGCTCTAAGGGTACTATAGGTCTCATCTGCCCTAACATGTCATAGAACCATATCAAGTCCACATCAAAATAGGATATCATTAATTCATTTGAAAGGGGTACTTTCTCTAACAATGTGTTTCTTATGTTTTGATGTAAAATAAGGTCGTACTTCTGCAGTGGCCAAGTAGTTTGCAATATTAGAAAACCAAGGACTTTTAGTAGAGATGGCGAATAGATTTTCATCTGGGAACTCATCCTGTACCAGACCACAATCACCATCATGTTTAATCTAGGATAATAAATTTGCAACTACATTGGACTTCCCTAGTTTATCAATAATTATTACGTTGAATTCCTAGAGAAGTAACCACCTAATTATCCTTGCATTTACTATAGGTTTATTCATGAGGTACTTGATGGCTGAGTGATTTGTGTATGCTGTGACTTTGTATCCTGTGATATAATGTCAAAATTTCTTGATTACATGAACTACAGCCAAGAATTCTTTCTATTGTGGTATAATTCGTTTATATTGGAGTCAAATTCTTACTAATGAAATATATGGCATATTTTCCCCCATTCTCATCTTCTTGTCCTAGAACCGCTCCAATGGCATCATCAGAGGCATCAGCATAGATATGGAAGGGAAGGTTCCAGTTAGGTCCACAAAGGATAGGAGCAGAGATGAGTTTCTATTTGATGATTTCAACTTATGACTGACACTTAGGTGTCCAGATGAACTCTACATTCTTCTGAAGAAGGGAAAACATTCGGGTTGTGATTTTTCTAAAATTTTCTATGAATCTTCGATAGTATCCAGCATGCCCTAAGAAACTTCTAACATTATTCTAGGTTTTTGGGGTCTCGAGTTGTTGTATTACTTCGATTTTCTTAGGATCAACCTTAATCCCTTTAGCTGAAATATGGTGTCCCAGCACTATTCCTTGTTCTACCATTATCATACATTTCTTGTGGCTTAGGGACAAACAATGATCCTCACATCGCTTCAACACCTTGTCTAAATTTTGGAGAGCCTCATCAAAGGTTGAGCCATATACAGTGAAGTCGTCCATATAAAATTCCACACACTCATTCACCACCACAGCAAATATAGCTAGGATAGCTCTATGGAATGTTGTAGAAGCATTACATAGCCCAAAAGGAAGAACTTGATATGAAAATGTCCCCCAAGGGCGGGTAAAGGTCATCTTACCCTAGTCTTATTTTGCTACATGTATCTAGTTGTAACCACTAAATCCAGCCAAAAATGAAAAATATTTCCTCCTAGCCAAGTTATCCAGCACCTGGTCTATAAATGGTTGAGGGAAATAATCTTTGTGTGTTGCTTTGTTAAGTTCCCTATAGTCTACACACACTCTCCACTTTCTATTTTTCTTTGGAACCACAACCAAAGGTGACACCCATTTGTTGTCATAAATTGGATAAATAAACCCTACTTGTAGGAGTTTCTCAATTTCAATTTTAACGATATCTTTTCGAGCAGGATTGAATCTCTATTGTGGTTGGCGAACAGATCAAAAATCCTTAGTATAGATATGATGAGTACACACACTTGGGTGTATTCCTCTCATATCTGTATAGTCCCAAGTGAAATCTTTAGATCTATTCACCAAGGTTTTAAACAATTTGTGTTCTTTCGGCTCAGTCAACCAACTATTAATGTTCAAATTTTTTCCTAGTAGCAACATAATGGTTTTAACTCTCGGATGGTTGGATGTGATAGTATACATGGGCCTTATCAAGGTTTTAAGAGGATAGCTATGAGGTATGGTTTTATGAAGCCTGGCAACGTTTGCAAAGAAATGGTACATTTTTGGAACTAAGTTTGTCAAAGGACAAGGCAATCCCATGAAACTAGCATTATGAAATTATGTGTGATCTATGTTGATTGGGTGTCCTAGGATCTCTTCTACGTCTATCATCTCCTCGCCACTCAAATCCATAGTAATACTTTCCACATTATTTTCCAATTCATCTTCTAACTGTTCACCATGCTATTTGATGACTACCATTGCCAGTGAAGCCAAATTTTCCTGTCTGTTGGGACTTTCTAATTCATCAACCCATACTTTATTGTGTTTGGCAGGCTTGGAAGGAGGATACAAAAACAAATTTTTGTTGTTAGGTCCATGTGAAATGGTCATTCCTCCCTCTCTACTGTCAATTTTTGTTGCAACCATAGCTAGCCATGGTTGTCTAAGAATTATTGGATAACTATCTTTAGGTGTAAGGGACTCAATTATTTGAAAATCTACTGGATATTCCCATCCATCCACCTTAACAAGAAAATTTTCAATGACACCCTTGGGAATAGCTATGAATTGATTTTCCATCTACAAGACTGTAGTTGTGGGATGTAAATCGATAAGTCCCAAATTTTCCATCACATCAACAGTCATTACATTAATGGCTGCTCCAAGGTCCACCAAAGCACTAGTTTTTTCTACCTCATTAACTATTAATGTTATAAGTGGACTACCTGGGTCATCATATTTCAGAGTAGTGGTCGTCCTAGCCAACAAGTTAGCTAGATAACCATTTATGTGGATAGTATTTATTCATTTTGGTTTCCTCCCTGGAGTTTTCATACACAACTATTTGATCAGCTGGTTCAACTCAAGAATCTCCTCAATCGCTTGTAGAAAAGGGACTTCAATCTACAACTACTTAATGTCTTGTATCAATGCAGTTTCGGTAGATGTGGTCATTTTCAAAGTATCTTTCATGGTGATTGGTTTTAGACACTCTAGAAAAGGTGCTTTGATTTTGTCTTTAGGAGTGGAATCCTTCAAAAGTTTAGTTGGAGACTGACCCCTCCTCTTGAGGTAGGTCGAAAGATCCACCTAAAGATGGTGGGTTGGAATTGTTTTGAGTAGCTTTTGGGGTTTGTTCTATAGATCTGGGCATTGTTGCAGTTGTCTCAGCAGACTTCTTCATAGGTTCATCCAGAATTTTGTCAATAGTAGGTTGCGAAAGTGTTTTTCCAAACCTCAATTGCAATTTTTTGTTGGTAAATAGGAGGGTCATCTCAGAAAGAAACATCTGAGAATAGCAGTGCCTGAGGTAGTTTATTTTCATCAGATTGCCTCAAGGACACTACTACTATGCCACAAGGAAAAAACAGGCACAGTTCATTTCCCATATTGACCCTTAGAGAGAAACTCATGCAAATCAGTTTCAACAACCATGAAAGATGAGACAGAAGACATTAACACACAGATATACTTGGGGAAAACCCTTTCAGGTAAAAAACCCCACACTCCAAAAGCCCAAATCACCATTGTATTATTTAGAAACAAAAAAAGTAACAATACAATATCAAGCTCCTGGCCTTTACAGAGTTTACATATTGTTTCATTCTGTAGAAAATATGGCAACTCAAACCCTCGTGGCTCTCTCTCTGAGCAGGAGACATCTCATGGCTACACAGCCACACGACTCAACCACCAGTCGCACAGTCACTCGGCCTTCACCTTCTGCAAAATCCATCTCTACCACGGCGTCACAACCACTTAGAAAACACTCAAGTTCTTAGCCATTCCACACCCAACATCTTGGCCTCTCTACTTGCATCCGGCCTCTCGGCCTGCATCCAACATCTCAGCCTCCTGGTTACCACCGCTCATAGTTGTCGTTGTTCTCTCTACTCCAACATTGAGATCCAGGAGAATCCCTTCAGCCTTCACTGCATCTGGCCTTTCATCCTATAGCTCGGCTTAACCAGGGTCGACCTCCGCTCCAATAGAGCTTCCACGAGAGACACCAAACTTCCCCTGAGAGATTACTCTTCTCTATTGCTCCCAGACCATTCAACTATTGCACCCCTTAGGGTTTCACCTCTAGCCATATGCCATCACCAAATGTTTGTCGTCAGATAGGTAGTCAAACAAATCTCCACCGTTGAGCTTAGGGTTCAGCAAAATGTCCACCGCTCTACCGCAGCCAAGACACAACACCCTCGTGGTGTAGCAGTTACTACACCACACCACCATAGGCTCCTCCAAGAGTCATCAAGTCAACCATCAAGCACATGGGCCCACATGCCATTTTTTGTCTACATCATTGCCACCTATTGACCTTTCCTTGTGGTCGTCACCATCCACCTCACTACCACTAGACAAGTGAGAAGCTCCCATGGTATGGTTTTATACACCGCACTACCACTAGACAACCAAAAAGATCCCACAGGGTGGTGGTACACTGCACTACCGCCAGATAGTCAGAAGCATCTCGCGATATGACGGTACACCACGCTACCACACCTCTCTCACCATCACCTGGCGGTACAATGGTACATTGAAGGAGATCGACCAGTCGGGAAGTTAAGAAACTTCCAAACACCACAACAAGGTTCCAAGGTTAGAATGTATAGCGACCCTGTGACCAACACACTGTCGCCATGTTGGGGAGTTAAAGAACTTTCTAATTCCGTGACATAGGTTTCGAAGTTAGCAAATCCACCAAACCCGCTACAAGATTGATGTCGCCCAGTTATAAACTTTCAGAACCTCGCGACAAAACACAGGCTGATGGAGAAGGAAAATTGAACTGCTCGAGGAAGTGACCAAGCCAATAAATTGAGTCACAATTATCAACATGTTCCACAATGTATCGTGTTAAGTCCAGTGACATTGTCTTGTTCTGTAGAATACACTAGAGTATTCAAGCGATTGTTCTTTGGGTTTGGAACGGGTTGCATCGGAAGTGGTGTTTGGTTAACTTGTTCATTTTTTTGAGTACTCCAAGGAGGTGGTAAAAGATTCTATTGTTGAGTAGGCATCCTTTTGGGACCAATATAAAATTGATGTTGAGGTTGATTCCATTGAAAAATAGAATTTTGAGGGTACCATTGTTGTTGAGGCTGGTTAGGCCACTGAGGATTGCCCCAAGATTTATTTTCCCATTCAGGTGGTCCCCAAGGATAATTTCCCCAGTTAGGTGGTACAGGAGGTGGTTCCTGAGGCTAGGGTGCTACCCATTGATTATTTTTCTAGTTGGGTTGAGGTCTCAAGTTAGGTTTTGAATTCTAGCCATAGGAAAAATTCCCTCCAATTCTTTGATTTACAACATTGACTTCTTCCTCAACCGGGGGTGTTCTTTTCTTAGAATTCTTGATGGCATTCAAAATCTCACACTGATTAGTGGGGTGATTTTTGTCACAAACTTGACAAACGCCAATTTTTTCAACTTTGTCCAAAGGACATTCCCTTAGAAAAAATTTGTTTCGACACCTAGGGCAATAAATGGACAAATTCTTAGGATTTTTTGTTTTAGCCTATATGTCATCTAACATGGTATTCAGCTGATCAAGAATGTCAGTCTTGAAGTTGGCTAGCTCTTCACGTAGTTTTCCTATTTCATTGGAACCTTTAAAGAGGGTGGACTTTCGGATACCTCCTTGAGTACGAGAGAAATTCTGACACAATTCAGTAATATCATCAAGCCCTAGTTAGGACACATATCCTTTTCCCATTAAATCCAAGCTCCTTCGAGCTTCATCATCGAGGTCTTTAAGGAATAGGGTCTTCAAAATATCAAGACTTATGACTTCTCCACCACATCGTTTAGATAAGAAGATAAACCTATCTAGGTAATCCTCTAGACTTTCATCCTCATTTTTCCTTATTTTGAACAATTCTTCTTTCCTATCGTTGATCCTACAGTAACTTTGGTATTTCTTCAAAAAGGAAAAATCCATTTTATCCCAGGAGGTTATCAACTGAGAAGCTAATCCCATAAACCAGCGCATGGATGAGTCTTTCAGAGTGGAGGGTAAAAGCTTTAGTTTCTAATTATCACTCTTGTAGTCATATGTCTGACACAAGACTTTAAACTCAAATAGAAATTGGTTAGGGTCCTCAATAGACAAACCTCGAAAGGTTGGCAAGAAGGTTGGTGAGATATTTTGCATTGTCATATCATCATCTACATCAATAGTAATAGGATAATTGAATGTGTGTGGTGGTGGAGGGTTATTGTTGTTGGAAGAATTTCTACAGTCACCCATGATGTTGAAGGGAATGTGATCCTCTTCAAAAATTCGCTCAATTGGGTGAGGTTCTGGAGTTTGCAAAGGAATACGCTCCTCTACAACTATGCGTTCTCTTTCTAGGGTATGTGGGAAGGTCTCGGGTTGACCCTGCTCGATCATTTCCTCAGTAAGTTCTTGATCTGAGTTTCCTTCCTCCCTACTTGTGGTTGGTACGTTGATTGGGGGGATTTTGGGTATGAATCTTCTGTGGGGGCCTCATTTTCTGACCATGCAGAAAAAGAAGCAAAAGGACTATTTTTTTCCTAAAAGAGTTATTCAAGGTATCTTCTACTAACACTAGAAAAAGCAGGTCCCTAGCAACGGCACCAAAAAGTGATAGGTTGTCGTTAGGTCCTAACACTTTAATTGATAAATACATTAATATATTGACCGACTAGTGTCCAAAGGCTATATGCAATAGAAGACATCTTGACTATCTCCCTCGAGTTTCTAGATGTTGGGAAGCTAAAATAAAACTCTAAACTAAGAGGCCACTAAACTTAGAAAGTAGGAAATCATCTATCTAGAAAGCTTGAAATAACTAAACTAGGAAGTAGGAAACTATGAATCTGAAAAGAATAACTACTAAACTAGAAAGCATGGAAATGATTAAACTAAGAAATGTATAAATGTTTGAAGAAGAAAATCTTGTAAAGAAACTAGGAAGCATTGATCTAATCAAAAGATAACAATCTAAACAAGTAGCAGAAAATGATTTAACAATCTAAAACAACTGAAATAAGGTGCTCTGGTACTTTAGACACTAAACTCAAAGACTACAGACTCAGCTACAACCTGCAGGAATAGTCTTAACAGAATTACACACATGAAAGTGAACTTCAATTCCAATATTTATCTACTAAATGAAAGTACATAATTAAAAGTAAGATACTTATCTATCTAAGCTACAACCCCTCGAGTGGCCAGCTCTCAAGTGCTCCTACGCCTATCTCAGACCACATGCACTAGTAATTCCAAATTACTTCATTCAAAGAACTCCATTCACATTATTCAGTAACTCCAAAACTGGTGGGAAAAACTCATTTTATTCATATGAAAAGTGTAACTTAGAAAACATACTGGCAGCATAACGATATTCTTCTATATTTTATCATTTTCAATAGTTACATATTTATATGAGAGCAGCTAACAAAATCCTACTTTTCAGTTGGTAAAGTCTTCAACTGATTGTCAACAACTAACAAACTTTAAAACCCATGACATGAAATATTAAAGAGGCTTGACATGAGCCATAAAGTCATTAGAACTGAAAAAAATAGAAACTATAAAAACTCGGTCCATCGTGTATGCTCCTGAAGTTTCGGCGCCCATTCACTTGTCTTCAATGGTGTTGAATTTTGCGTTAAACCTCTTTGACTGGGATGGTAACTGATGGTGGGAGTTGACCTGTGGAATGCTCAAAAACTAAACCATTAAGTCAGCATAAATTAGCTTATTTTGACTAATTTCAAGAAATAAAGATTGTACATTGTTAGGAATTGTATGCAGAAAATATTAATTAAATGCAAATAAAGATTAAACAAAGGAATGAAAAACACAAAAATAATAACAACGAGAGAGACAATATTTAACGTGGTTCACCCAAACGCGGGCTACATCCACCAACAGAGAGTCCAATATTATTATCCAGTAAATAGAACTGATTACAACTAGTAATCATTGCAACTCAATACCGTTGCAATTGCTACAATACAATGTCAACATAAATCCTAACCCTTAGCCTTTTATCAAGACTTATGTTGGTTACAAAATAGGGTTTTTTATGTTGGCCAATAGAAAAAAAATTAATTCCCAACGCCTTTATCAAATAATAAAAATCGTGAGAGGTTTCGAGGGCACTACCCCCGAGCCCCTGTGGGGGCGCTGCCCCTCGACCCTGCCCTGTACCATGGCAAGGAGCTCACCAAGGGTGCTACCCCTTGACCCCATTTTGGGGGTGCTGCCCCCAAACCCCCATTAAAATAATTTTGGGGGAAACCGTGCTGATAAAAGTGGGGAAAATTTAACCTCCGAGTCTGATTAGGCTCCATATACCAACATACGATTATTTACAAAAAGAAAGCAATTACTTGTCCTAAAGACAATTAATTGGCAGGGTAAGGTTGGTTGAAAGGTGTAAGGTTAAGTATTCAGTCCATTATATTGATGAGGTTATTTGTACCTCATCATTTCCTCCCCTTCCTAAGCCCAAGTAGGTCCTCCTACTCTTTGTTGTGCCCCCTGCCCTTCATTTCCCCAATTCTTATTCATATCCTCATATTTAGCACTGAGATCATACAAATCATCTGCCTCTGTATCTAGTTCCTCTGGTTCCTTTAGAAACCCCTGATGAAAAGTGACCCTTTGTACCCATCTTTGAAAATTGTCATCACTCTGATCTGTATTGATGTATGTTGCAGGGGTGGTGAAAGAAGTAGAGGTGGTCTATACCTCATGCCAATCCAGTTAACTTTTGATTTCTCAAGAATATCAACCAAGGCTACTTCCCTTCTATAGGACCATTTAATATTAAGAGGTGAGATTACCTCTCTCTTCCTAAGATACATAGGAAGAGGGGTATACCTTTCTTCACAGGCATGTTAGGCTTTCCCTATCAAATTTGGTCCTTGATCTTGAAAGTGATTATAGCATAGCCGAAGATTATTATTATGCTTGATTTGTACATTGTCTCTCACTTTAACACCCAAAAATTGTGCCTTGAAATAGAAAGGCTTCCTATGGGGGTATCTCATTTGCAATCCAACAATTTTCTCTGCATGTGCATACTCCCTTGACTGATCCTACCAGTGAAGCTGGTTACGCATTGTGGATAGGAATGATCTCAATTGAACTTCTCCCACAAAGAAATTAACAAATAAATTTGTATATTCCTCCAAGAGAAAATCATGGACAAAGAATTCACATAATAAATCCTGTTGATTAGGAGTATTCAAAACAAATATCTTAACAAATTCTTTATCATCGGGGTCATGCGGCTGATTATAGCGAATTCTAAGTAACTTCCATCTTAGGAGTTGTTGATTGAGGAACATAGAGTACAACCTAGATGGTCTTCTACAGGCCAACAATAACTCATTGATTTATTAAGTATCATGTTTACCTCTATATGGGGTGATCCCACAATAGTGGTTTACAATTTTTGGCCAAACTGGACACTGAAATAATTTTTTTTAACTAAATCTTCACTTTTGGGCACCTATAGCAGCTAAATCGTGAGGAATTTGAAGATGATGCAAACTAGAGTTTCATGAAATTTTGTCTGTAGATTCTTAATATATTTTTTTCAAAATTTTTGGAATCAAATTGCACTTCTTTTTCCATCTCCCTTGAAAACTAGTTTTTTTCATAAAAAAGCATTTTTTAAAAGTGATGCTCACTCTATAACGCATAACTTTTTTTCCATGAAGGATAAAATTATAATTCTTTCTAATTTAGATTTGTAGCTCTGATATCTAGTGCTTCCATTTGGTTAGATAGTTTTTTATTGAATATTTTTTCTTTAATCAAGTTTTTAAGTCAAACCAATTACAATTCAAACATAGTGCGACCATATAACATGTAACTTTTTTTGTATGTATCGAAATTCAATTTATTTTTTTGTTGGATCAAGGACTTCAATATTTAGTGTACTCATATTTTTCAAAAAAAAATTGATAATCTACTATTTTTCCACATGCAGAACAGAGAGCTTGATTTTCGGTGAAAAACCTATGTTTAATAAAACTAAAAAAACAAATACATAATAAAACAAAAACATATTAAAAATATAGTCGTTGGATAGCTCGTTCTAAGGACTACCTTATTCTAGTTGGGTTTGTCAATTCTCCTCCATTTCATCCTCAACCCAAGCTTCAAAGTGTAAAAATCTGGACTTTCAAAGTACCTAAGGGGGAGAATGAGGGCAAAGAGGGGTTCACTTGAACCAGGGTTCACTTAAACCCTGATTCAAGGAATCTCCTTTCAAAAATGGGTTTAGATGTGCTTTTTTGGCGGGATGCATTTAATAGGTTTGCTCGAACCTAGGTTTGATCAAACCCTCTTTTGGTTCGTTCAAACCCCAAGAATGATTTTTTTTGGCATGGAGTCATTTTTTGTTAGTTTTCCTTCCTCATTCAAATTGTAAACCACTTTTGTGGGTTTACCCTATGCTTTGTGAAATTATTCTTTTAACAGTACTAACTCCATTTTGAGCCTATTATTTTCAAATTCTACATCCCTTAAGAATTAGCATCTCTCCATCCATTTCATCAATAATGGAGGGATACATACCTGAAACCATTCTAAAACAGTTGGTTCAGTTTGTGTCCCCTTAGATTCCATTATTGGCTTAGTGTCACTTTCCTGCAAATCCTGCTCTAACTCCACAATTCTAATCATAGAAGCATTAAGTTAAATTTCCTACCCATTTCTTTCTTCTTCAAAAGCATTAAACAATTGCATAAAATTATTTTTCAAATCTTGGATATGCTTGTCTTTCTCAAACAAATCAGCCATATTTTGCTTGTTTTGTTGATTCCATTGCTGGATTTGGTACTGCAACTGTTCAATGACCCTATCTTTTTGCTTACTCTGCACTATCAATTTTGCAATCTCTTGATCCCTTTTATTTACAATTGCAGCATGTGCCTAAATTTCTTCTTGTTGATGGGTGATATGTTCTTCATTACTCTGTAACGAGGATTTTAATTCATCAAATTTTGTTTTCAATTTCTCTAATTCCTCCTCTTTGTGACCAGATTTTGCATCCCCTATGTCCATAGAGAAAGATGGATTGGAAATTTTCATGTCAGTATGAGGTGCATTTTCCTCAGTATTAGGTACATTTTCAATTCTATCAAGAAAAGGGGAGATTCTCCCCACAAGTTCATCTTCAATCTCCACAAAATGTGGCGACTGTACTTTTTCCTCTTCCTGCTCCTTTGGAGATGGCATTTTCTTCTCCTCATCCTTGGGGGATTGGTCATCCTTCTTTTCTATTTCACTTATTTCCTCACTACCAGGCTAACTTTCAGTTTCCACTACTCTTGTTTGAGTCCTAGGATTTTTCCTTTTGGAAGTACTTCCTATGTCATAGTGCCCAATTTCACTGGACTCTGCAGACAACCTCTTACTTCTCCATAGAGGAGGGGTTGTTTGAAAAGTGACTTTATTATGCTTCTTCCTCTTGTGAGGAGGCTCTTCTTCTTCTCCAGAGTGCACAATTTCCACATCCCATGACTGTCTTGTGGTTTCTAACACATTCGGAAAATTTTCTAGTGCATCGCCACTAGGAGTCGTTGAGGTATGTTGGGATTCAGGAGCACCTAAAGCCTTAGAGGATGGTTCTTCTAAAGATTTTTCTTTTTGTTAAGAGGACTCACCCTCCTCAAGTGGTCTTTCAGACTCCACTTTTTCATTTTTTTGCAAAAACTTTTGCTACTTCTTTTCTGGATTTTTGCGAAAATGATACTTGCATATCAACTGTATAAGGTCGTGATGTTTGAGGGGCCCTATCCCAACTTTATATTTTTCCATCATGGAGATTACTTAATGACACAAAAAGGCTAGTAAATTAACCCTAAGAGAAGGGGACAGAAAGGGGGTCCCACTACCATAGTTATTTGTCTTTCACATGTGAAATATTTTATTATCCAAGCTACGACATTTCTCCAAGGTTCTAGAATAGGCATTCTATGGAAACCTTTGTTCTATCCCTCGATACTTTTGGTGATTATAGGTTGAGGCTCCCCTTCCCTATGAAACAATTCTACCAATTTTTGATAGGTAACATTGGTAGTTTCATTCAAATCAATTCCTCAATTTTCAAGGCTAGAAAGACGACCAATAATTTTTGGATTTACCCAAAAACGCTTTCCATGCACCATGGTCTATCTGTCTACAAAATTCTCTATGAATTATTTTACCAGCTACTCTGTATATCCCTCAAACTTTTTCATGAATTCCAGCCACCTGACTTTTTGAAATAGGCCCGCAACATTACTCAATGCCAACAATTGAGTTGTTGAGGTTTGTTCAGACTTTTTCTTGGCTCCTCCCATTTTTCCTTCACTTATCGCTCTGCCAAATTCTACGGAACTCTGTAATATTTTCCTTGCTTCAATTAACTAAATTGCAAATGAAAAGGAACACAATTTCAATATAACCAATGGAAGAGGAATTAATCACCTTACTTGAGTCCTTACTAAGTAATCATGACAATTTTTAATAGGAAATTATGCAACCATTGTCATACTTTTAGCAATCGTGTGATGGCACAACTTTCAAAATTGAGAGAGGGAATGGTTCATGCCAATTAGTTAATCTTTATTCAAAATAATTACTAATTTTAAGTAAATAAATTCATACGCACCTTATGTCTTGTCATAAAATTGAACATCACTCACCTTTGTTGACGTAATCGGATAGTTACATGATTTGGCGAGGGTGGCGGTGGATAATTATGACATGGATGGGATGGTTTAAATGATGGCAAAAATTATTATGACAAAATATTTTTCATAATAATTTCATTTATTACAGAAAGATTTGATATGATATGGTGAAATGACAATTATGGAGTGGATCTTGAGGCAGAAGAAAATTAAATGATGGGAATGCACAAAACTTAGGAAAAATTAAAATACCGAAAAAGGAAAGAGTTTACAAAAATCTAGGGCATTGTCAAAAAATGCAATCGAGGTGGACAGAGAAAAAGTTCTGGAGCATCGTGGAGAGATTTCATTGGAACACAACAAGATTGAAGATTTTGGAGCATCGTAGAAGGATGCTACTAGAACAACAACCAAAAAATTCTAGAGCATTGTCGAAAGAGGCAGCCAAAGCAGCAACCAAAAATTTATACAGCATCATCGAAAGATGCAGCCGAAGCAGCAACCAATCAAAGAGAATGTGAGAGACAGATTCAAGAGTACAACATATACTAAAAATATCAATATGATTCATATTCAATTTGAAAGGAAGCATTTTGAGGAGAGTAAGCCACTTAAAGCAAGCTTTCTTAGGATCAACATAGTTGATCCAAACCTCGCCAAGCACTTTCATCCACTTATTATCGGTAAAGGAGATTCCCTAGCACTGGTTTAGATGGTTATAAACAACATTATTTCACACCGTCTTTATAAATTGTCTTAGCCTTGAGGCCAACTAGAGCCACCCATCATTCCACACAAGGTCACTACCTAGATCCATTTCTTTGTCAATTTTTGAGGGGAAATTGGCCCCTTTGCAGGCTTCAACCAAGGTGGAGTGATTCCTTGTTCCAAAGGGAAGGATGCAAAATTTGGCCCTCAAGACTTCCCTTTTTTTAGGCTCACATCCTCTAAAACATCACTAAAAACTCTAACTCCTTAATGAGTCAACTTTCTAGTAGAGCAACCATGTAGAAGAGTTAATGGCTTCCTGTTATGCTACAGGTTCCACCAGATAGAACTATAGCTTTGGCAAGTGGAATTTATAAGGGTTATATTGCAAGATTTGAAGTGAGCATTATGCTTGGTAATCTCCCAAGCCTTCCACAGGCTCTTGAAAACCAAAGACCCAGCAGGGGTCATAGGGTGCTTACTAATGAGAATTTCACTCAAGGGCAGCTGCCTCCAAGGCTTGGCCTGCCTTGGCAATGTAGATTGGATGTTTTTTTTTACCAAAATCTTCCAAGGTTCATTACCATCCAATGATTTAACGATCCATTTAGATGCTAGTGCAATTCCTTGTAATCTCAAATCCTTTAGGCCTAGCCCACCTTGCAACTTATCAATACAGCACCATTCCCAATTTACCAAGTGATTTTATTTTTTTCCTTTAACATATAACCAAAGAAAGCCTCTTATCCTTTTCTGAATTTCATTAATTTGGTAACTGCAGAAGAACCAAATTGAAGAAAAATATATAATATAGGAAGATAGTACCTTTTGACGCACTTGTATTCTTCCAGCTAGAGAGACATATTTCCTATTCCAACTTTCCAGTTTCTTTTCAATTTTGGTGTTGATCCATCTCCACATTTCCTTGAGGTTAGGACTAACAGCAAACGATCTCCCTAGATATCTCACCTGCATATTCAAACCACCCCACTGGAAGTTGAAATATTTTACCCAATCTGGTGGAGATTCCTCCCACCCCAGGGCAATTGATTTGGAGTTGGATATCCTTGCTTTTGAAGATTGAAAAAATAGTTCAAGCTTCACCATCAATGAATCCATATCATCCTTATCTAATTCAATGAATAGAGTGGTGTCATCCACAAATTGGACGTTGACCAACTCATTATTGTTTGGAAGTTTTATGCCTTTAACTCTTGGGGACAGCATTTGATCCCTTAGTAATTAGTGCAGGGCATTTGAAGCTATTACAAAAAGAGCTAGGGCTAAGGGGTGTCCTTGTTTGATGGACCTTTCTAGTCTCACTTCCTTAGAAAGTGCTCCATTCACATCGACCTGGCTGGAAAAATCCTCTAAAAGAGTATTCACCATTTTGCAAAACCTCTTGGGGAAGCCAAACACTTTAAGGACTGACCTTAAGAATTTCCATTCCACCCTATCATAGGCTTTTTCAAAGTCTAGAAGCATCATTTCCACATTTTTATTGGAGACTTTAGCCCATTCCATAGCTTCCTAGCTCATTATGATATTTTCTAGAATGTACCGGCCTTTGATGATCCCGGTTTGTGTGGTGTTGATAAACCTTGGAACTATGCTCGCCAATCTAAAGGCTAGAACCTTAGCTAAAATCTTATAGGATACATTCAGCAAAGTTATTGGTCTCCAATTTTTTACTAAGGTCTTATCTCCCCCTTTTGGGAGAAGCTTGATGATCCCCTTTTTATGGTAGTCCCCAAAGAACCAATGTTAAGGCTTCTTCATACACCTGCAAAAGATCATCACATACCCAATCTAAGAAATATTTGTAGAACTCAACAGGAAGCCCATCACAATCCAGAGACTTGTCATTATTCATGGAGGTTATGGATTTCAGGATTTCATCCCTAGTCAGGTTCGTTGACAGTCTAGCAGAGTCCTCATAAATCTTCCTAGGGATAAGCCTTTCTATAAAGTCCCTTGCAGCATGGCATCTTCCATTTTCCCCTTCTGAAGTGAAGAGCCCTTTGAAAAATGTGTGAAACTGAATCAAGATTTCCTCTTGGGTGTTAAGCATTTTCTCTCCATCCCAAATTTGATCTATTTGTTCCTTAGTGTTCTTCTCCCTTAAAAAATTGAAGAAAAATTTGGAACCCTTGTCCCCAAATTTTAGCCAATTTATTTTGGCCCTGATTTTAAGCCCATTCACTTTCTCAGTCTAAATTTTCCTCAAGCTATCTTTGGATCTAATCAGCTCCTCCCCTAACTTAATGTCACTTGGGGTTTGTTGTAACTTGGGTTCAACTTTAAAAAGGAACTCTTGGAGCTCATTTTCTTCTTTCATACGGTCCATAGCCCTCTTCTTCCCCACTGTCTGGAAAATATTTCTCCAAGCCTCTACATTAGTGTTCCATCTCTCAATGGTGGATGCATCTTTGAGCATCCATTTATTGATTTTCCTAATGGAGGAGATAGCTTCCTTACAATCAGCATCCTTTAGGAGTAAGGTGTTAAGGATGAAGGCTTGATTCTTAGTTAACTTCTTTAGCCTGTCTTGACAAGTTGCAAGATCATCTTTTATAGGATGGTGGTCTAAAAGTGTGTAGGGGTGGACACACACTTTAATCCCCTTTTCATTAGGTATGAAGCTAAAAAACTCCATGTTTGCATAAATTCTATCAAATCTACAATATATTCTATTACCCCCTTTCTGGGAATTGCACCAGGTAAACCAAATTCCATTACACTCTTTCCCCTTTTCCATGGGATCCACTAGCTTGAGCTTATGTTTTAATCTGTTCCAAAATTAATTTTCATTGCCTTTCCAGGACATGTCAATCCCCCCACTTGTCCTTTGTTTTCTCAACCATGTTAAAGTCTCCACCTAGCACCCAGGGGATTGTTGGGAAGTTGGTTAACCACTTCCATAAGGTGATTTTGTCTCTGTAATCATTAGAGGCATACACTGCACATACCCCAAACTCATTGTCACCCTTCTTCAAGGTTACCAACACCACCCTATTGCAAGGGGAGCAACCAGTTCTCATGACACACTGATCCCACTAATTGGAAATTAGAATGGAAGCCCCCTCTACCCCTCTCATGTGTAGTGGAGAAGGAGGCTCCATTCTGAATGAATTTTCGGTTGGATTCCAATGTGAATCCAGTAGCCTTTGTTTCTTGAAGAAATACCACATCTTTACTTTTTTCAAGGTTTAAAAACCTTCTTATAATGTATTTTTTGTCAGGTGACTCAAGCCCCCTAACATTCCATGAGATGCATTTAAGATTCATCATCACCAGTCATAGGGTTATCTCTTTGTTCATGTCAAAACTTCTCAAAGCACTTGGGCAGTTTTTCTTCCACTTCAAGTTTTTTGTCCATAGGAGACTGGATTACCACACCCTTTTTTTTCCTTTTATTTTTCGCACTCATTGCACCTTTGCTAGTGGCCACAAAACCCTTGTTCTTTCGTGGAATTTTATGGAAAACTCTTGGTGTAGGAGTTATTTCTAACTGCCCTAAAGTGACATTCTCATCTTCGGTACGGGTGATCCCACAATAGTGGTTTACACTTTTTGGGACATCTTGATTTTTGTTGAAAACGCATATTTTTAGAAAATATAATGATTTAATCCTTGAAAAGTTCCATTTAAAGGATTCCAATTGAAGATTTTTTGATCAAACCACCTTAGATCAAACCCCCTTGGATAGAACCCCGCTAGTTTTAAACCATACCTATAACAGAGTCTGCTTTACACCTATCAAAATGCTGATAAAAAACCACTTTTGATTTATCTTTTAGGGGATCAAATTAATTCATTTAAAATTTATTATTTGTAAGTATGTAGTCCTTATTATAAGCTTCCCAAAAAGTATAATTTTAAATATATTTACTTTGATTATTATATTTATTTTTTATTTCTTGTGAATGTAGGTTTTTCACTTAAAAGCAAGCTTTATGTTTTGCACATGTGAAAAAATAGTAGATTACCAAAAAAAAATCTGAAAAATATGTTTGTGCTAGGTATTGATGTCCTTGATCTAGAAAAAAAAAATTGATACATACAAAAAAATTTATGTTGCATACGGTCCGCCTATGTCTAAATTGTAATTGGTTTGACTTCAAAACTTAATTAATAAAAAAATATTCAATAAAACACTATGAAACCAAATGAACATGCTAGATATTGTAGTTACAAATCTAAATTCAAAAAAAATAGAATTTTATCCTTCATATAAAAAAAAAGTTATGTTGTTTATGGTGAACATCACTCTTTAAAAATGGTGTTTACTGTTAAAAACTAGTTTTTGAAGGAGATGGAAAAAGAAATGCAATCTGATTCCAAAAAAATTAAAAATATATTTAGAATCTAGAGACAAAATTTCCCAAATCACTAGTTTACATCATCTTCAAATTCCTCATGGTTTAGCAGCTATAGGTGCCCAAAAGTGAAGATTTAGTTTTAAAAAAATATTTCAATGTCAAGTTTGGCCAAAAAGTGTAAACCACTACTGTGGGATCACTCCTACACCCTATCACCTCCCTTCGGTCAAAGCTAATGTCTTTTGTTTCCTTAGCTTTAAGGTTACCAATAGGTAGACTTGACTGGTTTTCAAAAACCCTATTCTCCAATTCAAGAGGGGGAGTAACCGTTAGAATGTTGTTGGCATCCCCATTGTTATCCACACAAGCCTGATCCAGATTAACTTGCAAGTCTAGGCAGGGGTGGGGTTACCAGTCTACCCAAGGGCCCCAAGGGATCCAACCATCGAGGAAGGGACCTTTTCACATGAGGAGGGGGTCAAACAGACTCCAACAATTGGCTTCTCAGCTTGGAAGTCTCCCTTTTGAGACGACACTACAGAAATCTCCATGGATTCTTTTAGGGTGTTACCAATGTCATCCTTCGACACCAGTGGGGGGTCCCTAAGATCCTTGCTCACACAAGTACCCCCTAACCCTTCCAGACTCTGGGGCACCTTTTCAAAAGAGAACTAGTTAGCTTTTTTCTTCAATTGGAACACCGAAGTTTTTGGCCCACCCTCCACCATACCAAAGGTGTCTTAGATGTGCTACCTATTTTTTTTCATGGCTAATTGTTGTGCATTTAGCTGCTCAAGAAGCAATACATCGCCAGTCTCCTTTTGGGTTGACAGCAATCTTGGGGAAGAGTGGTCGGCAGTCCATTTAGAGGTCAAAGGCTCATCAAGCAAACAATTAGGTCCAACTTGGTCAAGGACAGTGAACATATTACTATGCACAAATTCAGCCTGCTTATTGAGCGGGAGGAGGTCATTAACGCAACCCTTATTGGGATTTATCATCTCTCCATTCTCTACTACTTCTAGGCCAGACGCTCTAACAATACCAGTAGACCCTTCTTCTATGTCACCCATCTGTTGGAATTCATGGGCCTCGCCCACATTCTCCAACACCTGACTCAAACTTGATTATGCTATTACTATTATTAGGGTTATTTTTCTCAGGGGGACGATCCACCTTAGACATTTTCATTTTTTGGGTAATAGGACAACTTTTCCTAAAGTGCCCTTCCCTTCTACACAGGAAGCATGCATTAATCCTACCCAAAATTTCCAAAGGGAAAGAAGTGACACCATTAAATCTTCAACAATCTTAAGGGATTTAGGAAACTTGAAACTATGGTTAAGAGAAACTAGGACCCGGGAATCTAAATTTGGCAGGGCAGCCTTAGTGTCATCCACCCTAACTACTTTGCCAACCAGCTCAAGAACTTGTGGGAGAATCCTCTAGAACTTTGGAGGAATTTTTTTTACAATCACCCACCTAGGGCAAGATAAAGCAATTACTTCCTCAGCAATGGTCGAGGAAGACCAAGCAAGGGGTCAAAAGGAACAACCCCCGACATTCCAATAGGGATTTCCCAATATTTTTTCTTGCATAGCATGTGATTTCAAGAAAATGATGAAAAATCCTTTTTGATTCATTCTACAATATGAAATTTGAACCCCAAACTTGTTAAGCCAGACATTTATAAACCAAGAATCAAAAAAAATTCTTGTAGGAAATTTATTTACATCGACCGCCGCCAGGAAGATAGTGGTGTCTTTCAACCTATTCCTTTCATTTTAGATCCTTTAGAGGGTAGCTTACCTTCCCCTCTGTCATCCTCACTAGTGAACTCCTCCACTACAAACCTAGCACCGTCCAGAGCCGTGAATCTTTGCTTAGCAATGACCTCCTTGAAGGATTTAGCAAGATTGAAAAGGATATCATTGATACCACTAGATTTAACAAGTTGTTCGAGGGATTTTGTACCCCCCTCCATAAATGAAATTAAAATAATAAATCACAATCAGGGCTGAAGTAACAACCCCACACACATGCAAACTAAAAGAAAATAGCATGAAAGAAGAATAATACACCACTGTCACACTTAGAAAGCAATAAAGGAAAATAAGAATGGGGGCACAGTGGGATTGCAGCTTCTCAAACCTACATGGAGGAGGGCATAGCCTCCCCATGCCCTGAGAATTGTGCCTTCCTAGCATGCACTCAAACCCTAGCCTCCTCGAACACAGAGCCCAAACTCTTCAACAACACCATCAATTTATGTAAAATGCACATTCATAATGATTCATGTTTTTTTTTATCAATAAATATTGGCCTCCATAGCTTTGCTATTCTCTCTTTTTGTGATAGGTGTTTGATTGTAGGTGATCCTTGAGAGTTGTGGAGTTGATTTTTCTCAAATTCAACAAATTATATCCTCACCAATGATAACTAATAGGATTATATCCTAATACCTTATACTCCACTCCTATTTCATTCATTATATATATAACCTTTCTTGACACATAAAGCTATTGTGTATTCATTGGTCCATATTCCACTCCTCTTTCATGTTCTTTCTTAGTTCATGTATTGTACAAGGTTTAGTCATTATTATAATAAGTTCATTTTGTTCTATGTTGTCTCCTCACCACACACATTATGTCTCCTCTTATGAGTTTCCCTTTAATTACTTCAAATCTTTGCTCATAACATCAATGTGGTGATGACCACAACATTCATATATTTATGTTTGGCATCATCATGGTTAATGTAGTAATTTGACAGCCATTGAAATTTTGGTAAAGCTTTTGACAAGATGTCCTACACTTGATGGAAAACCCATTTCTATATGTTCAAATAAACCTAGCATTAATTTGATGGTATATCAATTAAGATTGTAGTTTGAAAACAAAATTAAAAAGGAGAATAAAAGGGACCTAACCATGTTGCATTTCATTCCATTTCCTTTTCAAACTTTATCAACATGAGTATGATATTGTAGTATTCTAGGTGTCTTTATTGGTAAAAGTATTTTGAATGTGATTTTATGCATTAAGGTCAAAAAATATTTAAGGGAAGGGGAAGATTGAGGTATTAAACATGTACACACCTACAAACAAGAATCAAAATAGATTTAGTATATGTGGGGATAAAGAATAGAAAAAACCTCAACCATTTAAAGGATCAAGTTTTTTGAATGCATGCAATATATAGGAAAAAAATTCAAAAAGAGAAATTATTCAAAAGAAACCCAACTAAAAATGAATAAAAACTTATGTAAACATAATGTTCACTTAACAATAAATCTTCTATAAACATAATGTTTACTTGACATAAATACATAAAATTGTAAAAAATTAATTAATTAATAAATAACGACCTCAACCCTATTTATTTTATTTCATTTCCTTCTCATACTTCATAAATGTGAAACTCACATTTTATATATTTCTAATGCCTCTAGATTGTACAAAGAGCCAATAATTTTTATTTTTATTTTATTGATAATTGACACATACCCCTTATTGTATTAGACTTTCTTCTTTTAACTATTTGGGATGCTTGTGTTGTACATACATTCATTATTGACATAAGAAAATATTTAGAATAGAAATTTTAATAGAGATGGACAAGCTACTATTTAGTCTCTAAATCTCACTTGTAACCATACCTACTATGTCCTATATACATAATGTATCATAGTCTAGTTGAGTCCAACATATAGTCAATCATTCACCTTGAAATGTAATAACAAATTTCCTCTTTTTCTCCAAGACGCTTTCTAAACTTCATTTTTATTGATTAATTTCTTATTTTTAAACTAAATCTTGTGGATTTCTCTTTATAGGGATATGGGCCTCTTAGAATTATTAAAATTTATACTTAATTTTAGGAAATACTACATAATACCCATAATGTTTAATTAATTTCCTACATAACCCCGTGAGAGAGAACAATGCATGCAAACTTACAGAATAACCATAATGCAAATATCAAATAGACAAGCCACAAGATAACACAAGATATACTTTGAGAAAAACCCAGCCTTCAAAAGCAGTCATACCCCACCTATTATTTAGCAATAAAATAATACATGCACTTACAAAATTGAAATGAATACTTTTGAAGCATCAAGCTCCTCCAGTGCACTCTCCGTGTATCTAAATACACATCCCATGTCATGTTTCACATATGCACTCACAAGTGAAAATCAATACTATGACAGTACACTCACCCAACCAACCTTAATCACTAAACATATGTTTGCTTTTATAGGCTTAATCCCACACAAATACAACCAAGTGATAAGATAAAACCATGTGTCTCAAAACAATGAGAACACAAAACCATTGACCCCTCATTTAATATTGGGTATTAATTTTGCACATTATTAAATATTTTTCCCCAAATATTAAATAATTATCCTATGTCTCCCACACATAAAACAATTAACCCAATGTTACAATACAACTTTTCAAGTGGCCTCAAATAAATATGTGGCTAACCACATCTCCTAGATATACCATAATTAAATGATTATTTAATTACATTATAATACATCAATATATGCAATGATGTGCAATACCAAATCATAAAATTCTCACACTTGTATACATTGCATAAGGGTCAATCAATGAAATACATCACCATAACCATACATAAAACCACATGAATCTTTGGCATGTTTTCATGCTCCATCAAGATACTTGCAATAAAACCAAGGTGACTACCATCTCAAGTACTCCTCTCATCCTCCAACATGCCACCTATGGAAGAAATGGAACAAGCCAAAGTGAAGATGCACCAATCCAAAGAACAAAAACATCAAATCCAAGTGATATCAAAGACTCTAAGTTGTTGTCCAAGGTAAAAACCCACATAATCAAAAATAACATCCACAACACATGCCAATGCATCCAATCATTCATACCTCCTACGTATCAACAACATCAATAAACTCATGCCAACAATATAGGCAACCCATAAACCAAAATCACAAGCTCCCTGTATAAAACCTGTCAATGAGAACATACAATCCAAGAACTTCCACTGCATGGAAAATGTCAAATCTGAAAATATAGATCAAGGCATATCAAGTCTACCACTTAACACTCAAACCAAGGTGTAGCAAATAATCAAAACAATGTAGTACCAAGGACAATCACAATGATCCACACATGCAACACCAATAGTTGCATGTGTAGATACCTAAAAATGACCTAGGCCTGCGAGCACTATTTTACCACTTTTCGCCCTAGCATAATTATGACACTTTAATTATGTTCCTAACCTATCTTCAACTATTAATTAAATAATTTACAATTATTTAATTAATTCAGGGTCTTCTATTCTTCATGATTATTAAATAAATAAATCATATTTATTTAATGTGTCACTAATTATCTAAAGTCAACTCATAATTAAATAAAGTTCTCATTTTATTTAATTAATCTTTGTCATTAATGTCCTCCTGATTATCAAATAAATATATTTTAATATATTTATTCAATATGTCACTAATCCCTAAATCCTCTCTTTTAATTAAATAGATTTGCTAATTTATTTAATTAATTAACCACTTCTATAAATTAAATAATTATTTTTAATTATTTAATTGTTGTATGTGACACTTCTTTATTTTTAAATAAAACAATTTATTTAAAAATGTCTCACATAGTTAACTAATTCTTCTTTTAGTAATTAATTTCAAAAATCAATTACTCATTATCTCACAAAATCCATATTTTGAATTAATTTAATTCAAAATGGAAATATTCTTCTACAAATCAAGTAATTTCTAAAATTACTGATTTTCTAAAATCCCATCTTCTTATCTTCTGATTTTTGTTAATTTCATCTCAACTCTCACATTTATTCTTGATTTAATTTATTTAATTAAATCTTATTCACACTTTTGGGCATTTTGCATTCTAACCATTAGTATTTGAATATTTGCACTTAGATTTCGTTTTCTATTTGCATAAATCTTTTAAAATAAATCCTTCAAAGTCTTGTTTAGGTCTAGGCATATAGAGTTTGCTCCTCAAAATCTGAGGGCATCTATTATCTATTATTACAGCAAGCTATGAGGTATAATAGAAGTTAGTCATGGAGGAGAGAAATGGGTGAGATTATTCTAGTTTCATTCCCTTTCTTTCACATTTCTCCTTTGCATTCTATTGTGTTGTTTGGATAATATTGCATGCATGTGATACTAATTTATTCTGTTTTGCAGAAATCCTTCATTACATTGGTGAACCTGACATTTTGTAGAAAAATCTGTGTTTTCTTGTTTGTTTTCACTGTTTTGCAGGTTACAGCCAAGAAGTCATACGAAATCCCGTCACCTTATATCGAGCAGAGAAAAATGGGCGAATAAAATATTTTAAAAAAAATTCTGGGTTTTGTAGATCTCATTCTCAGCTTTCCATAACTTCAAATAGTTTAAAATTTTGTTAATATTTGAGAAAGTTATGGCCATTTTAGTGATCACGGTTTTTTAAGCTTTAGTTGTTAAAACCCGAATTGTCTTTTGTTTATAACACTTTTGTTTTGCAGGATTTTGCAAAAAAAAATTTGGGTTTTGAAGGTCTATGTCTTAGCTTTCCATAGATATCTGCGATTTAAAATTTTGTTTAGTTTTGAGGAAGTTATCACTATTTTAGTTTTTTGTTTTCATTTAAGTTTTTTTTACTAATCTTTATTTACAACATTTGGCGGTTACTTTTCGTGGGTCAAAGGAAAAAATTCAAACTCCTAACACGATTTTGTAGTTTCTTGTACGGCCTCATATTTTGATAACGTCGCATCTGACATATCGCAACGCATTTGACAGAACTTGAACCGCATCTACTCTACCGAGCCGCATATGCAATTTCGCGCCACAAATGACTGGTTATTTTCTTTATTAAATTGTTATCTGGATCCGACGCGACTGCGGTCAGTAGTTTGATTGATGTATGGGGATTAAAATGAATCAATCCTAGGATAGACACTTTAATCTGGAATTTATCAATCCTAAGGTAGGCACCAAACTTTATTTTATGTTGGTTAAAATGAATCCCTTGTTTGTCATGAAGCAACATCTTCACTTAGTGTAGATAATCGTCATTTGGGTTTAAAACTGAACTTTTTGTTTGTTGTGTTTGTTGGGTAATAGGTACATGCTCTCCCCTTTACTGGGTGATCAAAAAACCAGACTTACCCATTTTATCTTTATGCAATTTATGCTTTATTAAATCCTTTAGAAGGTCTGTCGTAGTGGGAAAAAATACTCACCCTACGGGAACGACCTAAGTGGGAACAACCAAAGCCAGTTTTTCCAACCCACTATAATCAAAAGTGAATTTTGGGGAAACCCATATTCAATGGCAATGAGCAAGATAACCATCCCCAAAGTCTTTGTTCTAAAGATTGGGAGGTCTCCTGAGGGAGTTTATCTATTGCCACGCCTAACGGAAACCTTGACTACGAACCATAGTGTAGAAAGCCAGTTGTGTTAGTATCTAGAAATTATTTCAATCACAGTGCAAGGGGAGGGAAGAATCTAACCCCAAGACACTCACCATATAATCGACACGGATTGTTTGCTCAGGGGATTCAGTATCCACTTCTGTCACCTTGAGTATGCACCTGGAAAAGACAAAAACACAAGCGCCCTCTAGGGGGTGACACGGCTGTGTGAGTCGACGTGATTTTAAGATGTGGGTTGTGATTGCTATGATGACCTTTTGACTATTAAGAGTGAGTCTGCTTGAGGTGTCTTTTTGTTCAAATACCAATGAAAACAAAAAAAAGGGTCATGTTCGATCCTTAAACGTACACTCAATGTTTTAGTTTTTATGTGTTTTCCAACTGTTTTCAGACAAACTTCAACAAACTAAACATCAAGAATTTGAATCCAAATATTTTTGTCAAATATCTTTTTCAAACATCTCTGTCAGAAACCAGAACTGAAATATTATCCATCATAGTCCTCATTTGGCATCTAGACTTGGCATTGGTCATTTCCCTTGGTCAACAATCACTTTTGCATTTAGACAACATCATGACATCCACCACTTTGTCTTCCCTTCAACAAAATATTGATAGGCTTGCTATTAAATTTGAACACTAGTTACTCTGTAGAGGTCAATACCAAGAAGCCTTAGACTTTAGGAGAGAATTCCTCCAAACTGACAATCAATGTCCTTCGTACCAACAATCCATGAGTCCTAGTCTTCCGTCTGTCTACCCTCACTACCAAACGTCACTCCATGACATTCACCCACAACAAACGTCCACTTATCACCCTTATCCTAACCTTGACAAGAGAAACCAACTGTCTACTAGTCCATTCCAAGTCTCCACGTCATATGCTAGTCCTTCACCTATCAATCTCGTCCATGTCTACAGGCCTTATCAACCATCTACCAACTCATGTCAAGTCCCCACATCATACCATACTGATCCAGTCCAAGTCTCCATGTCCTATTTCAATCAACCCTACACCAATCTAGTTGAAGACTCCACATCATCTCCAGTCCAAGTACCCATGTCCTATCTTAGCCCTTCATATATTAGTCTCGTCCAAGTCCCCACGTCTTATCCTAATCCTTTTCAAATCACCCCCTCACAAGCCACATCTAGTCATGAAAATTTTGTCATTACTCAAAGTCAAATCCCATTTAATAAACTTGAGGATACATGTCAAAATGAAAGCCCAAAGCATGACCTTATAATGTCACCCTCATGTCAAGAACAAGGTAGTCCATACCATGACCCTATCTTTCAGTCCATCCATGAAGTCCTTCAAGACAATCATGACATCCAAAACACACCTATCCTTGACAACGACTCTATTTCCGACTATATCATCCATGACAACCCCATCTTTGACCAAGACCCCATCATTGACCAAGAAGCCCAAATCCATGACAACCCCATCTTCGACCAAGACCCTACCATTGACCAAGAAGTCTAAAACGATCCACTCCTTGACCTTTACGCCATTCATGATCAAACACTTTCTGACCTTATAAAGGCCTCGACTATTGACACTTCCCACAATAAGACACTTGCCTCCATGGGACACATAGACGATATTCCTCCAGAACAAGAATCTTCCACTAGGGACATGCTTGCATATGATCAAGTTATAGCTAAAATCATTGGACTCTATGACACTAACCATAATGATGGCTTCGACATTGCCTTGGAAGCACCAACAGAATCATCTGAACCTGACATGTCACACGATCAGACCAAAGATATCAGTCAAGAATATGTCCAACATGACAATGAAGCTAAGACACTTTATCAACTAGGGTCATCTATCTTTTTCAAAGCAAGCTTTCTTGCAGAAGAAAATATTACAAGTTACAGTATCCACATACCTAATGATGGGTTAGCATCTTGCTTTCAATCTTGCTTTCAAAACAACAAATACCCCATCACAAATAGAATTTGTCGAAGCATGTGATATCAAGGCAAAAGACTAGGCATACATGAGCAAGGCATTCTAGAACTAATACAACTTCAGGCAAATTACAGACATCAAGGTCTTGGCTATTCCTCAGACAGCAAATCAAACGATGTCAGTGGTACCTCCTCGATACTAGTGGCAACCTTGTCAGATACAAACATCAAAATGGAATCCATGAGAAATCCTTGTCATAAGATTGTTGCCAACACCCCGTCCACCCATACCATAAACCATCATTCTATCATGAATCAACCTCCCCTTTGGGACAAACAAAAACAAAAGTCTTACAAGTCAAAAGATCAAAATCAAATGTCAAAGGACATTGAATCAAACAAAAGGACAAGTGGACAAATGAAATTAAAATGGATCCCAAAGAAAGACGAATCAAACAAAGACACCCAATCAAATACAAAAGTCAATCACAATGTGGAACCACAAGCAAAGAGGACTCCCACATACAACAAATTTCCACCTCCTCAAAATGGTCATCAAGCAAGGTATATAAAAGTGTTGGTTCCAAACGTCGTCCCAATCAAAATTCCAAAAATTTTCATCCACCATCCCAAGTTTGGAAAATAAAAAGTGATTCAGCCAAACGTCCAAACAACCTTTCCACGTCTACCATCATTCGTCATAATCCTACACCTCGTCTAAAGTCCAAAAATCCCACGTCACACATCCGTCACATATTGGAAGCAACTCTTTACCACAAGGACTCTCATGGCACTCTATCACAATGTGTGTATTCTGATAAGGCCAACTCTAATATCAGAAAGGACAATGATGACATCAATCAGTTGTATGAAAGCGCTATGATCTTGACAAGACAACTCCTTCAACAAGGTCATTATTGGCATATCATGGCACCAATCTCTACATCGGCACCATCAGTGGATTCAGAACAGTCAGTGGTCATCTAAAGCATCTAGGCTATCCACAAAATCATAAATACAAAAAAAATGAAAAATGTAAAACATCGTCACCCTGATGAAAACCTGGAAAATAGGCATCTTAGTGGCACCAAATAAATCAAAAAATCAAAAAAAGTCAAGAAAATAGTAAAGAGAAAAATTTCATCCAAATGGTGAAAACCTGGCAAACAGGCACCCTAGATAAGTACCATGATGAAAACTTGGAAAACAGGTGTCGTGTAAAATAAATCATCTATGTGGACTTTTACACTTGGGGGCAAGTCGTCTCATTTCCCATGCCTTCCTCATGACATTTACGTCCATCTAACCCCTATCATTTCCACGCATTTTTCCCACTTACCTTGGTCTTGACATAAAACTGGCACACATAAATCATGCTTTGGGAAAACTCTTGACATGTCTATCATTCGGTCATACACGATTCATGAAACATCATGTCATTGACCGTCATAGTCTTATTGTCCTTATACGACATAGTCCTTGAAAATCATATGACAATGCCCTTAGTCTCATGTCTCTCGTCCTTTACCAAGGCCACCTCTTATCCTTTCATGTATGTCACATATCTTGGCTTTCCCTTGTCAAACGGTCTAAGGATAATCATCATCCCATCTAGTCCTAACCAAATCATTTCAAATGCAATGAGTTTAATCCATACAAGCACATTATCCAAAATTTTACTTGACTGCGTTCCTAGCTTGGCTGTAGACCTCCATACTTTTGTCACATTATCGTCATCATCCTCACGTTGTTTCGAGAGGCATCCTTCCCATGTCAAACAACGTTGTCATCACCCATAAATTGGTATTCAGCTTGACTAGGGGCACAATCATGTTTGTCCTTGGATTCTCATGTGTAGGCATCAGTCATATGCATTTGTCACGATCCTCTTAAACGTCAAAATCCAAAAAAATCATAAAACGACAAAAAGACAAAAACATCATAAAATGTCCTGAAGAGAGACCAAAAACATCATAAAATGTCTTGAAGAGAGACCAAAAATATCATAAAATGTCCTTAAGAAAGACCTAAAAATCATAAAATGTCTTGAAGAAAAACACAAAAACATCCAAATCAATGTCAAAATCCTAAAAATGGAATCAAAGTTAGTCATGTCAGTCAGTCCATGTCATTGTCATTGTCGAACTACGTTGTCTCTGTGCATTTGCTACGTAGGCAAGGCCATCAGTCGATGAGTCCCCGAGACATTAGGTCAGTCCTTTTAGGTTGGTCCAAATAAAATCATGGCATTTGTCACAATCGTCACATCGGTCAAATAAGTCAGACGTAGTCAAACTCAGACACAAGACAGTCATTCGAAACATCAATGTCAAAGTTGATCAAAATCACACAGCACGGTCCAATCAATCATACAGTCAACATCAGTCAACTTGCCAAAACATATTAGTCAAAACAATGTCAGTCTTGTCACTCTTTGGTCCTCTTCAAGATGTGTCATCGGATTTGGACCTCGTCAAAATGTCCTTTTCCTTTTTCAAGATGTGTCCTTCCTGACAATAGGCCCCGTCAAACTGTCAACACCATCAAATTGGAAAAAGTCTTAAACTGTCAAAACTGTCAAACCGACAAGAAATCAATCTTTGGCAAACAAACATTGGCAAACAAAATAAAATGGTGTTTAATCTTTCTGGTCTATCTTGTCTTATCTTTTGACTATCTTGGCTATTTTTGTCTTATATTTTTACTATTTTGTCTTTTTGGTCATGGTACTAGCTACCTCGAGGATGTCCCATGAAGGATTTAGAGGTGCGATGACGTCTCCTGGCCTATTTTATTTTCTTTGACTGTTGTCTGTGGATTGTCTTGACAAAAAGACTTGGGCAACTTCGCCCTTAGTATGAGGTAGGACATTCCTTGTCTGTGATTGTCTATTTTTTAAATGGATGACCTTGCACACCTTTTTCTACGTCATATCATGTGTTTGTTGTCCATTTGTGTCATTTTTACCGCCCAATGATGATTAAGAGCAATAAATATTAAAGTCCTATGGCAATGTTTTGAAGGATTTGATCTAGGAACTAACATGCATCTCCTTTAGTCATGTCATCTTCTCTCACCCGTCTCATATAGGCATTGCATCCATATCATCATCCATATCTTTTGCACTAACATTTCTTTGTCTCTTCATATTCTAGTATTCTCATCAATTTCGAGAGCACACCCGTGTTCTTAGAACCCATCTTTCCTCTTGAGGGGGCATACCATAACCTTCCTCGTCATTCTTCCTCATCTTATTTTGCACTGGGGCATATTTTTGACTTATTTTCTTTGTCACAACACGACATGCTATATTATGACAAAGAGGGGCAAAATGTAGACACCTAAAAATGACCTAGGCCTGCGAGCACTATTTTACCACTTTTCGCCCTAGCATAATTATGACACTTTAATTATGTTCCTAACCTATCTTCAACTATTAATTAAATAATTCACAATTATTTAATTAATTTAGGGTCTTCTATTCTTCCTGATTATTAAATAAATAAATCATATTTATTTAATGTGTCACTAATTATCTAAAGTCAACTCATAATTAAATAAAGTTCTCATTTTATTTAATTAATCTTTGTCATTAATGTCCTCCTGATTATCAAATAAATATATTTTAATATATTTATTCAATATGTCACTAATCCCTAAATCCTCTCTTTTAATTAAATAGATTTGCTAATTTATTTAATTAATTAACCACTTCTTCTAAATTAAATAATTATTTTTAATTATTTAATTGTTGTATGTGACACTTCTTTATTTTTAAATAAAACAATTTATTTAAAAATGTCTCACATAGTTAACTGATTCTTCTTTTAGTAATTAATTTCAAAAATCAATTACTCATTATCTCACAAAATCTATATTTTGAATTAATTTAATTCAACATGGAAATATTCTTCTACAAATCAAGTAATTTCTAAAATTATTGATTTTCTAAAATCCCATTTTCTTATCTTCTAATTTTTGCTAATTTCATCTCAACTGTCACATTTATTCTTGATTTAATTTATTTAATTAAATCTTATTCACACATTTGGGCATTTTTCCCTAACCCTAATTGAGAGTTGTCATTTTGAATCTTAACCATTGATTCTAGGGCATTTTCTCAATCTCTCATCTCATTCATCCGTGCAAAATTGCATTTTCTATAAAATGACAATTTTGCTCTCATTTCAAGGATTTGGATCTTGATCTGGAATTTCTTAAAAATTCTTTTAGATTCCTTGTTTATTGTCATTTCTTGCATTCTAACCATTAGTATTTGAATATTTTCACTTAGATTTCATTTTCTATTTGCATAAATCTTTTAAAATAAATCCTTCAAAGTCTTGTTTAGGTCTAGGCATATAGAGTTTGCTCCTCAAAATCTGAGGGCATCCATTATTACAGCAAACTAGGAGGTATAATAGAAGTTAGTCATGGAGGAGAGAAATGGGTGAGATTGTTCTAGTTTCATTCCCTTTCTTTCACATTTCTCCTTTGCATTATATTTTGTTGTTTGGATAATATTGCATGCATGTGATACTAATTTATTCTATTTTGCAAAAATCCTTCATTACAGCATGCACTCTCGCAACATGTCACCATAACTCTCTCAAATCATATTAGCATGAACCTCCAAGAAATAGCCATAGAACAAAGAGAAAAACCATGTAAATTGTAACATTTCCTTCTATCAACACCTCAAAATAACACGTTATGTCAACTATAATCTCCTTACAACCCCAAATGAAGAGTTTCAACACCCAACCACTCAATCTCATAGATCAAATGCACATATATGTATCATGTAATATCAACATGGATGTAAGTTTCTCTAACCGAGGAAAATCAAACTCATACAATATTCATTCCCAAAGACAATAGATTATCCCAATAACATCTCCTATAACTCCACATCAATCGATGATAACATAAAATAAATCATATGCACAAGTAGATAACCATGCTAACACTCCGCAAATGAACCCTCCAGAACTACATATCCATAGCTCAATATCCATATCCATGATAAGACAAAGCATAAAACATAATGCATCTAAAAATAGGATGGGCAATACCTATTAGAAGATAAACAGCTAAGTAGACCAGGAGTGGGGAATGAGAATGCTCCTTCAAGATACCTAAGGCATCATGACTCACTCCAAGAAAAATCTCCTCTATAGGTCCATCATGAACTCACATCCATATCCAAGTGAAAGGCTCCCCAATTTCTTGTTGAAACCTCCAAAGAATCATTGTCTCAAATAAATGTCTCATATCACAAGAGAACTCCAACCTCGCCCAAGTCTCCAAGTATCCATGAGCACCTACCAATGATCAATCTATGTTGAGCTTCAAATGTGACACAACACTCTCATGAATCTCCCAAGCACGTGACCAAAGTATTCAATACCAAGAGAACCTATCCAAATCACTATAAAAACCCCAATAGCAAAATCAAGAATCCAAACATCACATCATGATCTAACATCTCCTCCTAGAAGATCACATGCACCAATGCACACATATTGGTCTCAAGAGAACATGTATCATGTCAAAACTCTAAGTTAGCATCAATTGTAAACCAAGACACAATATCAAACATACTATAAACCAAATATCAACATCTCCAATCACATGAAGATGCCCATCAAATGTGAAAGAACTCTTCTACAACAACAAGATATAAGAGCTCCTCCAAGACAAACAAACACTAAATAAAATCATCCATCACCAAGGATGAAACTGAGTCACTACCAACATCTCACACTAAACCATGATACCAAGCTAGGCATGGCATTGTGACAACCATATCCTACATGAAAATCAACCATGGTCCACACACACTCAACTACAATCTCAGCAACTCCAAAGAACAAGTAGAACCAAGATCTCCAAGCCAAGAAGATACAACCACCACTAACATCAAACATCAATGATGCATCACTAAATCATTACTATCAAAATCTTGATCATAAAACCGTGTATCCAAGCTATCCATGACATCATGATAAAACCACATTCTATAAGTCCCAGCAACTATCCAAGCACTCTGATCATCCATCCTCTCATTCCAAAGCAACACATATCAATGCACAAATGACCACAAACAAGCCCAATTAATAAAATGTGCATCAACATTGAATCAATCTTGTGGATATAAACAATCCACATCTAAGTCATCCCATTGCAACCGAATGGGTGATTAGTCCACACAATTGCATAACTCGTAGATCCCAAAAATTGAAACATAAAAACTCATCATCACATTAGTAATATGCAAACTAAGATATCAAATAAGATAATCCTATAGACATCAAGACTCAAACACAAAATCAACCAAGACCTAATTTCTCAAACATGTCCACAAATGAGTAAACATAGTCAAGGAACCAATCAAGCATCCAAAAGATAAAAACAACCTCCTAACACCCAACCAAACCACCACCAAACAACCACATACATAATCATATCATGTTAATGCTCAAATAGACATATGCATATTCATGACATCATAATTATCACCATTGTTGTACTTGCACTTAACTCTCACCAACATGAGACTCCAAGTCTCTACACATGTTCAACCATGTCCCCAAAACAGAAGACATGTGTTCATGTCACTATCAAATTCCAAAATCTGAAGATACTCGTAAACCTGTATCAAGAAGCACTAAACTAATAATCAATTGTACTATCACAAATACCACATAAAAATGTGCACTCCCTCAAGATTTCACCTCTTGACTCATTTGAATGCTCACAAAATCACACCTTAAATCTCAAGCACATACAAGCGATCAAAGAAGTACAAACATCTTTTTGCACCACAAACTAAAAATCTATTTTATCCACAGTGTAGTACACTACAAATGCTCTCCAATGCCTATTTCAAATTGAAAAATATAATTCCATATGGAAAAGTTGTGTTCAAAATCGTGTAATAGATAATATCTAACTTCTAGGTTCCAAATAAATTTAACTATATTAAATGGTTGGTTGGTAGCACCCAAGCAACCCTGTTGACGCAAAATTTTCAAACCCCAAATCTATACAATAAACCCAACAAATCTACAAACCTTAAAAGCCCAAATTTACAAACCAACGCCTACACAATGTTTCAATACCTAGTAATTCCTCAAATATTTCTTGTATTGTCATGGATTCTGATGCAGGAGCATCCAAGGTGAAATGACAATCATGTGTCACCAAAAATATTGTTATTTCAATTTTGTTTATTTTCAATAAGGGCTTAGTGGTTAGGAGAACAAATATTTTAATTTACAACATTATAATTTTCCCTTGTGGTGATTTGAAGAGGTAATTTTTGAAAGAATTATACTTTGATAAATGTTTCTAAAGCATCTCCAACGGGAATATGATTCTTGGGCATTCATTTACAAGAGGGGACCACTTTTCTTACATGTTCTTGCATTATCATTTGCATGCCTTGCATGTATTTGCATGTTGGCCACAAGCTTTGCATGTTGTTGCATGGCTGGGTCGTAATTGTGAGACCCAATCTCAATAAAATTGTCATGACTTTCTCATACAATAACAAAATTAAGAATTTCAAAATGATCTGGAAAGCTGGAAATGAGGCGCACCAAACCCAAAAACCGTTTTGAAAAATTCTAATGAATGAAAAAAGTATTGATAGGCAGAAAGTGACGGGTTTTTCTTGGTGGTTTAGTGGAGGTTGTTTTGAGAAACCAATAGTGGTTTCTTCTAACACAATTTATATATATTGATGCTTGCTCATTTGATGAAGTTGTATTTTGAAGGAGTTGTAGGTTTACATAACCAGATACTGCTGGATTGAGCATAGGATTGAAGACTCCATTGTTGCAAATTTATATTTGCATAGAAGCCCATGTTGTAAGGGAGCTTATGAGCTTCCGCATATTATAATCCCAATCCATATTTTCTGCAATAAAATATAGTGTTTTCCTTCTTGCATATATTGTGTTATTTTGAGTTGTGTTATGGGTTTTCAGATTTGTAAGGGGAGTTTATTCATCAGATTCAACTTTGCACCAAATCTACTCAAACAAGGGTTATAACAAAACCTAAGAGTACACACCTCCCACAACCATGAAAGTTTTTATACCACTTGTTGGGAAATAATGCATATTACCCACAATGTTTAATCAATTTCTTACATAATCTCATGAAAGAAAAGCATCCATGCAAATTACAAAATAACTATAATGCAAAGATCAAATAGACAAGTCACAAGATGACACGAAATATAACTTGGGAAAACCCTCAAAAAGGAAAAACCTAACCTCCACAAACATCCATACTCCATCTATTATTCAACAATAAAACGATACATGCACTTAAAGTTACAATGAATACTTTTGAAACATCGAACTCCTCAAATGCATTCTCCATGTGTCCAAGCATGAATCCACACGTCTCATGTCAAGCTTCACATATACACTCATAAAAGAAACTCAAAACTATGAAAACCCACTCACCCAACCAACCTTAACCACTAAACATGTGTATGTTTGTATAGACTCAATCTCATTCAAATACAACCAAGTGGTAAGATTAAACTATGTGCCTCAGAACCATGAGAACACAAAACCATTGAACCCTTATTTAATATTAGCTACTAAATTTGCACATTATTAAATATGTTTCCCCAATTATTAAATAATTATCCTATATCTCCCCCACATAGAATAATTAACCCAATGTTACAATACAACTTTACAAGTGGCCCCAAATAATTACCTAGTGTGGCTAACCACATCTCCTAAATGTACCACAACTAAATAATTATTCAATTATAACATTATAATAAATCAATTTATGCAATTATGTACAACACCAAATCCTAACACTCAAGGCGAGGAGTTATTTTGACCCTTGTTGCATTGAATGTACTTTGATTGAGAGCAAGTTATTTTGTCTTTCTTTGCTAATGTCTTCCTCTAGCTGCTTTCTAGCATCATTATTTTCTCTCATCTTTTTTTCCTTATTCTAGTATGTTGCAATTCAATTATCATTTTCAACATACCATATTCACAAAGACTACATCATTTCCATTTTCTACATATATCACTCAACCATCACGATCACGTTCAATCTTATGTTACTATTTTGTATATTATATATTGTTTCCTTATATTTGATTCACCTTTCCTCCCAATCATTTTCAAAGTCTCATACCGCTCATTAATTGACTAAGTCTAAGTCCTATGGGTTTTCGGGTCTTCCTATGATCGTTACCACTCCACTCAAGTCCCTTAAATATTTCAAAACTTAGTCATTTTTCCTAAAATTGGACTCCTAAGTTGGTTTCAAAACTATCATCAAGCCCCAACGGAGTTCTCACAACCTTCCTTGGTCTCGAGAAAGCTTGAGTCTTTTTCTTCAAGAGATGGTCTTTAAGTTGGTTCTCAAAACTCTTCCAAGAATCGTTGAGGTTTCTGAAACCTTACACCTCCCGAAAAAATTCTTCTTCAAGAAGAAAATTCTCAAAAGAAAGAGTAAAGTGACCCATTCAATTGGTTTTGGAACTAGTGTCAGGAGTCGACAAGGTTCTTTCAACCTTTTCGGGCTTCGACACCAAATCAATAACTTCGTATTTTCTAGCCAAAAGAAGAAATAAAAAGCACTCTTTCAAAGTCCTAAGGAATTTTTGTAAGTTTTGATAACTTTTTTAGAAATTGATGAGGTTCTCACAACCTTATCAGCATCCAACACATAACTCACAACCTCCAATCCTCTGAAGGATAGCAAAAGGAAAAATAAAGAAATGCACAAAGAAAGGAAGGAACACAAAAAAGAAACAAAATGAGCAATAAAGTGGAGACCAACTGATGTTTTGAAACCTTTTTCAAACTCCGACAACGTTTCAAGAACTGACTAAAGTTCCAACTCTCTTATCCAAAAATTAAATTTGAAAGTTGTTGCTAGCAAAACTAGCAAAACTACCTACCCTGCATTAATTGTTGTGAGAGTCGAGGGAGATAAATTAATGTAGATGTATATGAAGGGAAATCCACGAATTTGACTCATTCTACGCATTTGCAAATAGGAGTTAAGGGTTTCTAGAGCACGGAGAGTAGAATTGTGATGGATAGTTGGACTAAGGCGAAGAGCAAATTTCTTCATAAAACCAGTCTCAAAAGATATTCAAATGGGTAAGTGCATAATCCAAACACTCAAGTAGTAGCTCCTATTGCTCGTATTGAGCAAATTTCTAAATATTCTCAAGGGTTAAAATTAGAAATCCTAGGTGATACTCTACCAAAAAAAATCTAAAAAATATTGAATTGAGTTTTGAAGTTGAAATTTAGGAGAAATTAAGTATAAATATCTAGGATACAAACCCCTGTCTGGTTTAACCAGCACATTATTAGAAATTGGCGATACTAGGCTAGGGCATGTAAACCTTGGTGAATTATGGTAAACTGTAAGCAACCAAATAGAGCCCCAATTACTCAGAGACTGGTCAAGAGTGGTTTACTTGAAGCAGTTGCCTTCCCCATAATTGTGTTGTGTGCAGATCCAATCCCTGAATGCATAAACCACTATGATCCTCAAACTAGGGAAAATAAGAACTAAGGATAATAATTTGTTTACTCTGGACAGACCTACCATTAGTCGTTGTTTTAGGTTGTCTAAGAGATGTTTTGGAGACTTTAATTTCACTTTTTCACAAGGTCATTTCAATGAGAAGAAAGGATATTATAAAAAATATCATCACTACGGAGTGGTTTGTTGTCCCCAAAAAGGGAAAGTTCCAAAAGCCCAAAAAATTGCATAGATCACATTTTAGAAATGAAATTTCAAAAATCATCATATTGTTACATAGATTGAATGGTATGTGAATGCCCATGATTTTGAGGAATGAATGTTTTTCTTCATAAAAATAATTTGTGTTGAGCAACAATATCTAGATTAGGAAACTCTCATTAGTGATAGACTACATTGCAAGATATCAAATTTCACCATCAATAAGCTTTTCTAAATGTCTACATACCTCTTATGCCTTGGCATGCACTAGTTTGCGGTCGGTACTTTGACCTATTGAAGAATTTGATGATCAAATTCAAATATATCACTACTAGCATGATTTGCAATTAGAAAGAAGTTATCAAAAGTATAGGCAGATGAATGGTGTATTCACCATGAGGCTAGTCAGGGAATTACAAGGAGATTTGGGACAAAGGATTTCCCTTGAATCCATCAAACTGATAAACAAGTATGGTAGCCACTTTATTTGATTCCAAAGGTTCACCTATGTCAGAATAGGAAGATATGATGGTCTCCCTCACAAGTTACCTAAGTATGCAGAGGAAAAATTCATCCTCATTGAAATTTGCAGGCAAGTTACAGAGGTGAACAAAAGGTGTGTTGAAAGGAAGAAATTTGGCATCCCATTCCCCATTGGTCTTGGATATTATTCCATTCCTCAACATTGAGAGAGATATTGTGAAATATAGCATTTCTACTTATGATATGAGGTTTCCATTTAACAACAAGAGCTTTGTAAAGGATAATTTGTAGCTTGGTCTCGAAATACATCACATCCCTTGTATGGAGGATTATTGAGTTGATTGCTCTGATGACTATGAAGTTAGAAAGAGGAATTGGATGAAAATGAATCTTAGAGATTGTTACATTCATATTGGATTGGAACATTGAGGGTGTTGAAGTTGATGAGCCCGACTTGGTAGACCCAATCTACACCAGTCATATACAATTAGCCCATGGTGCCAATTGATTGGAGTCTCAAAGAACCTAAGGACCTTGAGACTAGAACAACCATAATCTTAAAAGGGACTTAGATATGGCTTGCAAAGAAAAAGGGAAAAGCTTCTAAGGCATAACACAAAGGAGGACAAAATAACCCAAGTCAAGTAGGGACTTCCTCATCAACCATAGTACCAGTGCCACCTCCCACACAACACACTATTGTACCAAGGGGAAGTGGAGATGGAGAAGAGCCTCCAAAGGGAAGAAAGAGCCCTAAGAAGATGTGGTGATGGCCCACCCATAGATAGTAGAGTGGAAAATCAAGCAAAGAAGGATAAAAAGAAGGAAAAGGAAGGAGATAATGAACAAGAAAATAAATGAAATAATGGACGTTGATATCTCTAAAGTATAGGAAAACCCCTCTCAAGATGTGACTGATAAGACAAAACAAAAGGGTAAATATCCTCCCTCATTTTCTTTTAATTTGCAAAGTGTAGCAAAGACTCCTCCCATAAGGAGAGCACTTTGTTTTCATCACTAGACTTTGCATCTCAAGCCATTGGTACTACCTCCTCTCCTCTCCTTCATGGTTGGAGAACACATTAGCTAAGAGAAGAAAGACAGTACCAATCAGTTTTCCAAATGATAACATTGTGTGTCAATTATTGCATAGATCTCCCAAGCCTAAGAAATTAAAGACCACCTCAAGGTTAATGGAGGATAGTGGTTTTGGGCACTTTTTTATAGAAATTGCACATCCCTCTGCACAAAGAAACCTAGTCAAGCTACTACAACTTACTACAATATGACAAAAGTAGATTTGGGACCCTCGAGTAGGGATGGTAACATTCACAACTTTCAAGTGACTGCTAAAAGGTTAGTTGAGAGGACTGAAAAGGATAAACAACATAAAGATGAATTGAGAAGGCAATGGCATTACTCACAAAATACCTAAAGTAATTGGTAGATCCTTCTCCCTAATCTATCAACCAATCAAGTTCTTCCTTTGATCCAAATTCTACAACCGAGAAGGAAATGGTAATAGATTTAAAAGCCAAAGGTCCCCCTTTGATCGAGAAATTAAAGAAAGTTCATGATGAGTTAACTTTGGTGAAGAGTGCTATGAAAAATTAGATAGAAAATTGCAAGCAAGAAGAGTCCCTCTGGTTGCAAGTTGATCGAGACCTCAAGGAAATTTTAGACATGGGTTTAGATAAACTTGCAACAAAGCAAATCATCCCTTCCAAAAATGACCCAAGATGAATAATGTGGAAGAAGAGTATTGAATGGAAAAACTCTTTCCTAAAGCAAAATATCTAAGAATAGAATAAGCTATTGAAAGAATGCAACCATGTAAATGCTTACCTCATCCAAGAATTCTCAAATTTCGGTTGTTAACTTAAGAAGAAAGACAATGATGGTGTGGCTACGATTGATGAGTTAAAGGAAGGATTTCATAAATTTGTTGGTACATTGTCAGATGAACAAGCCTTTAATAAAACAATTTGAAGAGATTGGCTAGAATTGATTGAACATTATCCTAGTATGAGAATTTCCAACCAATCTCACCACCAAAATTGACACCCTTCATACCAACAAAGCTCTCTGGAAACCCAGAACCAAAAAATTCACCATTCCTCAACACAATGAGATTCCAACTATCACTCGGGCGCTCAAGGACTACAAAGCATGTGTAGTAGCCAGTCAACAAGACTCGACAGATGGAGCAAATGTGGACCCTCGAAAATAGCCACCTCAATAATACTCATCTATTTTTGTAGTGTAGCAAAATGCATACCCTTGCATTTTCACACTTGTTTAGGCCTGCCTTGCTTTATTTATGCTTCTTTATGGCTTAATTTTTGCTATTTTGCATCCACAAGCCTAATAAACTATATATTTTTATGGACAATATCGACAAACACCAAAAGATAAATGATCATTTAATGATTTTTTCTGTGTCCCTGATTTGTGGACTGGGACTAAAACGCCACCTAGGGCGTCTTTGTCCTCCATGGGTCTTGGGACCCTGATTTTGAATGTACCTAAAAAGGTCCCTTTTTGGAATCTGTGCCCCGAGATTTGAGCCTTGGCAAGAAGACGCCACCTAGGGCGTCTTAGTCCTCCTTGGCTTATTTTCAAGATTTAATTTCAAATTTTGGTGGGATTTAGCCTCCTTTAATCAATGATTTCATATGTCAGCTTGTTGTGGTGTAATTTCAGGATATTAAGCATGAATAAGTATAAATACAAGGTTTCTCCGCTCATTTTCACAACAACAAGCATTCAAGTATTCATTCCTAAGGAAAGTTTATGCATTCAAGAGCATTTCATCAAGCATTTCAATCCATCATCAAGATTCAAGCATTATTTCAAGTGTTTAGTGCATCCATTCATGTTGTTGAGCCAAGATTGTGGATGTAGCATTGAATATCTATTTGCAATTATTGTTCACATTATATCCAAGGATCCAAGATCTACATTCTTCATGGCCACTACATGGTAGATTACATATTTGATTCACAAGACATCATCCAAGGTGATCATTTATATATTTCATATTTCATGCTTCATTTCATTCATTTCATCATTTGGTTTAATTACCTACAAGGGGTTTGACCAAGGAAAACCCCCATTTACTAACAATCAACAAGTTTTTCCCCTCTTGCATGTTTGTGATTGCAAATTTAGGTTGAAGACTTGAAGATCATTTGGAGTGCAAAGTTGTAAAAGTTGCAAGGTTGCATTACAAAGTTATCATCTTCACAGAAACTCACCTATAGGCCAAATCTAGAAGTTTCAAAAACTAAGATCGGAGGAGAAGCAAGTGCGGACCTTGGAGCTCAGGACCACATTCAGAGTTTTCAAAAATTCAAAGAGGGACTAATACGCCACCTTGGGCATCTTAGTCCTCCCGAGCATATTTTTTAGAAATTCCTTCATATCTGATTCTGAGATCCGAAGACTACATCTTCCCCAACAAATAGCAGCAGGACTAATACGCCATCTTGGGCATCTTTGTCTTCCCTGGCATATTTGGGTAGCTTCTTTGCATTTCTAGAATCCTCACAACATCTCCAAACTTCTCAGGTACACATACCCTAACTTGGTGCAGCTTAATTTCATCGTTCGCACTCATTATTTAGCTTGTATTGCTAGATTTTGTAGGTTGAATGTTCATTTGTATTTTCCAAGCATTTGCTTGTTGGTGAACCCTTAAAATTTGAAAAAGCCCCCTCCTAGGTCCTCCTCATTGAGAATTGACTCACCTTGTGAGGTTGTTATTCAATCCAATTAGGACTCCTAGGACATCCTTGAATGTTAGTTGGAGAAAATTTATATTCTATATGTCCATTCTTCACTAATCATTTTGGTTAACCTAACATTTTGAGCATTCATTTTCTAATTTGAAGTCCATTACATTCCTAGATCTAGGTTGCATTCATTCTTGCATTGTATATTGCACTAGTGAAATTGCATCTAGGGTTTCTCATATTTAGTGAAATTTGCATTTAGGGTTTCTCATATTTGCATTAGTGAAAGTGCATATAGGTTACATTTTTGCTTTCTTGCATCATTTCATTTCATTCAAAAAACTGAAAAGTGCATTGTTCATCATCTTAATTGCATTTAGAAACATTCTTATTACATTCAAAATTTAAATAAAAGATTGCATTCACTTTTGCATCCAATTGCTTGTCACTAGTTACTTTTTCTTGCATTCCTTTGCACATTTTTTTGTTTCCAAACATCAGGTCCCTAGGTAGGCAACCTGGCAACACTGTTATCAACTCATATTTTGCTATTTTTTTCTTGAAAAAACCTCCACTGGGACAAAAACGCCCTTCTTGGCATCTTAGTCCCTCTCTGGGATTTTACCTCAGAATCCTGTCTGATTTAATTGCATTCTATTACAGTTTATGGAACCTTCAAACTCCTTCAGTAGGACCAAGACACCCTTACTGGCATCTTAGTCCATGTTGAGTTTGAATCTGCAATTTTTAAGGTTTAAATCTACTTTTTTGTACTTCCTAAGCCTCCTGCTAACATATACTATAAGTCTAGAAAGTTTCAGGAACATCTATTTTATGCATCTAGGTCAAAAACATCAATTTAGGGAACTCATTTTTGAAATCATTTCAATTACAAGCATCATTAGATCTAAAAATGCTCACATTTCTGAAACTTTGCATAATATGGATAAAAGTACTTTTCACTTTTGCATATAGAATGTTTACATTCATAAAAATTTGCATAAGTTTGATAAAAGTGCTTTTCATTTTTGGATATACATTGTTTGTATTCTTAAAGTTTTACATTCATTGGACAAAACTATTTTGCATCTTTGGATACACATTGTTTACATTATTAAAGCATTGCATGAGATGGTTAAAAGTGCTTCTCATTCTTGGTCAAATCATGTTAGTACCTTACCTTTCTAGGCACGCTAAGAAAAAGTTCAAAACCCCTCCCTATGAGTGTTTTAGTGAAAGAGAATACAACCTTGGACAATCCTAATGATCATATTTGTTCTTCTCCTAATATCTCTCCTATTGGAAAAGAAGATATTTTGATGTTAGAAGAACTAATCAATGAGGATTTTGAGAGTCCTAGTTGTTTCTCTCCTCCTACCTCTCTTAGTGAACACGACATTGATGACCAAGAAGAAACAAATGTAAATGATCATGACAATCACATTTGTTCTTCTCCTAGTATATCTCCTAGTTTTGAAGATGATACTTTGATGTTAGAATATATAATCGATGAAATTCATGGGAATCTTGATTTCCTCTCTTCCCCTAGAGAAAACATTCTTGAACAAGACAACAACATCATAGATGATCAAGAAAATTCAACCATTGATAACTCCCTTACGTGCAATGAAGCCATCTTAGAAGAAACAATCCTTGAATTTCAAAAACATTTGGTTTGTAGTTCACCTAAAAACTCCCCTACTAGGGAAGGTGTAACGATGGAAGAAAATAAGAACATTGACAATAGTGATCCCTTAGATGAAGATGATGAAGTAACATTAAACTCCTCGTCACTAAGAGATCATGAAAATAATGATAAGCCTTCTAAGGTTATGCACATTAGATACCCCTTGAATTACTCTCCCGAGCCTAAACTTATCATCCATCCACCCTCTCAAAAGCCACAAGTTCAAAACAAACAATGTTTTGCAGCAACCAAGTTATAATAGTGTTGCTCATACATACAACACTAGGAACAATATGCAACCAAGACAAACACCTTCAACATCCCTCCCATTTCCTAATCCTATTTTTCCTAGTGCTCCTCATTTAACTTTGCATAGTGGGAAGGAGTATGATCTTGTTGAACAACTTAAGAATACTCCTGCTAAGATATCCCTATGGGACTTAATTCAGAATTTACCTAATTGTCACACTATGCTTCAAATAGCCTTGCAACAAGTTATGCTTCCCTCTAGTGCAAACTCGAATGACATAGCATCCATGATTCAAGGAATAAACGCTGACATTGTTTTCCACCAAAGTGAACTCCCCCCTTTGGAAGTGCAAAAACAAATGATGCTTTCATGATCATAGCTCAATACAATACAAAAGGGAAAACGAACCCTTGTTGACAATGGCTCAGCCTTAAATGTGTGTAGTGTAAACCTTTTGGATAAGCTTGGTGTTGATAAATCAAAAATCCAACCCGTCTCTTTCTCTATTAATGGCTTTGATAACATGCGAAAACAACCGCTTGGTGTAAGGTTGGAAAGGCCACATTACAAACCCCGACCCATGTTATGCCTGATGATCTTTCACATAACCTTCTTTTAGGCAGACCGTGGATTCATGCAATGAATGGGGTGCCTTCCACTCTTCATCGTAAAATGAAATACATCTACAACAACAAAGTGCACACACTTGATGCCGATCATGAGCCTTATAGTGTCTAACAACTTGAGAAAAACAAAGAGAACTCCTTGAAAACATTAACACCAACTACACAAGTGGAACCCATGCAACAAAAAGACAAAGAAAAACACATTGAAGAAGTCACAAATCTATTAGAAGATAATTGGGGTTCCTTACATTTCACACCTACATTCATGGGAGAATACAAGATCACAACAAAGGACTCTAAAAATGGAAAGGAAAAAGCAAACCCTTTGAAAGCATCCACCTCAACCACTTTAGAAGAAAGGACAACATACACAAAAAACTTTGATGAAACTGACTATCAAGAACCTTTGAATCCTAAAGAAATGAAAAAGCTTTATGTAAAATTTTATGAACTTATGAAACAACTTAGATATAGTGGAAAAGGATGTGGTGCTAGAGAACAAGGTATTTGTGTCCCTATCGAACCTAACACGGAAGAAACAACTCATGGTCTTAGTTATTTTCCTTTGATAGAAATAAACAAGCCTTCACTTAATAGCAACACTAATGGTCTTGATTATTATCATTTGAGGAAAACAGAGAAGTTCTCACTTAACATCAATGTCATCACACAAAACACTAATGATTGGAATTCGTTAAATTTTACACCCTAGTGTAAAGAAGAGAACAAAATCTCGCAATCTAAAGAGTCTTGTGTAAGTATGACATCTTGTACTAAGCAAGAGATATCTTTGTCTCAAAATAAAGCAACATCCTCCACTTTTGAACAAGAGAGTATCTTGACGAGACTCCTCCAAGATTGTCTGATCTCTCTCCCTCCAAGAACATGAAAGAAATTCTACTACAAGAGTTCATTTTGCACATATCATAGAGTTCATGATCATGCTACTAATGAATGTAAAGCTTTAAGTAACAAAATTCAACATCTCAAGGAGTGTTGTGCTCTTCCTTGTATTGAAGCACCTAATTCCTCTAACTGATACTCATTCTCATCCTATTCGGCTCACCCTTGTCCTACACTAAGTGGGGGCAAGGGGTTAGATAGCTCTATCCGCGTATGTCACTTGTCGTTGTCACTTTTGGCTAGTTGACCACCTTTCATGTACATATAAGAACAAGCTTGGGATGTGGACGACATGCCTTAAGTTGGCTCGCATGTGACGTACTCAACAACCCTTCCATCATATTGCATTAAGTAGCTTATTGGAAACATATGACTTGGCATAGGGATTTATGAATAAGCTCTCATGTCTTCTTCTACTTTAAAGCAATTGCTCACAGCAATGGTGTTAGCAACCACTTTAAAGTGGGGGCATACATCGACACTCATGTTTCATTGTGTGAATTTTTTTCTTCTTGTGATGCATCCTTTTCTTGGTGGCATCATTGGGTTTGATTTCCTCCAAGATTGTGATACTTCTTTGACTTGTCCTCTCTTGGAAACATTAAGCACAATGTAACTCCCTAAGATGAGACCTTGCACAAACTAAGAAAAATCCCTTTAAACATCTTTCTTTCTTGTGGTGTTGCATTTTTCTACCTTATTAAAGTCATGGAGGTATGGCTTTGATATGGTCCCCTGAGGCTCATCTAGTGAGCACCTAGCTTCACTAGCCCTTGTGAGCATGTATTTTTCTTTTTGTCCTTATTAAATTCATGGAGGTATGGATTTGATATGGTCCCCTGGGGCTCGCCTAGTCAACAACTAGCTTCACTAGCCCTTGTGAGCGTGTGTTTTGTTTGCATAGTGGACAGCGTGTTCCACTTGTAAACTTTCTTTTTGGAAAAACAGCCTAGAACAAGTCTACAACACGTTGGATGGCCATTCGAAGCTTGATTCGTAGCATTTTTCTTTTTCCTTTTTTCTTTTTATTTTTCTACCTTTGATGGTGTATGCTTGTGATCTAGTTTTGGCTTCATATATCATTTGCATGTGTGTTCCTTTGTGCCTATGTTGGTTTGTCATAGGATCTTGATCCTTGGGGCTTGATCATCCCTCTTGGTTATTGTTATCCTATCTTATTAGCATTCGTACATTGGAACCCATCTTGATTGCGCGATTGGCTACTTTAGTGTAAGTTTGAAGCAAGTTCATCCTCTCACTAAAGTGGGGGCTAAATGTAGTGTAGCAAAATGCATACCCTTTCATTTCCACACTTGTTTGGGCCCGCCTTACTTTATTTATGCTTCTTTATGGATTAACTGGTCCTATTCTGCATCCACAAGCCTAATAAACTATATATTTTTATGGCAAATCCCAAAAAACACCAAAAGATAAATGACCGTTTAATGATTATGTATGCGTGTCCCTGATTTGTGGACTAGGACTAAAACGCCACCTAGGGCATCTTTGTCCTCCATGGGTCTTGGGACCCTGATTTTGAATGTACCTGAAAAGGTCCCTTTTTGGAGTTTGTGCCCCGAGATTTGAGCCTTGGGACTAAGACACCACCTAGAGAGTCTTAGTCCTCGGCTTATTTTCGGGATTTAATTTCAAATTCTGGTGGGATTTAGCCTCCTTTAATCAATGATTTCATATGTTAGCTGCTTGTGGTGTAATTTCAAGATATTAAGCATGAATAAGTATAAATACAAGGTTTCTCCACTAATTTTCACAACAAGAAGCATTCAAGTATTCATTCCTAAGGAAATTTTATGCATTCAAGAGCATTTTATCAAGCATTTCAAGCCATCATCAAGATTCAAGCATCATGTCAAGGGTTTAGTGCATCCATTCATGTTGTTGAGCCAAGATTGTGGATGTAGCATTAAAGATCTATTTGCAATTATTGTTCACATCATATCCAAGGATCCAAGATCTACATTCTTCATGGCCACTACATGGTAAATTGCAGATTTGCTTCACAATACATCATCCAAGGTGATATCATTTATATATTTCATATTCCATGCTTCATTTCATTCATTTCATCATTTCGTTTAATTACCTACATGGGGTTTGACCAAGGAAAACCCCCATTTACTAACAATCAACAAGTTTTTCCCCTCTTGCATGTTTGTGATTGCAAATTTAGGTTGAAGACTTGAAGATCATTTGGAGTACAAGGTTGTAAAAGTTGCAAAGTTGCATTACAAAGTTGTCATCTTCACGGAAACTCACCTACAGGCCGAATTTGGAAGTTTCAGAACTTGAGATCGAAGGAAAAGCAAGTGCAGACCTTGGAGCTTAGGACCACATTCAGAGTTTTCAAAAATTTAGAGCAGGACTAATACGCCACCTTGGGCATCTTAGTCCTCCCGAGCATATTTTTCAAAAATTCCTTCAAATTCGGTTTCGAGATCCGAAGACTCTGCATCTACCTCAAAAAACAACAGTAGGACTAATATACCATCTTCGGTGTCTTTGTCCTCCGTGGCATATTTGGGCAGCTTCTTTGCGTTTTTGGAATCCTCATAACATCTCTTGACTTCCCAAGTACACATACCCTACCTTGGTGTAGCTTAATTTCATCATTCACACTCAATATTTAGCTTGTAATGCTAGATTTTGTAAGTTGAATGTTCACTTGTCTTTTCCATGTATTTGCTTGGCAGTGAACCCTTAAAAGTTGAAAAAGCCCCCTCCTAGGTCCTCATTGAGAATTGACTCACTTTGTGAGGTTGTTAGTCAATCCAATTAGAACTCTTAGGACATCCTTGAATGTTAGTTGGAGAAAAGTGATAGTCTATATGTCCATTCTTCTACTAATCAATTTCTTTGGATGTTAAAGTTTATATGGTTTAAATTATATTTTTAATTTTTAATGATTCTTTTTAAGAATCAATTTTCAAGACTCTTTTAACAGTTACATTTTGAAAGCTTTAAATTTATGTAATCAAAAGACAATAGAAGGGTTCAAAATCTTGATACCTATTACATTGTAGTGTAAGAGTGAGACTCAATCAAAAGGAGGAACAATAAAATTTTGCTAGTTTCGGAAAGAATTCATTTGTCTATGAGCATGTCAAATTGAATGTGACGCTTTGGTATTTATTTCAAAATCTGTAAATTTGAGTAAATATTTGGATATTGTCTTTCGTTGTAAATGTGGTATCCATTTATGTGGCATTCATTTTCTTTCTGGGATGTAGTGAAATTTAAAATTTGAAGTTACCTATCTATCACTTTTGTTTCAATCTTTGTGTTGGAGTGTTGGTGATATTCATTTCTTTGAAAATCTTTCAGTTTCACAATATGGGAGTTGTGAAAAACAATTCAAAATCCCTTTATATTTAATGTTATGGTTGCATTTATGTCATGGATATGCATAAATGTTAGTTTTCCTTTCCTACTTTTTGACCAAAAGTATACCCCATTTTTAAAATTTGAAAATCAAAATTTTGACCATACAAGGGAGTTGTACCTCATTTAAATTCAGAGGGTAGTTAATCAACAACTTACCCACTTGTTCGTTACTTATTTGTCTTCATTTTGGGGCGTAATAGAGTTATAGTTTTTACTTATTTAAGAAGAAAAATATATTAACCAACATATATATAATTGAACATACCACCATTAACTTTGCACTCCTTAAGCTCTTTTCAAATTTTCTCAATTAAAATTTAGGCTTAGGGTCCACCTCATCAAAGGCAGTACCACAATAGCATAGCATGGTTTTGGTCATGTCCTCTAAAATACAGAGGAAAAAAGTTAGTCTTTTGACTTAAATATTAGGTCATGTCTTTTCTGGTGTTTCTATTTTCTAATCACATGATTTGCTTTCTTCACAATTTTTTGTTAAGAGTACTTTTTACTTAATTAGTAGTAATCAAATTCATGTATTTCATCACAAAGTACTTTTTATATCAATTTTTTCTTCTACTTCTCTTCTTTCTTATGATGGATCACATAGTGTGATCTGAAATGTTGATGTCAAAAATTTATATAGTTAAACTCATAAACACTAATGAACAATATTATGAATAATGAAAATCTAATGTTTGTTAAGCTATGTATTATTGATTATCTTATTTTTCCCTTGTTATTTGTCCCTTGTGATTAATTATTTCTTTGATGTGACTTGTAGAAATCAATATGTATCTATTTTTCAAGTACAAAAATAACGACGACTAGTGCTTAACATTATGAATAATCAATAAAAACATTAAGGAAAAATGAACATTTTTTTTGCTACACCATAGCAACTATTAGAGCATGCTCATCCATTGAGTCATTTCTCCTAATAGTTTTAAAATCACAACTAATAACTAGGTCAAAAAAAATTCTTTACTACCCAATACATAAGTATTGGACCATACTCACTTATTGCGTATATTCTTAAATCATACCAAACCATTTTATCTTGATACATTCCCCTACATCAAATCATATGAAACCAACCTATCTTCTTCACATAATTTGTTGCCCCACTAAAATTTTTGGTTCACTTTATAAATTGTGCCAAAATAAAAATGATTGCTAGACTTTAAAAAAAAATTGTCTTATCTTTCATCACAAGATTTATCCATGCTCCTCAATTAGTAGAGGAAAGAGTTATTGCATATTGCTTCATGCTATCCCATGTGATTGTACCTGCACCAAGGTTGAAAATACATCCAAAAGTGGATTTTTGTATCATCTACAATATCTACCCAATCTGAATCTATAAACCCACACAACCTAAAGTCTATACTTCAACTATAAAAAATATCAAAGTTGTGTCCCTTTCACATATAACACCCTCTTTATTGCAATCCAATGTTCTACCATTGGTACAATCATAAATCTAGAAATGAAACTCATAGAATAGGTCAAATCAAGTCTAATGGTTGTAAGACATACTAGGCTCCCCACTAGTTGCCTATACACTAACTCATTAAGTATCTTAGAGTTAGTTTTGGCTAAAAGTTTCAACCCTTTCTTCATAGGTGTAGATGATATTTTATAAATTTTCATTCTAAATTTATCAAGCAAACTCTTTACATATTTTGATTGTCAAACAAAACTGTTCCCAACTGTTTGCCAAACTTCTACGCCTAGAAAGTAATGCTAGAGGCCTAGATCAATCATTTAAAAAAATTCTTGTATTAGATTTGATCTCTTCAATTACATGTGTCTTACTACTTGTAATAATGATGGCATCTACATATATGACTAGTAGAATGAGATCATTATGCATGCTTTTCATGTACATATTGGAATCTAAAGGACTCCACTAGAATCCTTTTTCAAAAAAATACCTACCAATTTTGATGTGTCATGCCTTGGGTGCTTTTTCCAAGCCATATAGAGCTTTCTTAAATCGACAAACAAGATGATCCTTCCCTGTAACTTAAAAACCCTATGGTAGACACATATCCACTTCTTCCTACAAATCCCCATTGAGGAAAGCATTCTTCACATCCATTTGATGGACTATCCAACCAAAGTAAGCTAGCATTGCTAGGATTAATCAGACAGTGCTCATCTTTCTTGTAGGAGCAAAGGTCTCGTAATCAATGCCCTCTCTCCATGTGAACCCTTTTGCAACCAATCGAACTTTGTAATTCTCTAATGTACCATCTACCTTGTATTTGACCTTGTACACCCATTTGCAACCTATAGATTTTTTCTCTAGTAAAAGATCTAAGAGATCCCAAGTCTTATTTTTCAAAAGACTTATGTCCAATTGCCTTGGCCTTTTCTCATTCAAGTTTTTGCTTTGCCTCCTTACAGTGTAGTAAAATGCATACCCTTGCATTTTCACACTTATTTGAACCCGCCTTGCTTTATTTATGCTTCTTTATGGCTTAATTGGTCCTATTTTGTATCCAAGAGCCTAATAAACTATATATTTTTATGGAAAATCTCGACAAACATCAAAAGATAAATGATCATTTAATGATTGTCTGTGTTCCTAATTCTTCGAGTGGAAGTAAAACGTGCCTAGGGCGTCTTTGTCCTCCATAGGTCTTCGGACCCTAATTTTGAATGTACCTGAAAAGGTCCCTTTGTTGGAGTTTGTGCCCCAAGATTTGAGCCTTGGGACTAAGACGCCACCTAAGGCATCTTAGTCCTCCTTGGCTTATTTTCAAGATTTAATTTCAAATCTTGGCAGGATTCGACCTCCTTTAATTAATGATTTCATATGTTGACATTTTGGGATATTAAGCATGAACAAGTATAAATGCAAGGGTTCTCCACTCATTTTCATAACAAGCATTCAAGTATCCATTCCTAAGGAAAGTTTATCCATTCAAGAGTAATTCATCAAGCATTTGGAGCCATCATTAAGATTCAAGCATCATGTCAAGGGTTTAGTGCATCCATTCACGTTATTGAGCCAAGATTGTGGATGTAGCATTAAAGATCTATTTGCAACCATTGTTCGCATCATATCCAAGGATCCAAGATCTACATTCTTCATGGCCACTACATGGTCGATTGCAGATTTTTTTCACAAGACATCATCCAAGGTGATATCATTTACATATTTCATGTTTCATGCTTCATTTCATCATTTGGTTTAATTACCAACAAGGGGTTTGACCAAAGAAAACCCCCATTTACTAACAATCAACAAGTTTTTCCCCTCTTGCATGTTTGTATTCCCAAATCTAGGTTGAAGACTTGTAGATCATTTGGAGTGAAAGATTGAAAAGTTGCAAAGTTGCATTGTCAAAGTTGTCATCTTCACGAAAACTCACCCTTAGGTTGAATCTGAAAGTTTCAGAACCTCAGATCGGAGGAGAAGCAAGTTTAAACCTTGGAGCTCAGGACTACATTCAGAGTTTTCAAAAATCCAAAGCATGACTAATATGCCACCTTTGGCGTGTTAGTCCTCACGAGCATATTTTGTAGAGATTCCTTCCAATCCTAATCCAACATCAGAAGATTTTGCATCTGCCCCAAAAAACAGCAACAGGACTAAGACAACAGTAAGGGTGCCTTAGTCCTCCTTGGCATATTTGGATAGCTTCTTTGCATTTTCGAAATCCTCACAACATCTCCAGACTTCCTAGGTACACATACCCTAACTTGGTATAGCTTAATTTCATCATTTGCACTCATTAGTTAGCTTGCATTTCATTATTTTGTGTGTTGAATGTTTAGTTGTCTTTTTCCAAGCATTTTCTTGGTGATGAACCCTTAAAAGCTTAAAGAACCCCCTCCTAGGTCCCCCTTGTTTAGAATTGACTCACCTTGTGAGGTTGAAAGTCAATCCAATTAGGGTTCCTAGGACATTATTGAATGATAATAGGAGAATAGTGGTGTTCTATGACCTAGGTTATAAAGCACCCATTTTCCCATTGTTCATTTTGGTGAACCATACCTTCTTGAGCATTCATTTTCTGATTTGGAGTTCATTAAAATCATAGATCTAGGCTACATTCATTCTTAAATTGCATCTTGCATTAGTGAAATTGCATCTAGGGTTTCTCATATTTAGTGAAAATTGCATCTAGGATTTCTCATATTTGCATTAGTGAAAGTGCATATAGGTTACATTTTTGCTTTCTTGCATCATTTCATTTCATTCAACAACTGAAAAGTGCATTGTTAATCATCCTAATTGCATTTGGGAACATTTTTATTACATTTAAAATTGAAAAAAATGCATTCACTTGTGCATCCAATTGCTTGTCACTAGTTACTTTTTCTTGCATTTATATGCACAATTTTCTGTTTCCAAACATCAAGTCCCTGGGTAGCCAATCTGGGTACACTATTAACAACTCTGAATTTGCTATTTTTCTTAAAAAAACCTCCACTGAGACAAAAACGCCCTTCCTGGCATCTTAGTCCCTCTTAGGATTTCTGGCTCAAAACCTTGTCTGAGTTGTGTGCTTTTTGTTCCACTTCCTGGAAACTTAGAATTCCACCAGTAGGACCAAGATACCCTTGCTGGCGTCTTAGTCCTTGTTGAGTTTGAAGCTGTAGTTTCCAGGGTTTAAATTTTCTTTTCTGCATTTTTGTTTGTTGTCATTGGTTATCTGTTTCAGTGGGTTGACTTTCTATTACATGCATTTCACAAAATCTAGTTTAAAGTGCTTCATTTCATGCATTGCTCATTTCCAATTTTGCATTTACAACATTTCATCTTTCAGGTTGGTGCATAGTGTAATCAACAAATTACCTTGTTTCCAATATAAAAATTGCATTTTACTTTAGATTATTGCATTGCACTTTCTTTACTTTTCCATAATAGTATGTTTTCTTTCAAGAGATGTGGCTTTGATATTGTTAAAAATGGATTGCATAAGTAAAACATCCCTTCTTATGAGTTCAATTTAGGTTACACCAATGAGGTCATTAAGAAACATGTTAGTCATCCTTCTACTATCTTTCATAGTTATGAGAACATGTTAGAGAAAGGGAATCAAACCATTGACACAATCCTTAACATTACATTATCCATTGGTGAGGATGGCAGTGTAGACAATCATAACAATCATACTTGTTCTTCTCCTGATACCTCTCCTATTAGTGACGAAGGTATCTTGGTGAAATAAGATACAAACATTGAGAGTCTTGATAGTCCCTATCCTCCTCCCCCATTGGAAGATATTAGAAAACAGGAAGATGAGATCATAGAAACATTTATAAACATCACCTTACCTAGTCTACATTCATCCCTTGCTTGTGAGAATGTTTTAGCGAAAGAGGATAGCCATGACAACCAAAATTTTCCTTCTCCTAATATCCCCCCTTGATAAAAAGAGGATAGGTTGGTATTACAAGATGCCCCTATCGAGAGTAATGAGAATCTTGCCCCTCCCTTCCCCAATGGGAAGATCTATTTGGTAAGCATGAAAATCATAGTTGTCCTTCTCTTGATGCCTCCCCTACTTGTGATGAAGCTACTTTACAAAATCTAACCATAGATGAACATATTACAAGCTCTCCTATTAGGGTAGATGGTATAGCACAAGAGAATGAGACCTTAGAGAAAAAGGACAATCAAATAGAGCCTTCTCCTAATATCCCCACTATTGATGAAAAAGACAATTCAACCATTGATAACTCCCTTACATGCGATGAAGTCATTTTAGAAGAACCAACCCTTGAATGTCCAGAACATTTGGTTTGTAGTTCTCTTAGAAACTCTCCTCCTAGGGAAGACATAATAGTGGAAGAAAATGAGAACATTGACAATAGTAATTTCTTAGATGAAGATGATGAAGTAACATTAGACTCCTCTTCACTAAAAGATCACGAAAATAATGATAAGACTTCTGAGGTTATGCACATTAGATACCCCTTGGAGTACTCTCCCAAGACTAAACTTATCCTTTATTCATCCTCTCAAACACCACAAGTTCGAAACAAAACCGTCCTTATCCTCGAACCACCTAAGAACAATGTTTTGCAACAACCGAGTTACAATACCGTTGCTCATACATACAACACTAGGAACAATCCACAACCAAGACAAACACCTTCAACATCCCTCCCATTGCCTAATCCTATCTTGCCTAGTGCCCCTCGTTTGTCTTTGAATAGTGGAAAGGAGTATGATCTTGTTGAACAACTTAAGAATACTCCTGCAAAGATATCCCTCTGAGACTTGATTCAAAATTCACCCAACTATCACACTATGCTTCAAAATTCCTTACAACAAGTTCCTATCCCCTTTAATGTGCAATCAAATGACATAGAAATCATGATTCAAGGAATAAATGTTGACATTGTTTTCCACCAAAGTGAACTCCCCCCTTTGGAAGTGCAAAAACAATGTGATGCTTTCATGATAATAGCTCAATACAATAGCATTGGGATAAAGCGAACCCTTGTTGACAATGGCTCAACCTTAAATGTGTGTAGTACAAACCTTTTGGATAAGCTTGGTGTTGATAAATCTAAAACTCAACCAGACTCTTTATCTATTAAGGGATTTGATAATGTAGGAAAGAAATCGCTTGGAGTGGTCACTTTACCTATTAAAGTTGAAAAGGCCACATTACAAACACGGATTCATGTTATGCCTCATGATCTTTCATATAATCTCCCTTTAGGTAGACCATGGATTCATGAGATGCATGTTGTGCCCTCTACCCTTCATCGTATCATGAAATATGTCTATAACAACAAAGTTTCTACAATCAAAGTTGATCCTAAACCATACAATTGTTTGAACATTGAGAAAGGTAAAGGGAACCCTTTGAAAACATTGACACCAACTACAAAAGTAAAACTCATCCAAGAACAACAAAAAGATACATGTCCTAAACCCTTCACAACGATATCAATCAATGATTTGGGATCGTTGGATTTTGAACATACATTCATGGGAGAATACAAGATCATAAACAAAGACTCTGACAAGGGAAAAGTAAAAGCAGTATTGTCAACACAAAACTAAAAAGACCCTTTGAAAGCATCCACCTCAACCAGTTTAAACGAAACAAATTATGCAACAAACTTTGATGAACTCAATTATGAGAAACCACCAAATCCAAAAGAGATGAAGAATCTTTATGGAAAAGGTTATGAAATGATGAAACAACTCGGTTATAGTGGAAAAGGATGTGGTGCTAGAGAACAAGGTATATGTGTCCCTATAGAGCCTCACACGCAAGAAAAGACTAGTGGTCTTGGTTATTGCCCCTCGAAAGAAACAAATAAGCCTTCACTTAATATCAATACTATCACAAAACATCCTTCTAAGCCGATTTTGACAGTAGTGCATCCTGAACTGATAGACACTAGTGGTCTTAATTGTTATCATTTGCAAGAAACTAAGAAATCTTTGCTTAATGTCACTGTCATCTCACAAAACACTTATGATTTGAATTCGTTAGATTTTACACCCTCTAGTAAAGGAGAGAACAAAATCGCGCAATCTAAAGAGCCTTGTGTAAGTATGACACCTAATACTAAGCAAGAGACATCTTTGTCACAAAATAAAAGAACACCTTCTACCATTGATCAAGAGAGTATCTTGACAAGACTCCTCCAAGATCGTTTAATCTCTCTCCCTCCAAGAACACAAAAGAAATTCTACTACAAGAATTCATTTTGTGCATATCATAGAGTTCATGGTCATGCTACTAATGAATGTAAAGCTTTAAGTAACAAAATTCAACATCTCAAAGAATGTGGTGCTCTTCCTTGTGTTGAGGCACCTAATTCCTCTAACTGATATTCATTTTCATCCTATTCGGCTCACCCTTGTTCTGCACTAAGTGGGGGCAAGGGGTTAGATAGCCTTGTCCTCATATTTCACTTGTTGTTGTCTCTTTTGGCTAGTTGACCAACTTTCATGTACATATAAGAGCAAGCTTGGGATGTGGACGACATGCCTTAAGTTGGCTCGCATGTGACGTATTCAGCAACCCTTCCATCCTATTGCATGAAGTAGCTTATTGGAAACATATGACTTGGCATAGGGCTTTCTGAATAAGCTCTCGTGTCTTCTTTTACTTTAAAGCAATTGCTTACAGCAATGGTGTTAGCAACCACTTTAAAGAGGGGGCATACATCGACACTCATGTTTCATTGTGCGATTTTTTTTATTCTTGAGATGCGTCCTTTTCTTGGTGGTGTCATTGGGTTTGATTTCCTTCGAGAGTGTGATATTTCTTTGATTTGTCCTCTCTTGGAAACATTAAGGACAATGTTCCCTAAGAAGAGACCTCGCACAAACTAAGAAAAATCCCTTTAAACATCCATCTTTCTTGTTGCATTTTTTTTCCTTTTGTCCTTATTAAATTCATGGAGGTATGGCTTTAATATGGACTTCCTGGGGCTCACCTGGTGAACACCTAGCTTCACTAGCCCTCGTGGGCGTACATTTTTTTTTGTACCTTATTAAATTCATGGAGGTATGGCTTTCATATGGTCCCATGGGGCTCACCTAGTGAAGCCACTAGCCCTTGTGAGCATGCGTTTTGTTTGCATAGTGGACAGCATGTTCCACTTGTAAACCTTTATTTTGGACAAACAACCTAAACTCGGTCCACCGCGTTGGACGGCCAATCGAAGCCTGATCTGTGGCATTTTTCGTTTTCCTTTTTGTTTTCGTTTTCCTAGCCTTGATGGTGTATGTTGGTGATCTGATTATGGTTTCATATATCATCTGCATGTGTGTTCCTTTGTGCTTATGTTGGTTTGCCATAGGATCTTGATCATTCCTCTTGATTATTGTAATCCTATCTTACTAGCATTCGTACATTGGAACCCCTCTTGATTGCGTGGTTGGCTACTTTAGTGTGAGTTTGAAGCAAGTTCATCCTCTCACTAAAGTGGGGGCTAAATGTAATGTAGTAAAATGCATACTCTTGCATTTTCACACTTATTTGGGCACGCCTTGTTTTATTTATGCTTCTTTATGGCTTAACTGGTCCTATTTTGCATCCACAAGCCTAATAAACTATATGTTTTTATGGCAAATCTTGACAAACATCAAAAGATAAATGATCATTTAATGATTTTGTCTGTGTATCCTTGATTTGTTGAGTGGGACTAAAACACCACCTAGGGCATCTTTGTCCTCCATGGGTCTTGGGACCTTGATTTTGAATGTACCTAAAAAGGTCCCTTTTTGGAGTCTGTGGCCCGAGATTTGAGCCTTGGGACTAAGACGCCACCTAGGGCGTTTTAGTCCTCCTTGGCTTATTTTCGGGATTTAATTTCAAATCTTAGCAAGATTTGGCCTCCTTTAATTAATGATTTCATATGTCAGCCACTGGTGTAATTTCGAGATATTAAGCATGAATAAGTATAAATACAAGGTTCCTCCACTCATTTTCATAACAAGCATTCAAGTATTCATTCCTAAGGCAAGTTTATGCATTCAAGAGTAATTCATCAAGCATTTGGAGCCATCATTAAGATTCAAGCATCATGTCAAGGGTTTAGTGAATCCATTCATGTTGTTGAGCCAAGATTGTGGATGTAGCATTAAAGATCTATTTGCAACCATTGTTCATATCATATCCAAGCATCCAAGATCTACATTTTTCATGGCCACTACATGGTAGATTATAGATTTTCTTTACAGAACATCATCCAAGGTGATATCATTTACATATTTCATGTTTCATGCTTCATTTCATCATTTAGTTTAATTACCAACAAGGGGTTTGACCAAGGTAAACCCCGATTTACCAACAACCAATAAGTTTTTCCCCTCTTGCATGTTTGTATATGCAGATCTAGGTTGAAGACTTGTAGATCATTTGGAGTGCAAGATTGAAAAGTTGCAAAGTTGCATTGCCAAAGTTGTCATCTTCACAGAAACTCACCCATAGGCCAAATTTGAAAGTTTCAGAACTTGAGATTGGAGTAGAAGCAAGTGCAGACCTTGGAGCTCAGGACCCCATTCAGAGTTATCAGAAATTCAGAGCGGGACTAATACACAACCTTGGGCGTCTTAGTCCTCCCAAGCATATTTTGCAAAGATTCCTTCAGATCCCGATCTGGCATCCGAAGATTTCGCATTTGCCCCGAAAAACAATAGCGAGACTAAGACAACAGTAAGGGCCTCTTAGTCCTCCCAGGCATATTTGGACTGCTTCTTTGCATTTCCAAAATCCTCACAACATCTCCAGACTTCCCAGGTACACATACCCTAACTTGGTGTAGCTTAATTTCATCATTTGCACTCATTATTTAGCTTACATTTCATGATTTTGTGTTTTGAATGTTTAGTTGTCTTTTTCCAAGCATTTTCTTGGTGGTGGACCCCTAAAAGCTTAAAGAACCCCCTCCTAGGTCCTCCTTGTTGAGAATTGACTCACCTTGTGAGGTTGATAGTCAATCCAATTAGGGTTCCTAGGACATTATTAAATGGTAATAGGAGAATAGTGGTGTTCTATGACCTAGGTTATAAAGCACCCATTTTCCCATTGTTCATTCCTCAAACACCTATGCCTCATAAACTCCGTGAATATCAGTCATTAGAGCAAACTGAACAGAGTTCTTATTCTTACCTCTCGAGGATCGTTCCTTTATCAATTCACTTACCCAGAGACATCGTCGATAGTGTTTTTCCACCCCTTTGTCTCTTCTTAGGATTCTCTTCATCCAAATCAATGTTGTCACCATGACTTGGGCTACCTGTACCTATATCTTCGAATGTTAATCCAAGTTATTGTCAATGGAATCTAAGTTCATATTGGCATGGTAGACTATATACATTGTGAAACCCCCCTCTAGGTGGAGCTACCTAAAGTTGGACACTTGAATCCTTAGCCTCAACAAATTATTCTTTGGTAATCTTGAATTCTAGAGAAGTATGGAAAGACCAAATTTCTTCGTCAATTACATCTCTATTGAAAGTCGAGTGATTAGTGTCAACATCAATCAATTTGTAAGCCTTATGATTGTCATTATACCCTATAAGCATTAGTTTCTTCCTCTTACAATCTAACTTGGTTATCTTTTCATCTAAAATCAAAGCATATGCAATGGAATAAAAGACCTTAAGATGACTTATTTTAGGTTTCATCTCAAACTATGCTTCCTCTAAGGTCATTTGTTTAACAAATACATTTCTATATATACTACCTTGGCCCAAAACCTTTTGGGAACATTCCCATTCTCCATACATTCAAACATCTTTGTGATTATACAATTTCACCTCTCAACTAATCTAGTCTATTGTGAAATGTAGGTTGTAGTATATTGTGTTTTTATGTTATGTTTAGCACAAAAGTTATTGAATTCCAATTAATAGAATTATCCTGCATTATCAAAACTCAAAGTGGTTATGTCACAACTTGGCTCTTTTTCTACTAATGCTTTGAACTTTTGAAATTCATTAAACATGTCTAACTTTAATTTTAAAAAATACACTCGCATTTCCCTTCTAAAATCAACAAACAAAACAAAATCCACGACACTAGTAGCAAATGTCGTATTCATTTGTCCACAAAATATATGCATAACCCAAGTGTAGGACTCTCTAGACTCTCCAAGTTTGTTCATCATCAAAAGGAGTTTTATGTTGCTTCCCTACTTGGCAAGCTTCACAAACACCTTGTATTTGTTGCTAGTTGTCAAGTCTCTTGGGCCAATTGAGGTGCACATATTGTGGGTGCCAAAGTGTATATCAAACACTCTCTTGGATAGCAATGCATGTTCCCTAACCAATCCAATATCAACCAATCTATACAATCCATGATCTTCTATATCAAAACCAATAGTCTTTTGGGTCTCTTTGTCCATTATACAACAGTTGTGTTTGCTAAAAATGACATCTAGATTAAGATTGTCTTTGCATTATTTGACTCATTGAGTAGATTAAACCCCATTTTTGGTACATAGCACACATTCAAAAAAAAAAACATTTTCCCTCAAAAAATTGTGCATTCCCTCAATCAATAGTTGTGTACTTGCCACCATTGAAAATCACAAAAATAGAGCAAAAAATGTACTTTGTGAACCAATCTTACCTATTGGTAATGCGACCTGATGCTTCAAGATCTATGTACGATACAAATAACTTGGAATGATATGTTGGTAGTGTGGCCACGAATGCGAAGGTCAACTCATCCAAATGCTCTACAATATGACCTTTTATTGAAGCCTGCCTTCGTTGGATTTTTGTTTAGCCAACCCTTTTTTTACAATGCTTCTTCATATGACCCATCTTACCACAACAATGGCTTGTGATTTTGTTCAAATTCTTCAATGGATACTCATTATCACCTTGTCCTTCCTTCTAGGGTCATCTACCTTTGCCCTTGCCTTTGGCTAAAAATACTTGTTCCACAATCTATCTTAGTCCTACTACGAAACTGTCTTTTCCATCTAACTTGTAAGTGCTTATTGCATAGCTCTTCAAAACTTTAGATCAATATTTGTAGAGGTTGTATTGAGTGCATCAATAAAATGTTCATATGCACATTGGAAGCTTTGCAACATGATTACCACCATGTCATCTTCCATCTTCCAACCAATGGCTAACAACTAACCTCTAATGTCATTGATTTAAGTAAATGCTCCTTCAAAGTCATTTTCTCATCCACTGAGATTGAAAATAGCATATTCTTCAAAAAGAAGGCTATGCCCTTATCTAAAGTCTCATGGAGATCTCGCAACTGCTTCCAAATTTTAACTAAAGCCATGCCTAACTGAATTTAAGAAGCTTTTGATCTATAACAACTAATTTAATCAACATGATTACTTCTATGTCACGTTCATCAAACTTGTCCTAGTCTTTACCCGGAGTAGTTATTTGGATATTTTTTTATCAAGGATGATTTTTTGAGCCTTCTATACTTGGAAATTATCAACATTAACTACTTACACGTATTGTAATTTTTACTATAATACCTTTTGTTGCTTTCCAAACATGACATGAGTAAAAAGGCCATTTTTCATCAAAGAAAAAATGCCTTCCTATTTTGGAATAAAAGCCTTTATATAAAAACACCTTCCAAAATTTTGACCTAGCCCTAGACAAAACCTTCCACAAAATATTCTTGAAACCCTAGAAAAAGAATATAGCAAATCCATGCCCTAACCATAGAAGAAAATAACCAATAAATACTATTGATAATTTTTTATTTTTTAAAATACATATAAAGAAGATACAAACTCTAGCCACCTAGATTTTGATTAAAACCATCTATTTGTTTGCCCTAGTAGTGAATTTCACCATTGCTCACAAAAGACAAAAAACACACAATTTTTACATAAATGGCACAATTTTACAATCTGCTTGGATGTCACAATTCTACAAACCCTCGCATGATTTTTAGCAAAAAAATAAATCACAATTTTTACATAAATGAACCAAAGATTTTCGTTACAAAAATCATCAAATTTTCCTCAAGAATGGTCACAATTTTTAGAATAAAAATCTATGAAGTGCATTGGGAATAGCTCACAATTTTGCACCTTCATCTACCATAGTTTTTCCCAAACTTAAAAACCTTCACAATTTTCCCTTAAACCTATACAATTCCATATAGATCTAACATATGATGCCTCTCGGCTCTTTCTTGTGCTCAAGAAATCCTTGCTCTATCACTAGTGGCAAAAGCCCATAGGCCTTCAAGATTTCACTAATCCCAAAACTCTCGTTGAGCTTTGATAATATATTACAAAAAATAGAACCTAAGATAATTACATATTACAAAAAATAGAACCTAAGATAATTACAAAGGTATTCAACTTATTGAATAAGGAGTAAAAGCATCTTTATATAAAATTACAAGACTTATTCAATGTGGATAAAAAAAACCAAAGTAATAAAGAATAAAGCATAAAGCATAAAACAAACTAAAGTCAAAACAACTTTATTAAAACTTGAGCTAAAAACTAATTGACCATTACTAAACAATAATTACTTTAATAAGGGTCATATTGAAAACCTACACAAATTCAAATTCTCCATTTGACCAAATTTTCCCAAATATGAATTGTTGATAATCAAGGAAACCCGAGGATGCATCCCCTACCTGAAATGACTAGTTCTTGTCCCAGAGACGTCTCAAGGACTTGGGGACGACTAGGGGACGTCCCCTTGCCGTCCCCAATTTCGCCAAAAAACAAAGGACGGGGACTTTGAGGAAACGCATAGGGGATGGCCAGGGGAGGTTGGACGTCCCCCGACTGTCCCAGAGACAAATGGCCATATCCTGCGCGTTGCCTCATTTGAAAAAAAAAACACATTTGAGTTTTAAAAAAGTGATTATTATATTTGTCATGTGGGCCCCCACCTCCCAACTTGCAAATAGAAGGTAGACACTAATGATCATCATAAGAATAGTTGTGGCAAATATTTATTGTGCCAATTTTGGACTATATCATTTCAAAACTCTTTTTATTATGAGAAGTATTCCATAGTGATGAAAAGATGAAGGGGACTAAATGGAAAGTGAATCATCTCTCTCCACCTCAAGATTGCTCATGAATGATTGCACGGAATTTGAGAATTCAAGGCCTCACCAAAATTCATCATGTCAAAAAATGCCATACTCTAGTATTACCTTGGATGTCAACAATGACAATCAAGAGCTAGTATTCATTGCCCAAGATCATAGGTAAACAAGAGTAGAGGGGCATAGCAGCATGCCAGATCAACAAAATTGGATCAAACCTCTTTAATGAAGAGTACAAAGTTCTTGTGAGCAAACTAAGACCGAATTTCAGACCAACTGGAAGGGACTTAGTTGTGATTGTTTATGTGATAACTTGTAAAAATCATTAAAATCTTGGTCCATTGTGGGAAGGGTTGATTTGGTAGAACATCCCTATTGAAAACTTCTATGAAGAGAAGTAGTTGTAGAGTTAAAATGGATGATGATTTAAAGGAGTTAGTTGATAGTTGAAGTCTTAATGCTAGGGAAGGAATGGTGCAAATTCCAATGAAAAGGAGTCAAAATGTTGATGATTTAGAGCTGTCCTTGGTTGGTTAACTCAAGTGGAGCACATGAGAAATCAATAGCATTAGAATTACATTAGCTCAAGTAAGCAGATCATTCTCACACAAGGAGAGATATCTTAGTAATTATAGGTGGTCATGTGGCATTTACTAGCAATTGCCCTTCCAATTATAGAAATATTTCCAAGACCTTAAGTAAGATAAAAAAATGTGATGTTGCGAGTGTTGCACAACTCAAGGAGCTACATGAATGAAAAGAGCAAATGTTGTTAATAGCAAAAAAAGAGGTAAGAGACCTAATTGATTTGGTTAACACATAAATGCTCATTGAAGAGCTTACTCTAGCTTTTCAAAGGACACACAAGACAAATAAAGTAAATGTTGTTGGGAATAAACATCTAGTCACTCTTGCAGATTTGCAAGTAGTGAAGAATACTTTAGAAAGAAAAATCAAAATATTTGGACCTTATTAAATTTATATATATGGTCATAAGAATTGTGGAAATGGTCATAAAGGCATCTAAGAAAAATAATTCACATGCATATTGACAATGAATTCCAAATTCTGAATTTTGAATGCATATTGAGTTTTGACAAACAATTTTGAGCACAAATGTTATATGTTACGGTTCTATAATGTATATTATGCATGCCTTATCCATATTTTCATATGAATATTTAAAATTTCCCTATATATTTTAAATTTTCCATGTATTTTATATAGTTGTTCCCTTTGTCGTCCCCCAACCGTCCCCAAATTTGGCTTGAAAAATTAGGTACTTGGTGAACTATCTCGCCATCCCCGTCCTGGAAACTCGGGGTAACACTGTTGATAATCCTTTTTCTGCTTGACCTCTACATTGTTCTTTTTAAGGAATTCTTACACATGCACTCCTTTGCTCAATAGAGGCCGTCTTTTTATGTGAAGAATCAAAAGTGATTTTCATTTAGGGGTCTTTTTGAAATTATTTCTCAAAATTCATGTCGTCTCAAATGGCTAAATTTATTATACACCATAAAATGATTGGGATCGTTATTCTCAATTGTGGTCTGGAGATTTTGCATAGCTCCTTGTGTATTAGACTTGTTGGTCTTTTTTCATCTCTCACTCACACAGCTGTGTGTGCATGTACAATCACTAGCAATTGTAATAATAATTATTTGAACTATAATCACCTAAGAAGATAGATTTCTACAAATTTCCCTGGGCTTAATCTCCAATACCATGAACAGACTAGTAGTTCATGATTACAAATTCCACGAAGGCTAAAGCAACTAATTTATAGACTCGCCCATCAAGAGGTTTAGTCCTGCCTCTTGTGCAGCTGAGACACATGAGCTAGATGAGTCAAGTGGCTTGTGTTTCTTCGATAATTGTGCTCCATCCATCAAAATTATTTAAATAAAGAATCCATGGGGAGAAAAAAAGCCATAATACCTCTTCTTAGCATACAAAATAACATAAGATTGTACCGGTCTCTAAGCATACACTAAGAGATCAAGGGTAATAGAAGGTTTGTCTCCATTGAGCGAGAAACCTCGACGATGGTGCACTTTTATTAAGATGCATTCCAAAACTGAAATAGGAACATATTTATTTATAAGAGAGGCAATCAAAAAGAACCACCACCATAATAAGAGCAATACAAATAGTAAATTTGCTTGGGAAAAAGAAAGGACGCTTCATCAATTCTAAGCTTGTGAGTTGATCAAATTACAGGCAATCAAAAAGAACCACCGCCATAATGAGAGCAATGCAAATAGTAAATTTGCTTAGAAAAAGACGGAATGCCTCATCAATTCTAAGCCTGTGAATTGATCCAATTAGAACTAAGTATAGCTGAAATGCATACCCCGGCAAGTAAAAGTTGAACCAGCAGCAACCATATTTCACATGATAAAACATGTTAACAAAGTAATGATCCCTATAAAATGTTAAAAAAGGAGTATAAACTCTATTAGTTCTCTATTTACCACCATATACATGGTATGAAGACCACTATGTTACAAATACGAAGGACAGAAGTATGCTAGGAACAGCCACAAATGTTTCTAGAACACTAAAAACTTTTAAAATTATTGTTGCGTCTTTAACAGCGTGTCCTCTTTAATGAACAATGCTTTTCTGACCAATTTGATGCATATTATTAGTGAGTTTGACTGTTTCTGCATTTCCTGCAAATCGGTTGAGAATTTCCCCAGCATCTCTTTCTAATTAAACTCCAGGTAGAGTGGAAAGGTTTCCAATTATATTTTGTAGCAGTTGCTCTTCTGTCAATAACTTCAATACTGATGTTTCCCCCTTGACTTATTCCATCTTTTTAAACTTTATAAAATGAAACTAATCTTGAGTTGGGTGCTTTCAATTTAAACAATACATGTCAGGGAAACCCACATGATTTAAAATTTAACCCTTATTTTGATAAGAAATGGTGGACTTGGCTCTGACCCATATGCACAGAGAAAATGACAAAGAAGTTCATGAACTTTACTACATATAAGACACCATGATCCGAATTGGACCCTGGAAAAACATCATAATTCAGTTGATTGAGTTGATCAGCTTTACTTCTCAGTTGTGTAACAAACGAAGTGCTTTAGGAATGTACGTTTCCTCTAACCTTACAAAGCAGAATGGACAAACATGAGCGAAGGAAACATAAACAAAGGCTTAGGGATAATCCGACATCCTAGGGCACACACCACTTGAAAAGTTCAGCTGGGTACCAAACCATACAAAAAGTTCAGCCTGAGATAAAATCACAACATAAGATGGGGACTTACAAACCAGATTCAGCTTGGCAACAACTCACTCCCTAAGAGAAAAAGTAGCATCATCAAGCAACCACAGGGAAGTAGGATTAATTTTCTTCCGTCTCATTGGGTGAGAGACGTTTCAAATCCTCTGTAAAATTCCGTTGCTCACTAACAATAAACATTGAATATAGATGGTAGCATATAGGAAAACATTAATTTTCAGCCTTGTATATGTTTTGTTTCAAATAGCATATTGGATTGGATCAGCACATAAGAATGTACCTAAGTTGATTACAGATCAAATGCTATCAAAGCAGGTTTTCCTTCTGCAATGCTGTTGCTAACACATTTCAGACTTGTTTGTATATTTACTTCTACACTCAATAAGCATGCTATTTGCCAATTTGGTTACATAGCTTATGGGCAAGCCTTTCAAGAATAACAGGCTATAACTCAGCAAAGACAAGTGCAAAACTGAGAATTGAGAAATCTAGTGCAGCAATTGAAGGTGAATCAAGAATTGGAAGATACATTGATAAGCCACAGTTAATTCATAGAAGAATTGCAAGGAGAGTTTAGTAAAGGATATAGTGGTGAAGTTCAAATATAATGGAGGAGAGAAGTATCTTCTAAACAAAAGCGACCAACAACCACTAAGGATGCACAAAATATTATTTAAGTATGCATACTACACATTTCACGGTATCTTTTTTCTTCCAATAAGGCATCGAATGAATCCGCCAAGTTGTTGTTCAAGAGGGGTCTGATAAACAAAAAGGTTTAAGAAACAACGATCAAAGAATATAATGAGCAAACAAAAAGTTGAAAATGTTCCAAGGCAACATAAGAAAGACAAAGAATCTAAGATATTATCACCAAAACAAAAACAATCCTAAGAAAGTAATGGCATAACCATTAAAAGTGTAATGTCTCCAAAAAGAGGGAGCTAGTGAATGGAAGGAAGCATCATTCAAAAGGGCCAAAGTAGCAACTCCTGAGAGAGGCCAGTAGCTCAACAGAGGAAGCGCGTCATGATATCAACCTTGTAGAATCAAACATTAAGACAGCCTAAACAGGTAGCACATGAATGTTGAATCTCTATCCAAGCAACCACTGTATGGCCAAGTATTTGAAGAAGTAATACATTACGAAGTAACCCAAAGATAAAAGCCAGGTGTTGGAAGACAAAAGATAGTTGTGTAAAGATCACTAGTTACATCAGCATGAAAAGAAAAGCATGTAGACGAAGTTGTCTGAGAGTATGCACAGAAATTAATGTACTCATTGCAGCAACGTATTACATGCAAAATATTGCAAACATCAGCAAACTTAAGGAGCAATAACGGGGAGTATGAAAAACAAGCAATTCGTTCACCTATAATCCAAGAGGTAGCAACCGAAGAAAAAATATCATGGAAGCCCTTGCAGTTCTGTCTTTTCTCTCTGTAAAGCTGTCAATGATTTTGCAAAATCAAAACATTAGGGAGTTCGTGCGGCCAAATCTGTTTTGACTCTTGAAAATCACTCTGAAGGTCTATGTTTGGATGAGGACTCTTTTGTTCTGATTCTCAAGTTATACTTCTGACTGACCTGTTGTTAGGCAAGATATTTTAAGTTATAACATGCCTTATGAGTGAAATTCTGAAATATATATTACCGTAACTTGTAAACGAGGTTTATTACAAATTTCAATATAGAATTGAAGTGTCCCAAAATGCTGTAAATGAAAATAGCAGTTGTAAAAAGACATAAACAAGCAAGCAAATCAATAACAGAAATCACAAAAAGAAAAATGAAAAATTTACCCTAGAGAAGCCCAATGTAGAACATTCCAGATACTTGGGAGTTGGGACTGTGCATCCTCGTCTCAACCAAAATAAGCAAGATGTACCAGCTAGTTGCTCCCATAGAAACTGAAACAACACTGTAGTCTGCAACTGAATCAGCACTTCTTCCGTGCTCTCACAAGCTTCCCTTGCTCTGTAACTCACTCAAACAACATAATTACATACTACACTCAGTTATACAAATATAGTCCAATCCTAGATATCTCTTACATGTTCCCGGTGGGCTTATTTACACAAATCAGGTTACCAAATTGACGCAAAGCGATCCAACTATTGTCCCATGGAACCTCAAGAACACCGTAGGATTGAATCAGACTTCTGCTGTGCTCCCACAAGCTTTCCTTGCTCTGAAACATCAAACAACATTATGATCTGCTACACTCAGCTGTATGAACATACTCGTATACTAAATGTTCATTACAAGTGCCCAAGGAGCTTACTTACACAAATCAAGTCACAATCAACTGCAGAAAGATCCAAATGATGTTTTATCTGAAAGTTGAAATGGGGAACTCCAAGTCCCCTGATCTAAGTGGTTGGTCTTCAACATCCTCACATTCATGCAAATTCATATTCATTCAATCTGCCTGGTTGTCCATGTCTATAAGTGATGGATCATTCCGTATGCTAATTCATCTGAGAGATTCATCGACATTCAAATCCACCAAATTCAGCCTACTGAGTAAAAAACCTGTTTGCACCAAATAAATCACATTTTCCTGTTTTTCAGGATGGTGAAAAGTGAATGGATCCCTGATAATCCAGAACTTCCCAGAGCCTTCATGTTCCTTATACTCAATGTGAGCACCTGCAACAACTTGTTTCTTGCTTTTCTCAAGTGTTCATCATTTTGAAGTGTGAGTGTGTTAATGTTGTTAAGTGACAATTATGGTCATATAAACCATTAAGATTGATTAAAATGAATCAAATTGAATTGCATTTGACTATAAGTTATATCAGTATGAAAATTGACCATAGGATTGAATTCCACCCTCCTGAATATAGATGAATGCTAATAAATTGTGGAACCTCCTTGGTAATGTGGCAACTAACCCAGAGAAATAAGAGGATGACATATCGATAATGCTCCCTTTTAATTTCTCTCACAAAATTTGCATCTCTAAGAATCAAAATACTCCAAGCCCACCGAACATGTTTCACTTCTGCTACTGGCCTTTTACTCTTCCTGCTTAATCTCTTTAAACAGTGAGATGTCTTGAGCAGTTTTATTTTTTAAACCACCTGTGCTTTTATCTGGGCTGCTTGTTTTCCTAGGCTTGCCCTAGTTTATAAGACTTTGGGGTGTGATCCCATGCTGCCTGTACTTTTTTGTAAATAGTCTGTACATTGTTTTTACAAGTCATTTATTGAGCTATTTCATCAAACAAAAAAAAAACTCGAAAATATAACAAAAAAGTACAATGTTTTCAAAAAGTTACATACAGCAGACTTCATCTTATTATCTCTGCAGATTAAATTGAGCATTTGCATGCTACAACACTAGAATCAGGGTTTTATTGTTAACGATAAGTTGGCGTCTAATTCTTATATGAATTTTATCATTTATGGAAATGATGAGTCCGGAAAAGAGGAATGGGACTGTGTTGATGTGTAAGGCATGGAAAGGAATTCTAAGTTGAAGATAAATAGCCTATACTAATTGATTGTCTACCAAAAGCACATGATGTCTAATTCTTATATGACTTTTATCATTTACGAAATGATGAATCCGGAAAAGAGGAATTGGACAGTGTTGATGTGTAAGGCATGGAAAGGAAATTTAAGTTCAAGAAAAACATCTTATACTAATTGATTGTCTACCAAAAGCACATGATGTCTAATTTTAAAGGAGAGATCCAGAAGAATGTATCCTCTGCACACAACCTAAGAGAGGCTCAATGAAGAAAATTTTCCGTTGTCCAATTCTGCATCCTTAAAAGGGAAAATTTTGAACAACACAGTTCCACATTTCCTCAAAGCTTAGTTACTGTGGATTTCACCAGAAGAGAATGATCCAAGCTGTAGGCTGCTCAAAGGATGTCTTGTAAATAGTTCTCCAATAACACAGTACATTCATCAGCCTAGAATGACAGAAGAGTTAATTCACTGGCTCTAACACCCATTTAGCACCACATAACCATCAACTAAGCAAGAAAGCCATGTATTTTCCCAAAATTATCTACAACAGACTTTGGCAAGTTTTCTAGTGCAGCTTGGGGATGATGAGCAGAGCAGATCTGTAGCTCAATGACTTAAATATTTTGACCATGTTTTCTAGTTTAACTTGCACTGCTCCTTTACTTACTACTTTCATTTTTATATTTTATCCTAACTTTTTCTTCTATTGGATGATGGTTCATGGAGTGTGATCTGAAACGTTGATTCTGAAAACCTTGACGTAGTTACATCTAGAAACACTTTAAGCATTACTATGGACTATGGAAATATCATGGTTGTTGCTGATAATTATTGTTTAGAACACTCTAGAACACAGATGACTATCCCAAATATTTGCCAAACCTTTCCATCTCACCAACTCCTTGATTTTACAATCCCCAATGGAATCAATCCCAAAGTTGGCAAGTAAGTCTGCCAGTCTATTGGCTTCCCTATTGTTGGGACCCATGAGTCAAAATTTTGTCCAAATGCTGCCTTGTGTCACCCCCTGTGTGTGGTCATTATGTGTTAAAGTTTACAAAAAAATCCAGAAAATCCTAAGTGTTAGGTCTACTAGGCCATTTCCTTAAGTTTTTGAATGATGTTGAAGTTTTAGACTTTCAGTGTTGTCGATCACGATATACCATCCAATCTATCTCCACCTTCTCCTTTGTCTTATCGAGTTGTTGGACTTCATTATCTTGGCATGCCATCCATCCTCCACCTAATACCGACATCCCAATCCTTTGCCTTTTGTAAAATTTCTTTAAGGAAAGCTTTTGGACTATCGAACCCTCCCATGTTGGAATACCATCCATCCAAGCCCCAAAACCTCAACCCAATGCCTTAGAAAAGTTTAAGTGCCAAAGTTTCCGACTTGTGCTTCCCCAATACCATTTCTTTAGCATCTCGAGCTTTGATCCCCAAAATTTTGCACTAAAAACTTAAGTCTTTCATCAGTGCTGAACTTTTGGACTTCTTTATCTCGCCGTGGCTTTTGCTCTTAACCCATCAGACTATCAAAGTGCCCTTTCCATGTCATCCCCAAACCTCACTCCATCAATTCCTTTGTATATCCTTTTTTAATCTGACTTTTGCACTTCCCTTCACTTTGGTACCTGTTATAACGTATGCCTGACTCTCAATTCTTGACATTTCAAAGTTTATTATATTATCGGGATTTCTTGTTCAAACTTCTGCCATTCCACATACCTTAATGGTATGAGTTCATCATCACCCCCTATCCCCAATGCTCCAACCAAAAGCATGAAGTATAAGTCCTCCCTGACTGCCAAAACCTGAAAAATCTCACCATTTTTCACTATAACTCTCACCAACCCCTACATGATCCAAAAGGTCATTTATGATCAAATTTGATGATGTGAATGCCCAAGACTTATTGTTCATCATTTGGGTGCAGATTCACAGGTTGTTTTAGACAAAGGCAAAAACAGCTCAAAAACAATCATTAATGATCCGATGAAGCTTTGCTGCCACCAGATCAGATCTGATTATGCTTAGAAAACATTATTTATTCTAAAAGGTGCAGATTCAAAAGCAATAAAAGATAATGGCAACACATATTATAGTTGTTAGGGTTTTCTGAGTCTGATACATTCATACCATCTCCTAGCTGCATTTGCAATGGATTTCAAAGGCTTTTCCATACCTAAATCTAGAGGCACCATAAATGAAGAAAAGATTTACAAATCTGGTCAACATTCTTCCACACCTCCCATAGTACTTTGGATGCATTTCTTAGAAGGTTTTTCAAGCAATTTAACATGCAAATCACTGGGGAATGACAACTGTGTATAGAGAATGATGGGTACTCTCACATCTGCCATGATTTTATCATCCTGAGGCTCCAACGTGTAGACTTAGCGCCTAAGACCACATATCTACAAATGCTAGTTTGTTGTTCTTTTAAACAATTGGTCGTCAAGCCAATTATTGGGTTTGCTAAAGTTTGTAGAGCTTTCTGGGGCATCAAACACTACATGTCTTAACTATAAATAAAAGAATGTGTTCAACATAGTGTAGGATGATGTAATGTACATATTTTGTGATGGATGTCTCCATGGTTGTTTATGGTGATTCAGGAATATATTTAATCACAATTATATTGTTTCCCTTGCCACATTTGTTGGCATGAACGTAATGAAGGTTTGATGTGTGCAGCACCTAATGTATTACAAATGCTTTGTAATAATCATTCATTTGTTCCATATGGATCATTGTAATTTTAGTTATGGATTAACAAGTATGTCTGTTGCAGAAATATAATCTCTAGTTTTTATATGACTATTAAACCCAATTTTGTTCATGCTCTACTAAATGTATTTTATTTCCTCTTTGTTGTTCATCACTCTATTGCCCAAGGAGTAGGCACCAATCTGCATTAGTGAGAGATCATCCATTCCATCATTTAAAAAAACCATCACTCTTGTTAACTTTAGGTTTAGTTAGGAATGTGCATGTTGTTAATGATTCAAAAGTATAAATCAAGGAAACACATTAAGTAAACCTTAACAGCTCTACCATCAGAGAATCTAAGCATGCATGTCTGCACCTTGCCATTGTGTAAGAAATGATAAATGAAACCATTTGAAAGAATTGAAATAGTGTTGCTATTTACAGCTGCATGTGCAAGGTGTTATCAGCTATCAAGAGGTCATATGCAGCTAGTTCATCTTGAGTTAGTGAAAAAAATTGGGGTCAACTATACATCTCGTATAATTGTCGATTATTGCAGTCATGTTATATACTATTTGATTTATAAACTTATTAAAAAGACCTCTAAGAGTACCTTCTTGAGATTAAGCTGAGCTTAAAGTGTAGGAGAGATTACCCACTCTCGTTGCAAACCTTAAACCATATATAGTCTATTGATGAACCCCTGCTTTATCTTCTTGACGACATATCCCCAGCCTTGAAGGTAAGAAGTTTTAGAAATGTGGGCCCATGATTTTGGGACCTAACATCGGGACCACTACCAAGGATACAGATATTTGAAAATTATTTTGATGACCTTGGTAACTAATTTCAGAAAACTTGCGGCCATCAAAGTTTACTGTGCATTTGTTTAGGTAGGTTTGATAACCCATCAACTTACGCTAACAATTGTGTCAAGGAAGAAAGTGTAACTGAATTGTTGAAATGAATTGAAGACTCCGTTGGTGGCCGAACGCAAATTTGTTTATTTGCCTTGGAGGTTGGATTGCTTCAAGGATTTCCTCTTTTATTAGAAGTGGCGATTCTGCTGTCCAAACAAAAGACTTTATTGCCACTATGCCTTGCTGCTATTAATGTCCCAAGAACACATCTAATACCTACAATAGCTAGCTATTAAGGTACTTGTTTTCTTCCCAAAATTTTGTAGCATATCAGTTTATAATACCTCTATTTTCTTCCCTTCATGGTGGTGTATGATCAATCATGGCTGACTGCCATGGTTTTAATACTCCTTTAGATGTTCCTTCAAATTATGCCCCTAAAAATTATTTTAAAACAGCTGCCTGTGCTTCCTCATGGTATTCTTATAGTCCTCTATCATATAAAAACCCATATTCAGATATACAAGCATCCATAGAAGAGAGCAAGCAAAAAACCAATGAGCTTGCCAGAATGGAAAGAGAATATGAAAAACAAATCAAGGCACTACAATCCAATATTTACCCTGCTGTTACAAAAATCAGGTTGCTCCATCCCTTACATCTCCCCTAGACCCAATTTACAAACAGCTAGACCTCTTGGGTTGAATATGAAAGGCAAACCATGAATTTTAAGATCTACAACCAAATGCCTCAATTTGATGGATTTGATATTCATGGAGGGGATGCAAATATTTTTGCATTTTCTGAATTTATGGATAAGTTCTAATTTGAAGATGAGGACATATGGATAAGATTCTCTGGTAGGTCTCTCTATGGAAAGGCATATGAATGTTATCAATTTTTTTCAAAACATACCTTTGCTTCTTGGAATGACCTTGTGGCTGCATTTGAAAATGAGTTTGCACTTAATGTTGACCCTACTACTTTTGTCCAAGATTTGCAAATATCAAAAGACATGATGGAGAGTGAAGCATGGATCACAGCCACAAGTTTGCTATTGCTCTTTCCAAAGTTCCAAATGATTCCAGACCTAACACAATTGCTTGCATTGGCATGTTATTTGAAGCAAATAAAGTTGGTTTGAGTTCTGCGCAAGAAAATTTCAAAATAACAGATATGCATTAGGCTTATAAGTGTCTTGATGCCATGGAGAAGGTTGTTGTGAGAAGTAGCCAAATGAATGCACCAACAGAATGAGTGCAACATTAAAATATGTCAATTGTGTTTGCAGATGGGTAGAAGGTAACATTGGTACAACATCACATGACAGTGATAATGGTGACAATAGCAGTATATGCATGTACCTTCAACTGGATAGGTCATATGTGAGTGATTGCTACAAGGAAATGAATGATGGCTAGAAGTTTGATAATGAGCTAAATAATCCTGTTGTTTGTAACAACATTATGGACAAAGAGGAAGATATGTGTACAAATGAACAGTCAAATAAATCACCTCTTGGGGGTGACTATGCAAAGTGTATGCATGTAGATAATATAAAAAATGCACAAGGGACTAGTCTCTTTTTTGATGTAATGCCTTTTTTTGTCCCTGTTTCTAAATATTGAAGCTACTAATGTTTGTTTATGGAAGAAGAAATATGTCACGGGTCTAATTCCAGCAGTACACGTTACACAATAGATTGCCAAAATGGGAATGAAATAAAGAGACAATTTTAAGGACATTGTTCTTCACTTGAAGTGTCTCCTGTTTTCCAAGAGCTTAATGTAGCTCACACCTTCCCTGTTGCAAGTGAAAAAGACGAATGTAAAGATGCGAACGAGTCTATTGCTTTCAGCCATGAGGATTTTGACATGTATATATGTTTAGAGCCTGGTTTGCAGCAGGTTTCTTTCATCAATGAAGATTGTGTTGAGGGTGTAATTTTTCACTCACTAGTTGAGCATGATAATGCTAGTGTTGTGTGTCCTCAAGTAGGTGAAGTTGTTGGTCTCGAAGGTGAAAAAGAAGAACAAATTATTGATCAATTTCTTACCAGCAATTTCTATAGAGCAGGTTATGTAGAAGAACAGAAAACAGAGAGGTAATTTGATGATTGTGAGTCTTAACAGAAGTGTCTCAAATTTTTGAGTTGTATGCTGCGAGTGCAGAATTGGACTTGAATCACGCTTGTGATTCAAACATGGAAAAATATATCAACATTTTTGGTGCAGCTGGGTTACAGGTTTTAGATGTGTGTTCTACCCCAAATTAAAAAATTTGCTACACTTATGCATTTAGAAGAAATGGTAAAAGTCTTGTAAAAAAATCTGTCAAAAAGGTCGAAAAATGGAATTTGCATGTCACGCATGTTGGTCAAAAACTCAAAAATTTCAAAATCTAACGATTTGGGTCTGCTTAGAGCGACCTTGTCCACAAAACCCAGATCTCAGTTTTTTGGCGCTAAATTTTAGGTTTTTTTCTAAAAATAGAAAGTTTCTAAAAATAGACTTTTTCTGGGTTTCTTCTCAAATGGATGCTTGCAAAATTTTCTAAAAATAGAATGTCTAACTCCAAGGGTTCAAATTGATTTTGATTGGCTTAAAATACTTCCTCATCAGGCTGGTTCAATCAGAATCGTCAAAAGATCAGTTTTTCTTTGGTGGGTCTATTCTGCTTTTTCAGAAGCTAAAATAGGAGCTCTAAGGTCATCAATGGAAGATTCTCAACTGCCAGATGTCAAATTCAAGGTCTCAAGCACTGTCCAGATCGAGAAACAGCGAAGGATGTTTGTAAAACGGAGAATGAAGGAAGGAAGCCGGAAATCCTTGAAAATGGTAAAAATTTGGCTAAGTCTGGAGAGTTCAAGCGCCCCTGCCTAGATAAGGCGTTTTGAATTCTATGCCTTGGAATATTTTTCAATCTCCGGCATGAGGTGAATGCAGTATTTGCCAAACACAGAGCGAGGAACGAGAAACAAAGGAGAAAGTTGAAAAATGAAAAATAAAATTCTAACACTGCTAAGTAAAGGTGCCCCTGCTAGCCAAGGGCGCCCATCATTTCAAACTATCAAATGCAGTTATTAGGGTTTGTGCTTCTAAGGTGTCTTGCTCAAATTCCTCCGGCTCCGCAATGAATCTAGTAGCAGGTCCATCAGACAACTGGAATATCATATTGAACAAAGAAGTCTTGATAGAGGAGCAGACTGCAAAAATGAAAAACGTAGAAATATTCTAAGTCTAGGAACTTTGGGCAACCCAAGTAGCCAAGGGCGCCTAGGGTTTTAGAGGGTCAAAAAATGTTGTTAGGGTTTGCAAATATACTCATTTTCCTTAGAATTGTGTCGGCTATCTAGTGGATATCTCAGCCAAATCTTCAGATTCGTCAGTTACCAACAGTTGCAGATCAAATAGAGGACAAAGTATGGAAGGTCAAAGTTGAGAAATTGAAAATGTCCAAAAAAAATGACCAAGTCTAGAGAGTTTGGGCACCCTAGCTAGCCAGGCGCGCCCAAGGATTTGAGTGCTTGAAAGTTGAAATTAGGGTTTGCAATCTTCATAACATTCCTTCGGATTCCACCATGCTCTACAACGAAATCAATGGTGACCTCAAAAGATTTGCCAATCATCAAATATTGCCGATCAAACGGGCAGAGAAAACGGAGGAAAGAAACTGGAAATCATTGATAAAAAATCTAACTATGTCAAGGATGGGCACCCCAGGTAGCTAGGGGTGCCCAAGGATTCAACCCATCAGATGAAGTTTTCATGGCAAGTCACCTCCAAAAGATCTTTCTCAGAATCCTTCGAGCTATCCAACGAATCCAGCAATCAATTCATCAGACCTCTAAGCGTCCAAAAACAAGAATTCATCCGAAGATTAGAGAACATTAACAAATTGAAGAATATCAAATTTTGACTAACTCTGCTAAGGATGGGCGCCCCAGGTAGCTAGGGCGCCCAAGATTTTGAGCCTCAGATTCATTTTTTCAAGGTTGCAGTCTCTAGGACAATATTCTCCAATTTGATCAGGCTCTGCAACGAGATCATCAAGCAGTTCACAGGATTCATCTGGTATCCAAAAATCAAGATCAAACTAAGGTCAAAATAAAGCAAAAAAGTTGAAAATTTCAAGAAAATGGCTAAGTATGCCAAGAAGGGCGTCCAAGAATCAATGCCTTAGTAACTTTTTTCAAATTTCATCCTTCAACATTCGTAGCAGTGTCCACATTCAATGAATCTGGTTCAAAATTGGCTTCAAAGATTTGAAGTTGGAGAATAAAAGCGTTTTTTATCCTCAATACCTATTTAAGAAGACCTTTGCATTCATTATTCACATATTTTTGCAAGTGGCATCCAAAGCAAGAGAGGAGGAAACAAAGAATTTTATTCATATCAAGATTATAAGGCTAAAAACGTGTTGCTTTTTCAAAGTGCTTCATATTTTCCAGATCAGGTTGCTCAGAGGCTCGCTTTTTCATGCTTCAAATTTCCAGGGCATCATTTTTCAGAAGGGGGTCATCTTTTTCAATTTTCAACAATCTAGGTCAGATTGGTTTTTTATTCTCTAAACCTTTGGAAAATTTTATATTTTTCAAGAACTTGCTTTTTTCACGCATGTCCAAGAAATCCTCAATTTTTCCAAAATCTGATTATCTGGGTTTCTCTAAAACGTGATTCTCTACAAAACATAACTCTCAGCTTTTTTGGGGAAAATCCTAAGTTACCGATTCAACCCTGGAAGCCTGTGGATACGATACGGTACGATTCGGATTCGAAATTCAGATTCGAAACAATTCAAATTCGAACAGAATTCAAAATTCTGCCTGCGGATACACCCAAGGTATGTTGAGCCTCAATGGATTCTTCCCGGATACGCCCAAACTGAATCCGAACCGAATCTAGACGCGTGAACGCCCAAGCCACAGAAAAAGTGCCTTTTTTTGCAATTTTAAATTATTCTTTTGACTAAAAGTTGACTTCTAAATAATAAAATATTCATTCCAACCCTAATCTTTGCCTCCAAACACATCAAATAGGTAAAAACACTCTCATTTAACAATTTGTGAATGAAAAACAAGTTTTTTTGCCTCCATTGTTTAACTTTCTCTCTTGCTTGCACAAGGTTGAATAGACTTGAAGGTTGATCGTTGGTTGTTCAAAGTTGATTGTTGTGCTATTCCTAAGCACTTGCAAGTGTTTGTTCGTTGCCAAGAAGATCGTAGAGCAAGATTTGTTCAAAAGAGGTAGATTTCTTTGAAGTTTTTTTATTTTTTCTTACATTTTTTTAACAAATGAACTATTTTGTTTTGTTTTTAAGTTTTTGTTTTGTTCTCATTCTTTTAAGTTTTTTAGTTTCAAATTTCAATACCAAAATTATTTCAATCTGTTGTGCCTTAGGTATTACAATGGCATCGGCTTCTAACTCCTCAGGCCAATCTCGTTTCAAAATAAATCCAACCTCTCCCCTTTGGAAATATGTAGAAATGGTTCAACAATGTCCAGGTGGTGGAGTATATGTTTGGATTTGTAGTCATTGCAAAGTTCGATATACAAGCTCATACAGTCGAGTGAAAGTGCACTTGTGTAAGATCCCTGATAATGGCATCAAACCTTGTCCAGGACCTCCAGAAGGTGATGGCAAAGGCCTCCCAGATGACGTAGTGTTGAAATATATTGTTGAGCAAGAAAAAGCAAAGCAAAAAGCCGATAGTCTTAAAACAAGCCATCCTTTGAAGAAAGGATCTCGATCCATGAAACCCCCTACACCACCTACAGAAAGCCATCCATTTATGAACATCCCTCAAGAGCAAATCGTGGCCTCTTCAAATAAAAGATCTAAGGGACCGTTGGAAGCTTCATTTCAGAATGAGGCAAGAGAGATTGCTGATCAAGACATAGCAAGATGTGTCTATGCAAATGGATTGGCATTCAACGTTGTTTGTTCACCATATTGGCAAAAAATGGTGAAATCTATTAATGAGGCTCCAAAGGGGTATAAGGGCCCAAGTTTTGAGAAGGTGAGTTGCACCTTATTGGAGAAAGAGGTGAAACATGTAGCAAACTCTTTGAAGCCAATAAGAAATTTGTGGATTGAAACAGGGGTGACCATCATTTCTGATGGATGGAAAGATGCAAAAAATCACCCATTGATCAATGTTATTGTCGTGTCCCCTAAAGGGGCAATGTTTTTGAGAGCAATGGATTGTGAAGGATAGGTGAAAGATGGCCCATTTATTGCTAACATCCTTTTCCAAGCTATTGAAGAAGTGGGCCATCAAAATGTTGTGCAAGTTGTAACTGACAATGCCAAAAATTGTTGGGTTGTTGGGTTATTAGTTGAGGAGAAGTATCCACACATTTTTTGAACACCTTGTGCTGTCCACTCCCTCAATCTAATGCTACAAAAAATTGGATCCAAAATTGAGTGGATCAAACAGGTGTATGCTGAGGGCGAAGACATCCAAATGTTTGTCACCAACCACCATATGACACGAGGAATATTTAGACAATTCTCAAAATTGGAGTTGTTGAAGGTAAGTTAATTCTCAATATTTTTAAATTTTTAATTTTCTTTTAATTTTAAATTTTGATTTTTTAAATTTAAATTATATTTTCATTTTTATTTTGATTTTCAAATAGGTTGTCGAGACTCGTTTTGCCCCCAACACAATTGTGTTGAGACGACTTATAAAGGTTCGTGAGGCACTTTGTGCCATGGTAATCAGCCCTAATTGGGCCATCTAGAGGCAATCTAGTAGTGAAAGGGCAAATAGGGTCAAGCAAAGGATCCTAGATGATAGTTGGTGGGATCATGTTGAGTATCTCGTCAATTTCACTGAGCCCATATTGAGCATGATCCGTTACACGAACATGGATAGACCTTGTTTGGGAAAAGTATATGATGGTATCGACTCAATGATTGAGAAGAAATCAATCATCAACGCAAAAGAGGAAGATCCTGAAGAAAAGTTCTTCAAAGAGCTACAGGAAATCATTGTTGATAGATGGAACAAAATGACCACTTTGTTGCATCTTTTCGCTTTTGCATTGAGTCCCAAATATTATTTTCCTGAGATACTTTCTGCTTCATCAAGAGTTGCTCCACATAGGGATGTTGAAGTGGCTCAAGGGTACAAGGCAGCACTTCGTAGACTCTTCAGTAATCGTGACCAACATGATCGAGTGAGGGCTAAGTTCATGGCTTTTGCATGCTCCAATAGTATTGATTAGAATCTTGATGCTCTTCGAGACAAGTACAGAGTGGATGCTCATAGTTGGTGGTACTTCCATGGGCAAGAATACAAGCACCTCCAACCTATTGCAATAAAAAAATTATCCCAAGTAAGTTTTATATTTTATAATTTTAATTTTAATTTATAATTACATTAATTAATAATTTTGTTTAGTTAAATTTTGTAACTCTTAACTATTTAATTTGGTCTTAATAGGTTGTTAGTTCATCTTCTTCTGAGAGGAATTGGAGCACATACTCCTTCATCCACTCAATAAAATGCAATAGGCTACATTCAAAAAAGGCAAAGGACTTGGTGTATGTGCATTCAAACTTGCGCCTCCTTACACACAAGCGAAGTTCCTACAAAGGAAACACAAGGAGGTGAGATATTGAGCCAAAGCAGCTTGACTTGGATGCTTCCACAAGTCACTTAGCTGAACTTGATATTGATGATGAGTATGAGCCTGAAGCAGCTACTGAACATAAGAGTGGTAGTGTCAGTGCTAGTGGCAGTGCTTGTGTGAGTGCCACTGATGCTATTTGTGGTTCTAGACAAAATGTAGCATCTAATAATATTGATGATGCTATTTTTTTGATGACCCATATGATTCAAATTGATCAATGATCAATAATGGTTGATTGTAAACACTCAACATTTTTATGTTTGAACTTTAATTTATAATTTTATATCATGACATTCGAGTATCACTAATATTTTAATATTTGACTATGAAAGTGGTGTTGTATTTTTGCTACGGTATTAGACTATTAATATGGTGGTGTATTCTGAACTTAATTATTGCTGCAAATATGTATATATTTCTAATTTTTATATGTTTTTTGTGTTACCGTACCCAAAACATACCCAACCCCAAAAAAATTTGACCGAGATTGTTCACAAAACCCATTTTCCAAAATCTGACAATCTGGGTCTCTTCACAACGAGATGTTCAGAAAACCCATATCTCATATTATTTTTGAAAAAAATTGCCTTTTGAAGAAGAAAATCCGCAAGCTATTTTTAGCTTTTGCGTAGAACTTGTCTGCGCATAGTCGAGTTTACTATAAAAATTTAAGTTTTTCAGCATGCAGTATTCTCCCATGGAATTCAAAACCAAGCCAATATTGTATCATGATTTCCTAAAACTTTTGATGGGTTGTTTTCAGCCTCAGGTTGGACGATGTTGAGAAGTTTTTTCAATACCACCATGGACAGAAAACATCATCATCTCATCATCATCTCAGTTGAAGAACGTGAAAAAGTGTGGTATGAGCAAAAGGACAAGTATTTGGAAAAGAGTTGTGCAATACTCTTCCATTGAAAAATCAGGAGAAATGTCTGAAGTATAAAAGCCACAAAAGAAACAGAGGAATGTCAGAAGAAGGTCACACACAAGGTAAAAAAGATATGTTGAAGCAAGATGATATATTTATAGGTCATCACTCCAGTTGCAGAGCCACCGAAATTAGCAAGATTTGATAAAACAGCTGAAGATGTCAAAGATTTTCTAAGTTCGATTGCAGAAGACGAAGAAATCCTGGAAAAGCAGAATATTGCCTTAGATAGTATCAATGCTCCTAACAATGAGGCAGTTACCAGCTTTTTGGCAGATATACTTTCACAAAATACCAATGGATGAGTCATCTTATTAGGATAGCAATGATCTCCAAAGATAGATTTAAAGCAACAGTTAACTCGATGCTTTTTCTGAGTTTTCTTGCTATTCTTGTCTCATGCTTATCTATTTTGTGTGTGAGAAATAAATATCAAGTTGTAATAGTTGGCACTTTCCCTATTTTTTTGCTTTTAGCAGGTTGTTAGATAGTTATCTTGTTTTAGTTTTAGAAATAAAGCTTGCATGATGGCAAGTCTTGTTGTAAAAGCAAGAAGATTTTAGGATTCCCTACTCCTTCACTTGTGTATAAATAAGGGCAGCCTTGCCCATTTTTCTTTAACGGTTATTGTGATAGCAAACTGTTGAGCCTACTTTTGCCTACAAGTTGTTATTCAGTGTCAGTTCACCTAGTGTAAGAGCAAGCTTGTGTGCCTACCTTTGCTGCAAGATATTGTTCAATTTATATGTTACTTGTGTCAATGTATTCTGGTTGATCGCAAAACTATAAGCCTATTATTCCTACAATCCTGTTGTCTCAGAAGTGTAATCTTTGTTATTTGAAATTTGAGAAAGGAAATCTTATGCATGCTTTGTTGCTTTGATCTACTGTCTCAGGTTTTTGTTTTATGTGTTATGCTTATATGATCTTTATTTCAGCTTGCATCTAAAAGTACAATGAGTCTTAAGGTGTATGTTGAGAGTGAGTTTATGTGAGTTTTGTGTCAAAGAATCATTCCTTGTTTACTTTGAACTCTCAAACTCTGAATTTACTTGGGTTGTTAAAAGCGTCATTAGAGTAGGCTTAATCATAGTTGAAATTCAAAAAGAGAAAATCTTAGCTACAGCGCTAGAGTTTTATAACATTGTGCTAACAAAAAGATTGGCAAATTAGTTTAGTTTACTTTCTTGAAGCAACATCAGCAAAGAGGGAGCTTCCCCTCCTAATTCGAAGAGCAGTTTATCTATGCATAAATGTCCGTTTCTAATCCGCATACCAGAGGTGCGAATTGAAACGCCAACAATGTGTCAAAGCAATTACGTGAATCAACCCAGCTTGATGTTGTACTTGTGCATGACACCCTTCAACTAGATATTCAAGAAGACATTTTTCTTCTTACTAATTGTTGTTTAAAAATTTTAAACCTTAGAAATTTTAAAAGTCTGCCAATATTCGCATACTGAAAGCTCTTAATGGTTGTCTTACCATGTTTAGGGGAGATGAAATGAACAGACTTCAATCGTAAGCAGGTCTGAGAGAAACTTGATCAGGAATTTGATGTCAAAGGCATTCACACACTTATCCTTTTGGACCAGAAATGCTAAACTATCAGTACTGATGGTGTAAGTATCAATTGATGATTATGGTGCCAAGGCATGACCATTTAGCAAAGAGAGGCCTACTGAAATTAAAGCTGAGAAGGAGACCGTTAGGCTTTCACAGTCTTTGAATTCTCTTCTTGTCTCTCCTAACAGAGATTTTGTATTAGGTAATGGAGGAAGAAATGTGCCTATATTGAAGCTAGTAGGCAAGACTGTTGATCTTTATTTCTCAACTCATTGGCACCCTCCTTGTAAAGAGTCACCCCGAAGCTTATACAATTTTACAATGATCTGAAGGGTAGAGGTGAACAATTGGAGATTGTGTTTATCTCCAGTAACCAAAATACATGTCCTAAGAATATTTTGAAAGCATGCCATGGCTTGCTCCACCTTTTGGTGACTGAAAGGTGAAGAATCTTGAGAGATACTTTGAAATTGAACGCATCCTAACCTTGATTGTGCTTGGTTTAGATAGGGAAACATTACAAATAGAACTCGTGGAGGCATAGAGGATGTGCATGATGTTAATGCTCAATCGAGACCTTTCTCATAAAATACCATCATCACAGGATATGTATAAAATGGATCTGTTGAAGAGGCTGTCAAAACTTTCAACTTTCAAGTAAATGCAATTCACAGTTATAATGCCAAATTCCATGAATCTTACTCAGCATCCTCTTAGCTTGTACCAGAATGTAAGTGTCGGAACAGCATTTTTATCAGACATTATAGTTGGAAATGATTTGGTAGATACACATGCAAATGTTAAAGAATAGAAAAGGCAAAGACATTACGAATTAAGGAATGTCCATTAAATCTCCAATGTATCAACAAGCTTCAAGAGTTTTGGAAAAATAATAGGAATGCTCTTATCATAGATGAAGTTGATCAGGAATGCATAATGACAGCGATTGCCTTTATTTCATTATTCATAAAGGAATTTAACATAACTCATTCTTATTTTCACATCAACTGCTGGGGTCCCCATATGGGAGTCAGCAATTTTGAAATTGGCTCCATTCGAAAATACAATAGTTTATCATGGAAATCAGAAATCAAGAGACGTCATCAAAAAGCTTCAATCCTTTGGTGAAAGTGGATGTATGATGGCTCAAATAGTCTTATCAACTCCTAATATTGTCTCTGCAGATCTGAATGAACCTTTTGAAATCCATAGAGTGAGAAGCGTTGATAATAGATTAATGACAGCAATTCAAAATTTCAAAGTTGTTGCTCAGCTTAGGAAACTGCCTGTAGATTTTTCACATTCTCTTCAACAAACAATTGAAGGAACATGCTACTAAGATTTCTCATTTCCTATCCCTTCTCGATCTTGGAAATGATCACACTAGAAGACATCTCCGAACATCAACATTAGGATGGCAGTGAATATCTTGTTTCACTAAAGAGCAAGCTATTAGAGTACACTGTTCATGAGTGAAAATCAGACTTTCTGTTAACTGCTAATTTTATTGAGTATTTGGTTCCTACAGAGTTAGCTAATGTACTGTATTGTACTATACTTGTGATGAATGGGAATTCTCTGTGCTCAATTTTGAAAAAAAATGATCCTGAAGCTCTTACAGACATCCTCCTTTCATTAAGAAAGTGTGGCATTCATCCTTATATTGTGGATGGCTCTTTGCAAACTTCACTCAGACAAGGCCTTGAAGAAGTTAAGTATTTTGAAATGGATATAAATACGAATAATAAACTACAACTCTTAGACAACATACTATCAGAGCTAAGATCGGAAGACCAAAGGGCGCTATTGTTTTACAAGATGATTTGACGTTCTAGTGAGACTTCCATTGGTGATATTTTAGATGACCATATAATGCAGAGATTTGGAATTGACTCTTATGAGTGTGTTGATGGTGGCTTATCCTCTATCAATACGCAGCCAGCCTTACAAATGTTTAACATGACTAGAACCCTCTGAATGTTTTACGTGCCCTACAGAAGTTACATATGGATGCCCATGTTAAGCACCTCCCTATGCTGTTCAACAGCAAGCTGTTTGAAATATAACATGGATTTGGATACATTGATTGAACTGGAAAATGTGGAAGATGATTCGAACCATCTAGAGGTAGTGATTAAAGGCAATATTGTTAATAATATACATCAAAGTCCGCACGAGCTAAAGGGAATTCCAGAAGTCACTCCGTGTAAAAGCAAATTAGTGATTTTGTAAAAATAATAATAGGATTTTCAAGAACTAGTTATGAGGAAGAGAGGGGGCTATAAAAGAAGGTTTTATTTGAGGCTGAGAACAGAAAAGGTAGAAGGGATAACTAAAACTTTAGTCTATATGCTTCTGTTTATTTTTAATATGAAGAATTGCTGCTCTTATGTAAAGAAATTTCTTCCCAGATGTTGACTGTTCTTATTTTCAATCAGTTCTTTTAATGTCTATAACCCTTTTCGCTTGCTCTTGGCATACAGGTTAAAGGAGCCTTTGTGCTCTTAATTTCAAACTGATTTAATTGCTTCTTCCCCTTCTTTCATCCAAGAAATCTCCATTTGTTCTTATGTTCATGGTTGAATTTCTTGTCTTTTCTTCTCTGTTTTTCCTTGCTTTCCTTTTTGTACTTATTGGTTAAAAGCATAGCAGCATAAATTGTTTGGGGAAAAAATCGGCAAACCAAAAAATCAGGATTTTTTGAAAAATCGCGAAAAAATCGGATTTGAAAAAAAAACATTAAAAAATGTAGAAAAATAGACAAAACCTACTTTTTTTTAAACTTAAGGTCATTTCCATAGCATAGAGATATAGAGAGCAAATAAAATAGAGATTTTAACCTGTGGATTGTAGAAAATAGATTTTTTTGTTTATATTCATATTGTTGATTGCATTGCATCAATGCATTGCACAAAATATACTTCATATATAACAAGTAGAGGCCACTAAATAAATATTTAATACTGTTTCTAATGTTGCTAGATAAATATTTGATAATGGGTTCAGTTATGTTAACATTAGAGGCTTTTAGAAACCAGACTTTTATCGACTCAGCTGAACACTATCTCATATCAATATTTTTACATAAACTATGCAAATAAATTCGGTAATAAAAATATATATATATATATATATATATATATATAAATACAATACTTCTGATGTTTCCCAGATTTACGCATATGCCCCACAATATGATAGATAAGAATACATAAAAGCAATGAATATATAAAAGAAATGAATTGAAAAGAACCTGGTCGACTTCGCGTGAATTTTTTGCAGACAATCGAGTGCTCAAAACTCCACCAATCTCCTTTCGCAGCACTTGCATAAACTTCCCATGTCGTGAAAACTCGAAAGCGGCTTCGATTTGTGAAAATAACGATTGGCGCAAACCTATTAATAACAAAAAAACACACATTTTTCTGGGTTTTTTCGCACATTTTAGGGTTTCGGATTTTCCGCGATTTTTTAACAATTTTTTTGACATTTAAATCACGATTTTCACCTATTTTTCAAAGGGTCAACGAAACCCAAAAAATCGGGAGCAATGCAGATTTTTTTTAAATCGCGATTTTTGCGATTTTTTGCAGATTTATGCTTCTATGGTTAAAAGTACTAAAAAATTCAAAACACCATCATACGAGGGAGCTGCCACTGTCAAACACAGAGGAGAATTGTCAAATTCATAGTGATTTCTCCATTTGTTGGTATTTTTTGTTGCTGCCCGTTCTGCAAGTCAGATATTTTTACAGTGACAAATTGTTTACCAACACTAATTTATGTAGAAGTTTGAATGTACTTCGTGCTCTTGATAAGTTTGCAAGTATATGTTGTCATACGATTGAAATGAAGATGGCTCCTACTTTTTGTGGTTGCCATTATCGGATGAATATCATCTCTACCTCTAGCATGATGATCAAAGCATTACCAGTTTGCATGTGCATACATGCATGAAACAATATTTGTTACAGCTTAGAGATGGATGCAGTAATGGCTTAAGAGAAATCAGCTCCTTTAGCAGGCTTGTCCATGGCCATGTGCCATGGATCCTCTTTGTAAGGTCATACCTGCAATTTTATTTTTGAGTTGTGTATGCAACCGTCCTTCAAATTTCCTTCAGCTTCCATGTCATTGGCTACAAATGGTTGCCATACACATATCTTGTTTTGTTTCCTTGTTTTGTGTTGTGTCAAGTCATGTATCTGTTGTTATGTTTGTGCAGCCATGACCCTTGTTTGTCGTGGTGAAGTGCATTGTCCCAAATTCCAATCATCTTTTTAAGTCTTTTTTGGTGTACCTCGAAGATCTAGATCCTCATTGTGTCTGCAAGAGACACACGTCCCAAACCAGAGCCAATTGAGACTCAATCCTGAAGTGCAAAATATTGCTGGAGTCCCATCCCATTGACTTGTCTTGACCTTATTAACCTACCATTTGTACCCAATCTACGAGAGTCTAAGTAGGTTTTCCATGAGTCAAAATTTTGTCTAAATATTGCCCCGTGTCACCCCTATATGCTCATTACGTGTTAAAGTCTGCAGAAAATCAAAAAAATCTTAAATTTTGGGTCTATTGGGTCATTTCCTTAAATTTTTGAATGATGTCAAAGTTTTGGTTTTTTAGGGTTGTCCATCCCAATATGCCATCCCATCTATCTCCACCTTCTCCTTTGTCCTTACCAGGTTGTCAAGACTGCATCCTCTTGGCATACCTTTCCACCCAATCCTAACATACCAATCCTTTGTCCTGTAAAATTCTTCTAAGTAAAGCTTTTGAGTTATCAACTCTCTCATGTTCACGTACCATCCATCCAAGCCTCAATATCTCAACCCAATGCCTTGGAAAATTTTAAGAGCCAAAGTTTCAAACTTGTGTTTCTCCCAATACTATTTCCCTAACATCGCCAAGCTCCAATCCTTGGAAGTTTACACAAACACTTCAATCTTTCATTTGCACCGACCTTTCAAACTTCTTTATCGCGTCATACCTTTCGTTCTTTCCCTGCCAGACTATCGAAGTGCCCTCTTCCCAAGTACCCTTTCCATGTCATTCCTAACCCTTGAACTCTATCAATTCCTTTGTATATCCTTTCGGAGTCCATGTTTTGCCCTTCCCTTCACTTTGGTACCTATTATGAAGTATGACCTACTCCCAATTCTTAACATTCCAAAGTTTACTACCTTATCAAGATTGCTTATTTAGACTTGTCCCATTCCCCATACCATAATGCTATGATTTCTCATCACCCCTCTTAATTCCTAACATTTTGAAGTTCATTACCTTATCAAAGGGACCATGGAAATGGCATTTCAAAATGAAGCTAGAGAGATCGTCGATCAAGACATAACGAGATGTGTCTATGCGAATGGATTTGCATTCAATGTTGTTCACTCACCATATTGGCAAAAATTGGTGAAATCAATTAACGAGGCTCCAAAAGGGTACAAGGGCCCAAGTTTTGAGAAGGTGCATAGCACCTTATTGAATAAAGAGGTGAAACTTTTGAAGGACTCCTTGAAGCCCATAAGGGATTCATGGGTCAAAACAGGCATGTCCATCGTTTTTGATGGATGAAAAGATGCAAAAAATCGCCCATTGATCAATGTTATTGCAATGTACCCTAAAGGGGAAAAGTTTTTGAGAGTAGTGGATTGTGAAGGAGAGGTGAAGGATGGTGCATTTATCGCTAACACTCTTTATCAAGCCATTAAGGAAGTGGGTCATTGAAATGTTGTGCAAGTTATAACAAACAATGCCAAAAATTGTAGAGTTGTTGGATTACCGGTTGAGGAGCATTATTCACGCATTCTTTGGATACCTTGTGTTGTCCACTCCCTCAACCTAATGCTAAAAAAAATTGACACCCAAATTGATTGGATCAAATAAATGTATGTTGAGGCCAAAGAGATCCAAATGTTCGTCACCAACCACATTATGTCACAAGGCATATTTAGAACATTCTTGAAATTGGAGTTGTTGAAAGTAAGTTAAATAAATAAATATGTTTCACTTTAGTAAAAAAATAATTTTATTTTAATTTTGATGTTAAAAAAAAATTATTTATTTTCAAATAGGTTGTTGAGACCCATTTTGCCTCCAACACAATTATGTTGAGACGACTTGTGAAGGTTTGCTAAGACACTTTCTAACATGGTCATCAACCTAAATTGGTCCATATGGAGGCAATCTAGCACTACAATGGCAAAAAATGTTAAGCAATTGAGCTTAGATGACATTTGGTGAGATAGGTTGGGTATCTTCTCAGTTTCATTGAGCCCATATTGACCATGATCCATTATACTGACATGGATAGGCCTTGTTTGGGTGAGGTATATGATGGCATCGACTCAATGATTGAGAAGATGAAAGTCATCATAAATGCAAAAGAGCAAGATCTTGAAGAAAAATTCTTCTTGCCTTTGCATTGAGTCCCAAATATTATAGTGCTTGGCTCCTTTCTGTGACAACAAGAATTGCCGCATATAGAGATGTTGAAGTTGCTCAAGGGTACAAGGCATCACTTGGCAAACACTTCACTGATCGTGATAGACAGGATGCAGTGAGGGTTGAGTTCATGGGTCTTGCATGCTCCGACTATGGTCTCGATGCTCTTCAAGACAAGTATATGGTCAATGTTCATAGTTGGTGGTACTTTTGTGGCCAATCATACACGTACCTACAACCTCTTGTGATCAATATTTTATCGCAAGTTTTATTAAAAAAATATTTTATCTTTTAAGTATTATTTATATTTTAATTTTATAATTTAATTTTTTTTATTTTGTAACTCTTAACTCCCTAATTTTGTCTTGCTAATAGTGGCATAATGTGATGGATAAGTTGTGGTGTTGTTGTTCTTGCCATCAAGGTCCAAACCCCACTAGGGTGTTATTGTTGAGTGTTTATATTGGGGATGAGGGCCCTTGTTTATGACCTCACTGGTTCATAACTCCGGGTCAAAAGCGTTTACCCCTCATTCAAAAAAAACTCTCTACTTTTGTCTTAGTAGGTTGCAAGATCATCTTCATCTGAAAGGAATTGGAGCACATACTCCATCCACTTAATAAAACGCAACAGACTACACTTTAAAAAGGCAGAGGACTTGGTGTATGTGCATTCAAACTTGTGCTCCTTACAAATAAACAAAGTGGCTACAAAGAAGGGGACACAAGGAAGTGGGATATCGAGCCAGAGCATATTGACTTGGATGCTTCTACTGCCCACTTAGCTGCACTTGATGTTGATGATGACTATGAGCCAACTAGTGAGCATGAGAGTGCTAGTGCTAGTGTCAGCACTAATGCCAGTAGCTTGTGTGGTTCTTCTAATTTACCACTATATACATCATCTAGTATGAATGGCAATGATGATATTTTTGACGACCCATATGATATTTGATCAATGATGGCTGATTGTTGACACTTGACATTATTATTTTTTAGCTTTAATCTATATCATGACATTCAAGTTTGACTAATACTTGACTATTAATATGGTGGTGTATTTTGAACTTAATTCTTGCTTCAAATATGTATATATTTCTGACTTTTATATGTTTCTGTATCGACAGACCCAACCCCAAAATAAAATTTGACTGAACCCGCAAATCAAACCCTCGAACCAGAATCCGAACCGGTAACTTAGGTATATTACATTATTATTTATATATAACATGATGTATTGGTGCGATCAGATATGCTAGAACATGATTTTGGTAGCAGACATATAGAATGATAGTATATGGGTCACAAAGCTCAAGTATTATACACTCCACAGAATGCACTAATTTGCAGGAACAAATTTACAGTTAAACATATTCCATTACATAATCAACAATGTAGACTTGCTGAAACATTTATTGACAAGAAGCCATTTACTAATCATCAACAATCATTTGCTGATAAAGGACTGTCAACAACCTGTCAAGTCATTTAACTTGCCAATACACAAATTAAATATTGCACACACAACACAAAATATCCATCTTTCTGAGGGTCCTGGTATACATGCATTTGGCCCTCGCTAGTGAAAAAGAAGGGTTCTGACTTCTATACATTATAAATAATCCATGAACAGATGACAATTGTAAACTACGCATCCAAAAGATTAGATTACAGAATTAAAGAATTTCCATTAGGAAATATCTTCTACTCATTATGAACCCATTCATTCTCAGGAAGAAGAGTAGAAAATGAAAAACAAGTTATGCCCTCTATACTTCAAACTTTTAAAGCTATGTTACCAGGTTCTTCTATGTAGCCCCACGTATTGCAAAAGTGCAGTTGTTGTTCTGGCATGGTTCCCAAATGGATCCACAGGGGAACGTGGATGCCTAGGTTGGGCCCTGGGTGAACCCACAAGGAACTGGCATTAAAAATCTTCCATTTATCTTTGTTCCTGTTGCTTTACTTGAAATCTAAACCCTGCTGTCATGCCCCCGCCATGATCAATTGCAACACTAAAGTATAAAAGAAACCAAGCATTAAAATGCAATATAAATATTACAAATATAAATATTAACAATTTAAATATTATTATAATTATAATCATATAATATGTAAATATTAAAAAATATAAAACGAATATAAAAATAAATATATTTATATATTTACAATAAATCCAATTTATATATATAATAGTAAAATAGGAAATATATAATATAAAATGATATATAAAGAGAATACAATAATAAAATATGTAATGAGGAACAGCCAGTGACTCCTAGTAACTAAGAGACCCTAAAAAACATTTAGGCTGCGATCAATAAAAAGGCAGGAAGTAATATACAAAGGGAGCAGGAATCAGTATAAGACAGTGGTTAAGAGTATTAAGGAGAAGCAATAAGGTTATAATGAAGCAGCGATCTTTGTTAAGGCAGATATTAATATATCAAAGGCAGTGACCAGTTAGTAACTAATAAAGCAAGCAGCAATTGGTAACATGTAGCAACTATAGAGGCAGCGATTTAATTACTGAGGAGTAGCCATTATAATTAGTTTTAAAAAGAAGCAATCTTTCCTCAAACAAAAAGACACAGGTTGTGACTATTCTAAGGGATGTCTCTTACCATGAGGAGGCACAAGGAAGATATAAATGAATAGGGAAGAAATGGATTAAAAGGGGAAGGGGGAAGAAAAAAGGGATATAACAGCATATATAATCATGGAATGAGAGAACAAACAAGCAATCTGGAATATATATATTTTCCGAGTGTTAAGGCAGATCAAGGGAGAATGAATAGGAAATGAAATGAAGTCAATAAGTCTGATATGGAATGAAAAGGAATTAGAAATCTGAATACAAAAGCAGATTGAAAGAAATAGAATATCATCTGAAATTAGAGCAGATATCAAGAGGCATGTGTGAAGAAGAAGATAGCTCAATCAGAGATATATGAAGACAAATAATAAATTGATGATAAAGGAAGTTAAGTATAAATTCATATACTGAAATATACATATATCTAGATAGATATTATATGATTAAGCAATAATGATGCTCGCAGCAATTATTAATCTTTATTAGTAATTATTCATTGATTTAATCTAACTGTTTCTCTTTAAGCAATGTCTTCTGAATATTAAAAACAGATCTAACAGCAAGGTGATTGGAGCAAAT
>VDFB02047230.1:336527346-336551510 GCA_007258455.2 Sequoia sempervirens
GTTAGGAATGATTTAGAATTTGATTTCACTACAAAGATGTAGAGGCAGAAGACTTCAATGTCTTTCTTTGATATTTTGAAATGGTGCCCTGCTCAAAAGGAAATTTTGTTGAAAGCCTTGAGGGAAGAAGACAAGTCAAAAGGAAGAGAAAAGGTGACTCCTACTAAGGAGATGAATGTAGCACTCTATAAAGGTAAGACTGGTACTCCACCTTTCTTGCTAAGTTTAAGAATTTTTGGAAAGAATTTACACAATTGTCTGCTGGATTATGGGGTGTCGGGAAATGTCATGCCATTTTCAATTTGTAGGAAGTTAGGTCTAAGTCCACTCCAGATAAATAAAAAGGTTATTCAATTAGACAAAAAAGAATTTAATGTGGTAGGAGAGCTTAAAAATATCCATGTACAGATTGGATCTGATCCAAGGATCCAAACTTATGTGGATATCCAAGTCATAGATATCCTAGAAACCTATGGTATGCTCTTGAGCAGAGACCTGATGAAAAGTCTTGGTGGATATTTGTCTTTGGATTTCTCACACATGTGGTTGCCATGGAAAGGGATAGCAATCCAGATCAAAATTGAAAGTGAGCCTAGGCTCAAACACATGATCACCGAGTATGATTCCCCTAATGAGGTAGCCTATTTCAAAACCGAGATAGGAGTTTACAAGCAGGAGGAAATCATGACTTTTTCAGTACTTCATTTTGATGACACGCCCCTTCCAGAGCAAAATGACCTAATGATTACTGTTAATCAACAAGTCCTAATAATTAAATTACAACAAGATAGGCTAGTACTAGGAGAGGAGGTTGATATGTGGAATATGCTACTTCCTAACTGGTGTAGGGTTCATTACCAGAATCATTCTGAGTTAACTTGCCAACCTTGTGTAGATATTTTAAAACATGTCTCCCGGGTAGAAGAAACTTGTGAATGTCAACCTCAAGCCTCTACTAATGAATTTCCATTTCAAGCAAAGGATGCAACCATCCTTACGAGAGCCGGCTCTGCTCAAAGGGAATCATCTTCTCAACTCGAGCAGACTTAGGTTCTGTGTTTTGAACTACAACTACAGACCGAGGAATCTTAGTCTTTGCCAATTACACTTACCCCAGAAACACTTCCAATGCCGAGGACATTGGTGACAAAGGTACTAAATCATGACTTGACTCAAGAGGAAGTTCAAGGATCACTTCCTAAACAAATTTTGAATTCAGGAGAATCTTCTGGTGAACTGTGCCCCCAGTTACTTTCAAATACTGATGATCAACACCAATCTAAGTTGCCATATACTTCTGCCAAGCAAAAAACTATAAGCCAGAAAAAGAAAGAGATCCCAACCCCAAATCAATTATGGAGTCTGAAATTTGATGGCTCTAAGTCCAAATCAGGAAGTGGAGCAGGGGTGGAATTAACCAATCCAAAGGGGAAGACTTACTTTGCTTCCTATAGGCTACAGTTTGGTTGCACGAACAATGTGGCAGAGTACGAAGCACTTGCTAGGGGCTTAATGTTTTCCCATCAGAAGAAGGCCACATCTCTTATGGTGATTGGGACTTTGAAGTCATTATCAAATAGGTTCACAACCAATATACTTGCCATAATAAAAGATTGAATGCTTACAAAAATAGAGTTTGGAATCTGATTGAGGACTTTGACGCTTTCAGAATTACTTTGATTCCTAGGGAACAAAATTAGATTGCAGATGCTTTGGCAGTTACTGCTAGTACTTTGGAGCCTATGCAGGACTCCAAATTGAAAAGATTTTTAGTTGAACTAGTTTCAATCCCAGCAGTCCCTGATAATGTTCATAATTTTTAGGTCTTCGATGAGGACCAACACATACTCGCCTTCTTGGAAAGTTCAGATGTCTTCGAAGGGTAGATCATAGATGAATTAGATAGAGATCAGGGAGAATGGGACCCTGAAGGTTGTGATATGGAAGGAGTAATGAAATTAAAGAGTAACAACATCCCCAAGGGGATGGTAGCCTTAGAAAGAATATTTGATTCTGATCCTCGGGCTCAGGAGAGAGTGCCAATGCAAAGTGAAGGAGGGAAGTATGAATCTATTAATTTGGATGATTCGGGTCCTGAAAGAAATGTCCTTATAGGCAAGACTTGCCCTGAGGAGATCAAAAATGAAATAATTAAGGTGTTAAAATAAGATATTGCGGCAATTTCCTAGAGTTATGAAGATTTGAAGACTTTTGACACCTTTATGATCACACACACAATACCTCTGAAGCTAGAAGCCAAGCCCTTTCATCAAAAGCAATGATAGTTAACGCTTTGATCGAACCATTAATATAGAAGGAAGTGCAAAAACTTTTATCAACAAGAATCATCTTCCCAGTAAGGCACTCCACATAGGTTGCCAATCTAGTTCCATTACATAAGAAAAGTGGGGAGATCAGGCTGTGTGTTGACTTCAAGAACTTAAACAAAGCCTCATAGAAGGATAACTATCCACTTCCTTCTCTTGATGAGGTATTACAAACTGTCAACGAATCTCAGATGATGTCATTCTTAGATGGCTATTCTGGGTATAACCAAGTGCTTGTTAGCCATGAGGACAGGATGAAGACTGCCTTCACTACAAAATGGGGAACATTTTCCTATCGATGCATGTCATTTGGCCTCATTAATGCTAGAGCTATCTTTCAGCATGCAATGGATGTGGATTTTAAAGATTTGATAGGTAAGTGTATTATTATATGTGGATGACTTGACAATATTTTCCAAGAAGAGAAAGGATCATGCTGCTGATTTAGCAAGGGTCCTTAAGAGATGTATCAGCTATGGAGTATCTCTAAACCCCAAGAAATGTGTCTTTGGAGTTTCTAAAGGGAAAATTCTAGGGCATGTGATATCAGAAAAGGGAATATCCATAGATCTCGACAGAGTTGAGGCCATTTTGAAATTGACGATGCCAGGAAGTAAAAAGGAGATGAGGTCCTTCTTCGGGAGGATTAATTTTGTAAGGAAGTTTATAACAGGGTTTGTAGAAATTGTCAAACCCCTCAACGAGATGATGAAGAAAGATGTTAAAATTGAATGGAGCAATGAGGCTAAATCTGCATTTTCGTAGATTAAGCAATCAATATTTGAGGCACCGGTCTTGACCAGCCCAGATTACCTAAAGCCCTTTTATATTTATTCATTTGCATCTGATCATTCATGTGCAGCAGTCCTAACACAACGTAGAGGTGAAGGAGATGAAAGGCCAATTGCCTTCATGAGCTCGCCATTCAAGAATGCAGAAGTCAGGTACCCACCCTTGGAAAAATAGGCCTTTGCATTGGTACGAGTAGTAAAAAAATTCAGGCATTACATTCTAAGAAGCCAAGTTATTGCTATAGTGCCTGATCCAACGATTAAGTCTCTCCTTATGCAAAGCGAATTAGGGGAAAGAAGGGGAAAATGGATGGCTATCCTGCAAGAGTATGATTTAGAGATCCATCCAATGAAGCTTGTCCAAGAACAAGGTTTATCAAAGGCCATGGCAGATGTTGACAAGAATATTACTTGTCAACAATATACCGTGCACTCATTTACCAAGGACCCATGGTATACTGACTTGATCTTCTCCCTTCTCAATAACAGATGCCCATAAGGAATGAATGCTACCCAAAGAACGGCACTGAGGATGAAGAGTGCTCATTACATGCTCAAAGGAGGGCTCTATACATAAGAAATTATGAGGGGGTTTACCTGCGATGTCTGAATCAACAAGAAGCCAAGCATGCCATGGCTGAATTCCATGGTAGGCATGGCATAGGACACGGATCTACAGATTCTTTAGCCCATCAAATTCTGAAGTCAGGATATTATTGGCCTCATGTGTTTAGGGATGCACATCAACATGTCAGGACATGTCATACATGTCAAACTTCTGCATCAAAGGAGCGTAATCCAGCAATGCCTCTACAACTAGTATATGAGGTAAGACCATTTTCCTAATGGGCACTGGATTTTGTTGGGGTAATTAATCCTAATTATTCTACATGACACAAATTCTTTCTAATTGCTATAGACTATTGCACCCGTTGGACTGAGGCTCAACCATGCAAGAACACCACTGAGGTGGTTATCAAATTTCTTACTAAAAACATTGTTACCAGGTTTGGAGTACCATTCACCCTGGTATGTGACAATGGCCCTGCCTTTTCATCTACTGAATTCATACAATGGGCTTACGAACATAAAATCATTTTGAAATATTCCTCTAACTATTATCCTCAGGGAAATGGTGTAGCAGAATCTACTAACAAGAATCTGTTAGAAGTGATAAAGAAATTACTTGAAAGTAATCCTAGGGACTAGCATACCCAGTTAAGATTTTCCTTATGGGAAGATCGAACCCGTATTAAGGTTGCTCTAGGAAATTCCCCTTTTAAATTAGTCTATGGCCAAGATCTGGTTTTCCCCATACACTTACAGATACCTATTCTCAAGTTTATGCAGGACTTTTATACAAAAGATGATCAGATTGAGGTAAGATTAAATAACCTTTTAAACATGGAAGAACAAAGAGACGCTGCTCTACAGCAGTTTTTCAAGCATCAGGTTGTTGTCAAACGTTGGTTCGACAAAAGAGCTAAGATTAAGGCATTCAGAATCTCAGATCTGGTGTTGTTGTGGGATAAGGCTAAGGAGAAAAAGGGTGGTCACCAGAAATTTGATAGACTCTAGCTACGTCTGTATCAAGTAGCCGAGATCTTGGGTGAGAATGCTTTTCATTTGACCACCTTGATGGGAGAACTTGTTCTATTTCCGATCAATGGGTAGTTTCTCAAGCATTACTTCAGATCATAAAGGTTTGAGTTTCTGAATTAATTGTATATATGTATTTTGTGTAATTATTGGTTCTTTGCTTTTGTTGGTTGTTTGTTTGTTGTTTCTTTCTTTCTCTTTGTTTCCTTTGTTGTTTTGTGTATGTTTTTTGTTTTCTTCTTTGGGGATTCTCTTTTCTTTCCATCTTAAAATATTGGGGTTGTTATTCAAAGAATGTTGTAGGCACTAGGAGAGAAATTGGTTTAGGAATTTTTAGGCATATATGTCGAAATATTTTGTTCTAAAGCTCATGCCTTATGGTCATTTTAGCATGAGTCTGAACGCTATTAGGAGTAAGGTATATTGTAGATAACCTCATGAACTATCATTGAAATCTGTCACAAAATAGATAAAACATCTGACTATAAAGTGCCTATTCATCTCAAAGTGATTATATCTTCTATTCAAGTGAAAAATATGTTTCCCCCAAAACTGTCATAGGATCCACTGTAGTTCTCAACCCACATCTTAGACTATAAATGTATTTGTATTGAGAAGGTTTTTGAAAAGAATTTTCACAAGTAAGGCCTATAAAAGAAATAAGAAAAGAGAAGCACTAAAATAAAAGGAAAACTCAATACTAAATGGGTAATTCAAGTATCTCTATTGGGGCTATGGACGCCTGACTGGAAGTAGAGCAATGCTTTGAGATAACTAGAGGTATCTCTATCGGGGCTATGGATGCTTGACTAGTAGCAGAGCAATACCCAGGATTCCATTGCACGACAGTCAAAGGACTCAACCCATGTAGCTTGGATCATAGATATAGTTGTTTAGGTGTGGAGAAAGCTCAAATAAAGAAGGATGCACCATAAGCATCCACACACTCAGATTCAAGCAGTAGTTTATGATGGTTCTGCATTTGAGATTCTAGCTCAACTTTACTTAAATATTCTAATCACACTTAAGTTAACATGTCTCATAAATTATAAGTTTTGGGGTGACTGAATTCTTCAATATCTTAAAAAATGGGTAAACCATTTTTCCCAACTGAGTCGCCATTTGTTATGCCTTACATAACCACCCCATTTTTTGTTTTATTTTGGAACAAAATGGGTCCCCCTTTTGTTTTGTTTTGTTCACCTTTGGTTGTTTGGTTGGTCTTGTATTGCCTTTTTTTTTCTCTCCTAAGTCTCCGTTTTGCTCGTCGGAGGCGTAACTGAACCAAATTCCAAACATGGAACTCTTTCTGCTGCTTCTAGTTCAATATCATTCACTCCGGACTCCGCCTCTCTTTGAGCCCTTTGTTTTGTCAAGTTGTTTTCAACGAACACTTGGGTTGGTTTGTCCTCTTGTTTGTTGGTCGTTTCCTTGTGTTTTGTTTGTTTGCTCGTGCGGAAGTGGAATCGGGATTGGAACGAAATTATGAAATTTTAAGTTTCCATATTGTGTCCCCGTTTTGACTCCGTCTCCCCTTGTTTTCTTCCTCGTTTTCTTTGTTGTTTGGGCTGGGTCCGGTGTTCGCTCTGGTCCCGCTTCCCTTGTGCTTGTGTGTTGTTCTTTTCTTTTTGGTCAGGACCGGATCCAGACCTGGAATCAAACTTCTAACTTTGTGAAGTTCCATTTTCGGTTTTGTCTCCGCCCCCGTCCTCTTGTGTCGTGTTTTGGTCGTTGTCCTTTTGTCAAGGCCGGATCTGGGGTTAGAAATTAAGTAAGGAACTTTGTGTGGGTTTCTTTATCTTGTCTCCAACCCAAATCCGTGTCGCCTTACCTTTTGATGTTCCGTGGACTTGACTTAACTATCTGTTCACGTCATTAGCTCCGTCTCTAAACTACTGCATTTATGGCATTAAATGTAGCTTGTTTGCATGCACGAATTAATGTTTAAAGGTTTAATCATGTTTAAACTACCTATTATCATTATTATTTGAATTTTCAAAGCAAACCATGGCTGAAAGTCTCAAAAGGATTGATTTGATCATGGGGAATCTGAGCAAATCTGCCTAAATCTCCGGCTCTCCATTCCGAGGAGCCGCTTTGAGGTAGGCTTTGCTTTCCATCTCCGCTTTGTTCTTTAAGTGTTGTTTCTTGGCTTATTCATAGGAGTGGTTTTTCTCGCGGAATTTGTTTGCCATTTGTGTTCGGGTTTTTCTTTCTTGTTCTGTTTGTTTGGTCCTTTCTTTTCCATCCCATTCCGTTTTGGGTTTGTCTTTCGTTTGTTGTTTTGTTTTGTTGTTTGTTCTGCTATCACTTTCGTGATAGGTCTGTTTTGTCATGCTTTGGTTTTGACTAGGGTTTCACTTTTTTGAGAGATTGCTTGGGTGATGATATTCATCTTGAACCCCGCTTCTAGTCTTCCCACATTGATTCTCAGTGGTTATCCGTGGTGGATTCTCATTATGCCCTGGTTTTCTTTAAATAACATGTCGAAAGTGAACTAGGGTTTTGCTCGACAACGTTCACAAAATGACCTTTTCTAGGGTTTAAATGACCTTTTGTACGAAGGAACTGTTGGAGGATTAAACTATGCTATTCCTGGTTTTCTTTAAGCCCATGTGACCCAGGGTTTAAAGTTCATATGACTGTACCTTGTTTGAAATACTCTCCGTTTGCTGGAATTATTCCGCTCCCATTCATTATGATGTCTTTATACCTTATTCTTAAATGGAACCGGATCTAGAGTGGAAGTTGAATTTGGGAACTAACAACTAGTTCTGGTCCAGTTCTCGTTTCGGTCCCGCTTCTGACCCATTTTGGTTCTTATCTAATTTTGATCCCGACCCCACCACATGATGAGAAATATCTTTTATGCCTAATACTTCTATGGTTCCGCCTCTGATAAAGGCATAGTTTGACTAAGTAAATATTATCTAAGGAGGATGGAGAAGGGATTATATGATTGACTAACCTGGATGTTTTATTCATCTAATACAGGAAGTTGTTGCAGGAATCAAGAAATGTCGGGAGCATGAGATGAGGCCTCTCAGAGAAGCCAACTGGGTGAAACTTCATGGCAAGGAGTTAGACCAAAGAACATCAAGGTGGAACAACTTCCGTATACCTTGAGATGTAAGCATAGGGAGGTTGCCCTCACAGCTAGCAAAATTGATTTCGACTAGGTTGATGTTACTGACACCAATTTGGGCCCTTTTAACTATGAGGAATTGCATGAGGAGACATTCACCGAGGAGCAGGTCACATGAAGGATAGAAAGGATTATTCAATCCGGGCTGGCACATGTTGCACTCTTCCACCTATCTATCCAATGTCCGGAGTTGATTCTGGCAGCAGCTGGGGCATATAACCCTGCTACTAGGTAGTGTGTGGATGTAAAGGGGAATGTCATTATTGACTTCATGCCTCCAATGATCAAATTCATGTTTAATATACTTGATCCCAAAAATCCTAGGCAATTGAATGAGGCAGAGGCTTTGAAGCTTTACAATGATAATAAGGAGAGGAATAGATTTCACATGAATAAGACTTGGATGAGGGTGGAGAAGAAGTCTCTGACCAAGCTTCCAGACCAGCCTAAGAGGGTAGACTTTAGTAAAGAAATTGTAGATATAATCATGTTCCTTTCTAGGGTGTTTGGAAAAAGGGATGCTTCACTGTTTAAAGAATGGATGTTTCCTTTCATTCAAACTATTTTGGATGGGAGGCAACAATTTGACTAGTCAATGATAGTATTGGACAACATTCACAATCAAATGATAAAAGTGAGAGAAACCAAGTGTTTATTTATGACCTCCTATGTAGTTTATGCAACTGCCCGAGTGGAGATTTTTCCTAGACTTCAAACAGTGGGTATATTGGGGGAAGCCCAAGGATAGAAGAGAGTGTGGGAATATTATGATCAGCTCACCTTGTAGGCATTAGAGCAACATCATAGAAGGGTAAATGATGCCTTTCTTTATGTCATTATTAACAAACTTAATGGTGATGCGGGATATAGGCTTAGCAGGGAGGAAATGGCTTTTGTGAATAAGTGGGGCATTGGTTTATCTAGTACCCCACATTCACCTATTTCAGGTTAGCAGGCTTTGATGGTCACCCCCATTTGCTTCCTAGATGTTGTGGTGATAGGATCATTCTAATGGAGTTTATTTATCAAGCCTTGGTTGTTAATTTCCAATTTGGCAACAAACACAAGACTGGTTGCCATAAGTTTCCAATGAGGCTAGGAGTCTATAGTTGTCCACACATTCAGGAAGCTAAGGTCGTTTGTGATGAATTAGTTTATTTAAAGTTGGGCTTGTACACTGCAAGGAAGTACTATGACCCCAAGCACAAGTTGAGGGCTTTGCTTCCTAGTGTCTTTGATAAGCACTTTAATCTGTTGGAGGATTTTTGGGAGGACTTGCAGGATGAATATGACCTTAGGAAAAATAATTATGAAAGGATACCTATCCCACTTATGGTTGAGTTTGGGATAAAAGAAGACATTCTAGAAACATTGTTTGATGATGGGATAGTTTTGGATCTCGGGTATGATGCAGACAAGATTGATACTAAAGATCTTGATCCAATAGATTGGAATGTTGAGGAGACAATTGAAATAAAGCAAATTGCAAGACCGGTGTTGGATAGGAGTATTCAATGGGTGAGTTTGAGGACTAATCAGGCCGAGGCTCAATCATCTAAGAAGAGGAAAGCTGCAGGTACTACCCAAGGATATAAAAGGGCAAAGAGAAGGATGGCACCTAAGGAACCTTTAGAGTTTATGCCTTCTAATACACAAGAGGAGGTGGTTCCTCAAGACCTTCCAGAGGTGCAGGAAGATGAAACAATTGCGAAGGTGGGGGCTTCTACATCTATTGTAGGGGAGGTATCTACTCACCTCGATGCAATAAGAATTGGTCAAGAATCACTCGCTGCTTCCATGATGAAGGCTGCAGGTCTTGTACAAATGGAGGATGAAATTGAGATACATAATGGTGAAACAATTTAGAAAAAGACTCCATCTAAAAAGGTTGGTTTCTGCAGAATTTGAAAGGATCAAATTTGAAGGTGATTGGTTAGATGGGTCGGATTCGGGTACTCTTCAACAAGTGTTCTCTAGTTATGAGGAGTACATCCTTGAGCATTCAGTGCAAAAGTGAACTGACTCTTTTCACCATACTCAATATCTGCTTTTCTCCTCTTTTGTGGGTTTTGACATAAGCTCAACTCTAAGTTTGATCCGTCGGTTTCACTTTCTTCTTGGAATATCAGATTTCTTGTTGGCACAACAGAGTAATTAGCCTTGGAACAAGAGTTCATGAGTCCACTTCTGTGTTCAGTTCAGTTCCATTAATTGTGGATCTTGATTGATAATTGAGAAACTTGTGCATGTGGCACCCTATATGTATTATTAGGTTCTGCTTTGTAAAGGTCAGATAATTGAAGGAAGATCAGCCACTTAATGATATAAAATAGAGATTAGATCTAGGATTTCTATGTTTTAGGAGAGATACTCTAAAAGTTTAGTAAAACTTGGTTATTTTATAGTTTTTCATACATTTTCATGTTATGGTTTTAAAGTTTGGATCTATTTTGATAAGGTTAATGGTACATGATCAATCCATATGCCAGTGGTTTTTAATGTGCTTAATTGTTTCTTATTTGATGAAAGTCAATAGAAGGAACTAGATTCAAGATTATATCATTGGATTATCTGTGGATGAAGTTGTTATCGTATTCATTTGATCTGTGTTTTAGATGATGAGTGAGTGATTTTTTTGAAGAAAGTTTAGTGAATGTTGATGGTATTTGAATTAGCATTATGGATGTATGCAGTAGCATAGTTTATTCTATGGATTACATCTTGCTATAGTTGTGGTTAGGTGGAATAAACACTCATTATTGATATGCATGTTTGGATATGTAATAATTTTACTCATGTTTCTTTGATTTGAAGCTCTGATTTATCTTTTTCTTTTATTTAAACCCCCCCCCCAATGTAGACTAATTGATGCTATGCAGTCATGTTCCTTGTTACCAACAAAGGCCCCTTGAACATTACAGTTATATCAACCACCGAGTGATATCGCGATAATTGAGAACCAATTACTAGGACCTTGGGAGTTAGGGTCACCATGTTATCTTTTCTTCGAGAAATAGAATAGTAATATTATGTTTAATGGGTTGTGTCAGCTTTTGACCTCAACATCACCTATATGCATGCACAAGATTACATCACATTACAACACACACATTACACTACTCTCTACACACGCAAATGAATTTTCCTTCTCTATACATATATATCTTGCACAATCATTCGTACCATCAACTAGGCCAGCCTAAATGAATGAAACGTGTGACCCCAAAGCCTATCAACTCAAAAATCCAACATACATACATTGTGAAAGTAACCAAAGCATGTTCTTCACCAAAATAGGTTGAAATGATCCATATATACTCTCATGATGCTACTCCATACATGATTCAATCCCACACAACCCTAAAACCCTTAGGTCAGCACCACGCGAACAAACTAATAAAAGCAACAATTTAATGAACCAACTGTTCATCCAAAACTTGACACGTGGATCACCAAACCACTTGAAACTCAGAATGCACACACATTTGATGTCTCCAAGAACTTCCTAAAATCCACAAAGCACAATGATCATCCATGGTGAAATGTGGAGCATTCCAACATGAATTTTGTAATTGTAACTCTATCGCAACTTAGTCTAATACTCTGTCAATAATATCTTCCGCTATTGAGGACATAAAACACTAAAAATTTGGATATGGAATCCTTCAATACATACCATTATTACCTCAAAACCACATGACAATATAATGCAAAGAAAAATAATGTAAACCACAAAATTGTTCCCCTATTAATTGAAAATACACTATCTCAGTTTGGGACTTAGCCAATTTCCCAAAAACACTTGGTATTCTTTGGACTATATACATACCGATACACCATCAATTATACAATGGTTTGAAACCAATGAAAAAACCATACACCATCATGCTCATGTTGCCAACAATTTCAAATGCTTGTTGCAACTTCAAAGGTATGCATATTTCAAAGTTCTTTTATCATTACAATCATATAAATTGTTCAATATATGTTTATTAATCATACGTATCATGATTTTCTTTTGAAACATTTGCATACATACATATCATTCCACCTATCATCTTTAGTTTACAACTATTTTAAGAATGTTAAATTTACTATGACATTTCAACTAATGGTATAATTGAACTGAAATATGATTCTCATACCAACTTTCATTATTGTTTTCTAAGTTCTAACTGTTGTTTAAATTACATTGGATTTCAAATATTGAGTTATATGTTATAGTGTTGGATAATTGTTTGTGAATATCTAAAATGAATAGAATTTTCCATTGTGAATTATAGGTTGTTTATGATTCAACATATGTGAATATACAAAAAATATATAGTAGTAGCTAACGTGTTTCTTGCAATGAGAAGGTAGTGGATGCCTATTTCTAGCTTACCTTTTCATTGCCACACCACTACACTACCATAGCCCACACTACCATCATGCCCTCTCCCCTATATTTTTACGCTTTCTTAGAGATTTCAAACTATTCTATAAACAGTTAAACAAGCTCATCATGTTCTATATAACCAAATATTAGTAACTGCAATTTATAAAGCCAATTGTTCACATTTGTAATATATATATATATATATATATATATCAGTTAATCAGTTTCAGAAAGTGTATATATATATATATGGATGTGTATATGTCCTTTTTATATAAGCATAAACCATAAAGAACTTGACCTTCAATTTTTTTGTATGGTTATGTAAAACCTTTTTTCATTTCAATCTTTTTATGGTTTTGACAATCCATTATATTTATGTTTGCCAATTTTTCTAAGTTTTCAATTGTACCCTCTACATCATGGCATTCAAGGTTTTGGTCGACGTGTCCTCTGCTAATGTGGACCCCTCACACAAAATTTCTCTCACCACCATCTATCCCACTCACTTACTTTCAATATATGTGTGTGTGTGTTCAATATCTATACATAATGTATATATCTCTGTGAAATATATGTGTGTTATATGCTTCTTATAGTTTGCTCAATGTAGATGAAGAATAAAGCACAAGCTAGAACTAGATGAGTTGTAAAGAGAGAACAAACAAAATTGCTTCCACACAAGAGAGGTGTGAAGTCAAAATGTGAAGAGGATGAATTTATTCCCATTCCACAACCAATCGACCCTATAATCCAAGTCAATGCAAATGTTACAACAAAGAAGGTTTTAGTGCAATGGGAATGGTCTATAGATGCTATAGAATCTACCATGAGAGACATTGAAGATAATGGAATTTCAACAAGGGGGGCAATAATGAAGTGGGGACTTCCAACAACCACATTGATGAATTGGTTGACCAGTGTTACTTCCACAAAGAGGAAAGGTCCCCCAACCATTTTGAGCAAAGATGAAGAGGAAAAGGTTATTGAATGGTGCAAGGAGATGGTTGAAATTGGCCATGGATTGTAAATTGTGAATTTGAAGTTTGAAGTAGTACAAATATGACAAACAAGGCCTAATCCATTTAAGAATGGAGTTCCTAGTAAGTTTTGGTGGACAAGCTTCAAAAAAAGACATCTCAATCTCACTTTGAGGAAAACACAAGGACAAGACAAAGACTGGGCACTGAATTTGAGACCTGCAGTGGTTGTCACATTCTATGATACATTGTCAAAGGCCTCTACAACTAATCTGCATGGTCCATTTAAGATTTGGAATTGTGATGAGATTGGAATTCAAGTTAGTAGAAATGGTGCAATGTGAGTGTTTGCGAAAGAGAGCATCAAAAGTGTTTCATACATTATACAAAGAGTTGTGAGTGGATAACAATTTTATGTTGTGTGAATGTTGCTAGACAAAAAATATCTAGTTTTTATTTGTTTAACAATAAAAAAACATCTAAAGAATTGTATAGTTCATTATGAACCAAGTGCATGTATGGTTGCTCAGCCCCATGCTTGGATGACAAAAGACCTCTTTCTCAATTGGCTACACCATTTTTTTGCTTTCATACCTGGAGGTGTGTCACCCACTAATAGAATCCTATTGATATTTGATGGCCATGGCAGCCATGTTGCCTTCTTAATTACTCACGAAGCAAGTTCACTAGGCATTGACTTGCTAACCCTACCAACCCACACATCTCACAAGTTGCAACCACTAGATGTTAGTATCTTCACATCATTCAAATCATATTTTAAGAAGGAAAGAACAACCAAGATGAGTAAGTATCCCAATCTAGAGATTAAAAGGGTAGAGTTGGAAACACTTGGTAGTGTTGCATTTCAAAAAGTATTGATTGTTGATAACATAAAATTAGGTTTTAAAAGGATAGGTAGTTGGCCCCTAAATTCAAATGCATTAATGGAAGATATGCGGCCAAGTGAGGCATTCCAATCTACTACCCCTAAGGAATCTTCAACTGTCAAATATATTTTGAGTCTATCTAGTATTGTTATGCTACAATTATAGGTTGAAGGGACACATGGTAACCTTGTGCACAACATAGATGATCCATTGATAGAAGAAATTTATGGTCCAATAGAAACACCTATTTTTTAGAACAACATACTCCAATAGGAACACCTGATTTGGCATACCAACATACTCTAATAGGAACACCTAATTTGGTATACCAACATAATGATGTGGACATGTCACTTTATCTACCCAGTGCAATAGACAATCCATCATGGTTGTTGGAGGGGGTTGCAAATCTTGGTATTGATTTGAATGTGGATGAAAACCAAAGTCTATCAATGCCATCTCCACCAAAAAGCATGGGCATGTCTTCTTTACTGCATTTTTATGTTAATTGTGGAGAATGCGAACCTGATGAATTGGGATGAGGCAAGGATGTCGATGACACTATCAATGAGGTACAATTTAAAAATGAACAAGATTCCAACGAGCCATTGGGAGGCCAAATCAATTCAAACGTCTCTTAATTCTTGAAATTACTTATTCATCTAGTCAAGGATACGCCCAAGCATCTAGTTGACTATGGGATTTGACTGGTAGACAACCCTAGCTCCTCACCACAAATGGCTAAATGAAAATACTAATGGAGCAAGAGGAGAGGAAGAAGGAAATACAATAGGTGAAAGATAGGAAGAGAGAATAGATCAAACAATGAAATCTTGAAAGAATTGTGATAAGGGACCCAAAGGAGCAAAGGATAATTGAAAAAGGCCTTCAATGACAAGCAAATAAGGTACAAAGAGATCAAAAAAGGAAAGATACATAATAGAAAAAGGAGAAACAAAGGATTGAACGAGAAGTTTCTTAAAAAGAGAGAATTGGAAAGGGCTAGAAAAGAGGCAGCAAGGGAAAGGTTTTTGAGCAATCATTTAAATCCCTTGCAAGAAAAACATGCAATTTTCAAGGAATTAGTTTCTATTAATTTCCCCCAGTATTTTCCACTATTTCCTCACACAAGTATTAGCCAAACCCAATCAAGTTGCAGTCCTATAGATTTGGAGATAACAAACATGGATGAGCAATTGGCCAGGCAAGGTTCATAGACCAACAACGCATCTACATAATGCTTCCCATCATCTGAATTCTATTTTCCAATCTTCTTTTCATAATAGGAATGTTTTATTGTGAATGGTTTTTTTGGAGCCATCTGTAATTATGATGTTAACACAACATGATAGAATGCATGCCCTTTTTATTTTTGTCAATGTTTTGAAGGTGTTATGTTTATATAGAAAGAACCAAGTTCTCATGTTGAATACTGTTATGTTATGTGAGTAACTGATATAATTTTTACAATACTAATATGTTAATCTTTGTTGTTTCCATACAATATAACTGGGTTTATGTTATCAATAGTGAATGCTTCAGTATATCTATTATAATGTTGCTTGAAGTTAAACGTAACTGTTAACCTCGTATACATATACAAATACATCTATAAAAACATTGGTTGGTACATATATTATTGAAAGAATGAAGACGGTTGTCATTGATGTCAATATTACATTATGGATGTCAAAATTGTATCAAGATGACTACAGAAGAGACTTCTTGCAAGAGGGTTTGGTCCACATCGGCAGATTCAGTACACAGAACCCTCTAGTATTTTGGGCCGCATTCGTTCGCCCTTGGAGATTTACTTCTATGGTTCTAATATGTTGTTTATGGATGTTAGTAGTATCCTCATTCATAATTTCACTTGATTTGGATAAGTGGTTTGAAAGATGCAAGTAACATAAGATCGACATATAAGGTTTTGATAGTTTTTTGTGTATTGGCTATGACTTATCGGGTCCGCACTCCTCTACAAATTTGAGTTAGAAATTGCAGTTTTGGGATAATGTTAATAAGTGTCAAAGTATTGTGTTTTCTAGATGGTGTGACATTTTGAGGTCCATGTGTCCTATGGTGATGAATAGTTGGAGTATTTTTCTTTTAGGTCCTATGCCTGGCCAACCTAATGTATGAAAAGGGTTGCAAAGATTAAATATGTGATGAAAATGTAAGAGAGAGATATTATAGGTCCATACCAACCTATATTTCATGTTTTGGGTGTGAAGGAATTTTGATTTGAATTAGGTTCCAACAAGGCATGTTTTGTATGTTTTAGGGCTACATCTACTTAGTCCGACCTAATTGATGTTTGCAATGAAGTTTAATATATATACAAGGTTGTTTTGAGATTATGGATATAGAATTTGAATGCATACATGATTTCAATACAAGTAAAGATGCAAAAATAAACAAAGTTGAGTGAATGAGTTGTGAAAGTTGAGAAGAGGTGTGTGAATGTACAACAAAGAAGAGATTTGTGATATGAGTTGAATGAAGAATATTAATTCAGTGTTTTGAGCTTCAAAGGAACTGAATCCAACATATGGTAGATGCATTTTGTATCAGTTCAAATCTTGGATGTGTAGCCACTTCTTTCTATCTTTCTTTTCTCAGTGAGCAATGAGTTCACTAGATAGTGAGTCCACCTGGTAGTGAGCCTTTCTGCAATATCTTATAATCGGTTATAATATATTGTGAGCTAATCGTCAACATGGTTTTTCCCATTTTGGGTTTTTCGCATAAAAATCATGGTGTTCATGTGTTATGTGATGTTGTGGATGTTTTCATGCTTTCATTTCTTATAACAATTAAATATGCTTCAAGGTAATTGGATGGCTAATAATTGAATGGTTTAATACTAATTCAACCCCATCTCAATATTACAAGTGTTCAACAATTGGTATCAGAGCTTGGATCCCTAGTTAGAGATTGATCGCTTTGGGAAGATCTTGGAGATTGAACACATGGCTGATAGAAATTTTCCTATTCCTCTGAAAGAGATTCCTTCTATTGAATACATAGAAGAAGATTGCATGCTTGACAAAGATGGAGAACTCAAAGATGCTCTTGAAGATCTTAATAAAGTTGAAGGCGAAAACAAAGATCTGATGAAAAATCTTCAAGAAGCAAATGAATGCGTCAAAAAATTGAGAGAAAATCAAGAAGTTTAAAGAAAGGCATAAGGAGGTCAATGAACAATTGAAACAAGCAAATGGAGACATAACCAGATTGAAAGTGCAAGTGGAAGAAAATAAAAGAATTGAGGAATGTCTGAATGCAACGATGAAAATAAAATCTGATGGATGCATGAGGCTTGAACAAGAAGTGGTAAATCTAAGATCAAATTTGGAGAAAGCGAGAAGTCATGAAGATAAATTCAAGAAAAGTTCTACAATGCTTGATGAGTTGATTGTAGGTTAGAAATAATCTAAAGAAAAAGGTGGTTTGGGACTTGAAAAAGGTGAAATCTCAAAAGCAAATTAGACACCTAATGCAAAGAAGATCAATGAACTAGAGAAGACTGAAGACAAGAAGAATAATGACAAGATCCAAAATCAAAGAAACAATGCAAGAAGACCTCCAGTCAAACAACCAAATGCTCAAAGGTACCCATATTTCAATGTTATTTGTTATTCTTGCAAAAAAATTGGACATAGAGCAATGGAATGTAGAAGTAAAATAAATCAGAATATTCCATCTTTTATTGGTCAATGCTTTACATTCAAGAAATTTGGACATAGAGAAAACAAATACATAAGTCAAATGATGAATGCATATAACAATGGTAGAATGATTCAACCTTTTAATGGTTACTATTATACATGCTATATATTTGGACATAAAGCTAATCAATGTAGATTTAGATGAATGGAAGGAATGTTGTTCAAAATAATGTTGTATGTCACAATTGCAATAGACCTGGACATATTGCTAAGTTTTGCAGAAGCATAAACACAAGGAAGGATAATTTGACAAAGAGAAACGAACCAATCAAAAAGATTGATTTGGTAGAAGTAAAGAAGGAAATCGAAAAGATCTGGAGAAAGAAAGAGGATATCGAGAACAAGGATGGATTTGTGCCCTTATCTGGTGTAGATGATTCCTCCAGGAATTGAATCTAAGTATTGGATTAGGGGAGAAATAACAAATAATCAAACAAACCCCGACTGATATAAGGTGCCATGGCTTGGCATGAAGATATGTGACATACATGGACAATTTTGATCTTTTGGAGAAGACACCAGAAGAAAATGTGCAATTACAAACATTTATGGAGCGATTTAGGGTTTATTGTTGCACAGAGAATAATTAAACAGGCGTAGGACAACTGAGAGTTTCTTAGCTTAATACTCTGTAAAACTTTAATATTGCTGATCTAAGTAAGTCTCTTCTTTGTTACATATATTATTTGTGGGTGATTATCTTGATTAATTCATTTTACTATTGTAGAATGAAGAGAGAAGTTGATAGAAGAACTAGACAGGATATTATAAGATTTCAAGATGTGCAATTGGAGAGAAACCCTTTGGAAAAAATTGCACCAAAATTTATTCGAATTATTTAATCTTTTGAATTACAATAGCTCAATTCTTGCTTGAGAATGCTTCTAACTACATCTTTACCAATCTTCTTCACTGACACAGGTAACAATTATGAAAACTCTTCAACTTGAATGAGATATAGAGACAATATACATGTCTCAAATGGTGATAATTACAATGCATAGCTCAAGCCCATGAGGCCTTCATTCAAGTTGGGTCAGTGAACTAAAAGCTAACATGTTGCTTTAAATACCGGGCGTCCCCAATGAGCTACAACTACTCCTTCCTTGTTGATAATTCCAAAGCTCTTCCTCAAAGTTGGCACCCATAAGTAATCCTACTTAACTGAGCCTTCAAAAAAATATTATCATGCATGAGAGGTAAATCCAAAAAATCATATTGGGTGCCCAAGTTGGCTCAAAGTGATTTCTAGTTAAGCGAGAACATTTTCGACACCATTCATGCAGAATGGTCATCCCTGATAGTGGAGGTAGTCCCCATCTGTCATACAACTCAAGTTATTAGCCAGCTACCATTCCAAGTTAAGCTGAAGCTAACTACAGTACAACTCAAAATAACCAACATGCATGCAACTGAGATAATTGGCAAGTAATTAGTCTTGAACTAAGACAGTAGGCTGGGCCGAACTAAACTAGAAACTAAACTAAAGCGATTACGGCTGAACCCCAAAAATACAGGCCCAGGCCCGGAATTGAACTAAAGCGGTCGAACTAATGCAGTTAGGCCGGAACTTGAGCAGTGACATCAAATCTAACTCCTAGGATCCTTTGTCCATTCAAAGTGTTATCTCTTACTTTGAATGGTTAATTGAAACTCAAGGTGAGTTCACCTTTACCATGTGTCCACACCCGTGTCTCCTATTATTTTAGAATTAATTACAAATGTCAATTCACATGATTATTTCATCAAATATTAATCTCTTTCTAATCCTAGTGTTGGGGAACACTTTCCAAGGACTTAGGAGATACATGAAATAAATAATGTTTAGGATTGCAATTAAATGGCATCCTATTCCAACATTCTCCCATGACTATTATGCATTTGCAATTATTCTAAACAAGGGAATAATAAAAACAAGTACAAGACTCCAAGGCCAATGACGCTTCTTACACTGTAACTAATCAAACCATGCTAACTTCAAATGCAACCTACATGTCCATGGGAAGCTTCCAAGCAAATGAGTTAAAACAAAGAACTTATACGTATGGTTTCATGAGATAACGTAACATTAATTAAAGTGTTAACTTTCTCAATTAATACCTTCCCATTATCAACCAAACGAATACCTTTCCTGAGTCTTTGTATCTAAATTGCCTCTTTGGAGGCATGCTAAGCCACCGAGTGTGTTGAATTCACATTCAACCAAGGTGTAGGATCCTCGGTCTTTTCTATTGAAAAACTTTTCTTACAAGTAACCATTCCAACAAATGTATCTTACCACAAGAGAATTCCAGCCTCACCTATTTCTCCAAGTATCCATGAGGACCTGTAACCAACCAATCCATGCCAAACTCCAAATGCAACACAACACTTTCATGAAGTAATCAAGCGAATGATTAATGTACCCAAAACTTAAGAGAACTACACAAGATCAATGTCAAAGCTCCAATCATGAATCGGGGAACATAAACTGACATCCATGATCTAATCAGAGCCAACCATCTCTCTGCAGGAGATCATGCACCTGGCTATGCCCCATGCCTCTGGTCTCAAGAGAACCATGTAATATGCCAAACTCTAACTAGTATCAAGTGTATAACATGACATCATAACAAATACACTCTAAACCAAGAACAAACCATATCCCCAATCACATGGAGATAATCTTACCAATGATGCATCCAAGTCACTTGCAACAACTCCCATTGAACCGTGATACCAAGTCACACATGGCATCATGACTACCATCCTCTTCATGAAGATCACTAAATCCTACCAAAGCTCCCACTAAACTATGATATCGAGCTATACATGGCAACAAGATAAACATCAAACCATAACTGTCAAAAGCATATGTAATTTCAGATATTTCCTCATGATCATAATTATCATAACATGTATTATGCCACAACTCTAAACTGCTAATCAAGAGTATACCATGACATAATAACAAAACCATCCTACAACCAAGGATCCACATCATTTCCAAATGCTCCCACTGAACCGTGATACTGAGCAATCCCATGGCATCATGATGCACATAATCAAAACCCCATTTATGTCATAAGCTCACACCAAACTTGTGAATCCAAGCTCTCAATGACCTCTGTAACAAACTTATTGTTTTCAAAATCAGCAATAGAAAAAATAATAAAAGTCCCACTAAGCTAAAAAACCTCCAATCTTTTAAGAGAAAGGCATCCCAATACTCTACCCAACCTCAGCTCTGATACCAAATGTTGAAAAATGAGGTGTTTTCTTAGCTTAACACCCACAAAGAATATATGTAACAAAGAAAAGACTTACTTAGATCAGCAATATTAAAGTTTTACAGAGTATTAAGCTAAGAAAACATCTCATTTTTCAACAAGGGGGGGAGGTGTGAATCAATTGTCACACAAATCTATACTTAAAAACTTTATCACTCATCAATTCTTTAGCCACACTATTATGTTATTAAATATGAGCATTAAATACAAATAACAGAAACCAAATCAACACAATGAACACCAAATTTTTACGTGGAAAACCCAATAAGGGAAAAACCACGGTGAGGGTTAACTCACAATATAAAGATTATAAAAAGGCTCACTGCCCAAAAGAGGACTCATTTTCCAAGTACAAAGGTTCACTGCCTATAAAAAGGACTCACTATCCAACAGGGAGGCTCACTGCCTACAGATACAAAAGAGAATAAAAGATCCACCACTGCAATTAAAGCACATTCGTAAGATTACAAAAACCCTTGTCTCACTGTCCTCAACACAACTCACACACACACTTCTGCTCTTATGATTTGTGGCTTACTTTCATCACTTTGAATCACACTATCATACAAATCTTCACAATTCAACTTTCTTTTATACCATTCTCAACCTTAGAAACATTTACCAAGGTCGAACACAAAACAACGTTTCGTAAATTCAAATTAGGTCGGCAACTCAAAATTCTCATGTTGGAAAGGAATAAGAGTGGACCAATAAAATTATTTTCTTGAACCATCTACACACTTCCTTAATTGAATTTTATTCTTAAAATGAAGTGTAAACACCAAGTCAACCAAACCTATTGAAAACACAAATAAACATTGATGCACATGCTTCCCAACAAAAAGATGACACATAGATGCCACAACATGCTTCATTAAGCACAATACAACATCTTAAAACCTTCCAGATACATCCACAACAAAAATAATAGACTTCAATCACTAATTTCCTTTCACCAGTCAGCCCAGACTATGCAAACTCATACAAGAATATTGAACCATGACTTCCTTATTACCAAACTCCAAACCTCTTTGCCAAAGCACATGAAAGACCTTCACAATAAATATCCTAGATCCGCATAATATGAAAAAAAATAGTGGAGGAATACAAAGCAAAAACATTTCTCCCAGTCCACAGAAGATCAAAACTTGCCAGACAGTCCACATACTGGTGAACACAACTTCCATGCACCATCACACCAGAAGCTGAAACTCAACATATGTTACCATTAAATCCTTATTAATAATACTTTAGATATGCACAAGAATAGGATCAACATAGGAGAAACACGGAGCACATACTGAAGCATGTTCTGAACACACTCAACACTCTAACTTCTCTTCTTTATTTAATTTTCTCAAAAGCACTTGGAAAATCACCAATAGTACACAACTACAACACCATAAAGATAGCTCCATGTACTCAATACATCTCATAAGTATCTCAGCTATACATGTACAAATATCAACATACTGAATTATGTTGACATCAATGACAACACCACCAAACTAGCTCATATTTGTAACAATCTCCCCCTTTGTCATTGATGGCAACACATAACCTTTTCTCCCCCTTTGAAATCAATGGAAAAGAACAACTTTGACTACCCCTTAGGAGTACACCCATATTACAACAATGAAACCACTTCTACTCCCCCTGCGGAGTAGACCCAACAATTAGTCCAGATAAATGAAGAGTTTGTGAATTCACTGGACTGATGCACCTTCATGTACACCTAGTTAGGAGGGCCAATGACCCCTAACATCTCCCTAATATGCTCAAAAGAATCCTTCATAAGAGCCTTGGTAAAGATGTATGCAATGTGTTCCTTTGTTGTCACATATTCTAGTCTGACCTCATTCTCCAACACTTTTTATCTCAGAAAATGATACTTGATAGATATGTGCTTCATTCTTGAATGCATAACTGGGTTCTTCGAAATGTTTATTGCACTTGTATTTTCACAAAAGATAGAGATAGGTTCATCACAGACTACACTAATATCTTTCAGAGTTTGTTTCATCCACAAAACTTGTGTGCAACAGGATGTTGCAACAATATATTTTGCCTCTGCAGTAGATAAAGAAATTGAGTCTTGCTTCTTACTCAACCATGAAACCAATCTCCCACCAAGAAAGAAAGCACCACCACTGGTACTCTTCCAGTCATCTACACATCCAACCCAATCAACATCTGTATAAGCACTCAGGGTAAAATCATTACTCTTAGGATACCATAGTCCATAATTCAGTGTGCCCTTAAGATATCTAAATATCCTTTTTACAACCATAAGATGTGCTTCTCTAGGATCTGCTTGAAATATATCAACTAAACACACTGCATGCATAATATCTGGTCTAGTAGTAGTGAGATACATCAATTTTCCAATCATGGATCTGTATTTGCTCTGATCAGTCTTAGCAGATTCATCATCCTTGCTCAGCTTACATCCAGTTATCATAGGAGTACAAACCAATTTAGAATCTTCCATCCCAAACTTTTTCAACAGTTCTTTTACATACTTAGATTGTGAGATGAATATCCCTTTATCGATTTGATTCACTTGTAGACTAAGGAAGAAATTCAATTCACCAATCATATACATCTCAAATTCTTTCCACATTTCTTTAGCAAACTTTTTACACATGCCATCATTTCCACCAAAAAAGATATCATCAACATAAACAACTACAATCAACATCTTATTACCTTATGCTTTGAAGTAGAGATTACTATCAGGAGAACCTTTGTTGAATCCTTGCTTTGTTAGATATTTGTCCAGTCTTGCATACCAAGCTTTGGGAGCTCACTTCAATCCATACAATGCTTTCTTCAGTTTACAAACCATATCTAGTTTGTCAAACAACTGCAACCCTTTAGGTTCCTCCATGTACAATTCTTCCTCCAACTTGCCATTTAGAAAAGCTGAATTAACATCCATCTGATATACCTTAAAGTCCTTGTGGGCAAAGAATTCCAAAAACATTATGATAGCTTCCATTTTGGCCACAAGGGAAAAAGTCTCTTCAAAATCTATACCTTCAACTTGTGAATATC